>JAOPSE010000093.1:8618143-9260073 GCA_029449295.1 Zea luxurians | reverse complement strand
CCTCTATATGTCAGTTATGCGTAGTGTATTAATCTACTTTGGTAGCAGGTGGGCTCTGATGCAGGGGCGAGGTGATCTCTCAGTCTGATTTGAGTATAGCAGCGGTGGATGCATATTCTTTACATCTTCATGACCTGAGTAGCCATCCTGATTGATAATGTGCTTGACGTTTTAAGGGCATGTTTGGTTCAATGCCTAACTTGTCAGACTTTGTCTAACTTTTCTATATAAGGTTAGTTCTTCAATTTGAACGACTAACCTTAGGCAAAGTATGGCACAATTAGCCATAAGCAAACAGGTCCTAATGCGCAGGGTTCTGCCTAAAAACAATTATTTGTTGAGCAACTTGTTTTGATCTGCAATAACAAAATGGATCCGGTGGAAAGAAATGATGATAGTTTTGCATCTGTGCCTTGACCGAGGATGCGTCGGCGGGTAAACCGCCTAGCTTGCCTGCGGTGAGTCGGCCGGCGATGGGGAGAGCGCCAGCGTGCTCCCCACAACCTTGAGCATCGATCCAAGGGTTTAATCTTGAGCGTTGATCTAGGGGGTTAAAATGGGTGGCTAGAGTTTCACCATTACTTATCTCATCTGTATTTCAAACTTGACTCGTCCCTGTTTCAAACTTGACTATAAACAATGTACTACGCTTGTTGGCCACAGCCTCAGAGGAGCTCAATGGTTGCCACGATAGCTTGGCGCTGCCTGGCATGGTGGTACAATGATGAACTCATGGTCCCCGGCCCTAATCGACCTAGATAGGGTTCGGCACACATCTAAGAAATTTGCCGAATCTGGCATTGGACAAGATATTTAGAGAGGTGTAGAACTATATGTATTTGAGGTTGTACATCAAGGACGTGTCTAGCATGGCACACACATAAAGTGTAGTTATAAGAACTAGCCATTAGAAATACACCAACATGTATAGTGTAGGGAGTTGGTGTGCACTTGACAACCGGTGAGTGTGGCTACTACGACCAGTTTCAACACTTGGGACTATTTGTACCCCTACTCATCCATATGAGTTATCTTGCCCATTTCAACCGTTGAAGGAACTATTTGAGAGTGAGAAAAAGCCTTTGCCCAGCGAGGAGAGTTGATAATCGTGTCATTAGCGACCTCATTAGTGCATTGGGAGCAGATTATGTGCATCCACCACCCTCATTGTACTTGGTGAAGTCAAGTAAGAGATAGTGCTTGTTACTCTTTGTGATCTGCATCACTTAGACGACTAGGTGACAATCGCGAGTGTGGTGGTCATCCAAAAAGCTTGTGCTTGACCTAATTCAAACTTGTATATAATAAAGCTACGAGTAGTTTACTATGCTCATGGAGAGTACTTTGTAATACCTAAATATGTAAACATGGAAATAGAGTTTATCTCAATGTTTGGTGACCATTACTTATCATCACATGTGATTGATCATGTTAAAAATGAGTAAATCTTTACTAAAACACAAATAAACCATTGCATCATATTGGATTTTTGTTTGTGCATTTAAAACAATAATAATATGAATAAAAATAAAATAATAATGAGAATTGGATTTAACCTAAATTTAAACTCTGGAATTGGGAAATGAGAGAAGGAGAGAAATAAGAGGACACTACATAAAATAAAATAAAAATAGGAATAAATTTTTACTTAATTGATGCCTTCAGTTGTATATTAAATTAAGGACAAATCTACCACAAGATTTGAATTTGAATGGAGAATTAAATTTGAACTTTGGGAAAACAAAACAAGAGAAAAAATAGAAAATATAAAAGAAAAGAAGAAGCACCTGCGCAATGGGCCGACTAACCCTAATCTGGCCCATCTAGCCTTTCCTTACATTCCCCACCGCCCATTCCTCCTCTCGCGTGGGCAGCACAAGCACGCGCCGACATGCGGGCCATCCGGGTCAGTGAAAGTTCCCTTTGCCCGGGAACAGGATTGGATGTCGCCTAGAGGGGGGTGAATAGGCGAATAAATTATCACTTTAAACTTAAATTCTTACTCTACTTGAAGACTAGATCGCAGTGGAATGAAAAGACCCTTCGAGTAGGTTGCAGCGGAATAGAAGATCCTGTCTCAAAATGCCCTGCACTTCAGATATAACTTGTACCACAGATAGTATTGAAGTGCAGATATAAAGAGTAAGTAAGACAGAATCAACACACAGACGCAAAGATTTATCCTGAGGTTGGCCAAGCCTGAAATGCTTGCCTAGTCCTCGTTGGAGTTAGCCACACCTGGGCTTGGAGTCTATTTCACCTCCTTCCTCCGTTTGCTCAGATCTGTCAGTATGACAGATAGAGCCTTCCACTATGTTGAGATTGGTTACAACAACGCCATGGCTGCTTACAGTCTTCTTGACAGCACTCCGGCAGAGTAACAGTGCGCTCAAGACTTTGCTCTAGCTCTTTGCAGCACCTCTCCACTCTCTAAAGGCTTATAGCTTTGCCTTCACACAAACTAGAGAGATATACACGAGAGGGAGAGAGAGAATTGATCCAAATAATGTCTACAATTGTTGGCTGCACTTGTGTACATGTTGGAGACGCCTAGGGGTCCCTTTTATAGACCTAAGGGGCCTAGGAGCCATTGTATTTCATTTTAGAAGGCAATATTTGCTTTCTGTCGGGTGGCGCACCGGACAGGACCTGTAGCTTGTCTGGTGCGCGATCTCCTTCCATATCTGGCTTAGCTGACCGTTGGAGCAACGGTCCTCTTGGTTCACTGGACACTGTCCGGTGCACACCGGACAGTCCGGTGTGCCAACTAACCATTGGCCCAGGCCACGCGTCGCCCACTGATTGCGCTGCCGACCGTTGGCGCAGTCGACCGTTGGCTCACCGGACAGTCCGGTGATTATAGCCGCACGCCGCCAGACTTTACCGAGAGTGGCCTATTCACCGAAGTTCAGACTGGCGCACCGGACACTGTCCGGTGCACCACTGGACAGTCCGGTGTGCCAGACTGAGCAGAGTTTTGGCTGCGCCGAGCCAAGACATTTTGCAATTCTTTTCTCGCTGTTTCTAGCACTTAGACAGAATATGTTAGTACTCAAAACAATTCACTAAGTCTAGAAACACCTTGTTCTTGTTTTGCCCTTCTTTAGCATTTGGCAAGATTGAGATTGATGTTGAACTCATAAATCATCAAGTCAACTTAACTTGATCTAGATTTGTCATTTCTGAGCTCCAACATCCTGCAAAGGTCACATAGGATATCTCCAAACATAGGAATAACCCAAACTAAAGATCAAGGTGCACTTAGCTCTTTTGGGTTGCTTCCTGTTCTGGTTTTTACACAGCTTCTCCTTCCAGTAACCTTGTTCACTTCTTGAGCTTGATCTTGAGCCTTATGACTTACACCACATAATTGTAGATGTTACCTCATTGTTGTAAGTCATGTCCTTATGTAGTGTTCCTTGATGTACCATAACTCTTAACAAGATCAACCTTGACTTTGCAAGTCTTCTTCTTCACCCCTAGCTTTGGGTTCCTGGTCTCCTTGACTTTCTCCCTGCATTGGTACCTCGAAGCTCTTCTTGCTTCCATCCTTGGCTTGATCGGTTGTCTCTGAGTTACGCACATCGAGTCTCACTTAAGCAATGTCCATTTTGCTTGTGATGTCCATTATCTATAGACAATCTAGTCTTTGGACCATCATACTTGTTCACTTGTGTTGAACCCTTTTACCTTTGCATTAAGCACCTGTTCAACACTTAGCACACTTGTTAGTTCTTTAATTGGGTTGTCATCTAAACACCAAAACCAACAAGAGAGCTTTCAATCTCCCCCTTTTTGGTGATTGATGGCAACACAATTAAAGCTTACACAAGAATAAGATTTAAAGCATAAATTTTGGATTCTAAGTTTATAGAATGCTCCCCCTAAATATGTGCTCACATTAAAATCTTAACTTTGGCCTTATATGCCAAATTGCACATACTTAGGCTAATTCAAAGCATTACTACACCTTAGCACCTGTGGGATGCACTGTGTCAAACACAAATGCACAGAGTCAGAGTTAACTACCATTAAATGGATATACCATAGGAATATCAACCTACCACTATTCCCATTAGATACCAATTTAAAGCAATTTTAAAGCACCACACCCACATGAATATCAATTTTAAAACACCATAACCACATGAATATCTATTACAGGATAAACACAATAGATGCCAATTGATTCATATCAACGGAAGCACTAATTTTGCATCATCACCATATAATACAACAAGAAGCATTAACACATCCTTCCTTAAGACCAAGAAAACTCAAGGAAACCTAAGCTTTAATGCACAAAATTCTCCCCCTTTGACATCAAACACCAAAACCATATTCAAGCAAGAACATAGGATGATGTCAAGGGATAGCAGGGTATTTAGCAGGTACAATATAACACACTAACATTACTCCCCTTACACATTAAACATATGCAACACAAGCATTGGAAAATTAAGATACAAATACGCAAAAGGTCAATACTTCCTTTTGTACCTTTACCATGTTGTGATGTAGTTTAATCTCTAGGGAGCTCCTTCATACTTGTGCCTATCCTTTATCCTGACCTTTTATTGTTGCTAAGACACCAGACTTAGAACAAGTTATAGTATTGTGGCACAAGATGAAGCTTCTATTCTAGTGATTACCAAAAGATATCAATTGAAGCACACTACCAAGGCTATCAATCGAAAAATCATTACTGTCATAGCTTCATGATATTTAAAGATAAACATATTGGATCACCAACTATTATAGAGCACGAGCAATCTTTAAATATGCAATTACTCATAACTCTAGATACCAATTGCTCGACTTGTGGAGGTACCCAAGTCCTGATTGCTCCACTTCCACCTTGAGACTATATAGGATCACTCAAGAAATAGTTAGTCTCAAAAGACACAAGTTATGTGTGCTCCCCCTAAAGTTGTGCATCAAGTATTTGAATGACTTGCACTTTGCACATTCTAGCGTCCTCAGAACTAGAGGGATCACAGCATACCTTGGTCAAGGCATAATATCTCAATTGCATCACAAAAAGATACCAATTGAATAGATGACATAATACACTTTATGGCTAATGGAAACAATGCATGCCTCAAGATATATAACATTTTAAAAACAACCTAGGCACGCTTCACACATGATGATCATTGCAACACATATACCAATTGAAAAATGACAAGATCATGCATATAAAGCACAATTTTTTAAGCACACCATGATTAAGAAGTATTTTCTTAGGTACACCAAAGGAAACAACATTTTAAAGCATAAGGCGCCTAAGCCAAGATACTACCAATTGAAAGGCAAGAACATAGCTATGATCATCACAACGAAACTTCAAGATTTTCAATGAAATTGCATAGTTCCATTCTCCATACCTTTGCCTTTTCCTAAATTGCCATGAGAGCACTCGTTGTCACCAATTTAGGGCTCCTTTTGCTCATGCACCTCATAGCTCAAGAAGGTGCATTAGAGGCACAACATGGATTTGGTATACACACAGTACCAAAATAGGGTAATCATGTGAACATGGATTAAACAAAATGTCATGCTTGCACATAGGTTAATGATTAAAAAACCATATAGCATGACTTAAGATACAGGTTTATCCACGAACACAAAAAAAGTTAATCATGGTGAATATATCAAATGAAAAGCTACCCATTGAATGATTCAAAAGATATAACATATAGGACACACAATCATGATTAAGCAAGCATCATTATGATCTTTGAAATCATGAACCATTGATTGAAAGGTATTCAACACAAGCAATCTCAAAAGCATAACTACTCCAAGGATAGGTAGCACAACAATCCAACTTAAGAGCAATACTGATTGGCAATAATGTAGTTAGATACACGGGTACCGTCCTTTGGAGAGCAAGTTGCAGATTCTCATCAAGGTCCTTTGCTTGATTCACCAAATATGATTAAAGACCTCTACAAGTTATTTAACTTGAGATGAACATGGGATTAGTATTGCTCAATAATTCAACCTTGGGTTAATAAATAGACAATAAAGATTAACAACTTAAGCATAGAGTTTGAATTAACCATCTTAAGCTCTTCCATAGTCTCCAGTCTATCTCGAGGCACCTGCATGGTCTAGTTGGAACAGTTTGGTACCCATATCGGGATGGGTCCATAACGATCATCCAAAAGAGCCTTTGGTACCCAAATAGCAATTGTGCTAGTTCTAGGTGATCATTACTGATCTAGCACAAGTGTATGGTTTGGGTCTCCTAAGCGAATAAGATTGAGATAAATTTACTTGCTTAGGAACCTTACCCTTTTTACATACCTTGGATAGATGACCATATTCACCACACATGTAGCAGAAGCGTCGCTTAACCTGACATGATGCTTGTTGTTTGTCTTCTTTCTTAGTGGAGGTCATCTCAGAGAGTGCACGTGCTTGATTTTTCATGAGCGGACAAGAAGTGACCATATGGTCCTTGTCATTGCATCCGAAGCATCTCCTCATCCCTTCATCCTTGTCGTTGTATGGACACACGACGCAATGAGGTGTCCTAACTTATTGCACTTAAAGCACCTCCTTTTTCTTTTTCTCTTTTTGTTCTTGGATGACATAGAGAGATGGTCAGTGCAAACAACATGACTGATTGAATCTTTACCTTTTTCCTTGTTCATGTTGATTTCTTCATTTTTGTTTTAGGAACATCCTTCTTATGGAGCTGAACACTTGTAAGCTCTCTCGTGGGTTTTGTGTTTGGATGACAACTCAATTAAAGGACTAACAAGTGTGCTAAGTGTTGAACAGGTGCTTAATGTAAAGCAAACAGGGTTCAACACAAGTGAACAAGTGTGATGGTCCAAGGACTAGATGATGGATAGATAATGGGCATCACAAGTAAGATGGACATTGCATAAAGTGAGACTCGGGTGCGTAGCTCGGAGACAACTGATCAGCCAAGGACGGAGGCAAGAAGAGCTTCGAGGTACCAAGTGCATGGGAGAAGGTCAAAGAGGCTGAGGAACCCAAAGCCAAGGGTGAAGAAGAAGGCTTGCAAGTCAGGGGTGATCGAGTTGAGAATAGCTACGACACATCAAGGATCACTACATAAGGACGTGACTTACAACCAATGAGGAAACATATCTAGTTATGTGGTGTAAGTCATAAGGCTCAAGACCAAGCTCTAAGAAGGAGATCAAGGTTACTAGAAGAAGCAGTGTCAAAACCAGAACTGGAAGCAGCCCAAAAGAGCTAAGTGCACCTTGACTTTTAGTTTGGGTTGTTCCTATGTTTGGAGATGTTCTATGTGACCTTTGCAGGATGTTGGAGCTAAGAAATGTCAATCTAGATCAAGTCAAGCTGACTTGATGATTTATGAGTCCAACATAAAGCTCAAGCATGTCAAATGATATAGATGTAAAATCAAAGAGAAGGTATGTTTCTAGACTTAGTACATTGGTGTTGTGTACCAATATATTTGTCTAAGTGTTAGAAACAGAAGGAAGAAGAAAAGAAAAGAAATGAAAAAGGCTTGGATGTGTACAGCAAAGTCTGAGCTCAGTCTGGCACACCAGACTGTCCGATGGTCAGTCCGTGGTGCACCGGACAGTGTCCGGTGCGCCAGGATCAACTCCGGTGAACAGGCCACTCTCGGGAGAAGTCAGGCGTCGTACGGCTATAATTCACCGGACTGTCCGGTGTGCCGACTGTCCGGTGAGCCAACGGTCGGCTGGGCCAACGGTCGGCCGCGCAATCCGCGCGTGACACGTGGCCAAACCAACAGTCAGATTGGGGCACCAGACTGTCCGATGTGCACCGGACAGTGTCCGGTGCGCCAACGGCTCCAAGACTGCAACGGTCGTCTGTGCCAGTTATGGAAGGAAATCGGGCACCGGACAGTGTCGGTGGTGCACCAGACTGTCCGGTGCGCCACCCGACTGAAGGCAAGATTTGCCTTCCTGGATTGCTTCCAACGGCTCCTAGGCCCCTTGTGCCTATAAAAGGGACTCCTAGGCGCCCAAGCAGTAGAGAAGTGCAGCCAACAAGCGTAGACATCACTCTGATCAATTCTCACTCTCCCTCTTTTGTGTATCTCTCTAGTTTGTGTAGAAGGCAAAGCTATAAGCCGTTAGAGAGTGGAGAAGTGCTGCTAAGAGCTAGAGCAAGGTCTTGAGCATATCGTTACTCTGCCGAAGTGCTGCCAAGAAGATTGTAAGCAGCCGCGGCTCTGTTGTAACTACCTCAACATAGTGGAAGGCTCTATCTGTCTGACTGACAGATCTGAGCAAACGGAGGAAGGAGTTGAAATAGACTCCAAGCCCAGGTGTGGCTAACTCCAACAAGGACTAGGCAAGCATTTCAGTCTTGGCCGAACCTCGGGATATATTTCCTATGTCCACGTGCTCTGCTCTGTGTTATGTGCTGACTCTCTTCTTATCCAGTTCTTACATCTGCACTTCACTGCTTACTTGTGGTACTAGCTTTCTCTGAAGTGCAGGATATTCTAAGACATGAACTTCAATTCCGCTGCAACCTACTCGAAGGGTTCTTCACTCCACTTGCGATTCTGTCTTCGAGTAGAGTAAGATTTAAGTTTTAAAGTGATAATTTTTATTCGCCTATTCCCCCCCCTCTAGGCGACCTCCAGATCTGTCTCGGGCCAAAGGGAACTTTCAATTGGTATCGGAGCCTAGGCCTCTCCAGTGTGGGCTTAGCGCGTCCGGAGATGACGATGTCGTCACAAGAGGTAACTGTAGACCTTCTTTAGGTGATGGTTTCTAATTACAAGTCTTGGTATGTCTCTTATTTATAATGCTTTCATGAGTGTGTCCTAATTTGAGACAGGCCTTTAGTAGAAGTATTTTTCCTCTAATGTTAGTAA
Source organism: Zea luxurians (assembly GCA_029449295.1). NCBI lineage: Eukaryota > Viridiplantae > Streptophyta > Magnoliopsida > Poales > Poaceae > Zea > Zea luxurians. The sequence continues at coordinate 9,251,207 of JAOPSE010000093.1, read as the reverse complement.
AAATCCTTCTAATGATGAACTAAGATGTCTATCTCTAAATCACCATGCTTGCAACATCTTAGTTGATTCTCTTTCTAGAGGTGCCTATTTGCCATCATGAGTAGTGATAGTGATTTATTTGTTGATGCTCATGATTTATGGTATAGAATTAAAGTTAAATATTTTGTGGCAAATTGTACTGCTCCTACTCCCTATATTGCTTGTGATGCTAACCTTTCAAAGGGAGAGAAAAGCATTGGCCACCAAACGATGAATCTACCTCATCAATAGTTGTGTCTTCCACTAGTAATAATGTCTTATTGCTAACAATGATGGTGAGACAAAAGCGATGATGAGGAGGAATATGAGGATGAGGAATCTACATCATCACAAGGTACATTTTCCTGTTTTGCTTCCACTGATATTAATGACGGAAAATGAGACCGACGATGTGGAAGAAGAGGAGATTCGACATTTCTACAACACATCTCAACAAAGAAGACAAAGCGCTCTTGATTAAGCTGTTGAGAAGGAACAAGGAACAAGGCGAGACGCTTCTCAGGCTAGAGGAGACTCTCATCAAAACAACAACAGCCTGGAGAAGATGACCAAAGAACATGAGGAGCTAAGGGTGCTCTCATGATGTCTTTGGTCCAACAGTATGATTCAATTCTAATTGAGCAAAGTAGAAATGATGATGCTTTATCTTGTGTTGCTCAACTTAGAATGAAAAATGCCATGCTTGAGAGGCAAGTAGAATTGCTAAGTCATGATAAACTAGCTCTCACTGAAAAATATGATTCATTGTCTTATTCTCATGAAAATCTCTTTGATAAACATATCATGCTTGAAGTTGCTCATGAGGTCGTAATTATGAACTTAAATTCATGGAACTTCATTCTTGCACAAGTACACATTTGGATAATCTATCACCATGTGCTAACCCCTGTCACTCAAGAGGAAGCGAGTGGTTAAATGAGCAAAAAAGTTTGCAGGATCAAAAAAGAAATTGTGTGGGAACAAGAAGCAAAGACAACTAAGGAGAAGATGCATTGCTCAAACTCTCTCAAGATATCCACGGGGCGCGTGGTGAAGAAGTTGAGAAAGGAAAAACTGCAGTAAGTGTTAAGCTCCATAAGAAGAGTGTTCCTAAAGATGAAGAATCAACATGAGCTTGAAAAAAGGTAAAGATTCAATTAATCATGTTATTTGCACTAAACCATTTCTCTATGTCATCAAAAACAAAAAGAGAAAAGGGGAAAAGGGGGGTGCTTGAGTGCAATAAGGCAGGACACCTCATTGCGTCGTTGTCCATACAACGACAAGGGAGAAGGGATAAGGAGATGCTTCGGATGCAATGACAAGAACCACACGATCACATTCTTGTCCGCTATTGATGAACCAAGCATGTGCATTCTCCAAGATGACTCTCACCAAGGAAAATGACAAACAGCAAGCATCATGTCAGGTTGAGCGACGCTTCTGCTACAAGTGTGGTGAGCAGGGTCATCTATCCAAGGTATTGTAATAAAGGTGAGGTTCCTAAGCAAGTAAATTTGGCTCAATCTTATTCGCTTAGGAGACCCAAATCATACACTTGTGCTAGATCTATAACGAGATCACCCAGGACTAGCACAAATGATATTTGGGTACCAAAAACACTTTCAGTTGAACGCCATGGACCCACTCCGAGGTAGGGTACCAAATTGTGCTAACTAGACCATGCAGGTGCCTTGAGATGGACTGGAGACCATGGAAGAGCTTAAGACGGTTATCTCAAATTCTATGCTTAAGCTATTAATTGTTTTGAATGTTTAATTCATTGACCCAAGGTTGAATTATTGTGAGACACTAATCCCATGTTCATCTCAAGTGAAATAAAGTAAATAGGTCCTTAATCAGTATTGGTGAATCAAGCAAAGGACCTTGATGAGATTCTGCAACTTGCGCTCCATAGGATGGTACCCTTGTAGCTTAAGTACTTTGTTGATAATCAGTACTGCTCTTAAGTCTGATTGATGAGCTACCTGTCCTTGGAGACAGTTTATGCCTTGTTGATTACCTGTGTTGAGTACCTTTCAATCAATGATTAATAATCACCAAGATCGTAACCATGCTTGCTTAATCATAATTGTGTGCTTTAGAGGTTATGTCTCTTGAATCATTTAATGGGTAGTTTTTCATTAGATATATCCCCATGATTAACTCTTGTTGTGTTCGTGAATAAACCTATAGTTCCGTTGTGAGTTATGCTATATGGTTTTAATGATTAACCCTGTGTGCAAATATGACATATTGTTTAGTTTATGTTCACATGATTACTCTAGTCTGGTATTGTGTGAATACCAACTCCATGTTGTACCTCAAATGCAACCCTTTTGAGCTATAAGGTGCATAAACAAAGGAGCTCTCAATTAATGACAACTGTTGCTCTCATGGCAATTCAGGAAAGGCAAAGGTATGGAGAATGGAACTATGCAATTCCATTGAATATCTTGAAGTTCCATTGATTGTGATCACAGCTATGGTCTTGCCTCTGAATTGGTAGTATCTTGGTTTAGGTGCTCCTTACCTTAAAATGTTGTTTCTTTTGGTGTACCTAAGGAACCTTCTTAATTATGATGTGCTTAGACATTGCGGCTTTATATGCATGATCGTATTGTCTTTCAATTGGTTCATATGGTGAAATGATTGTCAGGTATGAAGCATGTCTAGGTTGCTTGTAAAATGTTATACTTCTTGAGGCATGCATTGTTGTATTAAAGTCAACCTTTCATTTAGTACTTAATTGGTATATCTTTGTGATGAAATTGATAGAGTATGCATTGACCAGAGATGTTGTGATCCCCTCTAGTTCTGAGAAAGCTAGAATGTGCAAAGTGCAAGTTATTCAAATACTTGATGCACAAGTCTAGGGGGAGCACACATAACTTGTGTCTTTTGAGACTAATTGTTTCTTGAGTGATCTTGTATAGTATCAAGGTGGAAAAGAGAAGATGAGCAAGAATTGGAGCAATCAGGACTTGGATACCTCTATGCTTATCCTTAAATATCATGGAGCTATGATAATAAATGACCTTTCAATTGGTAGCTGTGATAGTTTGCTTCAATTGACATCTTTTGGTAATCACTAGAATAGAAGCTTCATCTTGTGCCACAATACTATAACTTGCTTCTAAGCTTGGTGTCTTAGCAACAAGAGAAGGTTAGGATAAAGGATCAGGCACAAGTAAGCTCCCAAGAGATTAATACGTTCAAGATCGAAGTACATCACATCAAGGTAAAGGTACAAAAGGAAGTATTGATCTTTTGCGTATATGTACCTTAACTTTCCTCCAAATGCTTGTGGTGCATATGTTTAATGAAAAGGGGGGAGGTTTTGATAGTGTGTTTTTCCTCCTTAACACCCTGCTGTCCCTTGACATCATCCTATGTTCTTGCTTGAGTATGGTTTTTGGTGTTGATGTCAAAGGGGGATAATTTGTGCATTAAAGCTTATCTCAACCTGAGAGGAAAGCTTATCCTAAGGGGTGATGTGTTAGTTTGAGCTTTGCTAGTGTGTTATTGTGTTATTGATATGATAATTCTTATCATATGCCTATTGCAGTATTATATGTGTTGCATCGTATGGGACTAGTGTTTCCGTTGCTATGAATTGTGTTCATTCTCAAATAGATAGTCTTGTGGATAATGATGCATGTGGTTAATGGTGCTTTAAGAGTAAGTGTGATTGCTTAAATTGGTATCTTAGTTTAAATTGGTATCTTAGTTTAAATTGGTATCTTAATGGTGAATAGTGGTAGGTTGATATTCCTGTGATATATCCACTCAATTGATTGATGTTTAACTTTGATTCTGTGCATTCGTGTCTTATACGCATCATGGTTTGATCTTTGACACAATGCATCCCACAGGTGCTAAGGTGTAGCAATGCTTCGATTTAGCCTAGTATGTGCATTTGGCATTTAAGGCCAAAGCTAAGATTTTAATGTAAGCACATATTTAGGGGGAGCATTCTACAATCTTAGAATCAAAATTTGTGCTTTAAATTTTACTTTTATGTAAGCTTTAATTGTGTTGCCATCAATCACCAAAAAGGGGGAGATTGTAAGCTCTCTCGTGAGTTTTGGTGTTTGGATGACAACTCAATTAAAGGACTAACAAGTGTGCTAAGTGTTGAACAGGTGCTTAAGTGTAAAGCAAACAGGTTCAACACAAGTGAACACGTGTGATGGTCCAAGGACTAGATGATGGATAGATAATGGGCATCACAAGTAAGATGGACATTGCATAAAGTGAGACTCGGGTGCGTAGCTCGGAGACAACTGATCAAGCCAAGGACGGAGGCAAGAAGAGCTTCGAGGTACCAAGTGCACGGGAGAAGGTCAAGAGGCTGAGGAACCCAAAGCCAAGGGTGAAGAAGGAAGGCTTGCAAAGTCAGGGGTGATCGAGTTGAGAACAGGCTACGGCACATCAATGATCACTACATAAGGACGTGACTTACAACCAATGAGGAAACATATCTAGTTATGTGGTGTAAGTCATAAGGCTCAAGACCAAGCTCTAAGAAGGAGATCAAGGTTACTAGAAGAAGAAGCAGTGTCAAACCAGAACTGGAAGCAGCCCAAAAAGAGCTAACTGCACCTTGACTTTTAGTTTGGGGTTGTTCCTATGTTTGGAGATGTTCTATGTGACCTTTGCAGGATGTTGGAGCTAAGAAATGTCAATCTAGATCAAGTCAGCTGAACTTGATGATTTATGAGTCCAACATCAAAGCTCAAGCATGTCAAATGCTATAGGATGTAAAAATCAAAGAGAAGGTATGTTTCTAGAACTTAGTACATTGGTGTTGTGTACTAATATATTTGTCTAAGTGTTAGAAACAGATGGAAGAAGAAAAGAAAAGAAATGAAAAAGGCTTGGATGTGTACAGCAAAGTCCTGAGCTCAGTCTGGCACACCGGACTGTCCGATGGTGCACCGGACAGTGTCCGGTGCGCCTGGCTCAACTCCGGTGAACAGGCCGCTCTCGGGAGAAGTCAGGCGTCGTACGGCTATAATTCACCGGACTGTCCGGTGGTGCACCGGACTGTCCGGTGAGCCAAACGGTCGGCTGGGCCAACGGTCGGCCGCGCAATCCGCGCGTGACGCGTGGCCAAACCAACGGTCAGATGGGGGCACCGGACTGTCTGGTGGGCACCGGACAGTGTCCGTTGCGCCAACGGCTCCAAGACTGCAACGGTCGTCTGCGCCAGTTATGGAAGGAAATCGGGCACCGGACTGTCCGGTGCGCCACCCGACTGAAGGCAAGATTTGCCTTCCTGGATTGCTTCCATGGCTCCTAGGCCCCTTGTGCCTATAAAAGGACTCCTAGGCGCCTCAAGCAGTAGAGAAGTGCAGCCAACAAGCGTAGACATCACTCTGATCAATTCTCACTCTCCCTCTTGTGTGTATCTCTCTAGTTTGTGTAGAAGGCAAAGCTATAAGCCTTTAGAGAGTGGAGAAGTGCTGCTAAGAGCTAGAGCAGGTCTGAGCATATCGTTACTCTGCCGAAGTGCTTGCCAAGAAGATTGTAAGCAGCCGCGGCTCTGTTGTAACTACCTCAACATAGTGGAAGGCTCTATCTGTCTGACTGACAGATTTAAGCAAACGGAGGAAGGAGTTGAAATAGACTTGAAAGAGGTAACTGTAGAACTTCTTTTAGGTGATGGTTCTAATTACAAGTCTTGGTCTGTCTCTATTTATAATGCTTTCATGAGTGTTGATCCTAATTTGAGACAGGTCTTTAGTAGAAGTATTTTCCCCTCTAATGTTAGTAAAAATCCTTCTAATGATGAACTAAGATGTCTATCTCTAAATCACCATGCTTGCAACATCTTAGTTGATTCTCTTTCTAGAGGTGCCTATTTTGCCATCATGAGTAGTTGTTGGGGGCCTTCGGCTCCCGAAGGTCCTCAAAAACATAGTTTGACAATATTTTCCAAGTGTAATATGTGAACAGGCACCTTCAGAACAGGCACCTTCGGAGTCAGGTCGCGAATATACAAGAGCATGGTTAAGACGAAGCTTGACTGGAATGAAAAACGATCATGACGAAGGATAAGACGATCACGAAGCTATGTGCAGAAAGGCTTCGACACAATAACAGAAAAGAGGAACTGACTTAAAGATGAAAAGTCAAATTGGACCTCGAAGAATTACTATAGTTATTGATAAATGTAAAGGGCATCAATGTAATTTTACACGGGCTGCGTCCCGTGCCTATAAATAGGTGAACAGTACTCCCGTACTGTTCACGCTGACTTGGCATACGCTTTTTCGCATCACGTTTGTACCTTTACTTTACATCAATCTGAAGGTACATTTGTAATTCGTTTTTATGAATTTAGTAATGGAAATATATCGATGATAATGCTGGTATTATTACTCGCACATTATATATAGTTGCTCTGTTTAACCATTTATCAACCTAACGAAGGTCTTTTCTTTCGTAACCTTCGTTCGAGATTCATTATACCCGAAGGGATATACTGTTTCTAAGGACGAAGGAGTTCGATATTTAACACTTTTATGTTGTCTTGTTCTTAATTCATAGCATTAAGAACAAGCCCCCAACATTGGCGCCCACCTCCGGTGAAACTCACTTCCACTTTTGGGTTTTGAAAACCTTCGGCAAGCGTCACCTTCGTCATGCCGCCGAAAAAAAGCTTCAACGACAGGGGCTGCCACTCTGCAGCCGCTGGACCCCAATCAGGATGTCGTCTCTCTTAGGGAGGCCCGAAGCCAGAAGAGGAAGGCCATCAGTCCAACGCCTCCAGAAGACGACTTGGACCAAGAATACAAAAAATTGGAGATGCTCCATCAACAGATTCAACGGAAGAAGGAGAAGATGGCTTCGTCTAGCTGATCTTCAAAAGCAGATAGATGAAGCCTCTGAAGAGCTTCGACACCTCGCTCAAGATGACCAGAATCAAAGGCCCCCGCGCAGAGAGCTTCATCAAGAGGGTTTCTACAACGAGGATGACTGGTATGAAGATTTCCATCATGGAAATTTTGCTTTTGATGACACTTCTCCCCTGTCAACAGAACTGTAGGCTACACCTTGGCCACAGTCTTATAAGCCACCTCAGCTCCCTATGTATGACGGTCATTCAGACCCGAAGCAATTCTTGATGAGCTATGAGGCAACTATATCTTCGTATGGTGCAACACAGCGTCATGGCAAAGGTCCTTCGTCATGGGCTGTCAGGAGCGTTGCACAAACCTGGTACTCCTCCCTTAGGCCAGGAACAATCACCTCATGGCAAAAGCTGAAGGATATGTTGATAACCAGCTTCCAAGGTTTTCAGACGAAGCCAGTCACTGCTCAAGCTTTATTCCAGTGCACCCAGGATCACGAAGAGTACCTTCAGGCATATGTCTGAAGGTTTCTACGTCTGAGGGCACAGGCAACCAACAGTGCCCAATGAAATTGTCATTGAGGCCGTGATTAAGGGGCTTCGGCCAGAACCTTCAGCTCAGTACTTTGCCAGGAAACCTCCTCAAACTTTGGAGAAGCTGCTCCAGAAGATGGACGAGTATATTCGAGCTGACAATGATTTTTGCCAAAGAAGGGAGGAAGATCTCAGGTTTTCTGAAATGACCAGGGGCTTCGGAGGAAAGGTTTTATCCGAGGCATGTCAGGTCAATTCACAATTCTACTCAAAATGATGACAAAGGGAGTCAGCAGCAAAGGTCACAGTATTCCTCGCAAGCTTCGGGGCAACAGCAAAGCTCTTTTTCGGCCGCCAGCGCCAAGAGGCAGAGGCGCCAGGGCTTCGGGGGAAGATTTGGAGATCAACCAAGAAAATTTACTGCTTATTCTGCGGTGAAGGCAAGGGCCATACCACCATAATGTGTCATGTTACCATTCAAAAGCAAAAGGAGCTAGCAGAGGCTGTAGCACAACAGAGTCAGCCGAAGCAGGTTATGCATACTGCTTCGTATCATTCGCCTTACATTCCAGAATATGTAGGCAATCACCCTGCAGCCTCTGTTGCTTCGGCAAGCCAACCCCAAGCTTCCTGGCAACAGCTTCCCACCGCCACCACCAATACAACGAGCTCCGCAGCCAAAAGGGAGCCAGCACTCTCACCCCCAGAGGGACTTCAGAGAAGAATCCGAAGCTCGCACAGTCAATAGCACTGTGCCAGAGTCGAAGCACATTTACTGACAAAATATCCTACTCCCACAACAGTTTTTTATGCTTTCACGTTCAGTTTTATTTTCTTCGTAGTAAAGAACAATTATGGGGAGTTTAAGTGTTTTTTATTGTTTTTCAAATCCTTGTAATAGTTTACCGTATTATTATAATGAAAATATATCTCCTCCAAAGGCTTGAGTTACCGAAGCACAAGAATTTATGGAGGCACGGAGAACCTTCGGATTATCGAAAACTTGTTCTAAGGAATGAGCCGTAACTTTTTGAAGTAATAAAAAGTCGTTCCTAAGGGAGCGCAGTGTAAGTTTTCTGCTCGAAAAGTCGTTCCAAAGGGAATGCAGAGCTTACCAGCGAAAAATAAACGCTGATTCCGCTGAAAGTAAAAGGCGAAGAAGCTCCTAAGGGAGGCTTACAGCGAAAAATAAACGCTGATTCCGCTGAAAGTAAAAGGCAAAGAAGCTCCTAAGGGAGGCTTACAGTGAAAAATAAGCGCTGATTCCGCTGAAAGTAAAAAGCGAAGAAGCTCCTAAGGGAGGCTTACAACGAAAAGTCCACGCTGAGATAAAAAGATTGTGTGCTCTATGGCAGGGATATGTGTATTTTCAGCATAAATGTCATTTTGCATAACATAACATCATTACATCATTTTGCATAACATAAGCATCATCCATCATTTCGCATGGAGAACATGAAGGGGACACAACATTGATCTTCGAAGAATGTTTTGAAAAAGAGAAAATCGTGCCAAGGCACAAGATAAATTGAGAAGAAGTGTAGCTTCATTTGAGAGGCAACATAAGACTTTTTTATGGATTCAAAGAATGTTTTCATGAAGTTTGGAGATTCTTCATCAAAGAAATATGGCAATTCTTGTGACACATAAAAGATTTTCTTTACGAAGCATGAAAGAAGGGAAGGTGTTTTTTTTCGCCGAAGGCTCAAAAAGTGGTATGTATGAAAAAATTTCATGCATCGTAAAGAATTGAACCGTAAATAGATTATATATTACATTCAAAGTTACAAAGTTTTACACTTGTCATATTCCAAGTATTTTTACAATAGCATTTAATCTTCCCTAAGAACTACTTCTGCAGCTTCGTTTAGCAGCTGATTGACAACTTCGTCCATGATGGCTTCGGCCATTTGTCTAATTTCGTCGTCTCCCTTCGGGGGAGGGTCCGCAGGTGCCTCAGCGGGTTCTGAGGGAGGAGAGGACACAGTTATATTACTATTACAAACTACGAATAAAGTTCAAAATCAAAAATTACAACAAAATAAAAATCACTAATTAATACCTATTTGCCCTTCGGGCCCTGTGTTTTTTTCAGCAGCTCTCGCTACCTCCCTAGCATCATGGATGCCTTTTTCACTTCTCTGAATGATCTCTTGAGCCATTTTTCGGCCGCCATTGTCCCAAATGTCAGTGAAAAATTTTCCACCAACCTAGCTTGCTTCGGCTGAAGGGTCTTTGATATCTTCAGAGGATAAAGTAGCTTCAGACTGCGCCAAAGATTTCACATGCTCGCACCCTTTCTTCTCTAAAATGGTAACAATTCCCCTGGCGCCCGAAAAAGCACAAATGTCCCCGCGACTATTCAAGATTTCGTCGAAGACATCAGCTTCGTGACTAATCCATTCAATCGGGCCTTCTGGATTTCCTCTTGTGAAATTTTCTTCACTAGAGAACGCGCCAACGCTGGCGAAGCTGGATTTTATTTTCTTAACACATTCTATGGATTTATCGTAGCACCTCTTCTTCGAAGCACGAAGCTCTTTAACATTTACTTCCAAATGATCTGCCCATTGATCGCTTAATTCTCGTTTTGTTTCTTCAAGAATGCGTTCTTCTTTGGCTCGGCCTAGTTGTTTACGAAGATCTTCGATTTCACGCTTCTGAGCTTCGGCTTCAGTTTTAGAGTCAGCTTCGCCTTCCTTCATTTTTTCCACTAATGTAAGCAGAATTTTGTCCTTCTCCAAGGCTTCGTTTCTTAGCCTGATAACCTCTGTCCGAAGGTTGTTAAGAGCAATGGTGCAGCTCTCATCTTCGGCATTCTTCTGAGCCCTTAAGGCATTGCTGAGTATTAAGCCCTATTCAAAAGAATGAATGAGTTAACATAAGAGCAAAAAACTAATTCAAAATTCATAAACTTCAAAATTCACAATTTTTGTACCTTCAGACTATTGTATGCCAGGCTATCCGCAAGATCGTCCTTCGTCATGGCGCAAAGGCCAGCTTCGAGTTTCGGGAACCCCATGCTTCTAGCCATCTCCCGGCACACGGATAATTCTTTATTGTCCGGGAGACAGTACAGGAAATCATCTTCATTTGTCCATTGAACACTACGGCCCCCTCGGATACTTCAGTTCTCGGGCATAGTGATTGGCTTCAAAAATCTCTTCTTCAGATAGTTTCTTCCCCGAAGCATGTCGCACAATATAATCATGTATTTTGGAAGATGCTTCGGGGGTGGCAGTGCCAATTTCCTCAGTCAGAATCGGCTCTGTTATTTTTTCTTTTTCAGTTCCTAAACTTGCCTTTGACATCTTTTCGACCTCCAAAGGTTGTATCTTGGTGGATTCCGAAGGCCCAGCTTCAGTTTCAAATTGTTGCTTCGAAGTTTCAGCAACAAAGGCTTCAGTAGACACTTCAACAGTTTTCTTTGGAGTTGTGCTTGAAGATTTAATTGTCTCCAAAACATCCAACACATTAACCATCCTTTTTCTTTTCGGGGTCGCTGCTGGCCCCTTCTGGCTTTTAGCTGCCTCAACTTTTGATGAAGGACTTAAAACATCTAGTGTTTTTCTTTATTCAGTTCTCTCTTCTCCTGTTTTTTCTATTGCTGGTGCTTCGGCCATTTCTTCGGATTTTGGCGCTGGAGTTGGTTCTCTGGCTTCGGTGGCCGAAGAGGCCTCGCCAATAAACTCGGGCACTGTGGCCGGCTCAATACAGCGTGGAGGGTGTGTGAACACTTTTACCTTCTTCCTCTTCGGCGCTTGCTCCCCGGGAGCAGCCGAAGCAGTGTCCTTTGCAGGAGAAGTATTTTTTCTCTTTTGACCTCGCATTGGATAATAGTAGTAGGGATAGATAAACCCAATTGCATCAAATACTCGGTTGAGTCTCTTCTTCTTTCGGCCTCCGAAAGCCGCTGATAATGCAGTGTTTTCGGCCTTTGAGTATGCCCCAAGCAATTCATCACTTACATTCTCAATGCTTTTCAGCCAATCATCATCTGGTTCAACAAACTTATCTCCGTACTTGAATATATATTTCAGCCTGATTAGTCCACCCTCGTCAGTTTCTTTAACGGTCTCCTTCGGCATTTCCCAGTTATCTGCAAGTGGCCACACTCTGAAGGCAATGTGCTCTTGCATTAAATCCCTGGTCCCAATAAAAGAACAGACTACGCCGAAGGCCCTCTGACATTCTTCAGCTGCTTCGTCCATTTCTACCTTTGGTTTCTGGAGTCCGAAGCGCTGCCAGATAGGGCGCATGATGATATCTTTGATATCTTCCCGAACCTTCAAATCGTTCTTCACATAGAACCATTCCTTCATCCATTCCCCGGGCCATCTCTTCCGAAAGGTTGGCACGGGACAGCTTGACCCGGAGCGGGCACCGAAGCTATAGCAACCAAAATTATTATGATATTGCTCCTTACCCCAGGGTTTCGTCTCATATACTAGCTCATGTATATTGCAAAAGCTTTTTGCACTTGGCTCCAGGCTCTGGCTCCTCACGGCCCAGACGAAGATTCCCAATCTTATCACTGCCTCAGGGGTAAGTTGATGAAGGTAAATTTGATATATTTTCAGAACTTCTACCACAAACCTGCTTAGAGGGAATCGTAGCCCAGCCTTTAAAAAGCTTCGGAAGATCACGATTTCATTATCTTCGGGGGTCGGCGTAGTTTTTTTCTCCGTCATCTGCCCTCACAATGGATATATCTCGGAAATATCTCCCCCTCATATTTTCAAGGTGACTCTGCTTTATAGTTGATTTTCCGAAGTTTGAGTGACTAGGCCGCCACGGGCGATCTTCGGAGTCGTCTCCACCACTATCCACATCATAACTATCACTGTCGCCAGTATCTTTAGATAAACCCTCCAAAGTTTCCTTGACAATCTTTTCTGTATTGGTCTTCGACATTGACTCAAGAAAACCCAGGTGCATTTCTTCGAAAAGGCTTAGCTTCGAAGCACCAGCAACTGTCTTATCCTCAGATATCTTCGTGAATGCTGGCAAACCAGACTTGAAACCGAAGCTTAAAAATTTAAGACCGAGCAAATGCTGTCGCGCGCAGGCTAAAAGCTGGGTGAGTAAAAAGCAGGTGGCAAAAGGGTGTGCCAAATAAACTCGTGGTGAGCTTGTATTTATACACCCAATATGTCGAAAACTGGAGGGCCCCGCTTGTCAATGACTGTTGCTATTCTAGCAAAAGGAAGGTGTTTTTTCGGACCTTCGGCTTAAAGCCTTCGTCCATGTCGCAATATAAATTTATCTTTACAATAAATTGATATTGCGAGGGGCTACTGTTGGGGGCCTTCGGCTCCCGAAGGTCCTCAAAAACATAGTTTGACAATATTTTCCAAGTGTAATATGTGAACAGGCACCTTCGGAACAGGCACCTTCGGAGTCAGGTCGCGAATATACAAGAGCATGGTTAAGACGAAGCTTGACTGGAATGAAAAACGATCATGACGAAGGATAAGATGATCACGAAGCTATGTGCAGAAAGGCTTCGGCACAATAACAGAAAAGAGGAACCGACTTAAAGATGAAAAGCCAAATTGGACCTCGAAGAATTACTATAGTTATTGATAAATGTAAAAGGCATCAATGTAATTTTACACGGGCTGCGTCCCGTGCCTATAAATAGTTGAACAGTACGCCCGTACTGTTCACGCTGACTTGGCATACGCTTTTTCGCATCACGTTTGTACCTTTACTTTACATCAATCTGAAGGTACATTTGTAATTCGTTTTTATGAATTTAGTAATGGAAATATATCGATGATAATGCTGGTATTATTACTCGCACATTATATATAGTTGCTCTGTTTAACCATTTATCAACCTAACGAAGGTCTTTTCTTTCGTAACCTTCGTTCGAGATTCATTATACCCGAAGGGATATACTGTTTCTAAGGACGAAGGAGTTCGATATTTAACACTTTTATGTTGTCTTGTTCTTAATTCATAGCATTTAAGAACAAGCCCCCAACAGTAGTGATAGTGATTTATTTGTTGATGCTCATGATTTATGGAATAGAATTAAAGTAAAATATTTTGTGGCAAATTGTACTGCTCCTACTCCCTATATTGCTTGTGATGCTAACCTTTCAAAGGGAGAAGAAAAGCATTGGCCACCTAACGATGAATCCACCTCATCAACAAGTTTGTCTTCCACTAGTAATAAATGTCTTATTGCTAACAATGATGGTGGAGACAAAAGCGATGATGAGGAGGAATATGAGGATGAGGAATCTACATCATCACAAGGTACATTTTCCTGTTTTGCTTCCACTGATATTAATGATAGGGAAACTGAGACCGACGATGTGGAAGAAGAGGAGATTCGACGTTTCTACACCCATCTCAACAAAGAAGACAAAGCGCTCTTGATTAAGCTGTTGAGAAGGAACAAGGAACAAGGCGAGACGCTTCTCAGGCTAGAGGAGACTCTCATCAAAACAAACAACAGCCTGGAGAAGATGACCAAAGAACATGAGGAGCTAAGGTGCTCTCATGATGTCTTGGTCCAACGGTATGATTCAATTTTAATTGAGCAAAGTTGTAATGATGATGCTCTATCTTGTGTTGCTCAACTTAGAATGAAAAATGCCATGCTTGAGAGGCAAGTAGAATTGCTAAGTCATGATAAACTAGCTCTCACTGAAAAATATGATTCATTGTCTTATTCTCATGATAATCTCTTGGATAGACATATCATGCTTAATGTTGCTCATGAGGTTATAATTGCGAACTTAAATTCATGTGAACCTCATTCTCGCACGTGTGCGCATTTGAATTGTATATCACCATGTGCTAACCCCTGTTGCTCAAAAGAAAGCCAATCATTGATTGAGCAACAAGTTTTAGGGTCACAAAAGAAATTGTGTGGGAACAAGAAGCAAAGACAACTAAGGAGAAGACACATTGCTCAACTTTCTCAAGATATCCACGGGCGCGTGGTGAAGAAGCTTGAGAAAGGAAAAACTGCAGCAAGTGTTAAGCTCCATAAGAAGGATGTTCCTAAAGATGAAGAAATCAACATGAGCTTGGAAAAAGGTAAAGATTTAATTAATCATGTTGTTTGCACTGACCATGTCTCTCTGTCATCTAAAAGTAACAAGAGAAGAGGAAAACAGAGATGCTTCAAGTGCAAGGCATTAGACCACCTCATCGCATCTTGTCCATACAAAGACAAAGATGAAGGGATAAGGAGATTTTTTGGATGCAACAACAAGGACCACATGATCACTTCATGTCCGCTATTGATGAACCAAGCATGTGCATTCTCCAAGATGACTCTCACAAAGGAAAATGACAAACAACAAGCGTCATGTCAGGGTGAGCGACGCTTCTACTACAAGTGTGGTGAGCAGGGTCATCTATCCAAGGTATGTAATAAAGGTGAGGTTCCTAAGCAAGTAAATTTGTCTCAATCTTATTCGCTTAGGAGACCCAAATCATACTCTTGTGCTAGATCAATCATGAGATCACCTAGGACTAGCACACATGCTATTTGGGTACCAAAGGCTTTTTTGGATGATCAATATGGACCCATCCCAAGATGGGTACCAAACTGTGCTAACTAGACCATGCAGGTGCCTTGAGATGAACTGGAGACCATGGGAGAGCTTAAGACGGTTATCTCAAACTCTATGCATAAGCTGTTAATTGTTTTGGTGTTTATTCGTTGACCCAAGTGAAAGGGAATTAGGCTTACACCTATTTCCTATAACTAATTTTGGTGGTTGAATTGCCCAACACAAATAATTGGACTAACTAGTTTGCCCAAGTTTATAAGTTCTACAGGTACCAAAAGTTCACCATAAGCCAATAAAAAGATCAAGAGAAAGGGTTCAAACAAAGGAGCAAGGGCCAACCAAAGGCACCCTGGACTGGTGCACCGGACTGTCCGGTGCACCACCGGACAGTGTCCGGTGCACCAGGGAAGATCGACTTCAAACTCTTCGCCTTCGGGAATTCTCGGAGCCGGCGCGATAAAATTCACCGGACTGTCCGGTGCTCCAAGAGGTCGCGGCTCCGAACTCGGCAGCCTCGGGAATTCAATTCGACTGCTCCGCTATAATTCACCGGACATGTCCGGTGTACACCGGACTGTCCGGTGTAACTGCGGGGCAACGGCTACTTCGGCGCCAATGGCTACCTGCAGGCGCAATTAATGCGCTCCAGCGCGCGCAGAGGTCAGGCACGCCCATGCTGGCGCACCGGACACCCTACAGTACATGTCCGGTGCGCCACCGGACATCAAGGAGGGCCCAGCGTCAGAGCTCCAACGGTCGGAACCCTAACGGCTTTGGTGACGTGGCTGGCGCACCGGACATGTCCGGTGTGCACCGGACTGTCCGGTGCACCATGCGACAGACATCCCCACCAAACGGCTAGTTTGGTGGTTGGGGCTATAAATACCCCCAACCACCCCACATTCAAGTCATCCAAGTTTTCCACCTTCCAACCACTTACAAGAGCTAGGCATTCAATTCTAGACACACTCAAGTGATCAAATCCTATCCAATTCCACACAAGGCTTTAGTGATTAGCGAGAGAGATTTGCCGTGTTCTTTTGAGCTCTTGCGCTTGGATTGCTTCCTTCTTTCTCATTTGTTCTTGTGATCATAAACTCATTTGTAACCGAGGCAAGAGACACCAATTGTGTGGTGGTCCTTGCGGGGAAGTTTTTATTCCCGGGTTGATTTGAGAAGAGAAGCTCACTCGGTCCGAGGGACCGTTTGAGAGAGGGAAAGGGTTGAAAAAGACCCGGCCTTTGTGGCCTCCTCAACGGGGAGTAGGTTTGCGAGAACCGAACCTCGGTAAAACAAATCATCGTGTCTCACTCCGCATTTGCTCACGATTTGTTTTGCGCCCTCTCTCTCGGACTCGTGTTTATTTCTAACGCTAACCCGTCTCGTAGTTGTGTTTATATTTGTAAATTTCAGTTTTGCCCTATTCACCCCCCTCTAGGCAACTTTCAATTGGTATCAGAGCCCGGTGCTTCATTAGAGCCTAACCGCTCGAAGTGATGTCGGGAGATCACACCAAGAGGGAGATGGAGACCGGCGACAAGCCCACTACGAGCCATGGGAGCACTTCATCGGAAGAGTCCCGCACCAAGAGGAAGGAGAAGAAGAAGGACTCCTCCAAACGGAAGGAGAAAAGATCTTCTTCTTCACACCACAAAGAGAAGAAGGAAAAATCCTCTTCCCACAAGCCGCATCGGAGTGGGGACAAGAAAAAGAGGATGAGGAAGGTGGTCTACTACGAGACCGATTCTTCATCGACATCCACCTCCGGCTCCGACGCGGCGTTCGTCACTTCTAAGCGCCAAGAGCGCAAGAAGTATAGTAAGATACCCTTACGCTACCCTCGCGTTCCTAAACATACACCTTTGCTTTCCGTCCCATTAGGCAAACCACCAACGTTTGATGGTGAAGACTATGCTAGGTGGAGTGATTTAATGCGATTTCATCTAACCTCACTCCACAAAAGTATATGGGATGTTGTTGAGTTTGGTGTACAGGTACCATCCGTAGGGGATGAAGACTATGATGTGGATGAAGTGGCCCAAATCGAGCACTTCAATTCCCAAGCCACAACCATTCTCCTCGCCTCTCTAAGTAGAGAGGAATATAACAAGGTACAAGGATTGAAGAATGCGAAGGAGATTTGGGACTTACTCAAGACCGCGCACGAAGGTGATGAACTCACCAAGATCACCAAGAGGGAAACGATCGAGGGGGAGCTCGGTCGTTTCCGTCTTCGCCAAGGAGAGGAGCCACAAGATATGTACAACCGGCTCAAAACCTTGGTGAACCAAGTGCGCAACCTCGGGAGCAAGAAATGGGATGACCATGAGGTGGTTAAGATTATTTTAAGATCACTTATTTTCCTTAACCCTACTCAAGTACAATTAATTCGTGGCAACCCAAGATATACACTAATGACTCCCGAGGAAGTAATCGGGAATTTTGTGAGCTTTGAATGTATGATTAAAGGCTCAAAGAAGATCAACGAGCTTGACGAACCCTCCACGTCCGAAGCACAACCGGTGGCATTTAAGGCGACGGAGGAGAAGAAGGAGGAGTCTACACCGAGTAGACAACCAATTGATGCCTCCAAGCTCGACAATGAGGAGATGGCTTTAATCATCAAAAGCTTTCGTCAAATCCTCAAGCAATGGAAGGGGAAGGATTACAAATCCCGTTCCAAGAAGGTTTGCTACAAGTGTGGTAAGCCCGGTCACTTTATTGCTAAATGTCCATTATCAAGTGACAGTGACAGGGATAACGACAAGAAGGGCAAGAGGAGAGAAAAGAAGAGGTACCACAAGAGGAATGGCGGCGATGCCCATGTGTGCCGCGAGTGGGACTCCGACGAGAGCTCCACCGACTCCTCCTCCGACGACGAGGACGCCGCCAACATCGCCGTCACCAAGGGACTCCTCTTCCCCAACATCGGCCACAAGTGCCTCATGGCAAAGGACGGCAAAAAGAAGAAGGTTAAATCTAAATCCTCCACTAAATATGAGTCTTCTAGTGATGAAAATGCTAGTAATGAGGAGGATAACTTGCGTACCCTTTTTGCCAACCTCAACATGGAACAAAAGGAAAAATTAAATGAATTAATTAGTGTTATTCATGAAAAGGATGACCTTTTGGATTCCCAAGAGGACTTCCTAATTAAGGAAAACAAGAAACATGTTAAGGTTAAAAATGCTTATGCTCTAGAAATGGAAAAATGTCAAAAACTATCTAGTGATCTAAGCACTTGCCATGACACTATTACCAACCTTAGAAATGAAAATGCTAAATTAATTGCTAAGGTTGATTCTCATGTTTGTAATATTTCAACTTCCAATCCTAGAGATGATAATGTTGATTTACTTGCTAGGATCGATGAGTTGAATATTTCTCTTGCTAGCCTTAGAGATGAGAATGAGAAATTGTTTGCTAAGGCTAAAGAATTAGATGTTTGCAATGTTACAATTTCCAATCTTAGAGATAACAATGATATTTTGCGTGCTAAGATTGTTGAACTTAATTCTTGCAAACCCTCTACATCTACTATTGAGCATGTGTCTATTTGTGATAGATGTAGAGATGTTGATATCAATGCTATTCATGATCACATGGTATTAATTAAACAATAAAATGATCATATAGAAAAATTAGATGCTAAAATTGCCGAGCATAACTTAGAAAATGAAAAGTTTAAATTTGCTAGAAGTATGCTCTATAATGGGAGACGCCCTGGCATCAAGGATGGCATTGGCTTCCAAAGGGGAGACAATGTCAAACTTAGTGCCCCTCCTAAAAGATTGTCTAATTTTGTTAAGGGCAAGGCTCCCATGCCTCAGGATAACGAGGGTTACATTTTGTACCCTGCCGGTTATCCCGAGAGCAAAATTAGGAGAACTCATTCTAGGAAGTCTCACTCTGGCCCTAATCATGCTTTTATATATAAGGGTGAGACATCTAGCTCTAGGCAACCAACCCGTGCCAAGTTGCCTAAGAAGAAAACTCCTAATGCATCCAATAATCATGACATTTCATTCAAAACCTTTGATGCATCTTATGTTTTGACTAACAAATCCGGCAAGGTAGTTGCCAAGTTTGTTGGGGGCAAACACAAGGGCTCCAAGACTTGTGTTTGGGTACCCAAAGTTCTTGTTTCTAATGCCAAAGGACCCAAAACCGTTTGGGTACCTAAAGTCAAGAACTAAACTTGTTTTGTAGGTTTATGCATCCGGGGGCTCAAGTTGGATCATCGACAGCGGGTGCACAAACCACATGACAGGGGAGAAGAAAATGTTCTCCTCCTACGAGAAAAACCAAGATCCCCAACGAGCTATCACATTCGGGGATGGTAACCAAGGTTTGGTCAAAGGTTTTGGTAAAATAGCTATATCTCCTGACCATTCCATTTCAAATGTTTTTCTTGTAGATTCCTTAGATTACAATTTGCTTTCCGTTTCGCAATTATATCAAATGGGCTACAACTATCTATTTACTGATGTAGGTGTCACTGTCTTTAGAAGAAGTGATGATTCAATAGCATTTAAGGGAGTGTTGGAGGGTCAGCTATACTTGGTAGATTTTGATAGAGCTGAACTCGACACTTGCTTAATTGCTAAGACTAACATGGGTTGGCTCTGGCACCGCCGACTAGCCCATGTTGGAATGAAGAATCTTCATAAGCTTCTAAAGGGAGAGCACATTTTAGGATTAACAAATGTTCATTTTGAGAAAGACAGGATTTGTAGCGCATGCCAAGCCGGGAAGCAAGTTGGCACTCATCATCCACACAAGAACATCATGACAAGTGACAGGCCACTAGAGCTCCTACACATGGATTTATTCGGCCCGGTCGCTTACATAAGCATCGGCGGGAGTAAGTATTGTCTAGTTATTGTGGATGATTATTCTCGCTTCACTTGGGTATTCTTTTTGCAGGAAAAATCCCATACCCAAGAGACCTTAAAGGGATTCTTGAGACGGGCTCAAAATGAGTTCGGCTTAAGGATCAAGAAAATTAGAAGCGACAATGGGACAGAGTTCAAGAACTCTCAAATTGAAGGCTTCCTTGAGGAGGAGGGCATCAAGCATGAGTTCTCCTCACCCTACACACCACAACAAAATGGTGTAGTGGAGAGGAAGAATCGAACTCTATTGGACATGGCAAGAACCATGCTTGATGAGTACAAGACACCGGATCGGTTTTGGGTGGAGGCGGTCAACACTGCTTGCTACACCATCAACCGGTTATATCTACACCGAATCCTCAAGAAGACATCCTATGAACTCCTAACCGGTAAAAAGCCCAATATTTCATATTTTAGAGTTTTTGGTAGCAAATGCTTTATTTTTGTTAAAAGAGGTAGAAAATCTAAATTTGCTCCTAAAACTGTAGAAGGATTTTTACTAGGATATGATTCAAACACAAGGGCATATAGAGTCTTTAACAAGTCCTCAGGACTAGTTGAAGTTTCTTGTGACGTTGTGTTTGATGAGACTAACGGCTCTCAAGTAGAGCAAGTTGATCTTGATGAGATAGGTGAAGAACAGGCTCCATGCATTGCGCTAAGGAACATGTCCATTGGGGATGTGTGCCCTAAGGAATCCGAAGAGCCTCCACATGCACAAGATCAACCATCTTCCTCCACGCAAGCATCTCCACCAACTCAAAATGAGGACGAGGCTCAAGTTGATGAAGGAGAAGATCAAAGAGATGAGCCACCTCAAGATGACGACAATGATCAAGGGGGAGATACAAATGGTCAAGACAAGGAGGATGAAGAACCAAGACCGCCACACCCAAGAGTCCACCAAGCAATCCAACGAGATCACCCCGTCGACACCATCCTCGGCGACATTCATAAGGGGGTAACCACTCGATCTCGTGTTGCACATTTTTGTGAGCATTACTCTTTTGTTTCCTCTATTGAGCCACACAGGGTAGAGGAAGCACTTCAAGATTCGGATTGGGTGATGGCGATGCAAGAGGAGCTCAACAACTTCACTAGGAACGAGGTATGGCATTTAGTTCCACGTCCTAACCAAAATGTTGTAGGAACCAAATGGGTCTTCCGCAACAAGCAAGACGAGCATGGTGTGGTGACAAGGAACAAAGCTCGACTTGTGGCCAAGGGATACTCCCAAGTCGAAGGTTTGGATTTCGGTGAAACCTATGCACCCGTAGCTAGGCTTGAGTCAATTCGTATATTATTGGCCTATGCTACTTACCATGGCTTCAAGCTTTATCAAATGGACGTGAAGAGTGCCTTCCTCAATGGACCAATCAAGGAAGAGGTCTATGTTGAGCAACCTCCCGGCTTTGAAGATAGTGAGTACCCTAACCATGTCTATAGGCTCTCTAAGGCGCTTTATGGGCTCAAGCAAGCCCCAAGAGCATGGTATGAATGCCTTAGAGATTTCCTTATTGCTAATGGCTTCAAAGTCGGCAATGCCGATCCTACTTTATTCACTAAAACTCTTGACAATGATTTGTTTGTATGCCAAATTTATGTTGATGATATCATATTTGGGTCTACTAACGAATCTACATGTGAAGAATTTAGTAGGATCATGACACAGAAATTCGAGATGTCTATGATGGGGGAGTTGAAGTATTTTCTAGGATTCCAAGTAAAGCAACTCCAAGAGGGCACCTTCATTAGCCAAATGAAGTACACTCAAGACATTTTAACCAAGTTTGGAATGAAGGATGCCAAGCCCATCAAGACACCCATGGGAACAAATGGGCATCTCGACCTCGACACGGGAGGTAAGTCCGTGGATCAAAAGGTATACCGGTCGATGATTGGTTCATTGCTTTATTTATGTGCATCTCGACCGGACATTATGCTTTCCGTATGCATGTGTGCAAGATTCCAAGCCGACCCTAAGGAATCCCACCTTACGGCCGTAAAACGAATCTTGAGATATTTGGCTTATACTCCTAAGTTTGGGCTTTGGTACCCTTGGGGATCCACATTTGACTTGATTGGTTATTCGGATGCCGATTGGGTAGGGTGTAATATTAATAGAAAGAGCACATCGGGGACTTGCCAGTTCTTGGGAAGATCCTTGGTGTCTTGGGCTTCAAAGAAGCAAAATTCAGTCGCTCTTTCTACCGCCGAAGCCGAGTATATTGCCGCAGGCCATTGTTGCGCGCAATTGCTTTGGATGAGGCAAACCCTGCGGGACTATGGTTACAAATTAACCAAAGTTCCTCTTCTATGTGATAATGAGAGTGCAATCCGCATGGCGGATAATCCCGTTGAGCATAGCCGCACTAAACACATAGCCATTCGGTATCATTTTCTCAGGGATCACCAACAAAAGGGGGATATCGAGATTGCATACATTAATACTAAAGATCAATTAGCAGATATCTTTACCAAGCCACTTGATGAACAATCTTTTACCAAACTTAGGCATGAGCTCAATATTCTTGATTCTAGGAATTTCTTTTGCTAATTTGCACACATAGCTCATAAGTATACCTTTGATCATGTCTCTTTTATATGCTATGACTAATGTATTTTCAAGTGTATTTCAAACCAAGTCATAGGTATATTGAAAGGGAATGGGAGTCTTCGGCGAAGACAAAGGCTTCCACTCCACTCTACTACTCATCCTTCGCCGTCGCTCCGCATCACTCTCCGTCTTTGGTATAATCTCCACTCTTATGTTTTATTTGCCAAAGGGGAGAAAATAGTTAGGGAAGGGCTTAGATCTCACTCAAAGTATCCGTTTTTGGCGATTCATGCCAAAGGGGGAGAAAGTATGAGCCCAAAGCAAAAGGACCGCACCACCACCCTAATTTTAAAATTAATGATTTTCAATTGGTAAATTTCAAATTGGTATTTCTTTGTGTTCTAAAAGGGGATTTTCAAAATTGATATATTAAAACCCTCTTGAACACTAAGAGGAGAATTGATTGAGGGGGAGTTTTGTGTTTTAGTCAAAGGAAAAAGCATTTGAAATAAGGGGAGAAAATTTTCAAATCTTATTCATTTACCTTTGACCATTTTGCAAAAGGACCTTAAAAAGGATTTACAAAAAGAATTTGCAAAAAACAAAACATGTGGTGCAAGCATGGTCCAAAATGTTAATAATAAAGAAACAATCCATGCATATCTAGTAAGTAATATTTATTGGCTCAAATTCCAAGTAACCTTTGTACTTACACTTTGCAAACTAGTTCAATTATGCACTTCTATACTTGCTTTGGTTTGTGTTGGCATCAATCACCAAAAAGGGGGAGATTGAAAGGGAATTAGGCTTACACCTATTTCCTATAACTAATTTTGGTGGTTGAATTGCCCAACACAAATAATTGGACTAACTAGTTTGCCCAAGTTTATAAGTTCTACAGGTACCAAAAGTTCACCATAAGCCAATAAAAAGATCAAGAGAAAGGGTTCAAACAAAGGAGCAAGGGCCAACCGAAGGCACCCTGGACTGGTGCACCGGACTGTCCGGTGCACCAGGGAAGATCGACTTCAAACTCTTCGCCTTCGGGAATTCTCGGAGCCGGCGCGATAAAATTCACCGGACTGTCCGGTGTACACCGGACAGTGTCCGGTGCTCCAAGAGGTCGCGGCTCCGAACTCGGCAGCCTCGGGAATTCAATTCGTCTGCTCCGTTATAATTCACCGGACATGTCCGGTGTACACCGGATTGTCCGGTGTAACTGCGGGGCAACGGCTACTTCGGCGCCATCGGCTACCTGCAGGCGCAATTAATGCGCGCCAGCGCGCGCAGAGGTCAGGCACGCCCATGCTGGCGCACCGGACACCCTACAGTACATGTCCGGTGCGCCACCGGACATCAAGGAGGGCCCAGCGTCAGAGCTCGAACGGTCGGAACCCTAACGGCTTTGGTGACGTGGCTGGCGCACCAGACATGTCCGGTGTGCACCGGACTGTCCGGTGCACCATGCGACAGACAGCCCCACCAAACGGCTAGTTTGGTGGTTGGGGCTATAAATACCCCCAACCACCCCACATTCAAGTCATCCAAGTTTTCCACCTTCCAACCACTTACAAGAGCTAGGCATTCAATTCTAGACACACTCAAGTGATCAAATCCTCTCCAATTCCACACAAGGCTTTAGTGATTAGCGAGAGAGATTTGTCGTGTTCTTTTGAGCTCTTGCGCTTGGATTGCTTCCTTCTTTCTCATTTGTTCTTGTGATCATAAACTCATTTGTAACCAAGGCAAGAGACACCAATTGTGTGGTGGTCCTTGCGGGGAAGTTTTTATTCCCGGGTTGATTTGAGAAGAGAAGCTCACTCGGTCCGAGGGACAGTTTGAGAGAGGGAAAGGGTTGAAAAAGACCCGGCCTTTGTGGCCTCCTCAATGGGGAGTAGGTTTGCGAGAACCGAACCTCGGTAAAACAAATCATCGTGTCTCACTCCGCATTTGCTCACGATTTGTTTTGCGCCCTCTCTCTCGGACTCGTGTTTATTTCTAATGCTAACCCGTCTCGTAGTTGTGTTTATATTTGTAAATTTCAGTTTCGCCCTATTCACCCCCCCTCTAGGTGACTTTCACCAAGGTTGAATTATTGTGAGACACTAATCCCATGTTCATCTCAAGTGAAAAGTTGAATAGGTCCTTAATCATTATTGGTGATTCAAGCAGAGGACCTTAATGAGATTCTGCAACTTGCGCTCCATAGGACGGTACCCCTGTATCTTAAGTACTTTGTTGATAATCAGTACTGCTCTTAAGTCTGATTGTTGTGCTACCTGTCCTTGGAGTAGTTATGCTTTTTGATTACCTGAGTTGGGTACCTTTCAATCAATGATTAATGATTTCCAAGATCATAACCATGCTTGCTTAATCATGATTGTGTGCTTTAAAAGTTATGTCTCTTGAATCATTTAACGGGTAGTTTTTCATTAGATATATCCACCATGATTAACTCTTTTTGTGTTTGTATCCCTTTGTGAGTTATGATATATGGTTTTAATGATTGACCTATGTGCAAATATGACATTTTGTTTAGTTTATGTTCACACGATTACTCTGGTCTGGTATTGTGTGAATACCAACTCCATGTTGTGTCTTTAATGCACCTTTTTGAGCTATAAGGTGCATGAACAAAAGGAGCCCTCAATTAGTGACAACTGGTGCTCTCATGGCAATTCAGGAAAAGGCAAAGGTATGGAGAATGGAACTATGTAATTTCATTGAATATTTTGAAGTTCCATTGATTGTGATCACAGCTATGGTCTTGCCTCTGAATTGGTAGTATCTTGGCTTAGGTGCTCCTTACTTTAAAATGTTGTTTCTTTTGGTGTACCTAAGGAACCTTCTTAATTATGATGTGCTTAGACATTGCGCTTTATATGCATGATCGTGTTGTTTTTTCAATTGGTATATGTGGTGCAATGATTGTCAAGTATGAAGCATGTCTAGGTTGCTTGTAAAATGTTATACTTCTTGAGGCATGCATTGTTGTATTAAGTCAACCCTTCATTTGGTATTCAATTGTTATCTCTTTGTGATGAAATTGAAAGTATGCCTTGATCAAGATATGTTGTGATCCCCTCTAGTTCTGAGAAAGCTAGAATGTGCAAAGTGCAACTTATTCAAATACTTGATGCACAAGTTCGGGGGGAGCACACATAACTTGTGTCTTTTGAGACTAATTGTTTCTTGAGCGATCTTGTGTAGTCTCAAGGTGGAAAAGAGAAGATGAGCAAGAAATGGAGCAATCAGGACTTGGGTACCTCTGTAAGTCAAGAAATTGATATCTTAAGTTGTAAGTAAATGCATATTTTTAGATTGCTCATGCTCTACCATATTTGGTGATACTAGATGCTTATCCTTAATATCATGGAGCTATGATAATAAATGATCTTGCAATTGATATCTTTCAATTGGTAGCCATGATAGTTTGCTTCAATTGACATCTTTTGGTAATCACTAGAATAGAAGCTTCATCTTGTGCCACAATACTATAACTTGCTCTAAGCTTGGTGTCTTAGCAACAAGAAAAGGTTAGGATAAAGGATCAGGCACAAGTGTGGAGAAGCTCCCAAGAGACTAATACTTTCAAGAGAGGAAGTACACAACATCCGGGCAAAGGTACAAAGGAAGTATTGATCTTTTGCGTATATGTACCTTAACTTTCCTCCAAATGCTCGTGGTGCATTTGTTGAATGAGTAAGGGGGAGTATTGTTAGTGTGTGTTTACCTACTCAATACCCTGCTGTCCCTTGACATCATTCTATGTTCTTGCTTGAATATGGTTTTGGTGTTTGATGTCAAAGGGGGAGAATTTGTGCATTAAAGCTTATCTCAACCTGGGAGGAAAGCTTATCCTAAGGGATAATGTGTTAGTTGTGTTATTGATAATTCTTATCATATGCCTATTGCAGTATTATATGTGTTGCATCGTATGGACTAGTGCTTCCGTTGCTATGAATTGTGTTCATTCTCAAATAGATAGTCTTGTGGATAATGATGCTTGTGGTTAATGGTGCTTTAAGAGTAATGGTGATTGCTTTAAATTGGTATCTTAGTTTAAATTGGTATCTTAGTTTAAATTGGTATCTTAGTTTAAATTGGTATCTTAATGGTGAATAGTGGTAGGTTGATATTCCTGTGATATATCCACTCAATTGATTGATGTTTAACTCTGATTTTGTGCATTCGTGTCTTATACGCATCATGGTTTGATTCTTGACACAATGCATCCCAAAAAGTGCTAAGGTGTAGAAATGTTTCGAATTGCCTAAGTATGTGCAAATTGGCGTCTGAGGCCAAAATTATGTTTTTGAAGTAAGCACATATTTAGGGGGAGCATTCTATAAACTTAGAGTTCAAAATTTGTGCTTCAAATCTTATTCTTATGTAAGCTTTAATTGTGTTGCCATCAATCACCAAAAAGGGGGAGATTGAAAGCTCTCTTGTGAGTTTTGGTGTTTGGATGAAAACTCAATTAAAGGACTAACAAGTATACCAAGTGTTAAACAGGTGCTTAAGGTAAAGCTAACAGGGTTCAACACAAGTAAACAAATGTGATGGTCCAAGAACTGGATTATGGATACATAATGGACATCACAAGTAAGATGGACATTGCATAAAGTGAGACTCAGGTGCGTAGCTCAGAGACAACTGATCAAGCCAAGGACGGAGGCAAGAAAAGCTTCGAGGTACCAAGTGCACGGGAGAAGGTCAAAGAGGCCGAGAAACCCAAAGCCAAGGGTGAAGAAGAAGGCTTGCAAAGTCAAGGGTGATCAAGTTAAGAACAGCTACGGCACATCAAGGATCACTACATAAGGACGTGACTTACAACCAATGAGGAAATGTCTATAGTTATGTGGTGTAAGTCATAAGGCTCAAGACCAATCTCTAAGAAGGAGATCAAGGTCACTAGAACGAGAACAAATGTCAAAAACAGAACTGGAAGCAGCCCAAAAGAGCTAAGTGCACTCTGACCTTTAGTTTGGGTTGTTCCTATGTTTGGAGATATTCTATGTGACCTTTACAGGATGTTGGAGCTCAGAAATGTCAGTGTAGATCAAGTTAAGCTGACTTGATGATTTATGAGTCCAACATCAAAGCTCAAGCATGTCAAATGCTATAGATGTAAAAATCAAAGAGAAGGTATGTTTCTAGACTTAGTACATTGGTGTTGTGTACTAATATATTTGTCTAAGTGTTAGAAACAGAAGGAAGAAGAAAAGAAAAGAAATGAAAAAGGCTTGGATGTGTACAGCAAAGTCTGAGCTCAGTCTGGCACACCGGACTGTCCGATGGTGCACCGGTCGATTGCTCCATTTTTGGAAGGAAATCGGGCACCGGACAGTGTCCGGTGGTGCACCGGACTGTCCGGTGCGCCACCCGACTGAAGGCAAGATTTGCCTTCCTAGATTGCTTCCAACGGCTCCTAGGCCCCTTGTGCCTATAAAAGGGACCCCTAGGCGCCTCAAGCAATATAGAAGTGCAGCCAACAAGTGTAGACATCACTCGAATCAATTCTCACTCTCCCTCTTGTGTGTATCTCTCTAGTTTGTGTAGAAGGCAAAGCTATAAGCCTTTAGAGAGTGGATAAGTGCTGCTAAGAGCTAGAGCAAGGTCTTGAGCATATCGTTACTCTGCCGAAGTGCTGCCAAGAAGATTGTAAGCAGCCACGGTTTCGTTGTAACAAACTCAACATAGTGGAAGGCTCTATCTGTCTGACTGACAGATCTGGGCAAACGGAGGAAGGAGTTGAAATAGACTCCAAGCCCAGGTGTGGCTAACTCCAACGAGGACTAGGCAAGCATTTCAGGCTTGGCCGAACCTCGGGATAAATCCTTGCGTCTGTGTGCTCTGTTCCGTATTGTATTCTGACTCTCTGTCTTATTCGCTTTTATATCTGCACTTCAACACTTATCTGTGGTATAAGCTTTATTTGAAGTGCATGACATTTTGAGACAGGATCTTCTATTCCGCTGCAACCTACTCGAAGGGTCTTCACTCCACTGCGTTCTAGTCTTCGAGTAGAGTAAGAATTTAAGTTTTAAAGTCATAAGTTTTATTCGCCTATTCACCCCCCCCCTCTAGGCGACATCTAGATCCTGTTCCCGGGCCAAAGGGAACTTTCAAGACTCCAAGCCCAGGTGTGGCTAACTCCAACGAGGACTAGGCAAGCATTTCAGTCTTGGCCGAACCTCGGGATAAATTCCTATGTCCATGTGCTCTGCTCTGTGTTATGTGCTGACTCTCTGTCTTATTGAGTTCTTACATCTGCACTTCACTGCTTACTTGTGGTACTAGCTTTCTCTGAAGTGCAGGATATTCTTAAGACAGGAACTTTAATTCCGCTGCAACCTACTCGAAGGGTTCTTCACTCCACTGCGATTCTGTCTTCGAGTAGAGTAAGATTTAAGTTTTAAAGTGATAATTTTTATTCGCCTATTCACCCCCCCTCTAGGCGACATCCAGATCCTGTTCCCGAGCCAAAGGGAACTTTCAACACTTGCTGCAGTTTTTCCCATCTCAAGCTTCTTCACCACGCACCCGTGGATATCTTGAGAAGGTTGAGCAATGCGTCTTCTCCTTAGTTGCTTTGTTTTCTTGTTCCTTTCTTTATTGATAAGCACTTTTTCCTTTGATCCTGCAGCTTGATGCTCATTCAAAAGTTGGCTTTCTTTTGAGCAACAGGGGTTAGCACATGGTGATATATTATCTAAATGCGCACGTGTGCATGAATTTAGGTTCGCGATTACAACCTCATGAGCAACATCAAGCATGATATGTCTATCCAAGAGATTATCATGATAATAAGACAATAAATCATATTTTTCAATAAGAGCAAGTTTATCATGACTTAGCAATTCTACTTGCCTCTCAAGCATGGCATTTTCCATTTTAAGTTGAGCAACACAAGATAAAGCATCATCATTATTTCTTTGCTCAATTAAAACTGAATCATACCGTTGGACCAAATCATCATGAGAGCACTTTAGCTCCTCATGTTCTTTGGTCGTCTTCTCCAGGCTGTCGTTGGTTTTGATGAGAGTCTCCTCTAGCCTGAGAAGCGTCTCGCCTTGTTCCTTGTTCCTTCTCAACAGCTTAACCAAGAGCACTTTGTCTTCCTTGTTGAGATGGGTGTAGAACCGGCGAATCTCCTCTTCTTCCACATCATGGGTCTCATTTTCCCTGTCATTATCATCCTCATATTCCTCCTCATCATCGCTTTCATCTCCACTCTCATTGTTAGCAACAAGACATGTATAACTAGTGGGAGATGAACCTGTCATTGAGGTGGATCCATCGCTTGGTGTCCATCGTTCTTGTTCTTCTCCCTTGGACAAGTTAGTACCACCAGCAATAGAGGGAGCAGAAGCAGTGCATATGGACTTAAAAATTTTCAACTTAATTTTAGTCCATAGATCATGAGCATCAACAAATAAATCACTATCGCTACTCATGATGGCAAAATAGGCACCTCTAGAAAGAGAGTCAACTAAGATGTTGCAAGCATGGTGATTGAGAGATAGACATCTTAGTCCGTCATTAGAAGGATTTTGACTAAAATTAGAGGGAAAAATACTTCTACTAAAGATCTGTCTCAAATCAGGATCAATATGCATGAAAGCATTATAAATAGAGACAGACCAAGATTTATAATTAGAACCATCACCTAGAAGAACTTCTAGAGTTACCTCTTCTGACGACATCGTCATCTCCGGACGGCTAAGCCCACACTAGAGAGGCCTAGCTCCGATACCAATTGAAAGTTCCCTTTGCCCGAGAACAGGATCTAGATGTCACCTAGAGGGGGGGTGAATAGGCGAATAATAATTATCACTTTAAAACTTAAATTCTTACTCTACTCGAAGACTAGATCACAGTGGAATGAAAAGACCCTTCGAGTAGGTTGCAGCGGAATAGAAGATCCTGTCTCAAAATGCCCTGCACTTCAGATATAACTTGTACCACAGATAAGTATTGAAGTGCAGATATAAAGAGTAAGTAAGATAGAGAATCAGCACACAGACGCAAAGATTTATTCCGAGGTTCGGCCAAGCCTGAAATGCTTGCCTAGTCCTCGTTGGAGTTAGCCACACCTGGGCTTGGAGTCTATTTCACCTCCTTCCTCCGTTTGCTCAAATCTGTCAGTATGACAGATAGAGCCTTCCACTATGTTGAGATTGGTTACAACAACATCGTGGCTGCTTACAGTCTTCTTGACAGCACTCTAGCAGAGTAACAGTGCGCTCAAGACTTTGCTCTAGCTCTTTGCAGCACCTCTCCACTCTCTAAAGGCTTATAGCTTTGCCTTCACACAAACTAGAGAGATATACACCAAAGGGAGAGAGAGAATTGATCCAAATGATGTCTACAATTGTTGGCTGCACTTGTGTACATGTTGGAGACGCCTAGGGGTCCCTTTTATAGACCCAAGGGGCCTAGGAGCCGTTGGAATTCATTTTGGAAGGCAATATTTGCTTTCTGTCGGGTGGCGCACCGGACAGTCCAGTGCACCACCGGACAGGACCTATAGCTTGTCTGGTGCGCAATCTCCTTCCATATCGGGCTCAGCTGACCGATGGAGCAACGGTCCTCTTGGTTCACCGGACACTATCCGGTGCACACCAGACAGTCTGGTGCGCCAACTAACCGTTGGCCCAGGCCACGCGTCGCCCGCTGATTGCGCTGCCAGTCGTTGGCGCAGTCGACCGTTGGCCACCGGATAGTCCAGTGTACCACCGGACAGTCCGGTGAATTATAGCCACACGCCGCCAGACTTTTCCCGAGAGTGGCCTGTCCACCGAAGTTCAGACTGGCGCACCGGACAGTCCGGTGTGCCAGACTAAGCAGAGTTTTGGCTGCGCCGAGCCAAGACATTTTGCAATTCTTTTCTCACTGTTTTTAGCACTTAGACAGAATATGTTAGTACTCAAAAACAATTCACTAAGTCTAGAAACACACCTTGTTCTTGTTTTGCACTTCTTTAGCATTTGGCAAGATTGAGATTGATGTTGAACTCATAAACCATCAAGTCAACTTAATTTGATCTAGATTTGTCATTTCTGAGCTCCAACATCTTGCAAAGGTCACATAGGATATCTCCAAACATAGGAACAACCCAAACTAAAGATCAAGGTGCACTTAGCTCTTTTGGGCTGCTTCCTGTTCTGGTTTTTACACAGCTTCTCCTTCCAGTAACCTTGTTCACTTCTTGAGCTTGATCTTGAGCCTTATGACTTACACCACATATTTGTAGATGTTACCTCATTGGTTATAAGTCATGTTCTTATGTAGTGTTCCTTGATGTACCATAACTCTTAACAAGATCAACCTTGACTTTGCAAGTCTTCTTCTTCACCCCTGGCTTTGGGTTCCTGGTCTCCTTGACTTTCTCCTGTGCACTCGGTACCTCGAAGCTCTTCTTGCTTCCATCCTTGGCTTGATCAGTTGTCTCTGAGTTACGCACATCGAGTCTCACTTAAGCAATGTCCATTTTGCTTATGATGTTTATTATCTATAGACAATCTAGTCTTTGGACCATCATACTTGTTCACTTGTGTTGAACCCTGTTACCTTTGCATTAAGCACCTGTTCAACACTTAGCACACTTGTTAGTCCTTTAATTGGGTTGTCATCTAAACACAAAAACCTACAAGAGAGCTTTCAGTCAGTCGCACACGCATCTCCCTCTTCCCCTTTTTACACCGACCCGTGGGGCCCAGCTGTCTGTTGCGCTCACCTCACGCACGTTCCCTGCCACGTGGGACCCACAAGTCATCACCTACCTCTGGTAAAATCGCGCGTGTGCTGCAGCAGAGCTCCGAATTTGCCGCGTGCATCCACGATCGGGCGGGGGTTTCCAGGTCTACGCGGCCTATATCTATGCATGTCCTCCCTGGATGCACTACTCGCCCTATCATTCACGCAAAAGTCTTCCACCCGTGGCATCACGCAGAGTGTTGTGAGGAACTGGAGCCGCCACAGAGAAGCTGTTGTTTGCCGTCGACTCAGTGCCGGCGGTGGTGTCCTTGGACTGCTTCTGGCCTTGGGGTGAAGCAGTGGTGGTCGGGCCGCTTGGATTCCGCCGTCAATAGCTCCGGTGGTTGCCCACCATCGACTAGAGTCCATTACCGACCGTAAGCCCCGTGATTCGGTCTGCTAGTGCATCGTTCATTGGTGAGACACCTTCCTCTTACCCCGTCGTTCCCTGCTCCATATTTTAAGGCCGCTAGCGCGAGTAAATAGGCACGAATTGGGGTGGCGTTGAGCTCCGGTGGGGGCGCCACCGCGTTTGGGGTCGCCGTCGATCAGTGCTGGGGGAGGATTTGGGCGCTCCGCGATTGCCGTTGGATTCCTTAGTTGCGGCCCAAATTAAGTGCTAGGTTACCGTTTCGTCATATAGAACTGTGTTCGTTGATCGGCGTGGCAACAACATAGATCGGGTCTAGGTTAATAAAATCCACACCGTCCAAATCTGATCCGATGTGCGGTATTGCGTACCGGTTCGGAGAAAGACCGATTCAATCCATGCTGTCCAGATCCAATCCAACGATCAGAAACACTTGATACCCCTTCGGTCTAGCATTTTAGCATATGAGACCCTAGGTTACGTTGAAATAGAACCCGCCGTCCTAAGCGACTGTGCTCTATGTCTGTGGTATTTTACCCTGAGACCCCTACGCTTCACAGTAAATGAGGCCCAGTCCAGAGCTGTTTTAAATTGAATAAATGAATTAGAAAATGGATTTTTAACATAAAAATAATTACTAAAACTTGATAAAGTCATAGAAAATCCATACTTGGTCTAAATTAACCCATTCCAGTTTCTAAAATTTTGTAATATTATTCTCTATCACTTAGAGTCTCTGTTTTGACATGAAAACAGTAAGAAAAATAATTTCTCACTTAATCCTATTTTAAGCACATAAAACCTTTGGAAATTCACATCTTAAAATCTATAACTCCAAACCTTATGATTCCTGTTCCTAGAATTTTATTTTAAGGTGTAGATTATTATTATGTATTTTGTTTACATGTTTGGTGTGATGTTAATTTTCTCCATATATTGTGCTTGTTTGTATTGTGGCGAGTAGAAAAGCCCGTGACTGAGGATCCTAGCGACCAGTAGATAGAAGTAGCTGAGTAGGAGCTCATTGAAGGCAAGTTGTGCCCTTGACCACTTTTATACCCAATAATATTCTTTGTAATCATTTACCATGCATAGGCTTAATTTTGATGGGACCCGATAGGTCACACTAGATTGTTTATCTCTTTACCTTGTTATCCCTGAATCACTTGGGTAGTTTGGCTATTGCTTTACATGGTTTTGGGATAATATTTCATTATATCCATGTTCCAGTTATTTTGTTATTCTATTTATGTTCATGTCAAGATCATTAATGTTAATTAGAACATGGAGCTTAACTTGAGAACCACGTGCCACCACAAGGGAGGAATGGGACCCCTTGACTAACTAATTAGGAAAGCTAGTGGAAGACTACCTTACCCGAAAGGGGCAAGGGCAGTAGGGGAGTTGCATGCAAGGAGGTTCTCGGGTTGATTTTACTGCGATGGTGGTCAGACGGGGGATTCTTGCAAGTGCTCTTCCCATAAACTGTAGCGGGTTTTCGGAAGCTAGTTGAACTTTGTAAAGGCCTCATAGTGTTGCCCTGCCTCGCTTCCTTGGTAGAGGTGTATGGGAGTCACGATCCCTTGGCAGATGGGTAACATGACTTGTGGGTAAAAGATACAACCTTTGCAGAGTATAAAACTAGTATACTAGCCGAGCTCACGGTCATGAGCAGCTCAGGACTCCCGCATGATTAATTTATGTAACTTAAATTCAATTTTGTCATTTGCATTGCATGGGATTATCTATTAATTTTGTTCTACTAAGGTTTGGTATTTACTTACATTTAGTAACTGCTAATAAAATTTTGACCAACTAATTAAAAGCAATGCTCAGCTTTAACCCCTGTTGTTGATTAGCCTTACACATCACATGAACTCCCACCTTTGGTGAGTTCATGCCCACTGGTTTCCCCACAACTTGTTGAGCTATGATCATGTGTGAGCTCACCCTTGCTGTCTCACACCCCCCACAGGAGAAGAACAGGTGGTTCAGGAGGAGCCTCAAAGAGAGGAGTTTGATCTGATCTAGGTGGCGTTTCTTAGTTGACATTGGCACCAAGGATGATCCTTAGTTTGTTTTATATTTATCTTTTATTTTGTAATAAGACTTCCGCTATGTAATAAATACTCTAATTTTATTGTGACATTTATCTCTATACACTCTGTTATTATATATGTTGTCTTCTTGGCGCATGTATGAGATGCACCCAGCTTTGTTCCTTAAAGCACGGGTGTGACAGAAGTGGTATCAGAGGAAATGTTGACTGTAGGATGAAACCTAGATAGAAATAGACAAACCCTTACCTACTTATCTTACTCTGATTCTTTCTATACTCATATTGTCTTGATCCTATCTCACCTTCTACTATTCTACTCTGATCATTCTTACCTTTTCTACTCTAAGACAAGATGGATTTCACACCTTGGAATCCTACATTTATGACCTTTTTAAGAGATAGGGAACCTAAGACAAAATCAAAACTATTTTCTCTATTTAAAAATGTTGTTTGATTGTTCTGATGATAAATGCCTGATTTGCTTCTTTGATTGATTGAAATATTATATATGGACATCTTAGCATGTACCACCATAAGGTATTGAGTTAGCTTTAGTAGGTAAAACATTAATCTGCTTAGCTAAAAGAATTTCCCCAAAGTAACATGATTTGTAACTACCTGCCTTGTCTACTATTCTCTCTTACCATATGTTTCTAACTCAGATGGTCAATACCAGGAAGGGTGGTGGAATTGATTTACCTCCCAATCGACACACTCGGAGGATATTTAGACAACACCAGCCACAACCAGTAGAGATAGATCCTCCACCACCACCTCCACCAGCAGGAGTTGACCCACTGGTTGCAGCTCAGATGAGGATGATGCAACAAATGGCAGACACTATGGCAGATATGCATGCTCAAATGCAGCAAGAACGCTAGGAGATGCGCCAGGAACGAGAAGAGATACGTCGGGAGCTACGCCAAGAGCGAGAAGAGATACGCCAGGAGAGAAGGGCACAGTAGCTGTCGGTGTTTTGGGTCTGACCGCACACCCGGGGTTGCCCCTCAAGGTGTTTTTAGGAGTAGGACGGTGTCGACGACTGTAGCAAAATGGTTCGTGCCAATTGCACGAGGGACAGTGGACAATGTTTACAGGTTCGGGCCGCTTAGAGATGCGTAACACCCTACGTCCTGATGAGTATGCTTGGTGAATGAGGTTACAAAAGAGCTCTCTGAATTGAGAATGCAGAGAGTTGAAGTGGGTGGCTAGGTAATAGAGTCGGTCGAACTGAAGGGGTGCCCCCTAGGCCTTATATACTCGACCGTGGGGCAATACACGTGGATATGATAACAACGTGCGCCTAAAAGATAGTGAACTGCTCGAGTCTATCTCCCTATGATTCTGCCGACCTATCCTCACGTGGCTCCGTTGCATGAGAGCTCCAGCGCGGGAAAGTCGGATCTCTGTTGCGATCGCTCACTCGACATCGTGGACCGTCCAGGTTTACACTGATCCGGCCCTGTGTCAACCTGCTCTGCTGATTATTCTTCCCCAGGCCCACGAAAGAATGGCCTCACGATTTATTGGGCCCTTGGGCCTTTCGTGAGGTCCTTTACTCTTTTAATGGACCCGGGGGATATCTGTCCCCCACAAGCCCCCGATCTTTGGGTTAATTTAGAAGTAATCAGCCCAAAGATCCCAGTTCCAGCTTGCAGGCGATTTGAAGAGAATGACTTCTTATTGTTTCCTCCTGCTTTTGATCCTTCACAAACCGAAGCTTTGTTTCGTGCCCGTGCCTTAGAGGTCGGCATTTCGCTTTGCAGGACCCTGGACTTCATTGGGTGCACCGGAGGTGCACCCAATGGGTGTAGCCCCCGAGCTTCGAGTAGATTTTTAGAAAATAATCTACTCGAAGGTCTTCACCAGAAATTATTCCCATTTTTACTCCTGCATTTTGGTTGAGTGCCAGCTTTGTCTTTAATCTTGTCCCATGCATTAGGAGTCGGCACTATCTTGGCTCGGAATGATGATCCATGGGGTGCACCGAAGGTGCACCCAATGGGTGTAGCCCCCGACCTTCAAGTGGATTTTTGAGGATAATCCACTCGAAGGTCTTCCTTTTGTGTCTTTTTGCTGAAGATTATCCTTTCTGCTTGTAAAAAATCGGCATGATGTCATCTGCCTTATGTCATCAATATTATGCTTCAGAGGTCAGCATGTATTTTGTCTTTTGCAGCCGAATTCGCAATCCATCCATATCTTGCTAGGTAGTGTAATTTATTCGCTCTGTGACTGATTGGACATTTGATGGACGTTCTCTGTCTAGTCTTCAAGTCGCTTCTATCGGCCATATTTTGTACTTACTAGTGTAGAGTAGACAGCAACAGGGGCGGCAGCGGCGGTGGCGGTAGCAGCAGAGGCAGCATCAGGGGCGGCAGCGGCGGCGGCAGCAACAGGGCCAGTGGCTAGATGCCACTGGTCTTTTAGATATTAGTATAGTATAGTTAGAATAATGTAGTAGTAATTACTAGTGTAGAGTAGTATAGTGTAGTGTAGTAGTAGTAGCAGTAATGTAATGTAATGTAGTAGTAGTAATAGGGAAGTATCAACTCATAAAGAGTTGATTTGTAAGTATGACATCTTTCCCTTAATGAAGTAATGATGTTGGTTTCTCTGTGATGATTATCCTGCTTATTTGTGAAGCTGATTTCCTTGGAGTTTGCACGTAAATAACTCTGGCATCGTTTCGACGCTTTTAGAGGTAGCCGCCGAGCGACTTGTAGATGATGTCGGAGTTTTAGAATCAACTGCCGAGCGACTTGAGGGCAACGTCAGCATTTTAGAGGTAATGCCGAGCGACTTGACACGATGTCAGCGTTTTAGAGGTAACACCGAGTGAGTGGAGGGCGACGTCAGCGTTTTAGAGGTAACGCCGAGCGACTTGAGGGCGAAGTCAGCATTTTAGAGGTAATGCTGAGCGACTGAACACGATGTCGGAGTCTTAGAGTTAACTGCCGAGCGACTTGAGGGCGCTGTCGGCGTTTTAGAGGTAACGCCGAGCTACTTGAAGACGATGTCAGCGTTTTAGAGGTAACGCCGAGCGACTGGAGGGCGACGTCGGCGTTTTAGAGGTAACGCCGAGCGACTTGAGGGCAAAGTCAGCATTTTAGAGGTAATGCTGAGCGACTGAACATGATGTCGGAGTCTTAGAGTTAACTGCCGAGCGACTTGAGGGCGCTGTCGGCATTTTAGAGGTAACGCCAAGCTACTTGAAGACGATGTCAGCGTTTTAGAGGTAACACCGAGCGACTGGAGGGCGACGTCAGCGTTTTAGAGGTAACACCGAGCGACCGGAGGACGATGTCGGCGTTTTAGAGGTAGCGCCGAGTGACTGGAGGGCGACGTCAGCGTTATAGAGGTAACGCCGAGTGATAGTGGGCTGCGTGGGCCACTTTGAGGTTAATAGTCGAGTGATGATGTGGCGCGCCGATATTTTGGAACTAACTGCCGCGTGCTGACTAGGCGCTTTTTTGAAACCGTATCTGGCTCGGGAATATCCCATAAGTGCTGCGCTTTTAGCCGCCTCTGCTTTCCGTGCCCTAGTTCTTGCCTTCTCGCTTCCAAATCCTCTCTGCATTCCGCCTCCTACTCTGCTCGCCGGTAGAATCGAGATGGCGCCCAAGAGGAAAACCTCGAGTTCGTCCGCCGTGGTGATTCCTCCAATCGATCCCAACAGCCAGTTGCCTTTCGCAGGTAACCACATGTCCGTCATCTCTGAGTCCGAACTTCTCCACCTCGTGTCCATCGGGGTTCTTCCTCCGAGGGAACTCTGCTCCTGGCGGATTTGCCATGGGGTTACTGTCCCAACTGAGGATACCCATGAGTCCGTCATTTATGCCCTTTTCCTTCTCCGCGGCCTTGGCCTTCCCATTTCTCCCTTTTTCCGCGGCCTCCTTGATTTCTACCATATTAACTTGACCCATTTGAATCCCAATTCTATCCTGCAAATCTCCATTTTCGTTCATTTATGTGAGGCCTTTCTTGGCGTGCTACCTCATTTCGGGTTGTGGAAGTATTTGTATCACTGTCGCCCCGGGATGGCCGGGGGACAACATCAATTGGTTGGAGGTGCTAGCTTGGAGATGCGCCGCGGGAGGAAGACGGAGTATCTCGAAATCCCACTTAAAGACAGTATTAAAGGGTGGCGCTTGGAATGGTTCATAGTTGAGAATTATGGAAACTCTCCCCCCCGGTTGGGAAGACAGCCGGACGTTCGCACCCCCAGCTGGACCGAGTCTCCCACCGATCAGGAGGTAACTGAGGCAGGTGCTTTGCTTGCTGAAGTTGGATTGCTGAAAGAGAGGGGTCTGACTGCTGAAGCCGTGGCTGCTGATTTTGTCTTCAAGAATATTCAGCCGTTAAAAGACAGGGCATACCCAACTTATCTGTATCGAGGCCTAGCCGACTCAACTCAGGTCACTAACAGAAGAATTCCCTCTACGGACCTGGTGAGCCGACTTGAGATGATCCTTAGAGGCAAAGTGTCGAATGTTGGTGCCCCCGTGGCATTCTCAGCTTGGAACTTGCCTCCTCCCAAAGCCTCCACTCTTTTTGTGTCGAATCCTCCTGCTACTGACGGCAGTTTGGGCCTTAGAGTGCGGCCCTCTGCTGAAGAAGTTAGTGCCTTGGTTGCCACACTCGGGGGAATTCCTGATGATGAACGACAGGTTTATTTTGAGGTGCCCCTGAACCCTAGTGATGCGGAGATAGGTGCCATGCTTGATTTGCTGGCTGAGGACTCTTCTGACGCTGCTCCTGCTGGGGCATTGGTGGTGGCGCCCCTTCCAGAGGCTGGTATGACCTTAGATACTCAGAAACCTGCTGGTACTCGCCCGAGGCGCCCTTGCCGAGCCAATCCATCCGATCCTTCTGCTGATGAACAGAAAAAGAAAAGGAGACGCCTCCGGCAGGTACCCAGTTTTGGTCGGGACGTTGGTACCTCGGTTCCTGATGCTGAAGAAGTGCCTGCGACCGAATTTACTAACGCTGATCCCAATGGGTGTACCAAATCAGTTGCTGATCCCAATGGGTGTGCTGGCTGTGTTGCTAATGTGGATGATGAGGAGGGAGAAGATGAAGTTCCTTTGACTCGGAAAAACAGTCGGCCATTCATCACTAGCGGTGAAAGTAGTGGAGTTCCCTCTCCTGCTTTGTCTGCTCTCATTGGTCTGCAAGAACTGTCCCTAGCTAATTTTGATCAGACTCTCGAGGATATGGTTCCGGAGGATTTGTTATCGGAGCCAGCAGATGATGGTGTAATGGAGGTTTGCGCTGATGTGCTTGATGCTGGGTTGAGGTCATCCCGTGCCTCATCGACCTTAGAGCGCGATCTTGAGGATCGGGAGACTGACTTGGGTCGTCCTGGTCTCATGGAAGTAATTGAGGGCCCATCAGCCTTAGAGGTGGCTACCACGGAGAGCTTGGACCCCAAGGATGGTGTTGACACGTGCCCAGCCCCCGAGAGTGTTGTCGGGGATGACTTGATCTTGGTGGGAAGTGCAAGCCACTGCCCAGCCCCCGAGGGTGCTGCCGGGAGTGATCTGGCTCAAGTGGGCAGTGCAAACTATGACCCAGCCCCCGAGGATACCCGAGCGGGGTCTTTCTCTGGTACTTCCATGGACGTTCATGCGGGGTCGTCTCCACGCTCCGGCTGTATGGTGGTAGCCCAAACCTTGGACCAGGGAGTCGCTTTAGAGGATAGCGTCCCCACTGACCAAGTGTTGGGTTCTGTTGATGGCACCGAATTGATTCCTGCTGGTTCGTTGCAAGCTGCTTCGGGTGGTGGCCTTATGTCTGGTTATCAATTGATCTCTCCTGATTTGGGGATCCCTTCGTTCTTTTCCAACCTCTAGGTACTGTGATGTATTTTAGCTTGGCTTTTTACATTACACGAACTGCTGTCATTACATTCATCTGCTTTCCTCATCAGGCTTTGGTGGATGGGATGGCTGGCCAGCTGAGGCTACAGGGTGCTTCTATCCCCGAAGTAGCTTCGTCACTTGCATGTTGGAATCCAGTGTCACTTCAACATCGTGTCTCTGAATTAGAGGCAACCAACGCTGGTTAGTGCCCTTTTGCTTCTCTTTGCCTTCACTGTAGACTGCTTTACATTTTGACCATTATTTTGTTTGATTATCTCCTACTAGGTATGACTCAGCAGATTTCCACTCTTAAAGAAAAACATTCCTGAGATCAGGCTGAATTGGCCCAGCGATGCACTGACTTTGAGGAAAAGTACTCTCAAAGTCAGATTGAGCTGGGTCAGGTCTCCGCTGCTTTAGATGACGCCAATGCGCTGAGTTCTTCTCTTCATGCCCAGCTCGACTCTGAAAAGGTGATTTATGAAACTGCGCTTTGCCTTCTTGTGCTGTCATTACTTGCTTGGTGTTTGAGGGAGTTGACTTTTGTTTGCAGGAAGAAAAACGCATCCTTGCTGCTTCTCGAGACAATCTTGAAAGATTGTATCGTGATTCTAGCAGCTCGCTGACTATCTTGGAGAGAAGTCATCGCTTCACCATGGAAGAGTTAGACCACCAACGTTGTAAGCTGCAAGAATCCATGGATGAGGTAACCCGGCTCAAGCAGTTGATATCAGCAAAGGATGCTACTATCAAAGAGCTCCGAGTTTCCAAGAAATCCATCGCCCAAGAGTTAGAAACTGCTCAGCTAGCTGCCAAGGTTGTCGAAGAAACTTCTGTTACTCTCAGAGCCCAGCGTGATAGAGCCATGGACAAGGCTATTCGGGCGGGGTGAATCTTGATGAGGAGACCCGCGTGGTTGTTCCCGAAGATATAAGGGCTGATGTGAATGCTGCCCCTGATTCCTCGAGTCGTCCTTCCTCGTCGATTGCTCCTGAGAAAAATATCACGAAATAGAAAAAAAAAAACTTTGCGTGCTTTGAGCGCGCGGTTAGCATGGTCAGACATTTGTTAGAAGACGTCATTTCAGTATTTGGACGATATTGTTATTTTCATATTGTTTCAGAGTTCATCAGATCATAAATTTGTAGTAGTAAAATGATGTGCGATGGTTTTAAAATTTGTTTGCGGGATACAGAAGCCATCCTTATATGAGTAATTGTGATCTTCGTCAAATCGCCTTAAGTCGCCACTGACTTAAGTCGATTGCTTCTGCTAATAGGGCGTTGTGGTCACCCTGAACTGCGTAGGCGCGAGCATGTTGCACCGTCTTAAGTCGTTATCGACTTAAGCCGATTGCTCCGTTAGCAGGGCGTAGTGGTCACCCCGGGTCAAGTAAGCGTGAGCATGTTGCACCGCCTTAAGTCGTTGCCGAATTAAGCCGATTGCTCCGTTAGCAGGGCATAGTGGTCACCCCGAGTCAAGTAAGCGTGAGCATGTTGCACCGCCTTAAGTCGTTGCCGAATTAAGTCGATTGCTCCGTTAGCGGGGCATAGTGGTCACCCCGAGTCAAGTAAGCATGAGCATGTTGCACCGCCTTAAGTCGTTGCCGACTTAAGCCGATTGCTCCGTTAGCAGGGCATAGTGGTCACCCCGAGTCAAGTAAGCGTGAGCATGTTGCACCACCTTAAGTTG
The DNA here is from genome assembly GCA_029449295.1 of Zea luxurians. Classification (NCBI taxonomy): domain Eukaryota; kingdom Viridiplantae; phylum Streptophyta; class Magnoliopsida; order Poales; family Poaceae; genus Zea; species Zea luxurians. Next base: position 9,209,059 of record JAOPSE010000093.1, on the reverse strand, counting down.
TTGCCGACTTAAGCCGATTGCTCCGTTAGCAGGGCATAGTGGTCACCCCGAGTTAAGTAAGAATGCAAGTCAACCGTGAACAAACTGAGTATCTTTGAAGCTTTTCTTTATTGATGACATATTTCCATTTTACAGAGTACATCGTCGTCCCGATAGCTTTTGAAATGCAGCTAGGGATAAAACTTCCTGAGGTGTTCTATGTTCCAGGAGTTCCCGACTTTTGTGCCATCCATTTGAGTGAGACGATATGATCCTGGTCGAGTGACTTCTGCTACCACGAAGGGTCCTTCCCATAAGGGCGACAACTTGTGTCGTCCTTCCCCCGTTAGAATTCGGCGGAGGACGAGATCTCCTACTGAGAAGGATCGTTGTCGCACGGCCTGGTCATGATAGCGCCTCAGAGTCTGCTGATACCGCGCCGATTGAATTACTGCATTCAGCCGTTCTTCCTCGAGTACATCGATGTCCTCCATCCTAGTGGCTTCAGCTTCTGCTATGCTCTCGAAGACCAACCTTGGGGCCCCGAACTTGAGATCAGCGGGTAATACTGCCTCTGACCCATAGACCATGAAGAAAGGAGTATTTCCATGTAGAGCCCGGCTGGGCTGAGTTCTTAGGCTCCAAACGACGTAGGGTAATTCCCTTATCCATTTCCCTGCGAACTTCTCATTTTTTTCGAAGACCCTCTTCCTGAGTGCCTCTAGTATCATTCCGTTGGCTCGTTCAACCTGCCCGTTGGCCCTCGGGTGCGCTACCGAAGCGTACTTGATCTGAATGCCTTTTTGCTCGCAGAAATCGAAGAATTCCGAACTTGTGAAATTGGATCCCAGGTCAGTTATAATGTTGTTTGGTATTCCGAATCTGAATATTATGTCTTGTATGAATTCCACGGCCTTGGCTGAGGTTAAAGAGGCAATGGGCTTGAACTCTATCCATTTAGTGAATTTGTCGATTGCTACCAATACATGAGTGTATCCTCCTTGAGCCTTCTTGAAAGGTCCAATCATGTCCAGTCCCCAGCATGCGAAAGGCCAAGTTACTGGTATGGTCTGCAGTTGCTGTGCTGGTAGATGTTGTTGCTTCGACAAGTACTGGCAAGCTTCGCACCTCTGAACTAACTCGGCTGCATCACTCTTCGCTGTTGGCCAATAGAATCCTGATCTGAAGACCTTCCCGACTAGTGTTCTGGATGCTGCATGTATTCCACATTGCCCAGCATGAACCTCCTCTAGGAGTTGCTTCCCAGTGGATGAGAGAATGCACTTCATGAAGGCGCCCGATGCACCCCTTCTATATAACGTTTCTCCAATGAGTGCGTAGTGGGCTGACTGTCTGGCGATGCGTTCGGCTGCTAATTTGTCATCTGGCTCTTCTTCATTCTTTATATATCTGATGATCGGCCTTCTCCAGTCATCAGGGTCTGACCCGGGTTGATCCACGATATTACATTCTTCTGCTTGATCTGTTGAGATGCTCGGTCGTGGTATTTCTTGCACGAAGACTCTGGGTGGAACCTGAGTTCGGCTGGATCCTAACTTTGACAATACATCAGCTGCCGTGTTTCGATCTCTCTCCACATGATGAAATTCTAGACCTTCAAACTTATCTTCTAGTTTCTGGATGGCAGTGCAGTATTTTCCCATTGAATCCTTTGAACAGTCTCATTCCTTGTTTATCTGACTTATGACCACCAGAGAATCTCCGTATACCATTAATCTCTTGATGCCCAATGATATGGCGATGTTTAGTCCATGGATCAGAGCTTCATACTCGGCTGCATTGTTAGAGGCTGGAAACAGCAACTGGAGGGCATATTTGAGGTGCTCGCCTCTAGGTGCGGTGAAGAAAATTCCTGCTCCTGCTCCCTGCAGCTTCAGTGAGCCATCAAAATACATCTTCCATACTTCTGCCGTTTCCGGGTTCTCTGGTATTTGTTGTTCAGTCCATTCTGAAATGAAGTCAACCAATGCTTGAGACTTTATGGCAGTACGAGGTCGAAATTCGATGTCATGAGACCCCAGTTCACAGACCCACTTAGCTATTCGGCCAATTGCTTCCTTGTTGTGGAGAATATCCCCTATCGGAAAGCCGGTGACTACTATGACTTTATGGTCATCAAAGTAGTGACGCAGCTTGCGGGCAGTCAGAAGCACTGCATATAATAGCTTCTGCACTTGAGGATATTTTTTCTTTGAGGGACCCAGAACTTCGCTGATGAAATAAACAGGATGTTGCACGGGGTAGGCATGTCCTTCTTCTGCTCGCTCGACTACCAACGCGGTGCTTACCACGTGAGTCGTGCAAGAGATATATAGCAACAGATCTTCAGCCGGTTGGGTTGACGTGGCTCGTCGTGGTGGTTTCAGTACTGGTGGTGTTGTCAAGAATTTCTTCAGTGCATCTAGAGCTTCCTGTGCCTCTGAAGTCCACTGAAACTTATCCACCTTTTTGAGTAGCTTGTAAAACGGTAAACCTTTCTCCCCCAGCCTAGATATAAATCTGCTCAGAGCTGCCATACATCCAGTAAGTCGCTGAACCTTCTTTTGTGATCGAGGTGCTTCCATCTTCATGATAGCTTCAATCTTATCTGGATTAGCCTCAATTCCCCGGTTGCTGACAATAAACCCGAGTAACTTTCCTGCTGGTACCCCAAAAACACATTTCTCGAGATTAAGCTTCCATCTATACCGCCTCAGACTGTTGAAAACCAGTTGTAAGTCTTCGATGAAGTTTTCTGAGTTCTCTGTTTTGATGACCACATCATCCACGTAGGCCTCCACACGCTTGCCCCAGTGATCGGCTAAGCATGTTTGAATGGCTCTCTGGTAGGTTGCTCCAGCGTTTTTTAGGCCAAACGGCATGGAGGTATAACAGAAAGCACCAAACGGAGTAATGAATGCTGTTTTTTCTTCATCTTCCTTTGCCAAACTAATCTGGTGGTATCCGGAATAGCAATCCAGGAAAGACAGCACAGAACATCCAGCGGTGGAGTCCACCACCTGATCTATCCTCGGGAGCCCGAAGGGATCCTTCGGACAGTGTTTGTTGAGATCAGTATAATCAACGCACATGCGCCAATCCACTTTATTCTTTTTGAGTACAAGAACAGGGTTGGCTAACCACTCAGGATGTAACACTTCTCTAATGAACCCAGCCGCGACCAAGCGGGCTAGCTCAGCGCGAATGGCCTCTCTCTTGTCGGGCGTGAAACGACGTAATTTCTGCCGAATCGGCCTTGCTTGTGGATAGACCTTCAGTTTGTGCTCGGCCAGCTCTCTCGGGACTCCCGGCATATCCGCAGGTTGCCATGCGAATACATCTCGGTTGTCTTGCAGAAACTGGACGAGCGCGCTTTCCTATTTATCATCCAGGCTAGAGCTGATGATAGCAGTTTTGCGTTCATCAGCAAATCCCAGATTGATCCTTTTAGTTTCTTCAGTCGGCCGCATAGAGGTCGCGGCTTGAGCTTCCTTCGCCGGTGCTGTGTGGTCTTCTTCAGGCTTAGAGTTTGCCTGGGTCGAAAAAGTCGCCGACGGTTTGGCAATGAGGGCCGCCTGGATGGCCACTCGAAAATATTCTGCGGCGCCTTGGAGGTCAGCACGCACAGTTATTGTCACACCCGGTTTTGAAGGTAAACCGAATGTGAACCATGTACGTGCCAGGATCAGTAATTCACGTACACGGCGATTACATAAATGACTCATCATAGCACAATGCTTCGAATTACAATAAAGAGTAAGTAATAATATTACAGACTAGAGCCATTTACATAATATAAATCAAAGTACACAGAATCGAAACGTAGCCAACGTAAACAACCCACCACAGGCAGCTGACTGGGGGAGGTCGCTAGCCTAATCCTCGAACTCGTCGAAGTCCTAGAACTCCTGGAGATCCGCCTCGACGACTTCTTCTTTACCTGAGCATAGATTGCACCAAAGGCAACCTGGTGTTTTGTGAAAGCAAGGGTGAGTACACATCAACGTACTCAGCAAATATCCCGTTTGGCTGTAGTGGACTAGCTTTATGTGGGGTTAAGTCAAGCAGTTGCTTTTAGTTGGTCAGGTTATTATTACTAGTAGAAAGCCAGGTTTTAGCATTAACCCAAGTTCTTAACCCAAAGTACCCTTTCCAAATGGAAAGAATACCACTTACCATTACCATAATCATAATCAAAAACCATCATCCTCATCACCACCTGCAAACCAACCATCTCTGGTCAAAGTATCTCTAATCAAAGAGGATCCCAAGGCTGCTCTTAACCCTGAGCACGGCTGATATATCAGTTTCATTACCCTCTGCAGAGGTCGCACACTTTACCCATGAGCCGTGATTCCCGTTTTGCCCGGGGATCATGACTCCCCATTGATCACTTCCTAGGTGGTCCGGCCGGGTATCACTACGTAGCCTTTACAAAGATTCTCTAGAGGTCATAGCTGCCCGTTAGGTTTCTCCAGTTTGATAAACACAATACCTCTCCCCGCAGGAGGGTGACTAATAAAAGCAAAACGAAAGAACCTCGCCACTCAGCCTCGGCAGAGCAAGCACTGTGCCTGGACCCCATTGACGGCACGACGGCGAAGCAACTACACCTCTAGTTCCTCTAATTAATTAGCTAAGGGTATCCCATTTCACCCTCATGGTTGCACTGTTATCCCGGGTGGTCTCTCAACGAATAGGTCCTTATGGAGAGGTGCTCGGGAAACAGCCCGAGTCCCCTTAAATGCCACAAGTATATCATCATATCCAGAATAAAATCATAGTATCATCATTGTATCTCATCATGTTCATTGATTAAAGTAAAGCGCTAGCATGTAGTTAACCATAGTAACCCAAAAGGTAAATCAAGGACAAGGTAAATAGAAAGCTAGTAAATCCTTAGGTTGTTCATAGTATGCGGGACAGTGTATTATAAAGTAAATGGGACATAATAGGTTAGAGGACACTTGCCTTCACCAAACAGATGCTCAGGGTCTTCAACCTTGTGGAACTCGAAGAACTGGATCACTTGGTCGCCAACGCTTGATCTTTGATACCTCGAAGCTCGGAAAAGGATCGCAATCTATTCGCAACGCACAGCGAATAAAACAGGCACAAACAAACATATATATCCATAAGAACATTACACCATTCAAATAAGAACATAATAAAATATGCAAAACGAAATAGAGTGTGTTTCTACGGTCACGCGAGGAAAAAGAAGCGCGACAGGTGGAGCTACGTTCAAGAAGTTATCGTGTCTAAACTAAACGAGTACTAATTATAACATTTAGTTTGATCTGATTATGTTAATCGATATTTATTTAAAATAAAACTAGAGCTATCGCACAATTTTAATTAGCTGACCACACCAACAATTCTTAGTTAAATAAGTAATTTAAATAACATCAGCGACTCTAAGCGGGACGAATTAGCAGAGCGAGACGAAATACGTAACGCGTGAAACAACACGACCGCACCACGTGCCCTAGCGCTCGCACCAAGCGCGGCACGCGCGACATAGCACGCTGACGACACACGAAACAGCGTGCGCGACCAGCGTGAACGAGAACGCACCACGTGCGGAACAGCATGCGTGACAGGCGAGAAAAACTAAATAGATGTCGCGTTTATATTAAACAAATATTAAGTAAATAAAAAGTAGTTAGGTTAACATTTGCCATATTAATGTTTATTATGAAAAGCGCAAATTGAACATTACACATTTAATATAACCGAGATATTAATCTAATAAATATTAGTCACGCAAACCTTAAGTTGATTATCTAAAATATATGACATGACGAATTAACCTTATTAACATGAGTGTTTATAAGCGAAAACAATTTATTATCACGTGCGGACTCCGCGCGACACATGTAATCGACACGCGAGATACGCGCTAACGACGCGTGGCAAGGTAAGCGACACGTGTAAATGACACACACGACGCACGTAAACGACGGGTGACAATGCGTACGAACAGCACGCGCGACACACGCGAACGAACAACGGCGACACGCAAACAGCGCACGATTACACGCGAAACAATGCGCGCAACAACGCGTGAGTCAACGTGACTACGCGCACGAACAACACGATGACGCGCAAACGATGTCATGCGCGAACAACAACAAACAAATAATTAATTAAAAGTATTTAAGATGGTATTAATCAAGTTAACTAACATTTATTTATAAAAGCGCGAGTTAAAAACTATAAAACAGTTTTAATTAAAAGGTCATTTTAATAAGTATCGAATGAATAGCTAATTAAATAATATAGACTCGTGACGTGATGAAATAATATTATTAATATGTTGACAATATTGTTATGAAATTAACGTAACGCGAATGGGTCGAAACGGATTTAATAACACGCGCGACCGCGCGAAACAACGTAAACGACGAGTGCGAACGACACGCGGATCAGCACGTAACCACGTGCAAAACGCGCGCGCGATACACCAGATAAATTAAATAAACGTCGCATTTATATTAAACGAACATTAGGGCAAAACGTTTGAGTTAATATTAATAACGTCGACGTGCATTTATAAAGCGCAAGTTAATAACTATAAATTAGTTTAAGTAAATTACTACTTTAATAACTCGGATAAATAAATAATCAATTGATTAATTAAAAAGTGCAGCACGACGAAATAATGTTACTAACATGAAGGCGACGAGGTTATGAAGTTAAAGCGACTTAAACAGCACGAAACGGATTTAAATCACACCTGCTGATGACATGAATTTAATAATTTGTGGATTAATTGTGACGTGGCATAATGTGATTGGCCAGAGGCATAACTACACATTTGGCCATGCTGAGCCCATGCGTAGAGGATCCGTGGGATTTAGTGTGTGGGCAGTTTTCAGATTTTGACCGCATACAGATTTGCACACCGCATGATTCACGGAGGGATGGCTGCATGGGGCATGGGCGCATGCATGTGGGTCCATAAGCGATTTAGTCTCCACGCACAGCCTGGGAATTGGCATGCGGCAAGCAACCGCGAGCATGAGCAGTAACATCTCCTCCAAATGCGGACGCACGCAAGGGAAATTGGCATGCAGCCATGCGAGTGGGGTCCATGGCAGTTTTGTTTTCTTCCTCCCAAACGCACGGACGGGAGATCGGCGGGGGTTGGCTGCTGTGGTGCCTGAGGCCCACGCGCCGGGGGCGGGCGAGGACACAGCAACGGACACGACGCGGCGAGGCTCACTAGCGCGGCTGGGCGTAAAGGCGTGGGCGCAGCTTGGCTCGCCGGGGCAGGATGGCACTGGCAGCTCGCCGGAGCGCTGCCGGAGCAAACAAGGCGACACGCACGGCGTGGTTTGTAGTAGGGCATGGCTGTGTGACCACAGTGGCTTCATGCGAAGGAAATACCAGAAACAAAGGACAGGAAAGGGAAAAATGCTCACCAGAGATGATAAAGTCCGCGGGGGACGAGGAAGAAGGCAGGTCACGGTGGCACCAGCCGAGGCTTGACAGCGCCGGTGGGTAGGAGTGACGATGCGGACATACCAGGTGAGGAGCAACGAGAGGGCGCTGATCTTGGTGGACGAGCAGTGATGGCGCGGGTCCGACGAACGACGGCTGTGAACGGACCGCGCACTGGTTTTGGAGGCGTCGGGTACTAGTGGCTGGAGAAATAGAGGGGAGAGGAGAGGGTGCGCAGGTGTTCGGCAAGGGGAGTGTGGGCACAGACATCGGATTTCCCTGCGTCGTGGGCGAGATCGTGGCGTCGGTTCTGTCTTCCATACGCGAACGTGAGTAGGGCGCGGCGGCGCGAGCCGCGCAAACGTGCGCGTGGGCGCTGGGCTGTTGCGCGGGGCCATGCGGTTGGCGGCTGGGCGAGCACGTGCTGGCGCGGCGCGCTGGTGGGCTGCGTGCTGCTACCTGCTGCCTAGGTCGTGAGCGGGGCTGGAGAGCGCGCGCGCTGCTGGGCCGCCCAGGCGAGGGCAGCGAGGTGGGCCGGCTGTAAGGGGAGTTGGGCTAGGAACGATGTACCCCTTTTCTTCTTTCTATTTCTCTTACTCATTTTCTTTTCTTTCTACTTAGATTCAAACTCGAGTATGACACACAAGTTAAATAAGTACACACCCAGTAAGTTCATCAATCAAAACATGTGCCCCAGCATGTCATGCAACATTCAAGAATCCTCTATTACTCTATTTTACTAGGATTACACCTACATATAAAATAAAATAATTCTCCACTTTTAGGAAAAAGATAAGGAAAGCAGAGAAATGACAGAGTAACACCTGAATTTGGTGGATATTAGAAAAAAAATTTATACCCCCAAATTCAGGGTGTTACAGTTATGATCCCTTGCGGTCCCGGCATCTTCAATATCATGTACGTGTAATGCGGAATGGCCATGAATTTTGCCAGTCCCGGCCTCCCGATGATTGCGTTGTACCCGCAGTCGAAGTTCGCCACTTCGAACCTCAGGAACTCGGTTCTGTAGTTTTCCGGAGTCCTGAAGGTGACAGGCATGTAGATGTGGCCCAACGGGTATTCTCCCTCAGTTGGCACGATGCCAAAGAAGGGAGTGTCTGACTCGTGGAGTTCTTTGAGGTGAACTCCCAAGCCTCGGAGTGTCCGGGGGAAGGTGACGTTGATGCTGCTCCCCCCGTTCACTAATACTTTCTTCACCCGGCTCTCTCGGATCACCGGATCGACGAGGAGCGGGTATTTGCCCGGATGGTCGAAGTTGAGCCATTGATCCGCCCGAGTAAAGGTGATCGGGTGCTCCGACCACCGGTATGGGGCGGGAGGGCCGGTGGTCGCCACCAGTATTTGGCGATCGTTGAGCTTTTGCTGTCTTTTGTTCTCCTGCGATCCGTGTCCGCCAAAGATGACGTTGACCTCCCTGTCAACGCGCGGGAAGGCTCCTCCTCCTCCCTCCTCCTGCTGCTGGGGTTGTCGTGGTTCTTCTGGTCCTCCTCGCGGCGGAGGAGGGGGTAGAGGTTGGAAGGGTCGGCCGTGCCCAACGGAATGCTTGAAGTCCCGGCAGTTTCAAAGAGTGTGGCGCATGTCCTTGTGGTACGGGCACTGGGCGTCAAGGATGTCGTCCAGCGTGCACTCACCTCCGCGAGGTCCTCCCCGGGCGCGAGAGGCAGGTGGTCCGGCGGCGTGCACCTCTTCGCGCGGTCTCTTCTCCCAGTGTTTGTCCTGTTGCTGGTTCGTGTCGCGTCGTGGTGCTGCCGGTACGGGCTTTGCTCCTCCGATGAGGTCCTGGGCTCGCTCGTCGGCGGTGATGTAGAGGTCGGCTTCTCGGAACAGCTCCTCGGAGGTAGTTGGCACCTTCTGTAGTATGGCTCGGACGAAAGCCGAGTCATTGGATCCTCTGTAGAAGTCCTCGATCACGGCCGCCTCCGTGACCTCAGGGATACGATTTCTCATGGTCTGGAACCTTTTGAGGTACGATCGGAGAGTTTCATCCCCCCGGCGCTTGATGGATTTGAGGTCCCATGGTTGCGCCGGTTTGTCGGAGAGGGATTGAAAATTGGCAGTGAAGCGCCGACTGAAGTCGCTCTAGTCGTCGATGCAATGTCGGGGTAGATGTCGTAGCCATTGCAGCGCGTCTTGCCCAAGGACAATGGGTAAGTACGCGGTCATCACGTCTTCGGATGCTCCGGCGGCTCGAGCGGCGGTAGTGTAGACGGCCAGCCAGCCTCCTGGGTCCTGCTTAGGTTCATATTTATCGACATTGGATACCTTGAAGTTTGGGGGCCATTGAATGGCCCTAAGGCGTGGAGTGAGGGCTGACACTCCGCATGTGTCCTCCTGTCGTCGGGGATGATGCCTGTCCCGGGGAGGGGAGTAGTTGTTGTGGTTCCTCGACCGTCCCCGGGCAGTTCCACCAGTCGAGGCCGTCGTTGATTCGGTTCCGGTGGCTTGACTTCGAGTGGGGATGCCATGATCCCTGTCGTATTCCTCCCGGCGGCGCATCTCGTTCTCATGCCGTCGTTCGCGCGAAGCGTTGATAGCACTCCGCACGTCCCGACGACTGTTGATGGCGTGCCGCAAGTCGTTCGGCGGGTGAGCGAGAGGTAGAAGATGGTTGGCTGCCTGGGTGAGCAGGCGTCGATAGCCCTCGGCGTCTGGAGTCCGAGGGAGTCCGTCAGCTATCCGAGCTAGCACTCCTCTGACTTCACTCGGCGTGTTCATGGCTCAGGCGAAGTCGGGGTTCAGGTTACGGCCGAGTAGTGGATTTTCTCGGCGTTGCCTCGCGTCTTGCTTGGCTTGTTCCTGAGCTCGTCGACGATCACGTCGTCGGGAGTTCCTTCGTTCCCTAAAGACGCGTTCTTCCGGAGTTTCTCCTATCTCCGAGACCTCGTCTCGCGAGATGGGCTGCTCCGGATCCTGTTCTCCGGCTTGGTGATGTCTTCGGATGTTTTGGCGCCGATTTCTTCGTCGACGGGATTCCCGCTGAGGTGGTTCTTCCCCAGGTGCGATCGGCTCGTCGTCAGAGACGGGAGGTGACTCCGCTCTTCCGATGAAGAGAATGTCGGGGTAGAATGGCGTAGCTGTCGTGGCGATCTTCTTTCGGAAAGCTGAGGGTAATGCTTCCCTGGTATTTTCGGAGTTCATTGGAGGAGGCTTTCTTCCCGGTGGATCTGCAACGCGGTGTAGGATTCCCTTTTCGTCGGCTATGGATGAGATCGTACCAAAGCAGAACATGGATCCAGGACGGAAGGTGATTCTGCTATTGATGGTGACGGCCATTGAGCTAGCTTAGATCGTTGACACCGCCCCTACCTGGCGCGCCAGCTGTCGGTGTTTTGGGTCCGACCGCACACCCGGGGTTGCCCCTCAAGGTGTTTTTAGGAGTAGGACGGTGTCGACGACTGTAGCAAAATGGTTCGTGCCAATTGCACGAGGGACAGTGGACAATGTTTACAGGTTCGGGCCGCTTAGAGATGCGTAACACCCTACGTCCTGATGAGTATGCTTGGTGAATGAGGTTACAAAAGAGCTCTCTGAATTGAGAATGCAGAGAGTTGAAGTGGGTGGCTAGGTAATAGAGTCGGTCGAACTGAAGGGGTGCCCCCTAGGCCTTATATACTCGACCGTGGGGCAATACACGTGGATATGATAACAACGTGCGCCTAAAAGATAGTGAACTGCTCGAGTCTATCTCCCTATGATTCTGCCGACCTATCCTCGCGTGGCTCCGTTGCATGAGAGCTCCAGCGCGGGAAAGTCGGATCTCTGTTGCGATCGCTCACTCGACATCGTGGACCGTCCAGGTTTACACTGATCCGGCCCCGTGTCAACCTGCTCTGCTGATTATTCTTCCCCAGGCCCACGAAAGAATGGCCTCACGATTTATTGGGCCCTTGGGCCTTTCGTGAGGTCCTTTACTCTTTTAATGGACCCGGGGGATATCTGTCCCCCATAGTAGCAATAGCAACAAGTACCACTGCCTCCACCTTCACCACCAATTCCACCCCGTGATAAGCACCGGGAGTTCATGAGCCATAAGCCACTAACATTTGCCAGTTCTCCTGATCCACTGGACACTGATGATTGGTTGAAGTTCATTGATAAGATGTTGATTATTACCCAATGCTCTGACTGGGAGAAGGTTCTATATGCTTCTGGTCATCTGACAGGTTCTGCTGATGATTGGTGGGATTCATACATTGTTGCCCACGATGCTGCTGATACTATCACATGGGCGGAGTTTTCTACGCAGTTCAGGAACTATCATATACCAGCTAGACTGATGAAGATTAAGAAGAAAGAATTTTTGTCACTGAAGTAAGGGAGCATGCCAGTTAGCGAGTAACGCGACAAGTTCATTCAGCTATCTAGATATGCACCTGATGAAGTTGCTGAAGACGAGAGGAACCAAGAGCATTTTATTGAAGGACTTAATGGACCCCTGCAGTATGCTCTAGTGGCACATACATTCCCATCATTTCAGAGGCTGCTTGACAAGGCCCTAGCTATTGAACACAACCGTGTTCAGCTGGGAGATTTGAAGAGGAAGGCTATATCCCAAGGACAAAGAAGCAGCAGTGTTCGTCCACGCTACAGTTCACCCCAGGGTACACCAATTCGCACTGGCGGAGGCCAGCGCCCAGTTCAGCAATCACCTCAGAGGACCCCACCGACTTGTCAGGCTACCCCCACTTGCACCCTGACGAAGTTTTCAGGACAGAGTGCAGGCACTACTTGCTTCAAGTGTGGGAAGACTGGACGTTATGCAAATGTTTGCCCACAGAGGATTGCTACCACCCTAGTTCAGAATAAGCAGCAAACTCCAGGATCTGGCAAGGGATACTCTATTGCCAGGGTTAATCAAGTCAGCGTTGATGCTACTCCTGATGGTGCTGACATCGTACTTGGTATGTTTTACGTTAATGCAATTCCTGCAACCATATTATTTGATTCTGGTGCTACACATTCATTTATGTCTGCTCGATATGCCAACACAAATGAGATACCACTGATAAAAATGAGAAAACCAATGATAGTAATCACACCTAAAGGGTCTGTTGAGGCAAATCACATGACACGTAGATTGACGTTAACAATTATGGGAAGAGAATTTGGAGCTACCGCTATAATATTAGAGGCAAGCAGTATAGATCTGATCCTTGGTATGTCATGGTTAAGAAAGGCAAAGGCCGTTAGAACATGTGGTAGGGGTACGGTAGAACTCACTAGCCCTAAAGGAGAAAGGTTTCAAGTTCAAATTGCAGTAACCACCTCTTCCAGACGTGTGATGTACTTTATAGCTGAGGAGTTTGTTGGTGACAACATCTGTGTGGTTAGAGATTTTTTGGATGTCTTTCCAGAGGAGTTGCCAGGGATGCCACCAGATAGGGAAGTTGAGTTTGTGATTGATCTTCTACCTGGAACTGCTCCTATTTCTAAATGGCCATACAGGATGTCCATTGAAGAATTAAAGGAACTTAAGAAACAATTAACAGAATCACAAGAGGCTGGGTACATTCGTCCGAGTTTCTCACCTTAGGGAGCATCGGTTCTGTTTGTACAGAAGAAGGATGGAACACAAAGAATGTGTGTGGATTATAGATCTCTTAATGATGTTACTCTGAAGAACAAGTATCTGTTACCCCATATTGAGAATTTATTTGATCAGATGAGAGGTGCTAGGGTATTCTCAAAGATTGATCTCTGATCGGGATACCATCAAATGAAGATTAGGCCATCGAACATTCCCAAGACAGCTTTCTCGACTCGATATGGATTATATGAGTTCACCGTTATATCATTTGGACTAACTAATGCACCAGCTTATTTTATGAATTTGATGAATAAGGTGTTTATGGAGTATTTGGACAGATTCGTCGTGGTATTCATCGACGATATTCTTATTTATTCTAAGAGTGATAGCGATCATGAGGAACATCTGAGATTGGTGCTACAGAAGCTACGAGATAACCAACTCTATGCCAAGTTTAGCAAGTGCGAGTTTTGGATTGGTGAGGTGCCATTTCTTGGTCATATCATTTCTAATGGTGGAATATCAGTGGATCCTGCTAAGGTCAAGGAGATTATTGGGTGGAGCATACCCACTACAGTTACTGAGGTCCAGAGTTTCTTGGGACTTGCAGGATACTATCAGAGATTTATTGAAGGATTTTCTAAGATCGCTAAGCCTATGACCTCACTTCTGGAGAAGGACAGAGAATTTAAGTGGGACGAGAAGTGTCAAGATAGCTTTGATCAATTAAAGAAGAGATTGATGTCACCACCAGTGTTGGTTATGCCAGATCTACAGAAGGGATTTAACATTTATTGTGATGCATGTGGCCAAGGCTTGGGATGTGTGCTCATGCAAGAGGGACATGTGATTGCCTACACGTCTCGTCAGTTACGGAAACATGAATTGAACTACCCCACTCATGACTTAGAACTGGCAGCCGTTGTGCATGCGCTTAAGATTGGGAGACATTATATTATGGGAACCAAGTGTCAAGTGTACACAGATCATAAGAGTTTGAAGTATATATTCACTCAGAAGGATCTCAACCTTAGGCAACGCCATTGGTTGGAGCTTATTAAAGATTATGATTTGGAGATTCACTATCACCCGGGCAAGGCGAATTTGGTTACAGATGCCTTGAGTCGGAAGGGACACGTTCATTCAACTATTGTGGTCCAGCTACCTGATGAGATTGTTGAGGATTTCAGGAGACTTAACCTGGGGATAGTTGCTCACACGGAAGGAGTTACTATTGGTGTGGAACCTACCTTGGAGGAAGAAATCCGCAAAGGACAAATTGGAGATGCTAAAATACAAGAGATTAAGGATCTGATTACTGAAGGTCGAGGTCCAGAATTCATGGAAGATGAGCAAGGCACCATATGGTTCAAGGACAGGATATGTGTTCCTGATATTGAAAGCCTTCGTGAGACTATTTTAAAGGAGGCCCATGACTCGGATTATTCTATTCATCCTAGTAGTACCAAGATGTATCAGGATTTGAAGCAGAAATATTGGTGGTATGGATTGAAGAGAGATGTGGCTGCACATGTGGCTATGTGCGATGTGTGTCAAAGAGTTAAGGTTGAACACCAGAGGCCAGCTGGACTACAGCACCCACTGAAGATACCTGAGTGGAAGTGGAAAGAGATTGGTATGGATTTTATTACTGGATTGCCCCGCACCCAGAAAGGATATGATGTTATATGGGTGATTGTGGATAGATTGACTAAAGTGGCTCACTTCATTCCTGTCAAGACTACTTATAAAGGTTCTTAATTAGCAGAGTTATATATGGCTCGAATTGTGTGTTTACATGGAGTACCAAAGAAGATCGTGTCTGATCGAGGTTCACAGTTTACCTCAAGGTTCTAGAGAAGCTTTCATGAAAATATGAATATGAAGTTGAATTTTAGTACAGCCTATCACCCTCAGACTGATGGACAGACTGAAAGGACTAATCAAGTATTGGAAGATATGTTGAGAGCTTGTGCACTTCAGCATGGAGGAAGTTGGGATAAAAGTCTACCTTATGCTGAGTTCTCATATAATAACAGTTATCAGGCCAGTCTGAAGATGTCACCTTTTGAAGCTTTATATGGGAGGAAGTGCAGGACTCCTCTATATTGGGATCAGACTAGAGAAAGGCAGTTCTTTGGGCCTGAACTGATTCAAGAAGCAAAAGAACAAGTCTGTATAATTCGAGAGAATTTGAGGGTAGCTCAAACCAGGCAAAAGAGCTATACTGATAATAGAAGGAGACCACTGGAATTTGAGGAAGGAGATTATGTATACCTCAAGGTGTCACCACTTCGTGGAATGAGGAGATTCAAAGTTAAGGGCAAATTGTCCCCTCGCTTTATTGGACCATTCATGATCTTTAGGAGAGTTGGGGAGATGGCATACCAACTCGAGCTACCTGCTAGTCTATCGGATGTGCATAATGTATTCCATGTATCTCAACTTAAGAAGTGTCTCCGTGTCCCTGAGGAACAGTTACCAATGGAAGAGCTCAGTGTTCAGGGTGATTTGACTTACACGGAGTATCTTGTCAAGATTCTTGACACATTGACTCGAGTTACGAGAAATAAGGTGATAAAGATGTGCAAAGTACAATGGAGTCATCATGGAGAAGATGAAGCAACATGGGAAAGAGAAGAAGAGCTTCACATAGATTTTCCTCACCTCTTCCCTAGTCCTTCCTAAATCTCCAGGACGAGATTCTTTTTAAGGGGGGTAGGATTTGTAATACCTAAATATGTAAACAATGAAAATAGAGTTTATCTCAATGTTTGGTGACCATTACTTATCATCACATGTGATTGATCATGTTAAAAATGAGTAAATCTTTACTAAAACACAAATAAACCATTGCATCATATTTGATTTTTGTTTGTGCATTTAAAACAATAATAATATGAATAAAAATAAAATAATAATGAGAATTGGGATTTAACCTAAATTTAAACTCTAGAATTGGGAAATGAGAGAAGGAGAGAAATAAGAGGACACTACATAAAATAAAATAAAAATAGGAATAAATTTTTACTTAATTGATGCCTTCAATTGTATATTAAATTAAGGACAAATCCACCACAAGATTTGAATTTGAATGGAGAATTAAATTTGAACTTTGGGAAAACAAAACAAGAGAAAAAATAGAAAATATAAAAGATAAATAAGAAGCACCTGCGCAATGGGCCGACTAACCCTAATCTGGCCCATCTAGCCTTTCCTTACATTCCCCGCGGCCCATTCCTCCTCTCACGCGGCCGGCGCAAGCACGGCGCCGACACGCGGGCCATCTGGGTCAGTCGCACACGCGTCTCCCTCTTCCCCTTTTTACACCGACCTGTGGGGCCCAACTGTCTGTTGCGGTCACCTTGCGCGCGTTCCCTGCCGCGTGGGATCCACAAGTCGTCACCTACCTCTAGTAAAATCGCGCGTGCGCCGCAGCGGAGCTCCGAATTTGCCGCGTGCATCCACGATCGGGCGGGGGTTTCCAGGTCTACGGGGCCTATATCTATGCACGTCCTCCCTGGATTCACTACTCGCCCTATCATTCACGCAAAAGTCTTCCACCTGTGGCGTCGCGCGGAGTGTTGTGAGGAACCGGAGCCGCCATAGAGAAGCTGTTGTTTGTCGTCGACTCAGTGCCGGTGGTGGTGTCCTTGGACTGCTTCTGGCCTTGGGGTGAAGTAGCGGTGGTCGGGCCGCTTGGATTCCGCCGTCAACAGCTCCGGTGGTTGCCTGCCGTCGACTGGAGTCCATTACCGACCGCATGCCCCGTGATTCGGTCTGCTAGTGCGTCGTTCAGTGGTGAGACACCTTCCTCGTACCCCGCCGTTCCCTACTCCATATTTTGAGGCCGCTAGCGCGAGTAAATAGGCAGGAATTGGGGGGCGGCGTTGAGCTCCGGCGGGGGCACCACCGCGTTTGGGGTCGCCATCGGTCAGTGCTGGGGGAGGATTTGGGCACTCCATGATTGCCGTTGGATTCCTCAGTTGCGGCCCAGATTAAGTGCTAGGTTACCGTTTCGCCGTATAGAACTGTGTTCATTGATCGGCGTGGCAACGACATAGATCGGGTCTAGGTTAATAAAATCCACACCGTCCAAATCTGATTCGCTGTGCGGTATTGCTACCGGTTCGGAGAAAGCCCGATTTAATCCGTGTCGTCCGGATCCAATCCAACGATCAGAAACACTTGATACCCCTTCGGTCTGGCATTTTAGCATATGAGACCCTAGGTTACTTTGAAATAGAACCCACCGTCCTAAGCGACTGTGCTCTATGTCTGTGGTATTTTACCCCGAGACCCCTGCGCTTCAGGCCCAGTCCAGAGCTGCTTTAAATTGAATAAATGAATTAGAAAATGGATTTTTAATATGAAAATAATTACTAGAACTTGATAAAGTCATAAAAAATCCATACTTGGTCCAAATTAACCCATTCTAGTTTCTAAAATTATGTAATATTATTCTCTATCACTTAGAGTCTCTGTTTTGACATGAAAACAGTAAGAAAAATAATTTCTCACTTAATCCTATTTTAAACACATAAAACCTTTGAAAATTCACATCTTAAAATCTATAATTCCAAAAATTATGATTCCTATTCCTAGAATTTTATTTTAAGGTGTAGATTATTATTATGTATTTTGTTTATATGTTTGGTGTGATGTTAATTTTCTCCATTAACTGTGCTTGTTTGTATTGTGGCGAGTAGAAGAGCCCATGACTAAGGATCCTGGTGACCAGCAGATAGAAGTAGCTGAGCAGTAGCTCATTGAAGGCAAGTTATGCCCTTGACTACTTTTATACCCAATAATGTTCTTTGTAATCATTTACCATGCATAGGCTTAATTTTGATGGGACCCGATAGGTCACCCTAGATTGTTTATCTCTTTACCTTGTTATCCCTGAATCACTTGGATAGTTTGGCTATTGCTTTACATGGTTTGGGATAATATTTCATTATATCCATGTTCCAGTTATTTTGTTATTCTATTTATATTCATGTCAAGATCATTAATGTTAATTGGAACATGGAGCTTAACTTGAGAAACACATGCCACCACAAGGAAGGAATGGGACCCCTTGGCTAACTAATTAGGAAAGCTAGTGAAAGACTACCTTACCCGAAAGGGGCAAGGGCAGTAGGGGAGTTGCATGCAAGGAGGTTCTCGGGTTGATTTTGCTGCGATGACGGTCAGACGGGGGATTCTTGCAAGTGCTCTTCCTGTAAACTGTAGCAGGTTTTCGGAAGCTAGTGAAACTTTGTAAAGGCCTTGTAGTATTGCCCTGCCTCGCTTCCTTGGTAGAGATGTATGAGAGTCGCGATCCCTTGGCAAATGTGTAACATAACATGTGGGTAAAGGGTACAAACTCTGCAGAGTGTAAAACTGGTATACTAGCCGAGCTCACGGGCATGAGCAGCTCAGGACTCTCGCATGATTAATTTATGTAACTTAAATTTAATTTGTCATTTGCATTGCATGGGATTATCTATTAATTTTGTTCTACTAAGGTTTGGTATTTACTTACATTTAGTAATTGCAAATAAAATTTTGACCAACTAATTAAAAGTAATGCTCAGCTTTAACCTCTGTTGTTGATTAGCCTTACACATCACATGAACTCCCACCTTTTGAGTTCATGTCCATTGGTTTCCCCACAACTTGTTGTGCTATGATCATGTGTGAGCTCACCCTTACTGTCTCACACCCCCCAGAAGAAGAACAAGTGGTTTAGGAGGAGCCTCAAAGCGAGGAGTTTGATCTGATCTAGGTGGTGTTTCTCAGTTAACATTGGTGCCAAGGATGATCCTTAGTTTGTTTTATATTTATCTTTTATTTTGTAATAAGACTTCCGCTATGTAATAAATACTCTGATGTTATTGTGACATTTATTTATATATACTCTGTTATTATATATGTTGTTTTATTGGGGCATGTATTAAATGTATCCGACTTTGTTCCTTAAAACCCGGGTGTGACAACTTGATTCAATATAAACTAGCTGAGAGTATTGACTCTACGACACCTCGATAAAACATCGAGTTACGTATTTACATTTGTCCAAATATTTGCTTTATTAGAGTTATACTAGTTTAAGGTTGAAACTTAGGATGTAAAACCTGTATCACATCATTAATAACATAGGTGAAATCGGATTTGAGTTTAGGATTTAACTTATGCAAATCTTGAACAATTTCACATTTATATTAGCGACTCGTCGTGATTAAATTTTAGAAAGTAGTATTCACGCCAATCCAATATGGAGTAAGCAGCTTCAGTGGAGAAGCAGCCGTTGTGTGGTGAAGAAAAGAGGAGTCGGAGGCCTTTTCGGTGACGAATCCAATCCTCAGCGGGACTTGGGCAGAAGGTGTATTGTATGATTGTATCTGGCAGGTTCTAAGCATCGAACAAAAATCTCCATTAAATGATGAATTTAAATACAGACACATGCATAAGCAGAACAGTCGTTCAAAATGACGAATGCCTTTAAACCATCGCAACTCAAGTCAGGCTGTCAGGCAGCAACCAAAACGGCCAGAGCCGCAGCAGCAACCACCACCCCCAATAACCGGCCGCTGGCCGCCGCCGCCGCCCTGCACGCGCCGCTCCTGCCAGCGCCGCCGTTGTCCCCGGCGCCGTCGCCGGGCTCGACCCCGCCGGTGCCCGAGAACGCCGTGCCCGCCGGCGGCGGTGCGAGGACGCGGCCCTTGGGCGCCGGCGGCTGGTGCAGGAGCGACGGCGGCAGGCCCCGGCCGTGCTCGACCTTGATCTCGAACCGCATCCCCTGCTGGCACTGCGCGCCCCCGTCGGCCTCGGAGAAGAAGTAGTTGGCGCCCTCGGCGGTGAGCGCCACCGCGATGGTGCTGTTCTGCTCGAGGCCGCCGCCCCCGCCGCCGCCGCCGCCGTAGATGGACGTCGTCTCCGCCAGGTCGTCGCTGGCGTCGCAGAGCCCGTATGTCGTGGCGTTGGTGGTCTGCACCACCGACGAGTTGTCGTTCGTCTTGAAAACTGGTAGAACCGGGACCGATGGTCAGGAGACGACATTCAGATCACTAGTTTGAATCTAGTCAGCGACGGCTGGTACAACTCAGATCTGGATCTGAGTTCTAGTTTCCGTATCGCTAGCTACCCCCAACCTATCTATCCTCTCTATGGGTTAGTTTTCATGCTGTCTAACCACCGACAGACATTGCTGGAATCATCAAGAAACCACCAAGGGCACGTTTGAATCTCAGACGAGAACGTAAACTAATCTCAAAACTAGTTGTAGGAATGGTGATTAAGTGGCGAGGCGAATCTATTAATGCTAATTAGACTATGGTTAGCTCTACCGTAAATACGGACAGAGCAGTGATGGGCGAGGAGAGGCAAGTAGGTAGCAAGAAAGAAGGGGGACGTACTGAGGTAGTCACCGAGGTAGAAGGTCTCGCCGGCGGCCCAGTCGGAGTAGTTCCCGGACGAGGCGTTGGTGTTGGCGTCGAAGAACCACCCATCGCCGCCGCCAACGGTGTGGTTCCTGTACGGCGGCGCGTCGTCCGCCGCCGGCGAGGCCCGGGCGCCCGGCAGGCCCGCCACCAGGACGGCGGCCACGATGGCCGCTGCCGCGGCCGGCGGGAGCAGCCGCGCCATGGATGATGGATCTCGCGGGCGGGCTCGAGCGCAGCGTGTCGGTGGAGTGGAGCTTGGCTGTGTCGTGCTGGTGCGCTCTTGCTCTGCTGTGCTGTGCTGTCTTTAGAATGGAACGCTGGCTGATCCAGGCTTTTGTATGTGCTGCTGCTGCACATGCTGCCGCGTGCGTCATTAATTTTATATAATCGCGGTGGCATGGCAAGGTGCGGTGTGCGACAGTTTAATAATCGGGATTAACGATACGAGCTGCTTGGAGAAACTGTGTGTGTGCCAGTAATTGTGACGCGCCCCCAGCTCCAGCCGCGTCAACGAGAGGGACGCGGCACCGCCTGCCGCCCGTGTCGGTCGTCTCCAGTGCCGAATTTTTTGCATTTTGGTCCTTCATCGGAAAAAAATTCACGTTTAGACCTTAGAAAATTTTAATGTCATTTTTGGACCCTTTACTCGGCGCCGTAGCCCGTGGCGCCGAGGTAACACAGCTCGGCGCCATAGGCTATGGCGCCGAGGTACGTGCTGCGTTGGCACAAACGGACGTCGTGGCGCCGACGTGGTGCCGAGCTCGGCGCCATAGATCTTGGCGCCGAGCTCCGTTTTGTACAGAAAACTTGTCTAGCTCAGTTGGTAAAATACAAGGCTCTTAACCTTGTGGTCGTGAGTTCGAGCCCCACGGTGGCCGTTTTTAATACTTTTTGTCTTTTTCACTTATTTGTTTTTTTTGTTGTCCATATTTTTCGTTTATGTCGCTGATTTGTCTGTCCTGATTTATTTTATTTTTGTGACTAATTTGTTTATTCGTCCAGATTTTTTTATCCGGCGAGCACAGCAGCTGTGTACTACGGTGCTCACAAGCCGTCAACTTATCCCCTTGTTTGCTCAGCTAATCACAATAAAAATCAAATGAGAACACTCTTACTTCAATCGTGATCAAATAAAAATATTATATTTTCATTGAGTTCTTTTGAACATAAATTTTAAATACATAATATCATATTCCCAGTAAAAAGAAGCACACATATTCATCTTTTTTTCTTCTGCACTAAATAAAAGTATACTCCATTATATACTTGTCTCATGGATGATATATTTTAGAATTTACTGGATATACAGCTGCTGTGCTCGCCGGATAAAAAAATATGGATGAATAAACAAATTAGTCATAAAAATAAAACTGGATGAGAAATAAATCAGGACGGACAAATCAGCGACATAAACGAAAAATATGGACAACAAAAAAAATAAATAAGTGACAAAGACAAAAAATATTAAAAAAATGCCAACCATGGGGCTTGAACCCACAACCACAAGGTTAAGAGCCTTGTATTTTACCAACTGAGCTAGACAAGTTTTTTGTACAGAACGGAGCTCGGCGCCAAGATCTATGGCGCCGAGCTCGGTAACACGTCGACGCCACGACGTCCGTTTGTGCCAACACGGCACGTACCTCGGCGCTATAGCCTATGGCGCCGAGCTGTGTTACCTCGGCGCCACGGGCTACGGCGCCGAGTAAAGGGTCCAAAAATGACATTAAAATTTTCTAAGGTCTAAACGTAAATTTTTTTCCGATGAAGGACCAAAATACAAAAAATTCGGTCTCCAGTGCAGTGCTACTGGGCGTCCTTGTGCTGCTGCAGCGCTTGCGCGTCAAATAATATAAGCGGAGACTGAGAGCGCACCGACGGTGGGTAGGTAGTTCGCGGAGACGAGAGCGCACATAACGCAGGCCTATGGAGTCTGAAGTAGCACGACCTCAACTCATTGTATTTCACGTTATTTTTTTTTTCAACCAACACGACACAAAATAATTTTAGGTTAAGCCATGCTGTGTGTCTAGATACTACAAGCTAGATCCAGGCTCGAAGCACGATAGACCGATGATCGTGTTCTACCGGCCCAAACACGGCACAAACAAAAAAATTATATATATATATATATATCTAAAAAATACATTTTCAATATATTCAGAACTTTGATATACACGAAAAAATCACAGGAGAAAGAGAAATCAATATTTTCTATAACTTTTGTGAATAGATAAAAAAAATATTGAAGTATAAAATAACTATTTAAACATTAGAATTCTAATTCGTAACTCACTTTGTACCGTGTTGTGTCAGCCTAAATACGGCCCCATCTATTCATATTGTGCTGTGTCAACTATCATGCCTAAGTTTGTGGCACTGTATAGTCCGGCTCAACCCTTTTTTTCGTGCCAAACCGTGTTTTAAACTCTTATTTTCATATCGTATGGTAGTCTGAAGTATTCGAGGACCGGACTATCTTCCGTTGGAACTGCTAGATCTTACCATATGTTGTAAGAAGTCGTGACTAACTATGGTAAGTGTCTACGTTTTACGGAGCGTATCCGTCTTTCTTTCATGCGTTCTTTTGATAATCCATTCAACGTACCCATTTCTGTCAATTTGGTTACAATTTTTTTAGCTTCGCTAGATGATTGATAATTTTCTCAAATTGTTTTGAAAAACACATCACGTTTTATCCTTACAGTGTTTCTTAAATCTAACAATATATAATTGTCTTCTTCGGCAGGGGAACATATAGTTGTCTTAGAACATCTTCAAGAAACTAGTTAAATACTTTATCAAGTCAAATTTTGGCTACAACAAAATAGCTATCTAATAGCAACTCCAAAGGAACGTGTAAACTAATCCCAAAACAGATATTAGTCAGGAATAGTGGTTTTTCTTACTCTAACGGCTCCCTCATTCTTCCACCAAAAAATTAGCGTCCCGTATCCACAGCTTCCTCTCCCTCATATTTTGGTGTTTTCCATCCCTCTCCAATCCATTCCTCAACGTATCAGATCACCCATAGCCTACCGACGACTGTACAGATCGCGTCACATATCACATTTAAAGAAACTGTTGGAGTACCCATTATAATTTACTCTTAAAACTTTTTAGCCTACTCTTAATAATCAGTTTTTGGGGTAAAAATTTAACATCCTTTTGGAGTTGCTCTAACAAACTAGCTATCTGACTCGCCAAACTATCCGAATCTCCAAATTAGCTCTCTCAGTAGCCAAATTTAGCTAGCCACCTGACTAGCAAAACTAGATAGATAGTCTGTTGGAGTGAGATAATATATATATAGTGTGATTTTTATGAAAAGGTAAATGTAAAGTCAAATAGAGAGCTAAAATAAAGAGTCTCTTGAAAATGCTCTTAGGAAGGCTATGGCAAATCATGTGGGACTCCAGTTTTCTAGAGAATTCTTTGACTTATGAAGTGGTTAGAATCAATCTGGTCTCATGTCTTCTGTTTGGTTGGTTTCTCCCGGTAGCCCGGCTGCATGAGCCAGGTCGGCGGGAGCCTGGCTCCAGAGATGCGAACAATTTGCTCGCGCCTGCAGAGCCTAGCCCAGAGTGCTTTAAGGATCGTGCGAGCCTGACTCCACATTTATACGCAGATAACCAAACACACACCTCACACGCGTAGAGGCTGGTTGTGTAACACCCGGTTTTAAAGGACAAAGCCGGGTGCATCTCATACATGCGCCAAGAAGACAACATATATAATAACAGAGTGCATAGAGTTAAATGTCATAAAACATCAGAGTAATATTACATAGCGGAAGACTTACAAATAATAATAAAAGATAAATATAACACGAACTAAGGATCGTCGGCGCCAATGTCGACTGAGAAACGCCACCTAGATCAGATCAAACTCCTCGCCTTGAGACTCCTCCTGAAACACCTGCTCTTCTCCTGTGGGGGGGGGTGTGAGACAGCAAGAGTGAGCTCACATACGATCATAGCTCAACAAGTCGTGGGGAATAATGTGGCATGAACTCACCAAAGGTGGGAGTTCATGAAGTGTAAGGCTGATCAATGAAATAGAGGCTAAGGCTGAGCATTGCTTTTATAAGTTGGTCAAAATTTTATTAGCAGTTACTAAGTGTAAGTAAATTCCAAACCTTAATAATAATAAAGAACAGTAATAGTAAAGTAATCCCAAATGCGATGCAAATGTCAAATTGAATTTAAGTTCCATAATTAATCATGTGAGGGTCCGAGCCGCTCATGATCGTGAGCACGGCTAGTATACTAGTTTTACACTCTGCAGAGGTTGCGCATCTTTACCCACAAGCCGTGTTACCCA
Organism: Zea luxurians; assembly: GCA_029449295.1. Lineage (NCBI taxonomy): Eukaryota > Viridiplantae > Streptophyta > Magnoliopsida > Poales > Poaceae > Zea > Zea luxurians. The sequence continues at coordinate 9,184,336 of JAOPSE010000093.1, read as the reverse complement.
TCTGCCAAGGGGTCATGAATCCCATACACCTCTACCAAGGAAGCGAGGCAGGGTAACACTACGAGGCCTTTACAAAGTTCCACTAGCTTCAGACTACCCGCTACAGTTTATAGGAAGCTCCAATGTAGGGTTCTTGCCGACCGCCATCGCAGCAAAATCAAACAAGGACCTCCCTACACTGACCACTCCCCTACTGCCCTTGCCCCTTTCGGGTAAGGTAGCCCTCCACTAGCTTTCCTAGTTAATCAGCCAAGGGCGTCCCATTAAACCCTTGTGGTAGCACTGTTTTCCCGGGTGGTCGCTCCATGTTCCCATTAATTTAATAATCTTAACATGAACAGTAATAATAACAAGATAATAACAGAATAATCATGAATAGTGTATCTCCATACCTAATCCACATAAAGCAATAGCAAGTACTACCAAAAGTGTATCAGGGGTGAACAAGGTATAGAGGTAATCAAAACTGGGGTAACATAAAGGCTCCCATCAAAATTAACCTATGCAGATCATTAAAATTAATAAGAACATGGCTGGGAAAAGAAAGTGATCAAGGGCACAACTTGCCTTCAATGAGCTCCTGCTCAGCTATCTCTACTTGTTGAACCTCAGTTTCCACAGTGGCTTGCTCGTCTACTCGCATCAACACAATACATACATAGTATAGCCAAAATCAACGTCACACCAAATAGATGAATAAAATATACAGTAAAAATCTACACATTAGAATGAGATCATAGGAACTGGAATCACTGAATTTGGAGTTATAGAATTTAAGTTATGAATTTCCTAAGATTTAAGGTGATTATAATAGGATTAGATGATAAATTAATTTTCTAACAGAGTTCATGTCAAAATAGTGATTCTAAATGATAGAGAATAAAATTACAAACTTTTAGAAATTGGAATGGGTCAATTTGGAGCTAACATGAATTTTCTATGGATTATACAAATTCTGGCATTTAATTAATACTAAAAATTCATTTTTAAATGTATTTCTCTGGTTTTATTTGTCATCTGGACTGGGCGTCATTTTCTGGAAAATGCAGGGGGCCTGGCGCAAGATTCCCCAGACTCAGTAAATAGTGAACGTGGACGGCGGGTTCTATTCTGTAAAATCATAAGGTCTCTTGTGTAAAACGTCACCGCGAAGGGGTACGGTGCGGTTTGGACCGTCCGATCCAACCCCGAGCGCCCAGATTAGACCGGCGATGGGTATAAATCCTGATTCCCGAGTCACCGTCAGATCTGAGATCGATGACTCACAGCGCACGATCACCACTATTTCGCTTTAGTCGTCAGATTGCCGATCTACGGTGGATAACGGTTGGGATGAAGGGGTATTTCCTGCTTCTAATCAAAGCCGCACGCACCCAATCCAACGGCCACGCGCGCGCGCCCCAATCCTGACCGGGAGGCCGGCGGCGCCGCCGTCACCCACGGCGGAGGACATTACCGGGGTGTTAAATCCGGCGATCCACGGCCTAATTCTCGAATCAGAGGGGTGTTTTGCGTGAAGGACGACGAAACGAATTACTAGGATGCGGAACTCACCGAGGAAGATGATGCACTAGAGCTGTCCACGGCGCACTAGATTTCTCGGCGGAGGCGCACACGTCGGCGAGCAATTCCTGACGGATTCGATCCGATCACGGCCAGAGAGGGTCACTGGTAGGCGTGGTTGACTCCGACGACACCCAGAGCTCCCTCCCGGGGCGAATCGACGGAAGGTTGTGATTTGGGGTGGCGCGTGAGGTGAGAGAGAGAGGGGCCACGGCTCCCGCTTTATCGCCCAGCTCGAGGGAGACTTCGAGCGTCGGGATGGGCTACGGAAGCGGAGGATAAAGATGAATCCCACCCGGGTTTTCGTCAACGACTCCGCTGCAATCGCGCGCGAGGAACGGAGGTGGGTGACGGCTGCTTCCGTCCGAGACCGAGCGGGTCCTTCGGTAGGTTGGAGAAGGGGTCTGACCGTCGGGGCCCGCAAAGCAGAGAGCGCCCGCGCGCGAGGTGAGGATACGTGCGGCTGAGCGGTGGGCCCGGGGCGTCGGCGCGAGCGGGGACGTGCAGATTGGGCTGGCGCGCGCGAGGGAGGTTTTAGGTGGGCTGAAATGGAGGTGGGCGGCCCAATTGGATCGATTTTGCTTTATTCTTTTCCCCTTCTATTTCCTTTCTTCTTTATTCCTATGTTTAATTTGAATCCGAATTTTAAATTCAAAGTTGTTCCAAATGTATTCTAAATCATATTGTGAAATCAAGATTACCAACTTTGGAAAATATAACTATATTATTTTTATCACACCCCCTCTTCTCTTTTCCTTATTTTCAAACCCTAATTCCAAATTTAGGGTTTAATCAAGCTTCAAATAATTATTACCTTATTATTTTTATCCTCATGGTTTTATTTAATGCACAAACACATAAAACTCCCACAAATGCACTTTTTCTTTATTTTAGAATAATTGTTTTATTTAGTCACTCTCAATTACATAGGTGCTCTTTTTATGATGCAAATAAGACACACAAAATGAGTAACTCTCTCTATTACTCTTGGTATACAACTTTGAGTATTACAAATCCTACCCCCCTTAAAAATAATCTCGTCCTCGAGATTTAGGAAGATCTAGGGAAAAGGTGGGGAAAATCTATGCGAAGCTCTTCTTCTCTTTCCCAAGTTGCTTCATCTTCACCGTGGTGGCTCCATTGAACTTTGCACATCTTTATAACCTTATTCCTTGTAACTCGAGTCAAAGTATCCAAAATCTTGATGGGGTACTCAGCATAAGTCAAATCCTCGTGAACACTAAGGTCTTGCATTGGTAACTGTTCTTCAGGCACCCTGAGACATTTCTTCAGCTGAGATACATGAAAAACATCATGAACATCCGCAAGATGATCCGGTAACTCCAATTGGTATGCAACCTCTCCCACTCGCTTTAAGATTAAGAAGGGTCCAATAAAGCGAGGGGACAACTTCCCTTTGACTTTGAATCTTCTCATACCCCTGAGTGGTGACACCTTCAAATAGACATAATCTCCCTCCTTAAACTCAAGTAGTCTTCTCCGGGTATCAGCATAACTTTTCTGCCTGGACTGTGCAGTTCTCAAATTCTCCCTTATTTGTTGAACTTGTTCTTCTGCTTCCTGTATAATCTCAGGCCCAAACAACTGTCTTTCACCAGTTTGATCCCAATACAGTGGAGTCCTGCACTTTCTGCCATATAAAGCCTCAAACGGTGACATCTTCAAACTGGCCTGATAGCTATTATTATAGGAGAACTCAGCATAAGGCAAACTCTTATCCCAACTTCCACCATGCTTAAGGGCACAAGCTCTTAACATATCTTCCAACACTTGGTTAGTCCTCTCTGTCTGTCCATCGGTCTGTGGGTGGTAAGCCGAACTAAAATTTAACCTTGTATCCAAGGACTCGTGTAACTTCTTCCAATATCGAGAGGTAAACTTTGATCCCCGGTCTGACACAATCTTCTTTGGTACACCATGCAGGCATACAATCCGTGCCATGTACAACTCTGCCAACTTGGCTCCTGAATACGTGGTCTTCACTGGAATAAAGTGGGCTACTTTAGTTAGCCTATCCACAATCACCCATATAGAATCATATCCAGCAGACGTGCGGGGTAATCCAACAATGAAGTCCATGCCAATCTCTTCCCATTTCCACTCAGGTATCTTCAGTGGATGCAGTAGTCCGGCTGGCCTCTGGTGTTCAACTTTAACTCTTTGGCATATATCGCACATAGCCACATGTGCAGCCACATCTCTCTTTAAACCATACCACCAATACTTTTGCTTCAAATCCTGATACATCTTAGTGCTCCCAGGGTGGATAGAATAAACTGAATCATGTGCCTCCTTCAATATGGTTTCCCGAAGACTATCAATATCGGGAACACAGATCCGATTCTTGAACCATATCGTGCCTTGCTCATCCTCCGTGAACTCTGGGCCTCTACCCTCTGTTATCAGATCCTTGATCTCCTGGATTTTGGCATCACCAACCTGACCTTTACGAATTTCTTGCTCCAAGGTAGGTTCCAATTCAATAGTCACTCCTTTCGTATGTGTAACAATTCCCAGGTTGAGCCTCTCAAAGTCTTTTGCTAATTCCTCAGGTAGCTGGACAACGAAAGCGGAGTGAACATGCTCCTTCCGACTCAAGGCATCTGCAACCAAATTCGCCTTGCCTGGGTGATAGTGAATCTCCAAGTCATAATCCTTAATGAGCTCCAACCAACGGCGTTGCCTAAGGTTGAGATCCTTCTGAGTGAATATATACTTCAAACTCTTATGATCCGTGTATACTTGGCACTTAGTTCCCATAATGTAGTGTCTCCAAATCTTAAGTGTATGCACAACCGCTGCTAATTCCAAGTCATGAGTGGGGTAGTTCAATTCATGCTTCCGCAACTGACGAGATGCATAGGCAATCACATGACCATCTTGCATAAGCACACATCCAAGTCCTTGGCCACATGCATCACAATAAATGTCAAATCCCTTCTGTAGGTCTGGCATAATCAATACTGGGGGTGACATCAATCTCTCCTTTAATTGATCAAAGCTCTCTTGGCATTTCTCATCCCACTTGAATTCTCTTCCTTTTTCCAAAAGCGATGTCATAGGCTTAGCAATTTTAGAGAACCCTTCAATAAATCTCCGATAATATCCTGCGAGTCCCAAGAAACTCCGAATCTCAGTAACTGTAGTGGGCACTCTCCACTCCATAATCTCCTTCACCTTAGCAGGATCCACTGCTATTCCTCCATTAGAAATAATATGACCAAGGAATGGTACCTTGTCAATCCAAAACTCGCACTTGCTGAACTTAGCATAGAGTTGGTTATCTCGTAACTTCTGTAGCACCAACCTTATATGTTGTTCATGATCACTTTCATTCTTAGAATAGATAAGAATATCGTCGATAAACACCACGACGAATCTGTCCAAATACTCCATAAACACCTTATTCATCAAATTCATGAAGTAAGCTGGTGCATTGGTTAGTCCAAATGACATAACAGTAAACTCATATAACCCATATCGAGTCGAGAAAGCTGTCTTGGGAATATCCGATGGTCTAATCCTCATCTGATGGTAACCGGATCGGAGATCAATCTTCGAGAATACTCTAACACCCCTCATCTGATCAAATAAATTCTCAATACGGGGCAACGGATACTTGTTCTTCACCGTAACATCATTAAGAGATCTATAATCCACACACATCCGTTGCGATCCATCCTTCTTCTGCACAAATAACACCGGTGCTCCCCAAGGTGAGGAACTTGGACGAATGTAACCAGCCTCTTGTAACTCCGTCAACTGCTTCTTAAGTTCCTTCAACTCTTCTACAGCCATCCTGTATGGTCTCTTAGAAATAGGGGCAGTTCCAGGTAAGAGATCAATAACAAACTCAACTTCTCTATCAGGTGGCATCCCTGGTAACTCCTCTGGAAAGACATCCGGAAAATCCCTAACCACCCGGATGTTGTCACCAACAAACTCCTCAGGCATAAAGAACATTGCACACATGGATGAGGAGGTTACTGCAATATTAACTTGAAATCTTTCTCCTTTAGTGGTAGTGAGCTCTATGGTACCTCTACCACATGCTATAACGGCCTTTGCCTTTCTTAGCCATGACATACCAAGGATCAGATTTATACTGCTTGACTCTAATATTATAGCAGTAGCTCCAAATTCTCTACCCATAATGGTCAAGGTCAATCTACGTGTCATTTGATTCGCCTCAACAGGCCCTTTAGGTGTAATTACTATCATGGATTTTCTCATATTTAGCAATGGTATTTCATTTGTGTTGGCATATCTAGCAGACATGAATGTATGTGTAGCACCAGAATCAAATAATATGGTTGCAGGAATTGTATTAACATAAAACATACCAATTACGAGGTCCCCACCATCAGGAGTATCATCAATGCTGACTTGATTCACCCTGGCTATAGAATATCCCTTGCCAGGGGTCTATTGCTTGTTCTGAGCTGGAGTAGTGGCAATCCTCTGTGGGCAGACATTTGCATAATGACCAGTCTTCCCACACTTGAAACATGTAGTGCCTGGACTCTGTCCTGCAAACTTCGTCGGGGTGCCAGTGGGAGTAGCCTGTCGAGGAGGTGGAGTCCTCAGTGGTGATTGCTGAACTGGGCGTGGTCCTCCTGGTCGAGTCGGTGTACCCTGTGGTGAACTGTATCGAGGACGAACACTGCTGCTACCCTGTCCCTGTGAGATAGCCTTCCTCTTCAAATCGCCCAGTTGAACACGCTTGTGTTCAATAGCAAGAGCCTTATATAGTAGCCTCTGAAATGATGGAAAGGTGTATGCGACTAGTGCATACTGCAAGGGTCCATTAAGTCCTTCAATGAAGTGCTCCTGCTTTCTTTCATCCTCAGCAACTTCCTCTGGAGCATATCTCGACAACTGAATAAATTTGTCTCTGTACTCGCTGACTGACATGTTACCTTGCTTTAATGACAGAAACTCCTTCTTCTTGATCTTTATCATACCAGCTGGAATATGGTAGTTCCTGAATTGTGTACTGAACTCTGCCCAGGTAATAGTATCCGCAGCATCATGGGCAGCAGTATAAGAATCCCACCAGTCAGCAGCAGGACCAGTCAGACATCCAGAAGCATATAAAACCTTCTCCCGGTCAGTGCATTGTGCAATATTCAGCATCTTCTCGATTGACTTCAACCAATCGTCTGCATCAAGTGGATCTGGCGAACTGGCGAAGGTCGGTGGCTTATGGCTCATAAACTCCCGGTGCTTATCTCGAGGTGGAACTGGTGGTGGTGGTGGTGGAGGCAATGGCACTTGTTGCTGTTGTTGCTGTTGTTGAAGTTGTTGTTGCAGCTGCTGTTGTTGCGCCCTCCTTTCTTGGCGTATCTCATCTCTCTCCTGGCGCAACTCCTGGCGTATGTCTTCTCTTTCCTGACGCATCTCTTGGCGTTCTTGCTGCATCTGGGCACGCATATCAGCCATAGTGTCCGCCATTTGCTGCATCATCGCCATCTGAGCAGCAACCAGTGGGTCAACTCCGTCTGGTGGAGGATTAGGAGGATTCATCTCTGCAGGCTGTGGCTGAGGTTGTCTATATATCCTTCGAGTGTGTTGGTTAGGAGGCAAATCAATTCCACCACCCCTCCTGGTATTGACCATCTGAGTTAGATACATAAGGTAAGAGAAAGCAGTAGACAAGGCAGTAATTACGAATCATGTTAAATTGGGGAATTTATTAGCTAAGCAGATTAATGTTTTACCTACCATAGCTAATTTATTACCTTACGCTGGCACATACTAAGATGTCCATATATATAATATCTCAATCAATCAAAGAAGCAAATCAGACATTTTTCATCATAACAATCAACCAATATTTTTAATGGAGAAAATAGTTTTAATTTTGTCTTAGGCTTCCTATCTCTTAAAAATGTCATAGGGGTAGGGATTCCAAGGTGTGAAATCCATCTTGTCTAAGAGTAGAAAAGATAAGAATGATCAGAGTAGAACAGTAGAAGGTGAGACTGGATCAAGATAAGTATAGAGAGAATCAGAGTAAGGTAAGTAGGTAAGGGTTTTGTCCATTTCTATCTAGGTTTCGTCCTACAGTCAACATTTCCTCTGATACCACTTCTGTAACACCCGGTTTTAAAGGACAAAGCCGGGTGCATCTCATACATGCGCCAAGAAGACAACATATATAATAACAGAGTGCATAGAGTTAAATGTCATAAAACATCAGAGTAATATTACATAGCGGAAGACTTACAAATAATAATAAAAGATAAATATAACACGAACTAAGGATCGTCGGCGCCAATGTCGACTGAGAAACGCCACCTAGATCAGATCAAACTCCTCGCCTTGAGACTCCTCCTGAAACACCTGCTCTTCTCCTGTGGGGGGGGTGTGAGACAGCAAGAGTGAGCTCACATACGATCATAGCTCAACAAGTCGTGGGGAATAATGTGGCATGAACTCACCAAAGGTGGGAGTTCATGAAGTGTAAGGCTGATCAATGAAATAGAGGCTAAGGCTGAGCATTGCTTTTATAAGTTGGTCAAAATTTTATTAGCAGTTACTAAGTGTAAGTAAATTCCAAACCTTAATAATAATAAAGAACAGTAATAGTAAAGTAATCCCAAATGCGATGCAAATGTCAAATTGAATTTAAGTTCCATAATTAATCATGTGAGGGTCCGAGCCGCTCATGATCGTGAGCACGGCTAGTATACTAGTTTTACACTCTGCAGAGGTTGCGCATCTTTACCCACAAGCCGTGTTACCCATCTGCCAAGGGGTCATGAATCCCATACACCTCTACCAAGGAAGCGAGGCAGGGTAACACTACGAGGCCTTTACAAAGTTCCACTAGCTTCAGACTACCCGCTACAGTTTATAGGAAGCTCCAATGTAGGGTTCTTGCCGACCGCCATCGCAGCAAAATCAAACAAGGACCTCCCTACACTGACCACTCCCCTACTGCCCTTGCCCCTTTCGGGTAAGGTAGCCCTCCACTAGCTTTCCTAGTTAATCAGCCAAGGGCGTCCCATTAAACCCTTGTGGTAGCACTGTTTTCCCGGGTGGTCGCTCCATGTTCCCATTAATTTAATAATCTTAACATGAACAGTAATAATAACAAGATAATAACAGAATAATCATGAATAGTGTATCTCCATACCTAATCCACATAAAGCAATAGCAAGTACTACCAAAAGTGTATCAGGGGTGAACAAGGTATAGAGGTAATCAAAACTGGGGTAACATAAAGGCTCCCATCAAAATTAACCTATGCAGATCATTAAAATTAATAAGAACATGGCTGGGAAAAGAAAGTGATCAAGGGCACAACTTGCCTTCAATGAGCTCCTGCTCAGCTATCTCTACTTGTTGAACCTCAGTTTCCACAGTGGCTTGCTCGTCTACTCGCATCAACACAATACATACATAGTATAGCCAAAATCAACGTCACACCAAATAGATGAATAAAATATACAGTAAAAATCTACACATTAGAATGAGATCATAGGAACTGGAATCACTGAATTTGGAGTTATAGAATTTAAGTTATGAATTTCCTAAGATTTAAGGTGATTATAATAGGATTAGATGATAAATTAATTTTCTAACAGAGTTCATGTCAAAATAGTGATTCTAAATGATAGAGAATAAAATTACAAACTTTTAGAAATTGGAATGGGTCAATTTGGAGCTAACATGAATTTTCTATGGATTATACAAATTCTGGCATTTAATTAATACTAAAAATTCATTTTTAAATGTATTTCTCTGGTTTTATTTGTCATCTGGACTGGGCGTCATTTTCTGGAAAATGCAGGGGGCCTGGCGCAAGATTCCCCAGACTCAGTAAATAGTGAACGTGGACGGCGGGTTCTATTCTGTAAAATCATAAGGTCTCTTGTGTAAAACGTCACCGCGAAGGGGTACGGTGCGGTTTGGACCGTCCGATCCAACCCCGAGCGCCCAGATTAGACCGGCGATGGGTATAAATCCTGATTCCCGAGTCACCGTCAGATCTGAGATCGATGACTCACAGCGCACGATCACCACTATTTCGCTTTAGTCGTCAGATTGCCGATCTACGGTGGATAACGGTTGGGATGAAGGGGTATTTCCTGCTTCTAATCAAAGCCGCACGCACCCAATCCAACGGCCACGCGCGCGCGCCCCAATCCTGACCGGGAGGCCGGCGGCGCCGCCGTCACCCACGGCGGAGGACATTACCGGGGTGTTAAATCCGGCGATCCACGGCCTAATTCTCGAATCAGAGGGGTGTTTTGCGTGAAGGACGACGAAACGAATTACTAGGATGCGGAACTCACCGAGGAAGATGATGCACTAGAGCTGTCCACGGCGCACTAGATTTCTCGGCGGAGGCGCACACGTCGGCGAGCAATTCCTGACGGATTCGATCCGATCACGGCCAGAGAGGGTCACTGGTAGGCGTGGTTGACTCCGACGACACCCAGAGCTCCCTCCCGGGGCGAATCGACGGAAGGTTGTGATTTGGGGTGGCGCGTGAGGTGAGAGAGAGAGGGGCCACGGCTCCCGCTTTATCGCCCAGCTCGAGGGAGACTTCGAGCGTCGGGATGGGCTACGGAAGCGGAGGATAAAGATGAATCCCACCCGGGTTTTCGTCAACGACTCCGCTGCAATCGCGCGCGAGGAACGGAGGTGGGTGACGGCTGCTTCCGTCCGAGACCGAGCGGGTCCTTCGGTAGGTTGGAGAAGGGGTCTGACCGTCGGGGCCCGCAAAGCAGAGAGCGCCCGCGCGCGAGGTGAGGATACGTGCGGCTGAGCGGTGGGCCCGGGGCGTCGGCGCGAGCGGGGACGTGCAGATTGGGCTGGCGCGCGCGAGGGAGGTTTTAGGTGGGCTGAAATGGAGGTGGGCGGCCCAATTGGATCGATTTTGCTTTATTCTTTTCCCCTTCTATTTCCTTTCTTCTTTATTCCTATGTTTAATTTGAATCCGAATTTTAAATTCAAAGTTGTTCCAAATGTATTCTAAATCATATTGTGAAATCAAGATTACCAACTTTGGAAAATATAACTATATTATTTTTATCACACCCCCTCTTCTCTTTTCCTTATTTTCAAACCCTAATTCCAAATTTAGGGTTTAATCAAGCTTCAAATAATTATTACCTTATTATTTTTATCCTCATGGTTTTATTTAATGCACAAACACATAAAACTCCCACAAATGCACTTTTTCTTTATTTTAGAATAATTGTTTTATTTAGTCACTCTCAATTACATAGGTGCTCTTTTTATGATGCAAATAAGACACACAAAATGAGTAACTCTCTCTATTACTCTTGGTATACAACTTTGAGTATTACAGGTTGACAACAACCAAACACCAACTCATTGCATCCCGCGATGCAAGTACCAGCAAATACAAGCAACCAAACACATAGATGGTTTCGGTTTATATTGTCCACATATTTGAGGCATGTATTTCTAAGCAACTACTTGGTTTCACCACTTAATATTTTTTATATTTTTTATCTATTAATAAAGTGTATAAATGATAGTAGAACCATATGCATTTATCACTGATTGCAAATCTTCAAGGCAAAAACATTCTTCACCAATATCAATATTCTTGGCTCTTTCTTTCCTTTCTATTTATCTTTCATATATATATATATATATATATATATATATATATATATATATATATATTAATTATATATATATAAACATATTAATTGTATGTAGCTTGTTTTTTTTGTAAAGAAAATTGTATACATCACTATCAGACTCCTTTGTCGAGTGTCTCAAACACTCGACAAAGACCTTTTTGCACCCGGCAAAGGCTTGTCAAGTGCTCGACAAAGAACACTCGACAAACATTTTATCGGTAAGGGGTTCTTTGTCAAGTGATTTTTTCGGACACTCGGCAAAGACTTTGTCGAGTGTTGAAAAGTACTCGATAAATTAAGAATCGAAAAACCCAAAAAACAACAATTTTTAATTAAGGGAAAACAAGCCCCACCAAACCATCCTTGTTTCCCTTACTCATCTTCCTATCATTTTTCATTTTTTTGAACAAAATTAATGTGTTTTGTGGCCGGTGAGATTCGAATTCGCAATGGTGCAACCTCCTCTATCACTACATGTAACACCCAAAATTTTATTATGAGAGTTTAGTAAAATTCTACAGAAAGATTTGAGCTAAAATGTGTTTAACAATAGCTTTCTTTCTTTATAAATTATATCTCCCTAATGTAAATAAATAGAATCCTAATATTAAGGGTTGACATTCAAAACCTAGATAAAAGAAACTAAAAGTTGGAACAATAATAAAAAAAGACTTTCAACCTATTTATTATTCCATTTATAACTATGTAATTAAACACTCCTTAATAATTTTTATAATTCATGGTGAATATTTTTTTAGGGTTACATTTGGAAGCATCTATTTAAATTAGTAACAAATGCTAATTAAAATAAGTTGCATCTCATGCTGGTTTTTGGATTGTTCAAAAATTTAAAACGGATTTGATCCTAAATTGGAATGGAAATATGAAACATAAATTTGGAATTGGAAATTTGAAATGAAATAGAAATAAAATAAAATGACTTCTTCACGTTTTGGCTGCATCCTTGTCGGTCCAGTGCGGCCTCGCCCTCTCGTGCCTGCGTGGGCCACAAGTCGGCCCACTCACCACGCCAGCCTACCCAGCCGTCACGACCTCAAGCAGCGCGTCACTGACGGCGCGGGCCCGGGTCGGCAGGTCCATCTCCTACCCCCAAATCGGCCGGCCGTTGCAACGAACCACGCGGTGAATCCGGGATTGCGCCGACCAGCTGACGATTTGGGTGGTTGCGAACAGGCCGAAGCTCTCAGGATCAGACTCCACTGTCGGGTATAAGTATCGAGCTGCACGCCCTTCCTACTGTCCACCATGTGCCGCGTCGTTTCCGTCGAGAGCACACAGAGAAGAGATTCCGACTGCCACCATGAACACGCTCGTACGCCGTCACCCAGTCTGTGGGGGTGTCTAGAGAGGATCGCCAAGACATGGTGATGCTGCGGTGGCCACCAATCCGTCGTAGATGGGCGCGAATCCGTGATGGTTGCTCATCGGAACTGGGAACTCGCCACAGAATCGCATGGTGCCATGGGCAGTATCCTACAGGGTGTGATCACCGATGAGTTAACCCTCCTTTGATTCGCTTTGCTGACTGTTCTAGTTGGGTGGTTAGTCCATTGGGGCCTTGGGTCGCTTGGTTTCGGCGATGGCGCGCCGCCGCGGGCCTCTGCTCCACCGTGGCCGGTCGTCGTGGGAGGGGGGAGAAGAATGGCATCGGACGTTGATCGACCAGTAAACGGGTCAGATTAAAACACTGGTACCTTTTCGCTTCAGTGAACCATGGCCATAGATTAGTGGATGTGTGGGCTTGGTTTGGCGTTGGGATTTTAAAATCATGATCATCAATCCTTGATCTAGCGGTCACCGTCCTTACCGGTTCGATGCGGTACCGATGTAATCTGGGCCCACCATCTCTGATCGCACGACCTAGATTGAGCCTCTTCGGCGTAGAGTTTTACATAAGATCCCCTGGAGTTTTAAGCAATCAACCCACAGTACAGGTTAGTATTAAAATAATTACCAGCGGGTCCTAGAAATTGCAGATTCGACCCTAGGCTTCTGGAGATTTGTGGCCGCAGCCCAAAAGGTTAATAAACTAGTTAAAATCAATAAGGAAAATGATTTTTAGTTTAAAAATAATTCATGAAACTGTTTAATTCATATTTAATTCGTTTTAACTCCAAATTAATTCATTCCAGTTGCATTAGACTCATATTAATATTGTTTATCATCGAGTAACTTTATTTTGTTATGAAATTGGGATAAAAATTATGCACTTAGTTCCTTTTAATCCAACACTTAAAACTTCGAAAATTCATAACTTCTTCGTTTTAATTCTGATTTGGTCCGTTCAACTCGCGTTAGCTTCATATGAATATTTACTATGCAGTAACAACACCAATTATACCATATCTCATAATTTTATAGTTAGATATTTATTTAACCTATGTCGACTAGATTAACTCTTCTAATCAAAGCTAACATGTCCATAATTATAATTTGGTTAAAATATGATTTCTAGTAAAGTTATAATTAAGATTAAAGTTGAATTAATTATTTCTTTAGATTATCTTTATAAAATCAAAACAAGACCTAGTTTCAATCACTTACTCATGTGGGTCTTCCATAAAATATACCTCCTTAACCGTAACTCCGAATTTAGTGATTCTCGAGCCTGCGATCTCGTAGCGACGTGTAGAATATTATTATGCAGTTTGTTCTTATTGTCGGGGACCATAATTAGGGGTACCCTCAAGACTCCTAATCTCAGCTGGTAACCCCCATCAGCACAAAGCTGCAAAGGCCTGATGGGTGCGATTAAGTCAAGGATCGGTCCACTCAAGGGACACAATCTCGCCTCGCCCGAGCCCAGCCTCGGGCAAGGGCAGCCGACCCCGGAGGATTCACGTCTCGCCCGAGGACCCCCTCCAGCAACGGACACACCTTCGGCTCGCCCGAGGCCCAGACTTCACCAAGAAGCAACCTTGGCCAAGCCGCCACGCCGACCGACCGTATCGCAGGAGCCTTTAATGCAAAGGTGGCCTGACACCTTATCCTGACGCGCGCCCTTCAGTCGACAGAGCCGAAGTGACCGCAGTCACTTCGCCGCTCCACTGACCAGCCTAACAAGAGGACAGCGCCGCCTGCGCCGCCCCGACTGCTGTGCCACTCGGCAGAGTGAGGCTGACAGCAGCCAAGTCTGGCCTCAGGCGCCATAGGAAACTCCGCTTCGCCCGACCCCAGGGCTCGGACTCGGGCTCAGCCCCGGAAGACGACGAACTCCGCATCGCCCGACCCCAGGGCTCGGACTCGGGCTCAGCCCCGGAAGACGACGAACTCCGCTTCTCCTGACCCCAGGGCTCGGACTCGGGCTCAGCCCCGAAAGACGACGAACTCCGCATCGCCCGACCCTAGGGCTCGAACTCGGGCCCAGCCCCGGAAGATGACGAACTCCGCTTCGCCCGACCCCAGGGCTCGGACTCGGGCTCAGCCCCGGAATACGACGAACTCCGCTTCGCCCGACCCTAGGGCTAAGACTCGGGCTCAGCCCCAGAAGACGACGAACTCCGCTTCGCCCGACCCCAGGGCTCGGACTCAGCCCTGGCCTCAGTCGACAGTCTCCGCCTCGCCCGACCCAGGGGCTCGGACTCGACCTCGGCCTCGGAAGACAGACTCGACCTCGACCTCGGAGGAGCCTCCGCCTCGCCCAACCTAGGGCTCGGACCGACCACGTCACAGGAGGCGCCATCATTACCTTACCCCAAGCTAAATCAGGCTACGGGGAACAAGACCGGCGTCCCATCTGGCTCGCCCTGATAAACAAGTAATGATGGCGCCCCACATGCTCCATGACGACGGCGGCTCTCAGCCCCCTTACGGAAGCAAGGAGACGTCAGCAAGGACTCGATAGCCCCAACAACTGTCCTTCCACTAGGCTCCAACGCTCCTCCGACGGCCACGACACCACACGAACCGGGTGCCAAAACCTCTTCGGCTGCCACGACGGCATGTACTTAGGGCGCTAGCTCTTCTCCGCTAGACACGTTAGCACACTGCTACACCCCCCATTGTACACCTGGATCCTCTCCTTACGCCTATAAAAGGAAGGTCCAGGGCCCTCTTACAGAGGGTTGGCCGCGCGGGGAAGGACGGGACGGCGCTCGCGTAATCCTCTCGCTCCCTCCCGCGTGGACGCTTGTAACCCCCTACTGCAAGCGCACCCGACCTAGGCGCGGGACAAACACGAAGGCCGCGGGTTTCCCCTTTTACGCCTGTCTCCCTCCGGCTTCTTCCCCCCTTCGCGCTCCGTCTCGCGCCGACCCATCTGGGCTGGGGCACGCGGTGACAATTTACTCGTCGGTCCAGGGACCCCCCGGGGTCGAAACGCCGACAGTTGGCGCGCCAGGTAGGGGCCTGCTGCGTGTTGACGAACAACTTCCCGTCAAGCTCCAGATGGGTAGTCTCCAGCAACTTTCCAGCCCGGGACGGTGCTCTGTTTCGGGAGTCTTGAGTTCATGTCCCTCGACGGCAGCTACGACATGATACTCCTTCCCCCGCCGCGCGACAGCGACAATGGCGGCCGACAATCCGCCTGCCGGCGGTGGAATCGACGACGCCTTCCCCACGTGGCGGAAGAACGACATTCGAGCTTGTCCCGTCCCCTCCCCCGCTGATGGAGGAGGAGGCGGGGCAACCAAGGCCAAGCAGGAGGCGGCATCTCGTCGGCTGTCGAGCGAGTCGACGGCGCCGGCGCCCTAACGGGGGGCACGTCGGGCATCGACCTCGCGTCTAAGACGAAGACGAGCGCCGTCTCCCCGCAACACGCCAACTCCAAGCAAACGGACGACGCCAGCACGCTCGCAAAGGTCTTGCTGGGCGTCACCCTCGTACCTGAGACGATGGTGCAGTCTGCCCCTGACGCGACTTCGTCACCGCCCGTCGACCAAGAGGTACCGACCGACTCCCATCTCGTGCCTTTTGGATTCAGCCTCAACCCACCAAGCGACTTCGCCTCGGTGGACGCTCTCATAGATGTGAGTCCAAACCCTCTGGGGTATTGTATGCGGTCACCCTGGGACCGGCTGACGGCCGTCTCGACCTACGGGCCCTCGGGTTCCGAGGAAGATGACGAGCCCGACTTTTGTTGGGATTTCTCCGGACTTGGTAACCCTAGTGCCATGCGGGACTTCATGACCGCATGCGACTACTGCCTTTCCGATTGTTCCAACGGTAGCCACAGCCTCGGCGACGAGGACTGCGGCCCAAGTCATGAATGTTTCCACGTCGATCTAGGGGGTCCCGGCGAAGGCAACCATCTTGGTACGCTGGAAAACGGTGATCCCCCTAGGCCTGCGCCTCGCGTTGACATCCTTCGAGAGCTAGCTGTGGTCCCCGTCCCGGCGGGGGGGTCATGACCCACAGCTCGAGCAAATCCGCGAGATGTAGGCCAGGCTCGACGAGGGAGCAGGAACACTTGAGCCGTTCCGCCGGGACATCGGGCAGGAATGGGCAGGCCAACCTCCGGCCGGAGAAGCGCGTCATCTACCCCAGGGCATCCAGCACCGCATCACCGACGATGTTAGGGCAAGGCCGCCACCGGCTTCCAGTGGGGTCGGCCAGAACCTGGCTGCAGCGGCAATACTTCTCCGCGCGATGCCAGAGCCATCTACCACCGAGGGGCAGCGTATCCAGGGAGAGCTCAAGAATCTCCTGGAGGACGCCGCGGTCCGACGGGCCGAAAGCTCCGCCTCCCGAAGGCAGGGGTACCCCTCGGAACATCGCGCCGCGACTTCCCGATTCATGCGGGAAGCCTCGGTCCACACCGGGCGCACGCGCAACACAGCGCCTGCGGCCCCGGATCGCCTCGGCAACGGACACCCTCACCGCAACCGTCGAACCCACCTCGACGAGAGGGTGCGCCGAGGCTACCACCCCAGGCGTGGGGGACGCTATGACAGCGGGGAGGATCGGAGTCCCTCGCCCGAACCACCTGGTCCGCAGGCTTTCAGCCGAGCCATACGACGGGCGCCGTTCCCGACCCGGTTCCGAACCCCGACTACTATCACAAAGTACTCGGGGGAGACGAGACCGGAACTGTGGCTCGCGGACTATTGGCTGGCCTACCAACTGGGTGGAACGGACGATGACAACCCCGTCATCCGTAACCTCCCCCTGTTCCTCTCCGACTTCGCTCGGGCCTAGCTGGAGCACCTGCCTCCGGGGCAGATCTCCAACTGGGACAACCTGGTCCAAGCCTTCGCCGGCAACTTCCAGGGCACGTACGTGCGCCCTGGGAACTCCTGGGATCTCCGAAGCTGCCGCCAGCAGCCGGGGAAGTCTCTCCGGGACTACATCCAGCGATTCTCAAAGCAGCGCACCGAGCTGCCCAACGTCACCGACTCGGATGTCATCGGCGCGTTCCTCGCCGGCACCACCTGTCGCGACCTGGTGAGCAAGTTGGGTCGCAAGACCCCCACCAGGGCGAGCGAGCTGATGGACATCGCCACCAAGTTCGCCTCTGGCCAGGAGGCGGTTGAGGCCATCTTCCGGAAGGATAAGCAGCCCTAGGGCCGCCCACCGGAAGATGTCCCCGAGGCGTCAACTCAGTGCGGCACCAAGAAGAAAGGCAGGAAGAAGTCGCAAGCGAAATGCGACGCCACCGACGCGGACCTTGTCACCGCTGCCGAGTACAAGAACCCTCGGAAACCTCCCGGAGGTGCCAATCTCTTCGACAAGATGCTCAAGGAGCCGTGCCCCTATCATCAGGGGCCCGTCAAGCACACCCTTGAGGAGTGCGCCATGCTTCGGCGCCACTTTCACAAGGCCGGGCCACCTGCGGAAGGTGGCAGGGCCCGCGACGACGATAAGAAGGAGGATCACAAGGAAGGAGAGTTCCCCGAGGTCCGCGACTGCTTCATGATCTACGGTGGGCCAGTGGCGAACGCCTTGGCTCGGCACCACAAGCAAGAGCGTCGGGAGGTCTGCTCAGTAAAGGTGGCGGCACCAGTCTACCTAGACTGGTCCGACAAGCCCATCACCTTCGACCAGGGCGATCACCCCGACCACGTGCCGAGCCTGGGGAAATACCCGCTCGTTGTCGACCCCATCATCGGCAACGTTAGGCTCACTAATGTCCTCATGGACGGAGGCAGCAGCCTCAACATCATCTACGCCGAGACCCTCGGGCTCCTGCGGATCGATTTGTCCTCGGTCCGGGCAGGCGCTGCGCCTTTTCACGAGATCATCCCCAGGAAACGCGTCCAGCCCCTCGGACAACTCGATCTACCCGTCTGCTTTGGGACACCCTCCAACTTCCGAAGGGAGACCCTCACGTTTGAGGTGGTCGGGTTTCGAGGAACCTACCACGCAGTGCTGGGGAGGCCATGCTACGCCAAGTTCATGGCCGTCCCCAACTACACCTACCTCAAGCTCAAAATGTCGGGCCCCAACGGGGTCATCACCGTCGGCCCCACATATCGACACGCGTACGAATGCGACGTGGAGTGCGTGGAGTACGCCGAGGCCCTCATCACCGACCTAGAGAGCCTCTCTAAGGAGGCGCCAGACGTGAAGCGCCATGTCGGCAACTTCGAGCCAGCGGAGACGGTTAAGTCTGTCCCTCTCGACCCCAACAACAATGCCTCCAAGCAGATCCGGATCGGCTCCGAGCTCGACCCCAAATAGGAAGCAGTGCTCGTCGACTTTCTCCGCGCAAACGCCAACGTTTTCGCGTGGAGTCCCTCGGACATGCCCGGCATACCGAGGGATGTCGCCGAGCACTCGCTGGATATCCGAGCTGGAGCCCGACCCGTGAAGCAGCCTCTGCGCCGATTCGACGAAGAAAAGCGCAGAGCCATAGGCTAGGAGATCCACAAGCTAATGGCAGCATGGTTCATCAAAGAGGTATTCCATCCCGAATGGCTTGCCAACCCTGTGCTTGTGAGAAAGAAAGGAGGGAAATGGCGGATGTGTGTAGACTACACTGGTCTAAACAAAGCATGTCCGAAAGTTCCCTACCCTCTGCCTCGCATCGATCAAATCGTGGATTCCACTGCTGGGTGCGAAACCCTGTCTTTCCTTGATGCCTACTCAGGGTATCACCAAATCAGGATGAAAGAGTCCGACCAGCTCGCGACTTCTTTCATCACACCCTTCGGCATGTACTGCTATGTTACCATGTCGTTCGGTTTGAGGAATGCGGGTGCGACATACCAAAGGTGCATGAACCACGTGTTCGGCGAACACATTGGTCGAACGGTCGAGGCCTACGTCGATGACATCGTAGTCAAGACGAGGAAAGCCTCCGACCTCCTTTCCGACCTTGAAGTGACATTCTGATGTCTCAAGGTGAAAGGCGTAAAGCTCAATCCCGAGAAGTGCATTTTCGGGGTCCCCCGAGGCAGGCTCTTGGGGTTCATCGTCTCCGAGCGGGGCATCGAGGCCAACCCGGAAAAAATCACGGCCATCACCAACATGGGGCCCATCAAGGACTTGAAAGGCGTACAGAGGGTCACGGGATGCCTTGCGGCTCTGAGCCATTTCATCTCACGCCTCGGCGAAAGAGGCCTGCCTCTGTACCGCCTCTTAAGGAAGGCCGAGTGCTTCACTTGGACCCCTGAGGCCGAGGAAGCCCTCGGGAACCTGAAGGTGCTCCTCACGAACGCGCCCATCTTGGTGCCTCCCGCCGCCGGAGAAGACCTCTTGATCTACATCGCCGCTACCACTCAGGTGGTCAGCGCCGCGATCATGGTTGAGAGACAAGAAGAAGGGCATGCATTGCCTGTCCAGAGGCCAGTCTACTTCATCAGTGAGGTACTGTCCGAGACCAAGATCCGCTACCCACAAATTCAGAAGCTGCTGTACGCGGTAATCCTGACGCGGCGGAAGTTGCGACACTACTTCGAATCTCATCCAGTGACTGTGGTGTCATCCTTCCCCCTGGGGGAGATCATCCAGTGCCGAAAGGCCTCGGGTAGAATTGCAAAGTGGGCGGTGGAAATCATGGGCGAGACAATCTCGTTCGCCCCTCGGAAGGCCATCAAGTCCCAGGTCTTGGTGGACTTTGTGGCTGAATGGGTCGACACCCAGTTCCCGACAGTTCCGATCCAACCGGAACTCTAGACCATGTTTTTCGACGAGTCGCTGATGAAGACAGGGACAGGCGCGGGCCTGCTCTTCACCTCGCCCCTCGGAAAGCACCTACGCTACGTGCTACGCCTCCACTTCCCGACGTCCAACAATGTGGCCGAGTACGAGGCTCTGGTCAACGGGTTGCGCATCGCCATCGAGCTAGGGGTCCGACGCCTCGAGGCTCGCGGTGACTCGCAGCTCGTCATCGACCAAGTCACGAAGAACTCCCACTGCCGCGACCCGAAGATGGAAGCCTACTTCGATGAGGTTCGGCGCCTGGAAGACAAGTTCTACGGGCTCGAGCTCAACCACATCACCCGACGCTACAACGAGACTGCGGACGAGCTGGCTAAGATAGCCTCGGGGCGAACAATGGTTCCCCCGGACGTCTTCTCCCGAGACCTGCACCAACCCTCCGTCAAGACCGACGACACGCCCGAGCCCGAGAAGGCCTCGGCCCAGCCCGAGGCATCCTCGGCTCGGCCCGAGGCACCCTCGGCTCTGCCCGAGACACCCTCGGCTCAGCCCGAGGCAACCTCGGCCCCCGAAGATGAGGCACTGCACGTCGAGGAAGAGCGAAGCGGGGTCACGCCTAATCGAAACTGGCAGACCCCGTACCTGCAATATCTCCACCGAGGAGAGCTACCCCTCGACCGAGCCGAAGCTCGGCGGTTGGCGCGGCGCGCCAAGTCGTTCGTCTTGCTGGGGGACGGGAAGGAGCTCTACCACCGCAGCCCCTCAGGCATCCTCCAGTAATGCATATCCATCGCCGAAGGCCAGGAGCTCTTACAAGAAATACACTCGGGGGCTTGCGGTCATCACGCAGCACCTCGAGCCCTTGTTGGAAACACCTTCCGACAAGGCTTCTACTGGCCGACCGCGGTGGCCGACGCCACTAGAATTGTGCGCACCTGCAAAGGGTGTCAATTCTACGCAAGGCAGACCCACCTGCCCGCTCAGGCTCTGCAGACCATACCCATCACCTGGTCGTTTGCTGTGTGGGGTCTGTACCTCGTCGGCCCCTTGCAGAAGGCACCCGGGGGCTACACGCACCTGCTGGTCGCCATCGACCAATTCTCCAAGTGGATCGAGGTCCGGCCCCTAAACAGCATCAGGTCCGAACAGGCGGTAGCGTTCTTCACCAACATCATCCATCGCTTTGGGGTCCCGAACTCCATCATCACCGACAACGGCACCCAGTTCACCGGCAGAAAGTTCCTGGACTTCTGCGAGGATCACCACATCCGGGTGGACTGGGCCGCCATGGCTCACCCCATGACGAATGGGCAAGTAGAGCGTGCCAACGGCATGATCCTGCAAGGACTCAAGCCGCGGATCTACAACGACCTCAACAAGTTCGGCAAGCGATGGATGAAGGAGCTCCCCTCGGTGGTCTAGAGTCTGAGGACAACGCCGAGCCGAGCCACGGGCTTTACACCATTCTTTCTAGTCTATGGGGCCGAGGCCATCTTGCCCATAGACTTAGAATACGGTTCCCCGAGGGCGAGCCTACGACGATCAAAGCAACCGAGCTAACTGAGAAGACTCACTGGACCAGCTGGAGGAGGCTCGAGACATGGCCTTGCTACACTCGGCGCGGTATCAGCAGTCCCTGCGACGCTACCACGCCCGAGGGGTTCGGTCCCGAGACCTCCAGGTGGGCGACCTGGTGCTTTGGATGCGACAAGACGCCCGAGGGTGGCACAAGCTCACGCCTCCCTGGGAAGGGCCGTTCGTCATCGCCAAAGTTCTGAAGCCCGGGACGTACAAGCTGGCCAACAGTCAAGGCGAGGTCTACGGCAACGCTTGGAACATCCGACAGCTACGTCGCTTCTACCCTTAAGATGCTTTCAAGTCGTTCATAAACCTCGTTCACACACGAAGTCTAGTCATCAAGGAAGGGTCGGCCTTGCCTCGGCAAAGCCCGACCCTCCCTCGGGGGCTAGAAGGGGGGAACCCCCTCTGTGTCAAAATTTTCCTCGAAAAAAGTCCTCTATCAAAAAGGCTTCTACGTTCCCCGACTACATCAGTAGCTGGGCCCCAAGAAGCGAACGAGGGCGCATGTAAGTGGCAAGGCCGACCGAGCCGAGGGACTCCTACGCCTCTGGGATACGGATACCTCACTCGTCACCTACCACGAAAAATGACTCCTACTTGGGCAAGCCACCCTGCTATTGACGAACGGGGCCGGATATGCAAAATGGAAGGAAAAGGAGCACAACCTTATACTACGATAATAAAGTGTTCGGGCCTCAGCGGCCGCAAAAGACACATGTGCATTCAAAGAAAATTGCTCTGGCAGAGTCAGGCGTCGCCCGGAGAAGGAGCCGCGCCCTCGGCATCATCCCCGCCCTCGGCAAAGTCCGCCCCGGCCTCGGACGACGGCGCAGGCGGGAGGATCTCTGCCTCAAAGGTGGTTGCCAGCACCGCGCTCAGGCCCGCAGCGGCCGCGTCGAGACTCTAGACTTCAGCCAGGGCGGCTTCATCTTCGTCGGGGAGGCAATACCCCTCGCTGACCCGCTCTAGATCCACGACATAGTGGGAAGCAAGCACGGCGAAGGCCCGCGTGACGCCGTGATGTAGCGCCTCGCGGAGTCTGCCACGCGCATGGTCACACAAGGCCTGCAGGCGACTTTGAGGGGAGCTTCCCGAGGGGACGTCGTCAAAGCCAAAGACCCGGCAGAAAGGTGAGATGGCCTCGGACATGGCCGCTTGGTCGGCCTCCCTCTGCTCGGCCGCCTGAGTGAAAGGGAATTAGGCTTACACCTAGTCCCTAAATAATTTTGGTGGTTGAATTGCCCAACACAAATATTGGACTAACTAGTTTGCTCTAGTGTATAAGTTATACAGGTGCAAAAGGTTCACACTTAGCCAATAAAATGACCATGTGTTGGGTTCAACAAAAGGGCAAAGGAGCAACCAAAGGCTCCTCTGGTCTGGCGCACCGGACAGTGTCCGGTGTGTCACCGGACAGTGTCCGGTGCACCAGAGGACTTCAGCTCAAACTCGTCGCCCTCGGGAAATTTCCAGAGCCAGCGCTCTAAAATTCACCGGACTGTCCGGTGTACACCGGACAGTGTCCGGTGCTCATTTGAGACGCGGCTCAGGAACTCGCCAGTCTCGGGAATTCGCAAAGGCTGCTCCGCTATAATTCACCGGACATGTCCGGTGTACACCGGACTGTCCGGTGCAACCTCGGGGCAACGGCTACTTCGCGCCAACGGTCACCTGCAGGCGCATTTAATGCGCGCCAGAAGCGCGCAGTCGTCAGGCACGCGGGAGCAGGCGCACCGGACACCCTACAGTGCATGTCCGGTGCGCCACCGGACATCAAGGCGGGCCCAGAGACAGAGCTCCAACGGTTGACCCAACGGCTACTTGGTGACGTGGCTGTCGCACCGGACATGTCCGGTGTGCACCGGACTGTCCGGTGCACCATACGACAGACAGCCTCCACCAACGGTCAAGTTTGGTGGTTGGGGCTATAAATACTCCAACCACCCCACCATTCATTGCATCCAAGTTTTCCAGCTTCCAACCACTATACAAGAGCTAGCATTCATTGCAAAGCACACCAAAAGAGATCAAATCCTCTCCCAACTCCACACAAAGCCCTAGTGACTAGAGAGAGTGATTTGTAGTGTTCATTTGAGCTCTTGCGCTTGGATCGCTTCTTTTTCTTTGGCATTCTTTCTTGTGATCAAACACTCACTTGTAATTGAGGCAAGTGACACCAATTGTGTGGTGGTCCTTGCGGGAAGTTTGATTCCCAAGTGATTTGAGAAAGAGAAGCTCACTCGGTCTGAGGGACCGTTTGAGAGAGGGAAGGGTTGAAAGAGACCCGGCCTTTGTGGCCTCCTCAACGGGGAGTAGGTTTGAGAGAACCGAACCTCGGTAAAACAAATCCGCGTGTCTCACTTCATTATTCGCTTGCGATTTGTTTTGCGCCCTCTCTCGCGGACTCTATTATATTTCTAACGCTAACCCGGCTTGTAGTTGTGATTATTTTTGAGATTTTCAGTTTCGCCCTATTCACCCCCCCTCTAGGCGACTTTCAATTGGTATCAAAGCCCGGTGCTTCATTAGAGCCTAACCGCTCGAAGTGATGTCGGGAGATCACACCAAGAGGGAGATGGAGACCGGCGACAAGCCCACTACAAGCCAAGGGAGCACTTCATCAGAAGAGTCCCGCACCAAGAGGAGGGAGAAGAAGAAGGACTCCTCCAAACGGAAGGAGAAAAGATCTTCCTCTTCTCACCACAAAGAGAAGAAGGAAAAATCTTCTTCTCACAAGTCGCATCGGAAAGGCGACAAGCATAAGAGGATGAGGAAGGTGGTCTACTACGAGACCGACACTTCATCAACATCCACCTCCGACTCCGATGCACCGTCCGTAACTTCTAAGCGCCAAGAGCGCAAGAAGTTTAGTAAGATCCCCTTACACTATCCCCGTACATCTAGACATACTCCATTACTTTCCGTTCCATTAGGCAAACCGCCAACTTTTGATGGCGAAGATTATGCTAGGTGGAGTGATTTAATGAAATTTCATCTAACCTCACTCCACAAAAGTATATGGAATGTTGTTGAGTTTGGAGCACAGGTACCTTCTGTAGGGGATGAGGATTATGATACGGACGAAGTGGCCCAAATCGAGCACTTCAACTCCCAAGCCACAACCATTCTCCTCGCCTCTCTAAGCAAGGAGGAATACAACAAAGTGCAAGGGTTGAAGAATGCAAAGGAGATTTGGGACCTACTCAAGACGGCGCACGAGGGTGATGAACTCACCAAGATCACCAAGCGGGAAACGATCGAGGGGGAGCTCGGTCGCTTTCGTCTTCGCCAAGGGGAGGAGCCACAAGATATGTACAACAGGCTCAAAACCTTGGTGAACCAAGTGCGCAACCTCGGGAGCAAAAAGTGGGACGACCACGAAGTGGTTAAGGTTATTTTAAGAGCTCTTATTTTCCTTAACCCTACTCAAGTTCAATTAATTCGTGGTAATCCTAGATATCCACTAATGACCCCCGAGGAAGTTATCGGGAATTTTGTGAGCTTTGAATGTATGATCAAGGGCTCAAAGAAGATCAACGAGCTTGATGATCCCTCCACGTCCGAGGCGCAACCGGTGGCCTTCAAGGCAACGGAAGAGAAGAAGGAGGAGTCTACACCAAGTAGACAACCAATTGACGCCACCAAGCTCGACAATGAGGAGATGGCTTTAATCATCAAAAGCTTTCACCAAATCCTCAAGCAACGGAGGGGGAAGGACTACAAACCCCGCTCCAAGAAAGTGTGCTACAAATGTGGTAAGCCCGGTCATTTTATTGCAAAATGTCCTATGTCTAGTGACAGTGACAGGGGCGACGACAAGAAGGGAAAAAAGAAGAAGTACTACAAGAAGAAGGGCGGCGATGCCCATGTTTGCCGGGAATGGGACTCCAACGAGAGCTCTACCGAGTCCTCCTCCGACGAGGACGCCGCCAACATCGCCGTCACCAAGGGACTCCTCTTCCCCAACGTCGGCCACAAGTGCCTCATGGCAAAGGACGGCAAAAGGAAGAAGGTTAAATCTAACTCCTCCACTAAATATGAATCTTCTAGTGATGATAATGCTAGTGGTGAGGAAGATAATTTGCGTATCCTTTTTGCCAACCTTAACATGGAACAAAAAGAAAAATTAAATGAGCTAATTAGTGCCATCCATGAAAAGGACGATCTCTTGGACTCCCAAGAGGACTTCCTAATCAAGGAAAATAAGAAACATGTTAAGGTTAAAAATGCTTATGCTCTAGAGGTAGAAAAATGTAACAAATTATCTAGTGAGCTAAGCACTTGCCATGACACTATTGCCAACCTTAGAAATGAAAATGCTAATTTAATTGCTAAGGTTGATTCTCATGTTCGTATTGATTCAACTTCCTATCCTAGAAATGATAATGTTGATTTGCTTGCTAGGATTGATGAGTTGAATGTTTCTATTGCTAGCCTTAGAAATGAGAATGAGAAATTAATTACTAAGGCTAAAGAATTAGATGTTTGCAATGTTACAATTTCCAACCTTAGAACTAAGAATGATATGTTGCATGCTAAGGTTGTTGAATTAAAATCTTGCAAACCATCTACATCTACCGTTGAGCACACTTCTATTTGCACTAGATGTAGAGATATTGATGTTAATGCTATTCATGATCACATGTCTTTAATTAAACAACAAAATGATCATATAGCAAAACTAAATGCTAAAATTGCCGAGCATAACTTGGAAAATGAAAAGTTTAAATTTGCTAGAAGTATGCTCTATAATGGGAGACGCCCTGGCATCAAGGATGGCATTGGCTTCCAAAGGGGAGACAATGTCAAACTTAATGCCCCTCCTAAGAACTTGTCTAACTTTGTTAAGGGCAAGGCTCCCATGCCTCAGGATAACGAGGGTTACATTTTGTACCCTGCCGGTTATCCCGAGAGCAAAATCAAGAAAATTCATTCTAGGAAGTCTCACTCTGGCCCTAACCATGCTTTTATGTATAAGGGTGAGACATCTAGTTCTAGGCAACCAACCCGTGCTAAGTTGCCTAGAAAGAAAATTCCTAATGCATCAAATGATCATGCTATTTCATTCAAAACTTTTGATGCATCATATGTTTTAACTAACAAATCCGGCAAGGTAGTGGCCAAGATTGTTGGGGGCAAACACAAGGGATCAAAGACTTGTGTTTGGGTACCCAAAGTTCTTGTTTCTAATGCTAAAGGACCCAAAACCGTTTGGGTACCTAAAGTCAAGAACTAAAATTGTTTTGTAGGATTATGCATCCGGGGGTTCAAGTTGGATACTCGACAGCGGGTGCACAAACCACATGACAGGGGAGAAAAAGATGTTCTCCTCATATGAGAAAAACCAAGATCCCCAACGAGCTATCACATTCGGGGATGGAAATCAAGGTTTGGTCAAAGGATTGGGTAAAATTGCTATATCACCTGACCATACTATTTCCAATGTTTTTCTTGTAGATTCTTTAGATTACAATTTGCTTTCCGTATCCCAATTATGTCAAATGGGCTACAACTGTCTATTTACTGATATAGGTGTTACTGTCTTTAGAAGAAGTGATGATTCAATAGCATTTAAGGGAGTGTTAGAGGGTCAGCTATACTTGGTAGATTTTGATAGAGCTGAACTCGACACTTGCTTGGTTGCTAAGACTAACTTGGGTTGGCTCTGGCACCGCCGACTAGCCCATGTTGGAATGAAGAATCTTCACAAGCTTCTAAAGGGAGAACACATTTTAGGACTAACCAATGTTCATTTTGAGAAAGACAGGATTTGTAGCGCATGCCAAGCTGGGAAGCAAGTTGGCACTCATCATACACACAAGAACATCATGACTAGTGACAGGCCACTGGAGCTCCTACACATGGACCTATTCGGCCCGATCGCTTACATAAGCATCGGCGGGAGTAAGTACTGTCTAGTTATTGTGGATGATTATTCTCGCTTCACTTGGGTGTTTTTTTGCAGGACAAATCTCATACCCAAGAGACCTTAAAGGGATTCTTGAGACGGGCTCAAAATGAGTTCGGCTTAAGGATCAAGAAAATTAGAAGCGACAATGGGACGGAGTTCAAGAACTCTCAAATTGAAGGCTTCCTTGAGGAGGAGGGCATCAAGCATGAGTTCTCTTCTCCCTACACTCCACAACAAAATGGTGTAGTGGAGAGGAAGAATCGAACTCTATTGGACATGGCAAGAACCATGCTTGATGAGTACAAGACACCGGATCGGTTTTGGGCCGAAGCGGTCAACACCGCTTGCTACGCCATCAACCGGTTATACCTTCACCGAATGCTCAAGAAGACATCCTATGAACTCCTAACCGGTAAAAAGCCAAATATTTCATATTTTAGAGTTTTTGGTAGCAAATGTTTTATACTTGTTAAAAGAGGTAGAAAATCTAAATTTGCTTCTAAAACTGTAGAAGGCTTTTTACTAGGATATGACTCAAACACAAGGGCATATAGAGTCTTTAACAAGTCCTCAGGACTTGTTGAAGTTTCTTGTGACGTTGTGTTTGATGAGACTAACGGCTCTCAAGTAGAGCAAGTTGATCTTGATGAGATAGGTGAAGAACAGGCTCCATGCATAGCGCTAAGGAACATGTCCATTGGGGATGTGTGTCCTAAGGAATCCGAAGAGCCTCCACATGCACAAGATCAACCATCCTCCTCAACACAAGCATCTCCGCCAACCCAAAATGAGGACGAGGCTCAAGTTGATGAAGGAGAAAATCAAAGAGATGAGCCCCCTCAAGATAACGACAACGATCAAGGGGGAGATGCAAATGATGAAGACAAGGAGGATGAACAACCAAGGCCGCCACACCCAAGAGTCCACCAAGCAATACAACGAGATCACCCCGTCGACACCATCCTCGGCGACATTCATAAGGGGGTAACTACTCGATCTCGCGTTGCACATTTTTGTGAACATTACTCTTTTGTTTCCTCTATTGAGCCACACAGGGTAGAGGAAGCACTTCAAGATTCGGATTGGGTGATGGCGATGCAAGAGGAGCTCAACAATTTCACAAGGAATGAGGTATGGCATTTAGTTCCACGTCCTAATCAAAATGTTGTAGGAACCAAGTGGGTCTTCCGCAACAAGCAAGACGAGCATGGTGTGGTGACAAGGAACAAAGCTCGACTCGTGGCCAAGGGGTATTCACAAGTCGAAGGTTTGGATTTTGGTGAAACCTATGCACCCGTAGCTAGGCTTGAGTCAATTCGCATATTATTGGCCTATGCTACTTACCATGGCTTCAAGCTTTATCAAATGGACGTGAAGAGTGCCTTGCTCAATGGACCAATCAAGGAGGAGGTCTATGTTGAGCAACCTCCCGTCTTTGAAGACAGTGAGTACCCTAACCATGTTTATAGGCTCTCTAAGGCGCTTTATGGGCTCAAGCAAGCCCCAAGAGCATGGTATGAATGCCTTAGAGATTTCCTTATTGCAAATGGCTTCAAAGTCGGCAAAGCCGATCCTACTTTATTCACCAAAACACTTGATAATGATTTGTTTGTATGCCAAATTTATGTTGATGATATTATATTTGGGTCTACTAACAAATCTACATGTGAAGAATTTAGTAGGATCATGACACAGAAATTCGAGATGTCTATGATGGGGGAGTTGAAGTATTTTCTAGGATTTCAAGTCAAACAACTCCAAGAGGGCACATTCATTTGCCAAACAAAGTATACTCAAGACATTCTAAGCAAGTTTGGAATGAAGGATGCCAAGCCCATCAAGACTCCCATGGGAACAAATGGGCATCTCGACCTCGACACGGGAGGTAAGTCCGTGGATCAAAAGGTATACCGGTCGATGATTGGTTCATTGCTTTATTTATGTGCATCTCGACCGGACATTATGCTTTCCATATGCATGTGTGCAAGATTCCAAGCCGACCCTAAGGAATCACACCTTACGGCCGTAAAACGAATCTTGAGATATTTGGCTTATACTCCTAAGGTTGGGCTTTGGTACCCTCGGGGATCCACTTTTGATTTGATTGGTTATTCGGATGCCGATTGGGCGGGGTGTAAGATTAATAGGAAGAGCACATCGGGGACTTGCCAGTTCTTGGGAAGATCCTTGGTGTCATGGGCTTCAAAGAAGCAAAATTCGGTCGCTCTTTCTACCGCCGAAGCCGAGTATATTGCCGCAGGCCATTGTTGCGCGCAATTGCTTTGGATGAGGCAAACCCTGCGGGACTACGGTTACAAATTAACCAAAGTTCCTCTTCTATGTGATAATGAGAGTGCAATCCGCATGGCGGATAATCCCGTTGAGCATAGCCGCACTAAACACATAGCCATTCGGTATCATTTTCTTCGGGATCACCAACAAAAGGGGGATATCGAGATTTCATACATTAACACTAAAGATCAATTAGCCGATATCTTTACCAAGCCACTTGATGAACAATCTTTTACCAGACTTAGGCATGAGCTTAATATTCTTGATTCTAGGAATTTCTTTTGCTAAACTTGCACACATAGCTCATAAGAATACCTTTGATCATGTCTCTTTTATATGCTATGACTAATGTGTTTTCAAGTGTATTCCAAACCAAGTCATAGGTATATTGAAAGGGAATTGGAGTCTTCGGCGAAGACAAAGGCTTCCACTCCGCTCTACTCCTCATCCTTCGCCGTCGCTCCGCATCACTCTCCAACGTTGGTATAATCTTCACTCATTTATTTTATGACCAAAGGAGGACAAAGTACTTCTCAGGGCTCTAATAATTCCGTTTTTTGGCAATTCATGCCAAAGGGGGAGAAAATATGAGTCCAAAGCAAAAGGACGGCACCACCACCCTAATTTTAACACTAATGTTTGTCAATCGGATGAAAAATTTCAAAATTGGTAATATCTTTGTGCTCTAAAGGGGAGCAAGTTGTATTTTCAAAATTGATGTCTTAAAACCCTCTTGAACACTAAGAGGAGACCTTTTTTTGAGGGGGAGTTTTGTTTAGTCAAAGGAAAAGCATTTGGAACAAAGGAAGAAAATTTCAAAACTTGAAAATGCTTTGCAAAATCTTATTCATTTACCTTTGACTATCTTGCAAAAGGACTTTGAAAATAATTTACAAAAGAGTTTGCAAAAACAAAACTTGTGGTGCAAATTTGGTCCAATATGTCAAAAACAAAGAAAACAATCCATGCGCATCATGTAAGTATTTATATTGGCTCAATTCCAAGCAACCGTTGCACTTACATTATGCAAACTAGTTCAATTATGCACTTCTATATTTGCTTTGGTTTGTGTTGGCATCAATCACCAAAAAGGGGGAGATTGAAAGGGAATTAGGCTTACACCTAGTCCCTAAATAATTTTGGTGGTTGAATTGCCCAACACAAATATTGGACTAACTAGTTTGCTCTAGTGTATAAGTTATACAGGTGCAAAAGGTTCACACTTAGCCAATAAAATGACCATGTGTTGGGTTCAACAAAAGGGCAAAGGAGCAACCAAAGGCTCCTCTGGTCTGGCGCACCGGACTGTCCGGTGTGTCACCGGACATTGTCCGGTGCACCAGAGGACTTCAGCTCAAACTCGTCGCCCTCGGGAAATTTCCAGAGCCAGCGCTCTAAAATTCACCGGACTGTCCGGTGTACACCGGACAGTGTCCGGTGCTCATTTGAGACGCGGCTCAGGAACTCGCCAGTCTCGGGAATTCGCAAAGGCTGCTCCGCTATAATTCACCGGACATGTCCGGTGTACACCGGACTGTCCGGTGCAACCTCGGGGCAACGGCTACTTCGCGCCAACGGTCACCTGCAGGCGCATTTAATGCGCGCCAGAAGCGCGCAGTCGTCAGGCACGCGGGAGCAGGCGCACCGGACACCCTACAGTGCATGTCCGGTGCGCCACCGGACATCAAGGCGGGCCCAGAGACAGAGCTCCAACGGTTGACCCAACGGCTACTTGGTGACGTGGCTGTCGCACCGGACATGTCCGGTGTGCACCGGACTGTCCGGTGCACCATACGACAGACAGCCTCCACCAACGGTCAAGTTTGGTGGTTGGGGCTATAAATACTCCAACCACCCCACCATTCATTGCATCCAAGTTTTCCAGCTTCCAACCACTATACAAGAGCTAGCATTCATTGCAAAGCACACCAAAAGAGATCAAATCCTCTCCCAACTCCACACAAAGCCCTAGTGACTAGAGAGAGTGATTTGTAGTGTTCATTTGAGCTCTTGCGCTTGGATCGCTTCTTTTTCTTTGGCATTCTTTCTTGTGATCAAACACTCACTTGTAATTGAGGCAAGTGACACCAATTGTGTGGTGGTCCTTGCGGGAAGTTTGATTCCCAAGTGATTTGAGAAAGAGAAGCTCACTCGGTCCGAGGGACCGTTTGAGAGAGGGAAGGGTTGAAAGAGACCCGGCCTTTGTGGCCTCCTCAACGGGGAGTAGGTTTGAGAGAACCGAACCTCGGTAAAACAAATCCGCGTGTCTCACTTCATTATTCGCTTGCGATTTGTTTTGCGCCCTCTCTCGCGGACTCTATTATATTTCTAACGCTAACCCGGCTTGTAGTTGTGATTATTTTTGAGATTTTCAGTTTCGCCCTATTCACCCCCCCCTCTAGGCGACTTTCACTGAGCAAGCGCCCTGGTGGACTTATCAAGGGCAGACTCAAGCTCTGCGAACAGCCAAAGCACAAGACCTCAAACACAAGTTGAGGAACCAAGCTGAAACAAAAACTTAAAACAGCCAAGACATACCTCCGGCTCGGGCGCGCTGCTCCGAGGATGCGGCTCGGGCCACGGCTAGGTCTGCTGCAAGGGCTCCGGCCCGGCTTTCGGCCTCGGCGGCCTGGCCCCAAGATTGGTCCCGCTCGCCGGTGACCTGGTCAAGCTCCGACTGCCGCCGCTGCACCTCTGCGCGTGCCGCCGCTGCCTCTGCTCCCAGATCGGCACAGAGCAACCGAAGGTCCGCCACCTCGGTGCTCTGCTGGGAGAGGCGCGCGGTAGCCCTGGCAAGCGAGGTCCTCAGGGACCGCAACGAACCCTAGAAATCGACCTCGCGGCGGATGAACGACGACTTGGCGGCGCTCAGATCCGTTAGATCCTGAGGGAAGGAAGCGGGGCGTCACAAAGGACGCCTTGATCACGAGAAACATATGCCTGAAATCATTACCTGGAGGATCTTGGGAACGTCCCTGCAAAAGACCTCCAAGGATGATCGGAGCGACCCCACCGTTGCCTCGGCACACTCATGGAGCTCGTCCCAAGACTGCTCCTCCCGCTCATCGTCAAGAACGAAGAAGGGATCCGAGGCCTCACGGGTCGGAACCGGAGCAACTGGCGTAGCCCCTCGAAGCTCCGCCTCGCAAGGACAAGACTGCCGCTCGGCGGGACGGGTCACGGTCCCGTGCCCCCCTCCTCCGAGGCACCAAGTGGCGACGCCTCGGCCATCTCAGCGTCGGCGGCGACGGGTCGCTCCACGGCCAGGACGGCAACGGCCTCGGCAGCAGCCGGCGCCAGCGCCTGCGGCATGTCTGGTGGGCCCGAGGCCACGGGCGCGCCAGCCGCCACCCCCAGCACGGCGACCGCCTCGACAGAAGAGCCAGCCTCAGGAACTCACTCCATGGCAACTGGTGCCGCCTGAGCCCCCCGCTGTGGGGCGTCTTGCGAGAAGGTCAGCTGGCCGGCGAGGCCCGGCGCAGCACCGGCTGTGGAAGCCGACGCCGTCTTGAGGACCTTCCGGGGAGCCAGATCGGTCGGACCATGACTCCGCTTGCTAAGGAGAAGAGGAAAGTCAGGGTCGGGACATACAAAGGAGGAGCCGGGACGAAGACATCCTAAGGTACTTACCCACTCCGGGCCATGATCAACCGTGCCTGTGGGGAGGTCCCTCGAACCTCGACCCCCGAAGGTACCACCGAGGTCTGCCTCGCTGCCAGCTTCGGTACCATCCTCGCCTTGGGCGCCCTAGACGCCCGAGAGACGGACTGCCCAGACACAACCACGACGACCTGAGGATCGCCCTCCTCCGCAGCCGGCAAGGGCGATGGTTCTCAGGGAACAGGCAGCTCAGCCTGACTCCCCGGGGTCACCTCAACCTCCCCAGCCAAGGGGTCAAGTACCCCCGCGGTCTGCCCCCGCTCTTCGGACTGGGACCCCGGCGTCCCGGCCCCAGAAACCGACGGCGCCAGCCCGCTCGGGGGCTGGCTTGATGACTTCTGGCCTAGCCTCAGACCCGGGCTGAGGCCAAGGCGGGCAGCCATATCGTCGTCTTCGTCATCGTCTTCATCGTCATCGTCGTCAGGCGTTTCCGACGACGACACCCTCGGGAGTCCATCCCTCTCCTGCCGATGATGGAGCCTTTCCAAGGCGTCTCGGGCCCGCGTCCACTCATGGGCCTGAGCCTTCTTCGCGTCCTTTTTCTCCTTCCTCTTCTCCGCGGCAACCCTCCGCGCAGCTCGGTCCACCGCGTCCTCCGAGACCAGTGGCCGGGAAGGCTTGTGACACCCGACCTCCTGGAGACAGACGAAAAGTCTCGGCTGTGAGAACCAAGGGCAATCCGACGCAAGGAGAAAGAAGGAGCGGACACTCACCAGGGACACACACCCGCGGTCGGGACGCATCAAGGGCTGGGACAGGGCGCCGGCGTCCGGTTTCCCTAACGTGATGGCTACCCGCCTGTGGAGGTCGTCGACGGGAAGGGGATCCGAGGACATCCACGAACCCTCCAAGTCAGCCTCCGGCGTCATCTCCCAAAGCGGCAACCGCCGCTCCGTCAAGGGGAGCACTCTCCGGCGATGAATGGCGGCAATCACTCTCGCAGCAGTGAGCCCTCCTTTCCACAACCCCTCCAGGGCCTTCAGAAGGGGCTGGAGATTCTTCTGTCTGTCGTGCGGGGTCCCGTAATGCTAGGCGTCAGCGGCGGCAGTCACCACACGCTGAGAAAACGACGGGAGCCTCCCGTCGTCATTCCGGAGATAGAACCGCCGGCGCTGCCACCCTTTGTTCGAGGACGCAAGGATGGCAGGGATATACTGCGGCGCCCGCTCCTGCCTCAGTTGGAGGATGCAGCCACCGGCCCGCACTACCGTGCGGACCCTTCTCTCCCCCGTCGACGAAGCAAAAAGTTCTGCGGAGAAGAAATGAGTCCATAGGTCCCAGTGAGGGTCAATCCCCAAGTATCCTTCGCAAACTGCCGCGAAGATGGCAGCTTGCGAGATGGAGTTGGGGCTGAGGTTGTGCAGCTCCACCCCGTAGACATGCAGAATCGCTCGCATAAAACGGCTCGCCGGCACTCTGAACCCCCGCTCGTGAAAGGAGACGAAGCTCACGACATACCCCGGCGACGGGGACGGGGCGGCTCCGCTGGGGGGGGCATCCACTCCGGCTGCCTCTCATCGGAGAGAGGGCGAAGCAAACCCTCAGCGACGAGGGCCTCCAGGTCATCTGCCGTGACGGTGGAGAAAGGCCACGGATCGCGCGACGGAACAATGGTCACCCGGTCGGCCATCACCAAGCAGAGGAGGTGGCGGCGGAAAGGACTGGGTGGGCGGTTTCCCTTTCTCTGGCTATTCCCTCGGGTTGCAAAAACCTAAGAAGGGGGCAAGTAGCACAGCAAGGAACCGTCACCGGACCCTCTCCCAAATATATGAAGACCCAGGCGAGACCCGTTCAACGCTTCGCCCGAACCCGCTGCGGGATTCAAAACTCAAAGCGAAACGCTCGTTCCCCGAACGGCTCGCGCACGCACAACAGCCGCCCCGCGAACCACTCGTCCCATCGCATTAACTCTACGGCGGGACAGGCGGCACCTTTGGCAGGAGAAGCGGGCGATGCTTCGCCTTCGCCATAATGACCGCGTCCAAAAAGGTACGCCATGTCATTCGATTTTGTATCCTCTTCCTCTTTCTCTCTCTTACAACAGGGACCGGGAAAGGGGATGCCCTGAAAGGGATCCTTCTCCGCGAAGGAAATGGGCCCCGAGCCCCCTACTGATCAGAGGTTCGAAGGCTGGTCCCTCGGAGGGGTTCAACAGCCACCTCAGAGCGCTCGGGCTCCGCGCCCACTACTGGTCAGGGGTTCAAAGGCCGGCCCCTCGGAAGGGTTCAACGACCGCCTCAGGCCACTCGGGCTCCGCGCCCACTACTGATCAGGGGTTCGTAGGCTGGCCCTCGAAGGGTTCACAGCCGCCTCAGACGCAGAGCGAGGGATGACCCTGGGTACGTTCGATACATAACCAAGGCTCGGGCTACGCTCCCGAGGTACCCTAGGACATTTCCGAGACCAGCGGGAACGATCTTGTAACAGAATCCCATCAGAGGGAGGCATCGAGCCCTCGGACCCCGTCAAAAGGGGACCGGGTCCGGCAGATCACCCGCAGGTACTTTTGGAGCGTGCCTCCGGGCCTCTAGCCGACCCTTAACAAATGGGGCACGGGCGTCCACTCGGATTACCCGTTAACAGCTCACCGGAGACACCATGTTCGACGCCCTCCAAGGGCAACATGGCGCTTTTTCCCTCCTCCTCCTTGCGGAAAGGCGACGCAGGGGCATATGTAAAGAAGTCGAGTCTGTCCTTGACCGTCCTCTCGCCCTGTGCGGAGGCTCGGGGGCTGCTCTCGCAAACCCGGCTCCGGCCAAACCGTTGACAGCGTCAACATACCAGCCCGAGAACTTGGGACCCGACCGTGCACCCGGGCTACGGCTAACTCGCATGAGGGAACAACTAGACCGGCCAAAGCATTGCGAAACGCATTAAGACCTCGAAGGAGTCAAACCACTCCTCCGAGGCCTCGGGGGCTACACCCGGCGGGTGCGCTCGCGCGCACCCACCGGAACAAAATGCAACCGAGAGAGGCCGGTCCCCTTGCAAAAAAGTGCGACAAAAACCTCCAAGCGAGTATTAACACTCCCTTCGAGGCTCGGGGGCTACTGTCGGGGACCATAATTAGGGGTACCCTTAAGACTCCTAATCTCAGCTGGTAACCCCCATCAGCACAAAGCTGCAAAGGCCTGATGGGTGCGATTAAGTCAAGGGTCGGTCCACTCAAGGGACACGATCTCGCCTCGCCCGAGCCTAGCCTCGGGCAAGGGCAGCCGACCCCGGAGGATTCACGTCTCGCCCGAGGACCCCCTCCAGCAACGGACACACCTTCGGCTCGCCCGAGGCCTAGACTTCACCAAGAAGCAACCTTGGCCAAGCCGCCACGCCGACCGACCGTATCGCAGGAGCCTTTAATGCAAAGGTGGCCTGACACCTTATCCTGACGCGCGCCCTTCAGTCGATAGAGCCGAAGTGACCGCAGTCACTTTGTCGCTCCACTGACCGGCCTGACAAGAGGACAGCGCCGCCTGCGCCGCCCCGACTGCTGTGCCACTCGGCAGAGTGAGGCTGACAGCAGCCAAGTCCAGCCTCAGGCGCCATAGGAAACTCCGCTTCGCCCGACCCCAGGGCTCGAACTCGGGCTCAGCCCCGGAAGACGACGAACTCCGCATCGCCCGACCCAAGGGCTCGGACTCGGGCTCAGCCCTGGAAGACGATGAACTCCGCTTCGCTTGACCCTAGGGCTCGGACTCGGGCTCAGCCCCAGAAGACGACGAACTCCGCATCGCCCGACCTTAGGGCTCGGACTCGGGCTCAGCCCTGGAAGACGACGAACTCCGCTTCGCCCGACCCTAGGGCTCGGACTCGGGCTCAGCCCCGGAAGACGACGAACTCCGCTTAGCCCGACCCCAGGGCTCGGACTCGGGCTCAGCCCCGGAAGACGACGAACTCCGCTTCGCCCGACCCCAGGGCTCGGACTCAGCCCTGGCCTCAGCCGACAGTCTCCGCCTCGCCCGACCCAGGGGCTCGGACTCGACCTCGGCCTCGGAAGACAGACTCGACCTCGACCTCGGAGGAGCCTCTGCCTCGCCCAACCCAGGGCTCAGACCGACCACGTCACAGGAGGCGCCATCATTACCTTACCCCAAGCTAACTCAGGCTACGGGGAACAAGACCGGCGTCCCATCTGGCTCGCCCTGATAAACAAGTAATGATGGCGCCCCGCATGCTCCATGACGACGGCGGCTCTTAGCCCCCTTACGGAAGCAAGGAGACATCAGCAAGGACTCGACAGCCCCAACAGCTGTCCTTCCACCAGGCTCCAATGCTCCTCCGACGGCCACGACACCACACGAACCGGGTGCCAAAACCTCTCCGGCTGCCACGATGGC
The DNA here is from genome assembly GCA_029449295.1 of Zea luxurians. Lineage (NCBI taxonomy): Eukaryota > Viridiplantae > Streptophyta > Magnoliopsida > Poales > Poaceae > Zea > Zea luxurians. Next base: position 9,146,285 of record JAOPSE010000093.1, on the reverse strand, counting down.
ATGTACTTAGGGCGCTAGCTCTTCTCCGCTAGACACGTTAGCACACTGCTACACCCCCCATTGTACACCTGGATCCTCTCCTTACGCCTATAAAAGGAAGGTCCAGGGCCCTCTTACAGAGGGTTGGCCGCGCGGGGAAGGACGGGACGGCGCTCGCGTAAGCCTCTCGCTCCCTCCCGCGTGGACGCTTGTAACCCCCTACTGCAAGCGCACCCGACCTGGGCGCGGGACAAACACGAAGGCCGCGGGTTTCCCCTTTTACGCCTGTCTCCCTCCGGCTTCTTCCCCCCTTCACGCTCCGTCTTGCGCTGACCCATCTGGGCTGGGGCACGCGGCGACAATTTACTCGTCGGTCCAGGGACCCCCGGGGTCGAAACGCCGACACTTATGTTTGATGTAATGTTAATTTTGCCTATACTATGTTTGTCTGTATTGCTAAGACTAGCAGCGAGGTTACAAGTCACCTGAAGAGCAAGTTGGTACCTGGAATCTCAAGTCCTAGACAAGTTGTGCCCTTGATCACTTCTTTTTACCCAATCATGTTCTTATTAATCATAATGATCTGCACATGTTAATTTTGATGGGACCCAATAGGTTACCCTAGTTTGGCTATCTTTATACCTTGTTTACCACTGAATTTTTGGGTAGTACCTGCTATTGCTTTATGTGGTTTTGGGTATAGAGATACACATTATTCATGATCCTACTTTTATTATCAGTTGTTATTTACTATTCATGATAAGATCATTATGTTAATTGGAACATGGAGAACCACCAGGGAAAACCGTGCTACCACAAGGGTGGTATGGAACACCCTTAGCTGACTAATTAGGAAAGCTAGTGGAGGACTATCTTACACGAAAAAGGCAAGGACAGTAGGGGAGTGGTCAGTGCAGGGAGGCCCTTGGGTTGATTTTGCTGCAATGGCGTGAAAGGGAAATGTGCCATTGGGCCACCTCTAGTATAATTTTGGTGATTAAGTGCCCAACATGTATTAAGTGAGTAATCTTGTGCCAAATGATTGATGAAGTACAAATCAACAAGAAGGTATGATTCTAGACTTAGTACATTGGTTTTTGTGTACTAATATATTTGTCTAAGTGCTGGAATCAAAGAAAAGAGAAGAAGAAAAAATCTTGGCTGGAACAACCAAGACTCAGCGCAGTCTGGCACACCGGACTGTCCGGTGGTGCACCGGACAGTGTCCGGTGCACCAGGCCAGCCTCCGGTGAACAGGCCACTCTCGGGAACTGACGGCGGTGTACGACTATAATTCACCGGACTGTCCGGTGGTGCATCGGACTGTCCGGTGAGCCATCTGCGGTGAAGTCGTCTCTCTCGGGAATCAATCAACGGCGTACGGCTAAAAATCACCGGACGGTCCGGTGAGGCACCGGACGGTCCGGTGAGGAACCGGACTGTCCGGTGAGCCAACAGTCGGTTGCGCCAACGGTCGGCCGCGCAATCCACGCGTGATGCGTGGGCGCGCCAACGGTCAGCAGAGGGCACCGGATTGTCCGGTGTGCACCGGACAGTGTCCGGTGCGCCAACGGCTCCAGTTCTGCAACGGTCGACTGTTCTATTTTTGGAAGGAGATCTGCACCGAACTATGAACAGTACCTATCCGGTGGTGCATCGGACTATCCGGTGCGCCACCCGACAGAAGGCAAGAATTGCCTTCCCAGATTGCTTCCAAGGGCTCCTAGCTGCCTTGGGGCTATAAAAGGGACCCCTAGGCGCATGGAGGAGTACACCAAGCATTCTTTGATCATCTCTAAGCACCAAGAATCCATTCTCACGCATTCGATTCTTTGTGATAAGTGACTTGAGCTCTAGTTGAGTAGAGAACTCCCCGCATTGTGTTGTGAGCTCGAGTTGTGGCTTGTGTGCGTGATTGTGTTCGTGCTTTGAGTCTTGTGTGTGTTGCTCTTCCCTCCCTTACTTCTGTGCTTCTTTGTGATCATCATTTGTAAGGGCGAGGGGCTCCAAGTTGTGGAGATTCCTCGCGAACAGGAAATAGTGAAAGAAAGGAAAACACCATGGTATTCAAGTTGATCATTGGATCACTTGAAAGGGGTTTAGTGCAACCCTCGTCCAGTGGGACGCCACAACGTGGAGTAGGCAAGTGTTATACTTAGCCGAACCACGGGATAAATCTCTGTGTCTCTTGTGCTTGTTTTCTTCGTGACCACTGTGTTTCACAAGAGCTCGATCCTTAGCCACTTGATTCTATTGAACTAACACCTAATCAAGTTTTGTGGCTTCAAAGTATTTGATTTTTACAAGATCACCTATTCACCCCCCTCTAGGTGCTCTCAATTGGTATCGGAGCCATTCTCTTCACGCAAGGGACTAATCGCCCGAAGGGATGGATCCTAAGGGAAAGGGGATGGTGGTCAACGACAAGACAAAGGAGTCCATCGTCAACGAGCCAAGAGATGATAAGCCCTCGGACTCTGGCTCGAGACATAAGAAGAAGGATGAGAAGAAGAAGAGGCGCATCAAGAAGATCGTCTACTATGACAGCGACGAGTCTTCTTCTTCCCCAAGAGACAACGAATACGAAGAGAAAAGGAAAACGGTCAACTCAAACTTTTCTTTTGATTACTCTCGTATTCCATTCAATTCCAATGCTCATTTACTTTCAATTCCACTCGGGAAACCTCCGCACTTTGATGGAGAAGACTACCCATTTTGGAGTCACAAAATGTGTAGTCACCTATTCTCTCTCCATCCAAGCATTTGGGAGATTGTTGAAAACGGAATGCTTTTTTTATAGTACTGACAACCCCGTTTTCATTAATGAGCAAATCCATAAAAATGGACAAGCTACCACTGTTTTGTTAGCATCCTTGTGCAGGGACGAGTACAATAAGGTGAGCGGCTTGGACAACGCCAAGCAAATCTGGGACACCCTCAAGATCTCTCATGAGGGGAACAACGCCACCATGATCACCAAGATGGAGTTGGTGGAAGGCGAACTAGGGAGGTTCGCAATTGTCAGGGGAGAGGAGCCAACACAAACGTACAATCGGCTCAAGACCCTGGTCAACAAAATCAGGAGCTATGGAAGCACGAGATGGACCAATCACGACGTCGTCCGGCTTATGCTCAGGTCCTTCACTGTTCTTGATCCTCATCTTGTGAATTCAATCCGTGAGAATCCCAGGTACACAAGGATGATGCCCGAGGAAATACTCGGAAAGTTTGTAAGCGGGCGTATGATGATCAAGGAGGAAAGATATGTTGATGAGGCATTGAATGGCCCAAAGCCTATCTACGAGCCTCAAACCGTTGCTCTCAAAGCAACAAGCAGCAGGGAGGCGCTACCTAGCAAGGTGGCACAAGTAGAGGTGGCCGGGCTAAACGAGGATGAAACGGCCCTCATCATCAAGCGCTTCAAGACGGCGCTAAAAGGTCGCAAGGAGCATCCCAACAAGAGCAAGACGAAGGGGAAGCGCTCCTGCTTCAAGTGTGGTAAGACTGGTCACTTTATTGCTAACTGTCCCGATAATGATAGTGACTAGGGACAAGAAAAGAGCGGGAAGAGGGAGAAAAAGAAATCCTACAAGAAGGCGAAGGGCGAGGCACACCTTGGCAAGGAGTGGGATTCGGATTGCTCTTCGTCCGACTCCGACGACGAAGGACTCGCCGCCTCGGCCTTCAACAAGTCGTCCCTCTTCCCCAACGAGCGTCACACCTGCCTCATGGCAAAGGAGAGGAAGGTAAGCGCTCGTGATAACTCTACGTATGCTTCTTCTAGCGATGAAGAGTCTAGTGATGATGAAGTAGACTATTCTAGCTTGTTTAAAGGTCTAGATAGAGCCAAGGTAGAAAAGATCAATGAATTGATTGATGCATTAAATGAAAAGAATAGACTAAAAGTTTATTAGTGTACAAGAGGATTTATTGTATGAAGAACATGATAAGTTTATTAGTGTACAAAAATCTCTTGTTTTGGAAACTAAAAGAAATGAGATTTTATCTTCTGAAATTTCTGCTTGCCATGAATCTATTTCTAGTTTGAGGAGTGTTAACAATGAGTTAATTGCTAAGTTAGAGGTAGCTAACAAATCTAGTTCAAGTGTGGAACATGTCGTAATATGTAATAGGTGCAAGGATTTTGATGTTAATGCTTGTAATGAACATCTTGCATCCATTACTAAACTAAATAGTGAAGTGACTAGTCTTAATGCCCAACTTAAGACTAGCAAAAATGATTTTGACAAACTAAAATTTGCAAGGGATGCCTACACTGTTGGTAGACACCCCTCTATTAAGGATGGGCTTGGCTTTCGAAGGGAAGCCAAGAACTTAACAAGTCAAAGGGCTCCCATCTCCGCCAAGGAGAAAGGGAAGGCCCCTATGACTAGTAATGCTCAAAGGAATCATGCTTTTATCTATAATGATAGGAAATTTTCTAGAAATGCTCATAGGAGTTATGCTTATGATTCACATGCTATGATTGCTTCAAGTTCTTCTTTTGTGCATGGTAGAAATATGCCTAGGAAAAATGTTGCTCATGTGCCTAGGAAAGTTTGTAATGAACCTTCTACAATTTACCATGCTTGCAATACTGCTTTTGCAATTTGTCGTAAGAATAAGAAAGTGATTGCTAGGAAGTTGGGGGCCAAATGCAAAGGAGACAAGACTTGCATTTGGGTCCCAAAGACTATTATAACTAACCTTGCAGGACCCAACAAGAGTTGGGTACCTAAAACCCAAGCCTAATTTGCCTTGCAGGTTTATGCATCCGGGGGCTCAAGCTGGATTATCGACAGCGGATGCACAAACCACATGACGGGGGAGAAGAAGATGTTCACCTCCTACGTCAAGAATAAGGATTCCCAAGATACAATAATATTTGGAGATGGGAATTAAGGCAAGGTCAAAGGCTTAGGCAAGATAGCTATCACTAATGAGCACTCTATCTCTAATGTATTTCTAGTAGAGTCGCTGAGAGCACCTAGAGGGGGGGTGAATAGGTGATCCTGTAAAAACTTGAAACTTAATGCCACAAAACTTGATTAGGAGTTAGCACAATAAAGCCAAGTGGCTAGAGAGGAGTTCTTGCAAAACACAATAACCACAAGGAGATCAACACAGAGAGGCACAGTGGTTTATCCCGTGGTTCGGCCAAGTCCAACACTTGCCTACTCCACGTTGTGGCGTCCCAACGGACGAGGGTTGCACTCAACCCCTCTCAAGCGGTCCAAAGACCCACTTGAATACCACGGTGTTTTGCTTTGTTTCACTATATCCCGCTTGTGAGGAATCTCCACAACTTGGAGCCTCTCGCCCTTACAATTTGATTATCACAAAGAAGCACGGAAGTAAGGTTGGGATGAGCAACACACACAAGACACAAAATCAGAGCAACAATACGCACACAAGTCACAACCCGAGCTCTCAACACAACTCGAAGAGTTCTCTACTCAAATGGAGCTCTAGTTGCTATCACAAAGAATCGAATGCGCGAATATGAAGTCTTGGTGCTTAGGAATGCTCAAGGGATGCTTGGTGTACTCCTTCATGCGCCTGGGGGTCCCTTTTGTAGCCCCAAGGCAGCTAGGAGCCATTGAGAGCAATCCAGGAAGGCAATTCTTGCCTTCTGTCGACTGGCGCACCGGACAGTTTGGTGTACCACCGCACACTGTCCGGTGCGGATTTCTTTCCTATTCTGGCGCAGCCGACCATTGGAGACTTGGAGCCGTTGGCGCACCAAACACTGTCCAGTGCACACCGGACAGTCCGGTGCTCCCATCCGACCGTTGGCTCAGCCACGCGTCACGCGCGGATTGCGCGGCCGACCATTGGCGTGCCCGACCGTTTGCTCACCGGACAGTCCGGTGCCTCACCGGACAGTCCGGTGAATTATAGCCGTACGCTGTTGACTTGGTTCCCGAGAGCGGCGACTTCACCGTAGCCGACTCACCAGACACTGTCCGGTGCACCACCTGACAGTTCGGTGATTTATAGCCGTACGCCACCGTCGAGACCTGAGAGCAGCCTTTTCACCAGAGCCAGCCTGGCGCACCGGACACTGTCCAGTGCACCACCGGACAGTCCGGTGCACCCAGACCGAGCAGAGTCTTGGCTGCTCGAGCCAAGACTTATCCAATTGTATTTTCTCTGATTCTAGCACTTAGACAAATATGTTAGTACACAAAAACCAATGTACTAAGTCTAGAATCATACCTTTGTATTGATTTGCACTTTATCCACCATTTGGCATAGTTTAACACTTAAGCACTTGTGTTGGACACTAAATCACCAAAATACTTAGAAATGGCCCAAGGGCACATTTCCCTTTCAATCTCCCCCTTTTTGGTGATTTATGCCAACACAACATAAAGCAACTAAAAGAAGTGCAATATCAATGCAATTTCGAACAAGAAATGATTTCGATTCAAATTTGGCATATTTGGATCATTCTTTGCCACCACTTGGTTTGTTTTTGTAAATCAAACTCAATTTCCTATCTCTAAGTCAAATTCACTTGTAGAGACATAAAGAGAGGTATTCCAAGAGAAATTGATCAAAGATTCAAAAACTCCCCCTTTTTCCCATAATCAAACATTCTCCCCACAAGAGACAGACTTTTAGCACTAAGAGACAATAAGAGTATTTTGACAAAACAAAACTCTACTCTACTATTTTCAAAATTATCAAGTGATAGCTGATCCATTTCTTGCTTTGGCCTTATTTTCTCCCCCTTTGGCATCAAGCACCAAAACGGGATCAATCTTGGCCCTTAAAACCCCATTGCCTCACCAAAATCTTCAACTAAGAGTAAAAAGGCAATAAGAATACGAAGACGAACTTGGAGTGAGTTACCCTCTCATCGGAGTGCAGTGGAAGTCTTGCATGGTCCAAGTTCACCTTTCCCTTTCAATCTACCTTTGAGACTAAATCAAGTAAACTCAAGCACATGGTTAGTCTCAAAGGGTCAAGTTGTAGCATGCCTCCCCCTAAATAAGTGCATCACTTGCAATTGGACTTGTGAGGTCCGGGGATCGTGAGTACAACTTGAGCACCATAAATAAACAACAGAATGCATAAGGAACATGATCAAAGGCATAAACACATGTATGCTACAAATCAATCCAAGTTCCGCGAATCTAAGACATTTAGCTCACTACGCAGCCTGCAAAAGGTCTTCTCATCTAAAGGCTTGGTAAAGATATCGGCTAGCTGGTTCTCGGTGCTAATGTAAAACACTTCAATATCTCCCTTTTGCTGGTGGTCTCTTAAAAAGTGATGCCGGATGTCAATGTGCTTTGTGCGGCTGTGCTCAACAGGATTGTCCGCCATGCGGATAGCACTCTCATTGTCATATAGGAGTGGGACTTTGCTCAGATTGTAGCCAAAGTCCCGGAGGGTTTGCCTCATCCAAAGTAGTTGCGCGCAACACTGTCCTGCGGCAACGTACTTGGCCTCAGCGGTGGATAGGGCAACGGAGGTTTGTTTCTTAGAACTCCACGACACCAGGGACCTTCCTAGAAATTGGCACGTCCCTGATGTACTCTTCCTATCGACCTTACATCCAGCATAATCAGAGTCTGAATATCCAATTAAGTCAAAGGTAGACCCTTTTGGATACCAGATCCCGAAGCAAGGCGTAGCGACTAAATATCTAAGAATTCGCTTCACAGCCACTAAGTGACACTCCCTTGGATCGGATTGAAATCTAGCACACATGCATACACTAAGCATAATATCCGGTCTACTAGCACATAAATAAAGCAAGGAACCTATCATGGACCGGTATGCTTTTTGATCAACGGACTTACCTCCTTTGTTGAGGTCGACGTGTCCGTCAGTTCCCATTGGAGTCTTTGCGGGCTTGGCGTCCTTCATCCCAAACCGCTTGAGCAAGTCTTGCGTATACTTCGTTTGGGAGATGAAAGTGCCATCCTTGAGTTGCTTCACTTGGAACCCAAGGAAGTAGTTCAACTCGCCCATCATCGACATCTCAAACTTTTGAGTCATCACCCTGCTAAACTCTTCACAAGACTGTTGGTTAGTAGAGCCAAATATTATGTCATCGACATAAATTTGGCACACAAATAAGTCACCATCACATGTCTTAGTGAAAAGAGTTGGATCGGCATTCCCAACCTTGAAAGCATTAGCAATTAAAAAGTCTCTAAGGCATTCATACCATGCTCTTGGGGCTTGCTTAAGTCCATAGAGCGCCTTAGAGAGCTTACACATGTGGTCGGGGTACCGTTCATCCTCAAAGCCAGGGGGTTGCTCCACGTACACCTCCTCCATGATTGGCCTGTTGAGGAAAGCGCTCTTAACATCCATTTGGTACAACCTAAAAGAATGGTGAGCGGCATAGGCTAACAAAATACGAATCGACTCTAGCCTAGCCACAGGAGCAAAAGTCTCCTCAAAGTCCAAACCTGTGACTTGGGCATAACCTTTTGCCACAAGTCGAGCCTTGTTCCTCGTCACCACCCCATGCTCGTCCTGTTTGTTGCGGAACACCCACTTGGTTCCCACAACATTTTGCTTGGGACGTGGCACCAGTGTCCAAACTTCATTACGCTTGAAGTTGTTGAGCTCTTCCTGCATGGCCAACACCCAGTCCGTATCTAGCAAGGCCTCTTCTACCCTAAAAGGCTCAATAGAAGAGACAAAAGAGTAATGCTCACAGAAATTAGCTAATCTAGAGCGAGTGGTTACTCCCTTGCTAATGTCACCCAAAATCTGGTCGACGGGATGGTTCCTTTGAATCATCGCTTGAACTTGAGTTGGAGGGGCCTGTGGTGCTTCTTCCTCTTCAACTTGGACATCCTGTGCTCCCCCTTGATCACACGCCTCTTCTTGAGGAACCTGTTCATCATCTTGAGTTGGGGGTGCACCATCGTTGAGGAAGAAGGTTGATCTTGCTCCTTGAGTTCCTGCGATCGCACGTCTCCAATCGCCATGGTACAAATCGCGTCCGTTGGAACATCATCCTCATCTACATCATCAAGCTCAACTTGCTCTCTTGGAGAGCCATTAGTCTCATCAAATACAACGTCGCTAGAGACTTCAACCAAACCCGATGATTTGTTGAAGACTCTATACGCCTTTGTATTTGAGTCATAACCTAACAAAAACCCTTCTACAGCTTTGGGAGCAAAATTTGAATTTCTACCTTTCTTCACCAGAATGTAGCATTTACTCCCAAAAACTCGAAAATACGAAACGTTGGGTTTGTTACCGGTTAGAAGCTCGTATGATGTCTTCTTGAGGAGGCGATGGAGATAGACTCGGTTTATGGCGTGGCAAGCCGTGTTCACAGCCTCCGACCAAAACCGCTCGGGCATCTTGAATTCTCCAAGCATCGTCCTCTCCATGTCTATGAACGTCCGGTTCTTCCTCTCTACCACACCATTTTGCTGTGGTGTGTAAGGAGCGGAGAACTCGTGCTTGATTCCTTCCTCCTCAAGGTACTCCTCCACTTGAAGGTTCTTGAACTCGGACCCGTTGTCGCTCCTTATCTTCTTCACCTTGAGCTCAAACTCATTTTGAGCTCTCCTTAGGAAGCGCTTGAGGGTCCCTTGGGTTTCAGATTTATCCTGCAAAAAGAATACCCAAGTGAAGAAGGAAAAATCATCAACAATTACTAAACCATACTTACTTCCCCCGATGCTGAGGTAGGCGACGGGTCCGAAGAGGTCCATATCCAGCAGCTCCAGGGGTCTTGATGTAGTCATCACGTTCTTGATGTGATGAGCACTTCCCACTTGTTTACCTGCTTGACAAGCTGCACAAGGTCTATCTTTTTCGAAATGCACATTTGTTAGTCCTAACACATGTTCTCCCTTTAGAAGTTTGTGAAGGTTCTTCATCCCCACATGTGCTAGACGGTGATGCCACAGCCAGCCCATGCTAGTCTTAGCAATTAAGCATGCATCTAGACCGGCCTCCTCCTTTGCAAAATCAACTAAATAGAGTTTGCCGTCTAGTACACCCTTAAAAGCTAATGAACCGTCACTCCTTCTAAAGACAGACATATCTACATTTGTGAATAAGCAATTATATCCCATATTACATAATTGACTAACCGACAAGAGATTATAACCTAGCGACTCTACTAAAAATACATTGGAGATAGAGTGCTCATTTGAGATGGCAATCTTGCCTAAGCCTTTAACCTTGCCTTGATTCTCATCACCGAATATGATTGAATCTTGGGAATCTTTATTCTTGACGTAGGAGGTGAACATCTTCTTCTCCCCCGTCATGTGGTTTGTGCATCCGCTGTCGATAATCCAGCTTGATCCCCCAGATGTATAAACCTGCAAGGCAAATTAGGCTTGGGTCTTAGGTACCCAACTCTTGTTGGGTCCTACAAGGTTAATGACAATAGTCTTAGGAACCCAAATGCAAGTTTTGTCTCCCTTGCATTTTGCCCCTAATTTCCTAGCAACCACTTTCTTATCCTTTCTACAAATAGCAAAGGAAGCATTGCAAGCATGGTAAATTGTAGAATGTTCATTACTTACTTTCCTAGGTACATGAACAACATTTCTTCTAGGCATATGATGAACAACATTTTTCCTAGCCAAATTTCTATCATGCATAATAGAAGAACTTGAAGCAATCATGGCATGAGAATCAAAAGCATCATAACTTCTATGAACATTCCTAGAATATCTCCTATCATGGTACATGAAAGCATGGTTCTTTTGAGCACTATTAGCCATAGGGGCCTTCCCTTTCTCCTTGGCAGAGATGGGAGCCTTATGACTTGTTAAGTTCTTGGCTTCCCTCTTAAAGCCAAGTCCATCCTTAATTGAGGGGTGTCTACCAATCGTGTAGGCATCCCTTGCAAATTTTAGTTTATCAAATTCACTTTTGCTAGTCTTAAGTTGAGCATTAAGACTAGCCACTTCATCCTTTAATTTAGAAATGGAAACTAGGTGTTCACTACAAGCATCAACATTAAAATCTTTACACCTATTGCAAATCACAACATGTTCTACACAAGAGGTTGATTTATTAGCTATTTCTAGTTTAGCATTCAAGTCATCATTGATACTCTTTAAGCTAGAAATAGATTCATGGCATGTAGACAATTCACATGAAAGCATTTAATTTCTTTTAACTTCTAACGCAAGAGAATTTTGTGCACTTACAAATTTATCATGCTCTTCATATAAAAGATCTTCTTGCTTTTCTAGAAGTCTAATTTTCTCATTCAAAGCATCTATTAATTCATTGATCTTATCAATTTTAGTTCTATCTAATCCTTTGAATAAACTAGCATAGTCTACTTCATCATCGCTAGATTCGTCATCACTTGAAGAGGCATATGTAGTAGCATTTCGAGTACTTACCTTCTTCTCCTTTGCCATGAGGCAGGTGTGATGCTCGTTGGGGAAGAGAGACGATTTGTTGAAGGCGGTGGCGGTGAGTCCTTCGTCGTTGGAGTCGGACGAAGAGCAATCCAAATCCCACTCCTTTCCAAGGTGTGCCTCGCCTTTAGCCTTCTTGTAAACCTTCTTGTTCTCTCTTTTCCCATTCTTTCCTTGTTCCTGGTCACTAACATTATCGGGACAGTTAGCAATAAAGTGACCAATCTTACCACACTTGAAGCAGGAGCGCTTTCCCCTTCGTCTTGCTCTTTTTGGGATGCTCCTTGCGACCCTTTAGCGCCGTCTTGAAGCGCTTGATGATGAGGGCCATTTCTTCCTCATTGAGCCCTGCCGCCTCAACTTGTGCCACCTTGCTAGGTAGCGCCTCCTTGCTATTTGTTGCCTTGAGAGCAATGGCTTGAGGCTCATGAATTGGACCGTTCAACGCCTCATCGACGTATCTTGCCTCCTTGATCATTATCCGCCCGCTTACGAACTTTCCAAGTATTTCTTCGGGCGACATCTTGGTGTACCTAGGATTTTCACGAATATTGTTTACAAGATGTGGATCAAGGACAGTGAAAGACCTTAGCATTAGGCGGACGACGTCGTGGTCCGTCCATCGTGTGCTTCCATAGCTCCTTATTTTGTTGACGAGGGTCTTGAGCCTGTTGTATGTTTGGGTTGGCTCCTCCCCCCTGATCATTGCGAACCTTCCTAGTTCGCCTTCCACCAACTCCATCTTGGTGAGCATGGTGACGTCGTTCCCCTCATGTGAGATCTTGAGGGTGTCCCAAATCTGCTTGGCGTTGTCCAAGCCGCTCACCTTATGGTACTCATCCCTGCACAATGAGGCTAACAACACAGTAGTAGCTTGTGCATTTTTATGAATTTGTTCATTGATGAACATGGGACTATCCGTACTATCAAAGTGCATTCCATTTTCTACTATCTCCCATATACTTGGATGGAGAGAGAACAAGTGGCTACGCATTTTGTGACTCCAAAATCCGTAGTCCGCTCCATCAAAGTGAGGGGGTTTACCGAGGGGAATGGAAAGCAAATGAGCATTGGAATTTTGCGGAATACGAGAATAATCAAAGGAAAAGTTTGAATTAACCGTCTTCCTTTTCTCGTAGTCGTTATCGTCGTCGTCCTTTTGGGAAGAAGAAGACTCGTCGCTGTCGCCGTAGTAGACGATCTTCCTGATACGCCTCTTCTTCTTCCTGTCCTTCTTCTTTTGACTTGAGCCCGAGTCAGTGGGCTTGTTGTCTTTCGGCTCATTGATGAAGGACTCCTCCTTGTCGTTGATCACTATTCCCTTTCCCTTAGGATCCATCCCTTCGGCGATTAGTCCATTCTTTGAAGAGAACGGCTCCGATACCAATTGAGAGCACCTAGAGGGGGGGTGAATAGGTGATCCTGTAAAAATTTGAAACTTAATGCCACAAAACTTGATTAGGAGTTAGCACAATAAAGCCAAGTGGCTAGAGAGGAGTTCTTGCAAAACACAATAACCACAAGGAGATCAACACAGAGAGGCACAATGGTTTATCCCGTGGTTCGGCCAAGTCCAACACTTGCCTACTCCACGTTGTGGCGTCCCAACGGACGAGGGTTGCACTCAACCCCTCTCAAGCGGTCCAAAGACCCACTTGAATACCACGGTGTTTTGCTTTGTTTCACTATATCCCGCTTGCGAGGAATCTCCACAACTTGGAGCCTCTCGCCCTTACAATTTGATTATCACAAAGAAGCACGGAAGTAAGGTTGGGATGAGCAACACACACAAGACACAAAATCAGAGCAACAATACACACACAAGTCACAATCCGAGCTCTCAACACAACTCGAAGAGTTCTCTACTCAAATGGAGTTCTAGTTGCTATCACAAAGAATCGAATGCGCGAATATGAAGTCTTGGTGCTTAGGAATGATCAAGGGATGCTTGGTGTACTCCTTCATGCGCTTGGGGGTCCCTTTTATAGCCCCAAGGCAGCTAGGAGCCGTTGAGAGCAATCCAGGATGGCAATTCTTGCCTTCTGTCGACTGGCGCACCGGACAGTCCGGTGCACCACCGGACACTGTCCGGTGCGGATTTCTTTCCTATTCTGGCGCAGCCGATCGTTGGAGACTTGGAGCCGTTGGCGCACCGGACACTGTCCGGTGCACACCGGACAGTCCGGTGCACACCGGACAGTCCGGTGCTCCCATTCGACCGTTGGCTCGGCCACGCGTCACGCGCGGATTGCGCGGCCAACCGTTGGCGCGCCCGACTGTTTGCTCACCGGACAGTCCGGTGCCTCACCGGATAGTCCGGTGAATTATAGTCGTACGCTGTTGACTTGGTTCCCGAGAGCGGCGACTTCGCCGCAGCCGACTCACCGGACACTGTGCGGTGCACCACCGGACAGTTCGGTGATTTATAGCCGTATGCCGCCGTCGAGACCCGAGAGCAGCCTTTTCACCAGAGCCAGCCTGGCGCATCGGACACTGTCTGGTGCACCACCGGACAGTCCGGTGCACCCAGACCGAGCAGAGTCTTGGCTGCTCGAGCCAAGACTTATCCAATTATATTTTCTCTGATTCTAGCACTTAGACAAATATGTTAGTACACAAAAATCAATGTACTAAGTCTAGAATCATACCTTTGTATTGATTTGCACTTTGTCCACCATTTGGCATAGTTTAACACTTAAGCACTTGTGTTGGACACTAAATCACCAAAATACTTAGAAATGGCCCAAGGGCATATTTCCCTTTCAGTCGCTAGGCTATAATCTGCTGTCTGTTAGTCAATTGTGCCACATGGGTTATAATTGTCTATTTACAAATGTAGATGTGTCTGTCTTTAGAAGGAGTGATGGTTCACTAGCTTTTAAGTGTGTACTAGATGGCAAACTCTATTTAGTGGATTTTTCGAAAGAGGAGGTCGATCTAGATGCATGCTTAATTGCTAAGACTAGCATGGGCTGGTTGTGGCATCGCCGTCTAGCACATGTTGGGATGAAGAACCTTTACAAACTACTAAAGGGAGAACATGTGTTAGGTCTAACAAATGTGTTTTTCGAAAAAGATAGACCTTGTGCAGCTTGTCAAGCAGGCAAACAGGTGGGAAGTGCTCATCACAGCAAGAATGTGATGACCACATCAAGACCTTTAGAGCTACTTCACATGGACCTCTTCGGACCCGTCGCCTACCTCAGCATAGGGGGAAGTAAGTATGTTCTTGTTGTTGTTGATGATTTTTCCCGCTTCACTTGGGTATTCTTTTTGCAGGATAAATCAGAAACCCAAGGGACCCTCAAGCGCTTTCTAAGGCGAGCTCAAAACGAATTTGAGCTCAAGGTGAAAAAGATTAGAAGCGACAATGGGTCCGAGTTCAAGAACCTTCAAGTGGAGGAGTTCCTTGAGGAGGAAGGAATCAAGCACGAGTTCTCCGCTCCCTACACACCACAGCAAAACGGTGTGGTAGAGAGGAAGAACATGACACTTATAGACATGGCAAGGACGATGCTTGGAGAATTCAAGACGCCCGAGCGGTTTTGGTCGGAAGCTGTGAACATAGCTTGCCACGCCATAAACCAGGTCTACCTTCATCGCCTCCTCAAGAAGACGTCGTATGAACTCCTAACCGGTAACAAACCCAACGTTTCATATTTTCGTGTATTTGGGAGTAAATGTTACATTCTAGTGAAGAAAGGTAGGAATTCAAAATTTGCTCCTAAAGCTGTAGAAGGGTTTTTGTTAGGTTATGACTCAAATACAAAGGCGTATAGAGTCTTCAACAAATCATCGAGTTTGGTTGAAGTCTCTAGCGACGTTGTATTTGATGAAACTAATGGCTCTCCAAGAGAGCAAGTTGATCTTGATGATATAGATGAAGACAATGTTCCAACGGACGTAATTCACACCATGGCGATTGGAGATGTGCGACCACAGGAACACCAAGTGCAAGATCATCCTTCTTCCTCATCAATGGTGCACCCCCCAACTCAAGATGATGAACAAGTTTCTCAAAAGGAGGCATGTGATCAAGGGGGAGCACAAGAAGATCAAGTTGTGGAGGAAGAAGCACCATGGGTCCCTCCAACTCAAGTTCGAGCGACGATTCAAAGGAATCATCCCGTCGACCAGATATTGGGTGATATAAGCAAGGGAGTAACCACTCGCACCTTCATCTCTCAAACGAAGTACACGCAAGACTTGCTCAAGCGGTTTGGGATGAAGGACGCTAAGCCCGCAAAGACTCCAATGGGAACCGACGGACATGTCGACCTCAACAAAGGAGGTAAGTCCGTTGATCAAAAGGCATACCGGTCTATGATAGGGTCTTTATTTTATTTATGTGCTAGTAGACCAGATATTATGCTTAGCGTATGCATGTGTGCTAGATTTCAATCTGACCCAAGGGAGTGTCACCTTGTGACCGTTAAGCGAATTCTTAGATATTTAGTTGCTACGCCTTGCTTCGGGATCTGGTATCCAAAGGGGTCTAGCTTTGACTTGATTGGATACTCAAACTCCGACTATGCTGGATGTAAGGTTGATAGGAAGAGTACATCAGGGACGTGCCAATTCCTAGGAAGGTCCCTGGTGTCTTGGAGTTCTAAGAAACAAACTTCCGTTGCCCTATCCACCGTTGAGGCCGAGTATGTTGCCGCAGGACAGTGTTGCGCGCAACTACTTTGGATGAGGCAAACCCTCCGGGACTTTGGCAACAATCTGAGCAAAGTCTTACTCCTATGTGACAATGAGAGTGCAATCCACATGGCGGACAATCGTGTTGAACACAGCCGCACAAAGCACATAGACATAATGGCATCACTTTTTGAGAGACCACCAACAAAAGGGAGATATCGAAGTGTTTTATGTTAGCACCGAGAACCAGCTAGCCGATATCTTTACCAAGCCTTTAGATGAGAAGACCTTTTGCAGGCTGCGTAGTGAGCTAAATGTCTTAGATTCGCGTAACTTGGATTGATCTAGAGCATACATGTGTTTTATGCCTTTGATCATGTTCCTTTATACATTGGTGCTCAAGTTGTGCAAGGGATCCCTGGACCTCACAAGTCCATGTGTGAATGATGCACATATTTAGGGGGAGAAACGCTACAACTTGACCCTTTGAGACTAACCGTGTGCTTGAGTTTACTTCATTTAGTCTCAAAGGTGGATTGAAAGGTAAAGGTGAACTTGGACCATACAAGACTTCCACTGCACTCCGATGAGAGGGTAATTTACTCCAAGTTCATCTCCGTGCTCTTATTGCCTTTTTACTCTTAATTGAAGATTTTGGTGAGGCAATGGGGTTTAAGGGCCAATAATGATCCCATTTTGGTGCTTAATGCCAAAGGGGGAGAAATTAAGGCCAAAGCAAATGGATCAACTACCACTTGAGAATTTTGAAAATAGTAGAGTTAGAACTTGTGTTTTGTCAAAATACTCTTATGTGCAAATTTTGGCCTCTTGTGGGGAGAATGTAGGATTATGGGAAAAAGGGGGAGTTTTTGGCTCTTGATCAATTTTTCTCATGGAATACCTCTCTTTATGCCTAAACAAGTGTGTTTGACTTAGAGATAGGAAATTGAGTTTGATTTCAAAAACAAACCAAGTGGTGGCAAAGAATGATCCAAATATGCCAAATTTGAATAAAAAACCATTCTTGTTCTCAAGCTTTGATGTTGCACTTCTTTTAGTTGCTTTTGGATGTGTTGGCATAAATCACCAAAAAGGGGGAGATTGAAAGGGAAATGTGCCCTTGGGCCACTTCTAGTATAGTTTTGGTGATTAAGTGCCCAACACGTATTAAGTGAGTAATCTTGTGCCAAATGATTGATGAAGTGCAAATCAACAAGCAAGTATGATTCTAGACTTAGTACATTGGTTTTTGTGTACTAATATATTTGTCTAAGTGCTGGAATCAAAGAAAAGAGAAGAAGAAAATATCTTGGCTGGAACAACCAAGACTCAGCGCAGTCTGGCACACCGGAATGTCCGGTGGTGCACCGGACAGTGTCCGATGCGCCAGGTCAGCCTCCAGTGAACATGCCACTCTCGGGAACTAACAGCGGTGTACGGCTATAATTCACCGGACTGTCCGGTGAGCCGTCTGCGGTGAAGTCGTCGCTCTCGGGAATCGATCAACGGCATACGGCTAAAATTCACCGGACGGTCCAGTGAGGCACCGGACTGTTCGGTGAGCCAACGGTCGACTGCGCCAACGGTCGGCCGCGCAATCCGCGCGTGACGCGTGGGCGCGCCAACGATCAGCAGGGGCACCGGATTGTCCGGTGTGCACTGGACAGTGTCCGGTGCGCCAACGGCTCCAATTCTGCAACGGTCGATTGTTCTATTTTTGGAAGGAGATCTGCACCGAACTATGAACAGTACCTGTCCGGTGGTGCACCGGACTGTCCGGTGCGCCACCCGACAGAAGGCAAGAATTGCCTTCCCAGATTGCTTCCAACGGCTCCTAGCTGTCTTGGGGCTATAAAAGGGACCCCTAGGCGCATGGAGGAGTACACCAAGCATTCTTTGATCATCTCTAAGCACCAAGACTCCATTCTCGCGCATTCGATTCTTTGTGATAAGTGACTTGAGCTCTAGTTGAGTAGAGAACTCCCCGCATTGTGTTGTGAGCTCGAGTTGTGGCTTGTGTGCGTGATTGTGTTCGTGCTTTGAGTCTTGTGTGTGTTGCTCTTCCCTCCCTTACTTCCGTGCTTCTTTTTTATCATCATTTGTAAGGGCAAGAGGCTCCAAGTTGTGGAGATTCCTCGCGAACAGGAAATAGTGAAAGAAAGGAAAACACCGTGGTATTCATGTTGATCATTGGATCACTTGAAAGGGGTTGAGTGCGACCCTCATCCAGTGGGACGCCACAACGTGGAGTAGGCAAGTGTTATACTTGGCCGAACCACGGGATAAATCTCTGTGTCTCTTGTGCTTGTTTTCTTCGTGACCACTGTGTTTCACAAGAGCTCGATCCTTAGCCACTTGATTCTATTAAACTAACACCTAATCAAGTTTTGTGGCTTCAAAGTATTTGATTTTTACAGGATCACCTATTCACCCCCCCTCTAGGTGCTCTCATGGCGGTGAGGCGAGGGGTCCCTACATTGGAGCTTTCTAGAAACTGTAACGGGTTTTCTAAAGCTAGTGGAACGTGTAAAGGCCTCGTAGTGCTACCCCGCCTCGCCTCCTTGGTAGAGGTGTATGGGAAGTCACGATCCCTTAGCAGATGGTTAACATGACTTGTGGGTAAAGATGCGCAACCTCTGCAGAGTGTAAAACTGGTATACTAGCCGTGCTCACGGTCATGAGCAGCTCGAACACTCACATGATTAATTTATGGGACTAAATTCAATTTGTCATATGCATTGCATTGCGGGTGTTGTTATCACTTTTGTTCTACTACTTAATTGGGTTGGTATCTACTTACACTTAGTAACTGCTAATAAAATTTTGACCAACTTTAAAAGCAATGATCAGCTTTAACCATCCTCTTTGGTAAGCTTTACACTTCACATGAGCTCCCACCTTTGGCGAGTTCATGCACATTATTCCCCACAACTTGTTGAGATGAACGTATGTGAGCTCACTTTTGCTGTCTCACACCCCCCACACAGGTCAAGAACAGGTACCGCAGGATGAGGCGCATGGAGGATGCTGTGATGAGTTCGTGAGTGATCTAGGCCGTCGTCTTCCAGTCAACTTTGGGTTGCTGGATCGTTGTCTTCTTATGATGTAATTATTTACTTATTTTGTATAGAACTCCTAATTATATAGTAAAGATGTGACATTCGTTTTTGTACCATGATTCATCATATGTGTGAGACTTGGTCCTAGCACACTTGGTGATTATTTCGCGCCTGGGTTTTGGACCCCTAAAACCCGGGTGTGACACTACATCCCTACATGACTTGAGTCTATATTACATTTTTCTTTCCCACATATTATAACAAAACAAGAGTAAATTGATTATTTGAGACACTAAATGAATTCAAATTAAAAAGTTGTTTATTACAAAGTTGTATAACTCTTTGATACCTACATCTTTCATTTTAATAGTTTTTAATCTGAGACCGTTTACAAAATTTAAATTTTAAACTAGAAAAGTTCAAACGTATTTTTATATAATAAGATGATTTCAAATTTAAAAGTTGTCAACTATAAAGTTAAATAACTTTTTGATACCTACCACTTTCATTTTGGTGATTTTTTTATCTGAGGTCGTATGATTGCATGACCAAATGATTTCAAACAAAAAAGTTGTTAACTATAAAGTTTCATATGTTTTCAAGACCTACAACTTTCATTTTGGTGTTTTTTTCCATTCGAGGTCGTTTGAGAAATTTAATTTTTAAATCTTTAAAATTCAGACGTACTTTTCGTTGACAAGATGACTTCAAACCAAAAAGTTGCAAACTACGAAGCTCTATAACTTCTCAATATCTATAAACTTTATTTTGGTTGTTTAGTCATTTGCTAATCTAACATGGTGGTTCTAACATTGTTCACAAATCTTATACATCTCTCTTGTAGTTTCAAGAGAGAGATGTAAATTTTGTGAACAATTTTAATTTTTACTTTTTCGTATGAAGAAATAACTAAAATAAAAATTATATATCTTGATAAGTTATACAACTTTGTAGTTAAAACCTTTTTCATTTAAATTAATTTAGGGCTTCAAAATATGATTTAAAAATTGTCTTTGCCTAGTGCAAAAAGAAAACACTCAGCAAAGAAGCTCTTTGCCGAGTGTTTTCTTTTACAAAGCATTTTATATTTGGGACTCAATAAAGAGCTTATTTGCCGAGTGCCTAAAAAATATTCGACAAATTACTTAGTACTCGGCAAAGACTCATTTTCCGATAGTGCATATATAGTTAGGGTTTTGCCCCTCACTTTTCTCTATTGCGAAAGATCACCCTCAGAGCATTTTCAATAGGACAACTCACCAAAAATTAAAATACTACACCATTGAAAGTGTTTAGAGTACTAAAAACAAATTGCACTCCAACTATTAAGCCATAAATCATATGTTTTAGAAAGTAAATTATATTATTAGGAAAGAAAATAAAATGTTGATAATGATGTAGAAAACAAGGATATGATACTAGTCAGGGTACAGTATATTTGGGTCACTTCATAATGTTCTATAAAAATAGGATTATAAAAATAGTTATTAGTTGGCTGCCTTCAGCTATTTCAGTTTATAAAATGTTTAGCCAGTCTAAACATGCCATCAATGCATTTTTTCCATACGTTCCTATTTAATGGCTAGGGATTTTTATGGCTAAGATTTTTGCTGGGTTTCTATGATGCACAGCATCATCTTATACAACTACTGCATGCACCTATTCTTAGACTTGTGGTTTAGATAACACGGATTTATATAACACCAAATGGATTCATTGTTTGTGAACTCTTTTCTTTCCATGTTCGCGTGGCCAGATCCCAGCTGGGAAAAGCGGCTGAATTCTGGAAGGACGAACAAAAAAAGAAGGAAAGAAAACGAAAATGTTAATTATATTCCACCTATAAGCATTTGATATACCTACGTTGTCTAAAGGTCCAAAACTGCCTTCCTAGTTTTAGCCTTTCGTGCTTCGTGGCCATATATGTAATAGAGATGTGTAGACAGAAAGATATGAGGCTTAGAGCATCTCCAATAGATTCTTTATTTTTGACTCTCTATTTAACTCTGTATTTAATTTTTTATAATGGTTACACTCTATATGTAGCATCTCAGTCCAACAGACTATCTATTTAGTTTTGCTAGTCAGATGACTAGCCAAATTTAGCTAGTAAGAGAGTTAATTTAGAGAGTCAGATAGCTTGGCGAGTCAAATAGCTAATCTGTTGGAAAGTTATTTTGCTGTTAGAGCATCTCCAAGAGAGTAGCTAAATAACTCGCTAAACCAAATTTTAGCTACTCAATAGTATATTAAATCTCCAACAGACTAGCTATCTGACTCGTAAGCTATCTGACTCTGTAAATTGTCTCTCTCACTAGCTAAATTTAGCTAGCCACCTGACTAGCCAAACTAGATAGATAGTCTGTTGGACTGAAATGTTATATATAGAGTGTAGTCTTTATAAAAACGTAAATAGATAGTTAAATAGAGAGTAAAAAATGAAGAGTCTCTTGGAGATGCTCTTAAATAACCAAAATTTAGCTTGGCGAGTCATTTAACTAATCTCTTGGAGATGCTCTTATATTTCCCAACGCAATAATGTACTTCTCAGTTGTCCTATTTATATGGGTGAAAACGGGCGGATACAGATGGATAGTAGCTCATCATGTATCCTACCCTAATGTATTTAAAACGGATTCGGGATCGGATACGGATAGTTAGAAACAGGACGTATACGGATACAGGGACCGGATATTTATCCGGGCGGATAAGTGATGGATACGGATATTATTTGATCGGATATCGGATACTTGTCGGATAATGCATTAATTGGTTATCATAAAATATTCTTGTTCGACCACGAAATTGCAAGTAAATTAATACTAATAAACATTTAATAGAAGATAATCTCAAGTTCCCACATAAAAATGGTAAAGTGAAGTATTGATTATGTTGAAACTTGGATACTTCGAGTGATTTCACGTGTAACTCACGCAATAAGTGGAAATAAAATAGAAGAAACGTTGACATCCTGTGGATTTTATGGTCCCATTATTTTTTATGACTATATGTGGCCATATGTTGTACCTTCCTATAATTTTATAGATTTCTGAGGCTATTTGTATATTATTAATTTCTTTCTACATAAAATCATCAAAAAATAATTAAAATTCATAAATACACTAGTTTTGACCCAAAAATGCAAAAAGCTTACCAAAACAAATAAATATTATATTCATCAAGTCGCCACATGAAAATGATAAGTGAAATATTAATTATGTTGAAACTTCGATACATAAAATGATTTCACGTGTAACTCACGTAATAAGTGGGAATAGAATGGAAGAAACACCAACATCTTGTAGATTTTATAGTCCAGATATTTTTGAGAACTATATGTGGATATATGTTGTGTTCCCGTAAAACTTCATGAATTTTTAGGCTATTTGGTGTATTATTAATTTCTTGTTGTAGAAAATCATCAAAATACAATTAAATTCATAAAAATATTGTAGCGTCGACCAGAAATTGCAAATAAGGTACCAATATTAATAAATAGTTTATAAAAAAGATAATCCTAAGTTCCCACATGAAGATAATCTTAAGTCCCCACATGAAAATGATAAAGTCTATTATTTTGATATAAATTTAGACATTATTTCAATGATTTTGGCCTAAAGATATGTTTAAACAAAAATATGTTGTACTACAAAGTTATAGATCTCTTCGAGCTCTACAATTTTCATATAAACTTTATCTTCATCCGATTTCATATGTAAAAGTTATAATTTTATAACTATATTAGTATGCAGAAAAAGAAAAAACGGGTACCCGTATCCGACCCGAATATCCGGTAGTACTCGCTCCATATCCGACCCGAATTCGAAGCTGTACTATTCGGGTATTACCCGTATCCGTCACAAATATAAAAATACCCGTATCTGTATCCGAAAAATGGTTCCGAATCAGTACCCGTATCCGGTACCCGTTTCGGGTACCCTGCCCGTTTTCACCCCTACCTATTTATCATGCACAGATGAAACAAATTCCGCTTTGGTTTGCTTCCCCTCCCTGTTGGTAATTAATCCCGGGGTTTGTACTGGTCGGCATGCAAGCAGGCACTTCATCAATTGCTTCTTGGGCCCTGTTCGGCTGGCTGCAAGCCGGCACTGTTGCAGCTGTTTGGACTGCTGCAGCTGCAATCCATAGAGAGAAAAATACTGTAGAAGCCGCAGCCGCAGCCGCAGCAAGCCGCAGCGAACAAGCTGTTGGATTTCATGGCCTCTTTCCTTATTTGAGTGCCAGTCCGCAACAGCACTCCATGGGTTCGGCTCAAGAAAGGCCGGCCTATTGTTCCAGCTATGCCCATGTCACCACATGCCTTCGACCGGGAGAAGGAGCTGGTCGACGTGGAGACCATGTGCTGTGTGTCGGCGCTCCTGCTCATAACAAGGTCGCCCCGTCGCCGAGAAGATCGATGCCTCTGGTTGGTTCCTACATGTGCATGCATCTTCGCTGCCGTGTCCGGCGCCAGGCGGAGCTAGTGCTTGATTCTGCACACGCAGCCACGCAGGCACGCACACGAGTGCAAAACTGGGTTCACGGCGAGGCGAGGTACGCACCTGCGCCAAAGCTACCTCAAGCTCGCACCGTCGAGAGTGACAAAATAGCAAATTTTCCGTCGCATATCACCTGGGCGTCAGGCATCGGCGACAGTGTCTTACAGACAACGACAGAGAGTGCCACGAGCCTCCGCGAGATCGAGGGAGTCGCCACTGCAAAGATCAAGAAGGAGCTGACCCGCGACATAGCCTACTTAGGCGTCATCGACAACCGCGAAAGCGATTTGGTGGACAAGGAAATAGACCAAACCAGCCCTTAAGGTGCTCCTTCTTCTTTAGGCCTTGTTCGTTTGTGTTAGATTGGTGGATCGGAACGATTTCTAACCGAATTGCTTCTCTAATTTATATAAACTTTAATTAGCTGGAACGATTCCGGATGTAATCCGACGTAAACGAACAGGGCCTTAGGGTTTGTTCGGTTCTACCCTAATCCATATGGATTGAGGGGGATTAAGAGGGTTTCAATACCTAGTAAGTCAAAATCTCTCTCAATCCGTACCAATCCCCTCCAATCCGTATGGATTGAAAATAACCGAACAAGCCCTTAGCTGCGGGCACACACACGTCGTCATCACGATCCCCCTCCTTCCTAGCCTGGAAGTGGAGGTATTTGGAGGTACGAAACCTCGACGCGTGCAACTCCATGCATCTCACCAAGGGCGCGCATGTCTAGAGACGAGGACTTGGCAATACTTACG
This sequence comes from Zea luxurians, assembly GCA_029449295.1. Lineage (NCBI taxonomy): Eukaryota > Viridiplantae > Streptophyta > Magnoliopsida > Poales > Poaceae > Zea > Zea luxurians. The sequence continues at coordinate 9,121,968 of JAOPSE010000093.1, read as the reverse complement.
GACATCCAAGAGAAGGTGTGCGCCATGCCTCTAGGGTCCTCGCCCTCTCGTCTGCTCGGTACTGTTCGAGATCGTCGTTAGCCCGGCCAAGCTCCGGTAGATGATGAGCGACACGCCACATCGGGCGACGATGTGGTCAGTCAAGGACGGACGACACCGCAGTGCATGACAACTCAGGTTTAGTCAAGCCCCTGGACGTGTGCTTCACGCTGCTGCAACGGAGGACGTCCGCCAGGCTTAGCATTGTTGGGAATAGTCCCACATTGTGTGTTGTGGAGGAGCAAGCATGGTTCATATAGTTGAGGATGTAACCCATAATGGGCTAACTTTATGGGGGTATTGGCCAATGGAACTAAAGCCCGCTACTATGCGTGTGGGCACATGTGTCGCGATCTGACGTCCTGGGTTGGCGCGCCGTGTGTGTGGGCGGCTCGACAGACACGTCATGTGTCGGCGGTCTAGTTCCAACAATTATTATCCAAATCAGGTTGGCACAGTGCATTCTCCCTAATAGACTAGCTTTTTATGGGTATTGGCTCAAAGGACCTAAAACCCGCTGCTATACGTGTGGGCGAGTGTCGCGCCCGTGTTGATCCCGACGGTGATGCTCGTACATGTTGTCCGCGCGTGGTAGGGAAGACATTGCCGTGGTTCGACAGCCTGTATTGGCGCACCGTGTGTGCGGGCGGGCCGACGGACACGCAATGTGTCAGCGATTCAGTTCCAACAATTAATATCAAGCCAGATTGGCCCAGTGCATTCTCTCTAATGGGCTAGCTTTTGGCGTGTATAGGCTCAACAGACCTAAAACCCGCTGCTATATGTGCGGGCGAGTGTGTCGTGGCTCGACGACCTTGTTGGTCACTTGTTCTCAGTTGCTGTGAATCAAGAACAAGGCAACACATTTGTTATATGTTAAAGACCTTCGTCCTCCGAAGCATTATCCCCTCTTGGGTATAATGAATCTTAGACAAAGGTCGTAAATAACAAGTTTATATTGTTCATAAATATAAAATATACTCGCAAGATGTAATTTCATGCCATGTATTCATTTCATGATGAATATTAATATACTTTCAAAGATTGTATTACAACGATACCTTCGGCTTGTTTGAAGGTAATGACGCGAGGGCAATTACAATCCAACGTGAACAGTACGGGGGTATTGTTTGTCTATTTATAGGCAATTGTAATGCTTCATGCATTATTACATTCATGCCCTCTACAATTACATACAGGGTTTACAAATGTCACAAGGACAATATCATCATTTCTATTTAATGACTTGAACAATAGCTTCTCCCTACGTCGTCTCCCTATTTCACCGTGATAAAGCTTGCTTCGTCGTACTTCTCCTGTGTTATGTCAAAGCTTTTCTGGTAACGAATCTTCTGTAATATTTAGTAGTATGCTGAAAGCAAATGGTTAGTCGTGTTTTTGAGTACCTTCGAAAGAGGAAGGCCCCCAACAGTAGCCCCTCACAGTATTAGTTTGTTCCTTTATAACAAATTCAGACTGCGAAATGAACGAAGGCCTTTAGCCGAAGGTCCAAAAAACACCTTTCCTTCGCTAGAATAGCGAGACATTCTGTATTGTGGGACTCATCGCTCAGTGGTGTTTTACATATATATACGAGGGTTTGCGTTGAAAATATTTTTCGTGCTATCAAGCTTTGTGTTGGGTTTGTTGTTTTAGCTTTCTAACTCCACAACCGCAATTGCTTTTGAGCTTTGGCTTTTTGTTGCAATCATCGCTGAAATGGTCGAAGAGAAGAAAAGCGTGGATCCCACACTCGTTGGTTTCTACAAAGCCATAGAGAGGACCAATGTTGAGAACATTACTGATGAGATGTTAGCTGGGCTGACAACGATGATGCCGAAGATCGGCCATGTAGGCCAAGTCATGTTGTGTTTGTAAAATCCACCGTCAAAATGGACAGGTTGAAGCAATGAAAGGCAAATATTTTCATGATATATTGTGAGGGCTGGAGGAGGGAACACTGTTCTGCTTCCTAAGGTTGATGAAGTGGTTGTTTTCAAGAGTTTTATGAAGGCTGGCCTTCAGTTCCCTCTGCATAAAATGCTGGTTGAAGTGTTAAATCGATTTGAAATATACCTTCATCAACTTATTCCTAAAGCTTTAATTAAAGTCAGAATTTTTATTTGGGCGATGAGAAGCTAGGGGTTGGAACCGGACCCTAATTATTTTTGCAACATTCACGAGTTGTCTTATCAAATGAAGGCCACTGGGAAGGAGCAGTACCATAACAACTTCGGATGTTATAACTTCATGTACCGGTCTGACGTGAGGTGTCTTGTGCTAATGTTTCGAAAAAAGTGGCTGGGCTCATGGATGAAGCAATGGTTTTATGTTAAAAATGATTTGAGTGAGAGAAAGAATGTGAATGACGTAATCCAGCGCCCCATACGATCATGCTTCAGCATTAGGAGACCTTTGATCGTGGGTGGTAACAAAGCTCAAGCATGTCTACTAGCCTTCAACACAGTCTGAAGCTACATTGGCACCAGAGATTTGGTACAGGAGCACATTGCTTTCAAGGTATGGCCCCTTGTTAACGATTGGGAGATGCCGAAGGAAACCGATGCTGGTTCCAGCGAAGGTGGCCTAGTTTATCTAAAATACACCTATCGTTATAGAAGTCAATTCGGCGAGCCAGATGATGAGTGGCTTGAAGCCGTTGAGGCGACTAATGATGAATTACTGGGGTCTTATTTGAAGACAAAGGATGAAGCCATGAATACTGCCTTTGGTGCTCGTGGGAAGAGAAGGTTGAACAGAGTTTTTGATGTAATTGGATTTGCCTATCCTGACTACTGTTTTCCTGCATGGAAACAAGGAACAAAGAGGAAAATCACAACTATAACCTCTTCCGCCACGTCGAACCTGAAAAGGACTAAAGTTTTAACTCATTGGCTGAAGTCGCATTCCTTAGAGAAGGTTGTTGCACTTAGAGATAGCAATGGGTACCCGCAACCCGAAACCCGATGGGTTTTTACCCCATTAGGGTACAGGTTTGGGTCAATTTTCATACCCATGGGTTTGTTAATGGGCATAAATCTATACCCGACGGGTTTATGGGTACGAGTTTGTTCCTATAGTACCCAAACCCGTGAACCCGTGGGTTTTTTAAACCCGGCCAAACCTAGTGCATATTGTCATTTTATTTTATAAACGAACAACAAACTTGTTATTCCTTATTTACTTCATAATTTTTATCAATTGCTAAATGTATCAGTAGTCGGTGAGAGTGTTGCTTGCTTGCTATTATAGTTTTTACTAGCGTTATATATGTGGTGGATGGATAACTTAGTGCAAGGTCACTTAATTATACAACTCATTATTTGTATTTCATTCTCTATACTAATAATTTTTATACCAAATCATGAACTCGTTGATCGTTATATAGATTTTGGATCATAATATCAATAATCATTACGATAATTATTGATTATGAGAAGAACACGTATATTGGTGATGAAACCCGCGGGTAACCCATGGGTACCCGCTAACCCGATGGGTACGGGTTTGGGCAAAATCTCAAACCCGTCATGGGTACGGGTTTTTTAATGGGCATAGATATTTTTCACGGGTACGGGTTTGAGACGGCAAAACCCAGCGGGTTTGTACCCGTTGCCATCTCTAGTTGCACTGCCTGCTATAGAAAAGACGGAAGCTGTTGAATCTGTCGAAGCTACCCCCTCAGCTGGGACTGCCGAAGCTATTGTCGCTTAGCTAAAAAAATCAGAACCAGAGAGTTCAAGGATAGAGCAGCAACCGAAGCTGCAGAGTCTTCTAGCTGTGACGGGGTTGTCAAAGACAGCAACCGTTCCAGCGGCAACTCCTAGGAAAGGGAGGAGAATGGCCAGTGTTCTGGACGCTGTTCTGAAACCTTCGAAGGTGTCTACTCCTGCTCCTACTGAGGTTTCCAGGGACAAAATTGAAGAATTGGGAGAAGCAGCTGTTGCAAGCGCTTCTCTTGCTTGCGCTGAGGCCGGACCTTCGAAATCTAGGCTAGTGGAGCAAGTAAATGAAAGTCTGCCAGAGAAGCTAACACTGCCGATACTCGAAGCGGCTTCTCGTGGCGACTTTGGATACATTGTTCTCCATGCTTCGGGGAAACAATTATCAGAACAGCAAATTGTCGAAGTGCAATATTATGCAAAGGACCTAAAATATCCCCGAGGATCCTGGTATACGGAGGGAATGACGAAGATGATTACCTTTACTGCCTGCCGGGAAATAATGGATAATATGGGTTATCCGAAGCTTGAACTTGGTTTATCTGCAATGTCTAAGGATCAACTTGCAGACTGCCTTACTTACAACAGCTTGAAGGTTTGCACATTTTATTTTTGTATTTGTTAATTTATGTTAGGAAGGTTTGTGGTAAACGATTTGTGGTAATGTTTATTATTATTTATTTGTATGTATTTTGTTTATCAGGGTCTTATTCTTAGCAAGGCTTTGAAGGCTCAAAAAGATGCTGAAGATGAAGGTACCCGGATAGCCTTCGGAAATCTGCGCTCAGAAGTTATAACACTTCAGAATGAGGGCCTTGATAAAGACAAGATCCTGCTTTCCTTAGTTGAGAGGCTAAAGATTAGCGAAGCTAAATTGGCTAGATTCTCTAATGTGGACCAAAAAAATTTGAAATTTGAGAAAGAAAAAAAGCAGATGCAAAGTGTTTCGCTGATCTAGAATATGCTTTATCCATTCAAGTGGGATTACACAGATCCGAAGTAGCAGGACTGGAGAAAAAGCTTGATGAAATTACTGAAAACTTCAATGTCGAGCAATCAAAACGTGAGATATCCGATGCCGAATGATTGAGGGTTCAGAAAAATGTTGAGGAGCTTCGTCAGGCAAAGGAGGAGTGCTACAATGTTGCTATGCAATGTTGTAACAAGCGGAAGAGTAGTTTTGGTAAGGTTGGCACGTTCTCAACTGAACAAGACTTTATTTGGGGTGATCCTGATGGAGTTACCAAATGGATTGAAGGCGAAGCTGAAACCTTTGATGAGGTCCTTAGCGATATGGGAGATTTTTGTGCCTGTATCGGCACTCGAGGAGATGTCTCTCTGCTTGAAAAAGTTGGCTGTGAGCATGCGAAGGCTGCAATTTAGCCAAAATTCTTAGTTTCAGCGAGTGACGTTAAGGATCCTTCAACCGAAGCTATTGCCCTTAGTGGAAAATTTTATTCTGAAGTATGGATGAATGGTGGCCGAGAAATGGCAGACGAATCTATTAGGCAAAATGAAAAAGAATCTCATATTGCTTGAGAAGAAGCGAGAAGGGCTGAAGAAGCCGCAGAGCGCGAAAGGCGTATATCTATGTTTGTCTTGTCTTAGCTTCATATTTGACAAAAACTTATACTTTGGTGTAGCTAAACTTTCTCCTCCTCTCGAGCCGTATAAACCAGAGGTTGATCCAGCCCTGAAGGGTGCTCTCGATGTAATAAGGATAGCAAATGAAGCAATTGACGAAGCTATGGATCGACTCCTAAACGAAGCTGCTGAGAAAATCCTAAAGGAGGATGATTAGATTGTGTATAAAAACACTTGTAGAATTTTTGTATGTTATTTTATTATGTAAAAAACAATTGCCAACTATATATCTCATGATGTAATATATTTCTTTATGTAGCGTGAAATTATCGTACGTACCGTTTTTTAGCCGAAGGAGAAAAAACACCTTCCATTCTTTTCACACTTCATAAAGAATGATTCCTTTTTCCGCTGAAGTGGCATTATCAAAACTCGAAAGTCTTGTCGTGAGTCTTTCCTAAAGAATACCATTGCCGAAGTAACAGTATTAGTCCTGAAGCTCTTGCTGTAGGTCTTGTATGAGGAATTCTTTACCGTTTAGTAGCAACGGGTAAAGTTGCAGCACCCCTTTCATAATTCTTTGTCAAAGAAACACTTAGCTTCGTGAGTTAACCATTGTAGACGAAGGAGCAACTTCCCTTCTTTTCCATTGTTTTGGATGATGCGAGATGATGAATGATGTGATGCTATGCAGTACGATGCGATGATATGATGCAACAAATGTTAATGAACAAACACTTCGTAATAGTAAGACTCTGCATCCCCTTATGAACGACTTTAGAGTCTCTTCACCTTTTACTTAGGTGGTATTTTAGCTCTACATCTCCATAGGAATGACTTTGGAGCTAAGCTCTGCATCCCCTTAGGAACGACTTTGGCGCTTCTTCACCTTTTACTTATGTGGTATTTTAGCTCTGCATCCCCATAGGAACGACTTTGGAGCTAAGCTCTGCATCCCCATAGGAAAGACTTTGGAGCTTCTCCACCTTTTACTTAGGTGGTATTTCAGCTCTGCATCCCCATAGGAACGACTTTGGAGCTTCTTCATCCCTTCTGTTACACTCGATGGTGTAACTCCAGATTTATTACAACATGTCGAAGGTTGTACCTTCTCAGATTGTCTTTGAGGCAAAAACATGAAATCAAGAGAAATGAAAATTACATCACATGTGTATAAAATTTTTCCGATTCAGCCCCTCTATTGCTTCAGTAAATGTGTCTTGATTCTGGTACAATGTTGTTGACTGTCCGGGCTTCGGACTCTTCCCGTGCATCATGTTGTTGTTGAATTTGGTGATGCCCTTCAGGCTATTGATTGTGAGACAAAGTTGGAGCCATGACAGATGGTGGTGGTGGCAGGGCCCATGCAGCTGGGGAGTGGCTCGCCGAAGCTACTGACACTGTGGGTTGTGAAAATGGTTGTTGATTGCCCACATACTCAGGAATGTATGGGGAATAGCACGAAGTAGTATGTAGAACTTGCTTTGGTTGATTCTGTCGTGCTTTGGCCTCAGTTATTATCTTTTGCTTTTGTATTGTAACTTGGCATGTCCTAGTTGTGTGCCCCTTATCTTCTCCACAGAACAAGCAGACCAACCTTCTTGGTTGTGAGTTGAATCTTCCTCCAAAGCTTCGTCCCCCTCTGCATCTTGAGGCTGGTGGTCTGAAGAAGCTTTGTTGCGTCCCAGATGATTGGGAGCTGTGTTGATGCCCTTGGGTGTGATTGCCTCTGTCTTTGCTTGAGCTGGGATTGTGTATCGTCCTGACATGCCTTGGGTGGAGCCTTCCTTTGAAGCCCCTGGTCATCTAAGAATATCTGTAGGCTTCTTCCCTTCTTTGCCAGAAATCATTGTCGGCCCTGATGTACTCGTTCATCTTCTATAGAAGATTTTCCAGGGTTTGTGGGGGCTTCCTGGCAAAATAATACACTGTTGGTCCTGGACGAAGTCCCTTGATCATGGCTTTGATAAAAATCTTATTTGTCACCTCTAAGATGTAGGAACCTTTGGACATACGCCTGCAAGTACTCCTTGTGGTTCTGCGTGCACTGGAATAGGGCTTGGACAGTCACTGTCTTCGTTTGAAAACCCCTGAAGCTGGTGACTAGCATATCCTTCAGCTTCTGCCATGATGTGATTTTTCCCAGTCGAAGAGAAGAATACCATGTTTGAGCCGCACTCCTGACTGCCATGACGAAGGATTTCGCCATGACAGCAGTGTTGCCACCATATGATGATATGGTTGTGAAAGCTCTCTTGTGGGTTTTGGTGGTTTGGATGACAACCCAATTAAAGGACTAACAAGTGTGCTAAGTGTTGAATAGGTGCTTAATGTGAAGCTTACAGGGTTCAACACAAGTGAACAAGTGTGATAGTCCAAAGACTGGAATATTTATAGATAATGGACATCACAAGTAAGATGGACATTGCTTAAGTGAGACTTAGTGTGCATAACTCGAAGACAACCGATCAAGCCAAGGATGGAGGCAAGAAGAGCTTTGAGGTACTGAGTGCACGGGAGAAGGTCAAGGAGACTGAGGAACCCAAAGTCAGGGGTGAAGAAGAAGACTTGCAAAGTCAAGATTGATCGAGTTAAGAAGAGTTATGGTGCATCAAGGATCACTACATAAGGACATGACTTACAACCAATGAGGTAACATCTACAGTTATGTGGTGTAGGTCATAAGGCTCAAGATCAAGCTCAAGAAGTGAACAAGGTCACTAGAAGGAGGAGCAGTGTCAAAACCAGAACTAGAAGCAGTCCAAAATAGCTAAGTTTACTTTGACCTTTTAGTTTGGGTTGTTCCTATGTTTGGATATGTTCTATGTGACCTTTTCAAGGTGTTGGAGCTTATGTGTATTAATCTAGATCAAGTCAAGTTGACTTGATGGTTTTGAAGCTTCGTCTAAAGTAGATCAGAAATCCTGGAGTAAAGAGGTATGATCCCAGGACTTAGTCAATTGTTTTAGTGGCTAACTATGTGTGTCTAAGTACTAGGGATCATCCAAAAGAAGACAAATTGGAGTAAATAAGTTGCACCAGTCTGGGAGCACTGGACCGTCCAGTGCCCAGGCTGGCCCCTCGGTGAACAGGCCGCTCTCGGGAAGCGGTTGATGGTGTTGCGACTATAAATCACCAGACTGTCCGGTGCGCCAGCCACACGCCTCACCAATCGTCAGTCACGCAATCAGTGCCGACCACGTCAGCCAAGCCAACGGTCATCAAGTCGCACCGGACTGTCCGGTGTGCCATCGGACTGTCTGGTGTACCAAGTGGCTGAAGGGTGGCAACGATCGGCTTCACCGCAAAGGAATGAAATAAGTTGTTGTTCACTGTCCTGTGTGCACCGGACAGTCTGGTGCACACATAGACAGGGAAGGCTAATTGCTTCCCATTTGAAGAACCAATGGCTAGGGGCTCCCTTGGGGCTATAAAAGGATCCCTAGGCGTCCATCTACATGTGTGGAACACTCCCAAGTGCAGCAAGGCTTTGTAGACTCATTGCAAATCATTTTCTCTCCCTCTATTGTGTATTTCTCTCTAGTTTGTGTAGAGGCGCACTTATAAGCCTTTAGAGAGAGGGAAAGTGCTGCTGAGAGCAAGATCAAGATCTTGAGCACTGTTACTCTATCAAAGTGTTATCATGAAGGTTGTAAGTAGCCGCGGCAACATTGTAACAACCATCATCATATTGGAAGGCTCTATCTGTCACACTGATGGATTTGAGCACATCGTAGGACGGAGTAAGATACTCCAAGCCAAGGTGTGGCTAACTCCAACGAGGACTAGGCAAGCATTTCAGGCTTGGCCGAACCTCAGTATAAATCCTTGTGTCCTGCATGCTCTATGCTGTGACTCTTGTCTTGTCTCTATTTTTGCTTTTTGTCTCTTGCTTTAGTACGGTGTGCACTTCATATACTCTTATTTGTGGTATAAGTTACTTGTGAAGTGCAAGACTCTTTGAGACAGGAACTTCATTTCTGCTGCCACCTACTCGAAGCAATCTTTATTCTGCTGTGATCCAGTATTCGAGTAGAGTAAGGTTTTAAATTTTACAGTGATTATTTGCCTATTCACCCCCTCTAGGCGACATCCAGATCCTGTTCCCGGGCATAGGAAACTTTCAGGTTGCTTCATAACTCATGAGGAACTGCTTCGGGTCCGAATGCCCATCATACATGGGAAGCTGTGGTAGTTTGTACGGATGTGGCCATGGGGTAGCCTGCAATTCTGTGGCTAGGGGAAGCATCATCAAAAGCAATGTTATCATGATGGAAATCGTCATACCATGCATCATCATAGCTTGGGCTTTCCTGACGAAGCTCTCACTGTTGTGGCCTACGCCCTTGCTCGTTGTCTTATGTGATGTGGCGCATCTCTTCGGCAACTTCGTCAATCTTCTTCTGGAGTTCAGACAGTCGAAGCATTTTCTCCCTTCTTCTCTCCACTTGTTGGTGGATAGCCTCTAGATCTCTGATTTATTGATCCAACTCTTCTTCCTATGGTGTTGGACTAATGGCCTTCCTTTTCTGGCTTCGGGCCTCCCTCATAGGGAGCCCCTCTTGATTGATGTCTAGCGGTGCAAGGGCAGCCCCTGGCGCTACTGCCTTCCTCGATGGCATGGCAAAAGTAGTTGTTCGAGTTCTTGGTGTCGAAGGTGGTCGTTTGAGTTCACCGGAGGTGGGCACCAATGTTGGTCACTTGTTCTCAATTGTTGTGAATCAAGAACAAGACAACACATTTGTTATATGTTAAAGACCTTCGTCCTCCGAAGCATTATCCCCTCTTGAGTATAATGAATCTTAGACAAAGGTCATAAATAACAAGTTTACATTGTTCATAAATACAAAAATATACTCGCAAGATGTAATTTCGTGCCATGTATTCATTTTATGATAAATATTAATATACTTTCAAAGATTGTATTACAGTGATACCTTTGGCTTGTTTGAAGGTAACGACACGAGGGCAATTACAATCTAGCGTGAACAGTACGAGGTATTGTTCATCTATTTATATGCAGCTGTAATGCTTCGTGCGTTATTACATTCATGCCCTCTACAATTACATACAGGATTTACAAATGTCACAAGGACAATATCATCATTTCTATTTAATGACTTAAACAACAGCTTCTCCCTATGTCGTCCCTGTTTCACCGTGATGAAGCTTGCTTGATGAAGCTTGCTTCGTCATACTTCTCCTATGTTATGTCGAAGCTTTTCTAGTAACGAAGCTCCTGTAATATTTAGTAGTATGTTGAAAGCAAATGGTTAGTAGTGTTTTTGAGGACCTTCGAAAGAGAAAGGCCCCCAACCGGCCTAGTAGTCGCGCCGTGTGTGCGGGCGGTCCAACGGACATGCCATGTGTCGGCGGTCCGGTTCCAACAGACGCTGCTTGCGGCTAGCGGCTTCTGTGCATCTGTGTTGATCCTGACGACGATGCTCGCACACGTTGTCCGCGTGCAGCAGGGAAGACACTGTCGTGGTCTGACGCCTGGGTTGGCGCGCCATTTGTGCGGGCGGCCCAACGGACATGCCATGTGTCGGCAATCCAGTTCCAACAATTAGTAACAAAGCCAGGTTGGCCTAGTGCATTCTCCCTAATGGGGGAGTATTGGCACAACAGATCTAAAACCCGCTGCTATACGTGCGAGCGAGTGTGTCGCGGCCGACAGCCTAGTAGTTGCGCGCGTGTGTGCGGGCGGTCCAACTGACACGCCATGTGTCGGCGGTCCAGTTCCAACAGACGCTGCTTGTGGCTAGCGGCTTATGCACGGAAGACACCATGGAAGCACTTGACGCGCGTGAGCTGTGGTGATGCTGTGCCTCGCCGCGCGCCACTTGAAACCAACTGGTGGGTAGGCGCACCGTGTGTGCGGGTGGCCCGACGGACTGTTGCGGTCTAACGACCTAGATAGCCTCGCCGTGTGTGCAAGCGGCCCGACAGACATGTCATGTGTCGGTGGTCCGGTTCTAACAATTAGTATCAAAGCCAGGTTAGCCTAATGCATTCTCCCTGATGGGCTAGCTTTTGGGAGAGTATGGCTCAAGAGACCTAAAGCCCGCTACTATGCATGTGAGCGACTGTGTCGCGGTCCGACGGCCTGGATAGGCGCACCGTGTGTGTGGGTTGTCTGACGGATACACCATGTGTCGGCGGTCTGGTTCCAACAGACATTGCTTGCGGACAACGACTTCTGCGCGCCCGCACTGATCTCGATGGTGATGCTCGCACACGATGTCCGCGCGTAGAGATGTCAATGGGGAATTCCCCACCGAGTTATAGCATCTCATACTCATCCCCATCATGTTTGATCCATCCCCATACCCATCATGGGTGCAAAACTCATCCCATACCCATCCCCATTCGGGTTTCGGGTCCCCAATGGGTCCCCATCCCCAATTAAGGGATAACTAGGTACTAACAGGTAGCACAAACAATCTAGATTTCAGACATCACCACATCGGCAAGCACTCATCCATAAACCATGATCCTTTTATCCATCCATCCATCAAAAAAGAAAATAAGTACTTCAGGACCGATAGAAAAAATAGAGAAATGGAGTTTGCTCACCTTCTTTGGTCACCATCTGAGTTCATTGGCCCATGAGAATCCATTGTCGTCACCGTCGTCTGGGCAAGGCGTAGCATATGACTGGTTATTTTAGGGTTTTGTTTTTTGCTAGTTTGCTAGTTACCTTGTTGGGCTAGGACCTGGGGCCTGGTGCACTGTCGTGCTAGGCTTGGTGGTTGGCTCGGCCTTAACTCATTCATACAAACACGACAGGTGTACACGTATAAAATACCCATAGGTAATCGGGTTCGGATTATTGCTTTCCAAACTTATACCCGTTTACCTAATGGATAGAGATTTTGTTCCATATTTATATTCATTGGAATAATTTTTATCCTATACCCGTATCCTAATAGAGGAATTCTCCATAGGTTAGCGGGTACAGGGTCCCATTGATATCTCTGCGCGGCAGGAAAGACACCGTGGAAGCGCTTGACGCGAGCGAGCTGTGGCGATGCAGCACCTCTCCGCGCGCGCCACTGGAAACCAACAGGTGGCTGGTGGGTAGACGCGCCGTATGTACGGGCGGTCCAACTCTAACAGACGCTGCATGCGGCCAACGGCTTCTGCGCGCCCGCGACGGCGATGCTCGCACACGCTATCCACGCGCGATCTGCGGCGATGCTGCGCCTCGCCGCACGCGTGCCATTGGAAACCAACCGGTCGCGTCGAGCAGAACGCGAACTGGCGATGTTGCTGCGCCTCGGGACCGCCAGGCGGAGCACGCGGACCGGGTGTGTCATATCCGTGCACGGCGTGTTCCGGACCTAGCTTCGGACGCAAGATCGACTCAGGCCGCGTTGCCCGTGCCGTCGTTGGAGACCATCGCCGAGAAGGGTGGCGTTGCAGTGCAACACGCCGACGACCACACGTCACACGTGGACGGCCGGCCGGCGTGCCTGTCGCTGTTCAGGTTCGAGGTGTCCGACGTCTCGGCCGAGCTACATGCCAGCGCCGGAGCTCGGGGGGTCGGGGCCGGTGACATGTACAGCAGCGCGCCTCGCCGGATCAACGACAGCAGGTACTCCTAGAGGAGTAGAGGGGCTACAGGAGCTCGCTAGCTAGGGCGGGTGTGCAGCAGCTCCTAGTGACACGAGCTATGCAACAATGGTGCAGTGGTGAGAGCTGGAGACCGCGGCACCATCCTGGAGGAGGCCTTCGGCGACTAGCAGTAGCACTAGCACCCATTCGCTGGTAACAGACGACGAGGACATTCTATGGAGCATGCCATGACAGGTTCAGTCGATGAACCTATCTGACCACATCAGGGCTTGTTCAATTCTAACCTAATCCATATAAATTGAGATAGATTAAGAGGATTTCAGTCCCTAATAAGTTAAAATCTCTTTCAATTCGTATCAATCCTCTCCAATCTATATAGATTGAAAATAACCGAACAAGCCCTCAGCGATTTAGGTCTGCATTGTGGCCCAGTAATTTCGCAAGAATTTTTGCGTCACTCGTTCCACCAAAATTGATCTACCATAATCCCTAGGTTCAACAGAGCGAAGGTAGATTGATTTATTCTTTACAATTTCAGGTGTCCGAATGAGCCGTGCTGTTGCTATATATAATATTCATGAGTCAACTAACGTTTTCCAAAGACCCAGTCCGAATTTTCAGCTTTGCATAATTTTGAACACACCATCATAGTAGCCCATGTTTGCCACATTCTCCAAGGAATTTGAGGCTGCTTTCTGGTCATTGTTAAGGCTCAAATCGACCGGACCTTGCTCTTTTCTTCATCTGGCTTCCTTTCATCCATCAGGAGTTCAATGAACTGAATATGTTGGTCTGTTGGGAGATCAAACTCAACCGGAATGGGAAGATATGAAAATGACGAGCTACACGAACAGCGATAGGTCCACATATATATCACTATCCATTTCAGTTGTAAATTCATATCTTTGGTCTGCAGTATATGATCTCCCTTACCCAGCCGCTGAACTTTTCACGGATGAAAGAATTAATGCCAGATGAACAGCAGACCAAGATTTGGTTTATCTGAACTTCTGAAGTACCCTGACCCCCCAAAAGGCTCAGTGGAATACCTTTGGAGAAGGAGATGAACAGGAGCAACGAAGATGATGTGGACACAAACACAATTACGCACAGTTGTGTATTTGAAATACCAAATCGACCAACACATCTGTATAGGAGGCTGAAATCTGAATTCACAATTCAGTCGATAAAACCATCATAAAGGCAACAGCACGCCTCATTCTGAACTCTCAAACTACCTTCTGTAGTTGAACGGAACCTAGGAATTTCTGTAGGAATTTCGTTGATAAAACGGAGCCACGAAAAATTCCTGCAAATTCCCAGGGTTTCAATGCACAGCTAAACCCTGAATGTGAATGGGGGTCAAATCAGTTCATGCATGTTCTAAACCCTTACGGTCTGCTCCAAGAACGCCCTGGCCACCAGCGTCTCCGGGTGGCAGTCGCCGCAGGCCACCTCTAGGAGGCCAATCGCCGACAGGCAGTGGTCCTCAGCGACGCCGCGCTCTCCGGCCCTCAGCATAATCCTTGCCCGCATCACGAGGAGCTCCGCCCGCGCTCGGGCGAGCTTCTTGTACACCTCCGGGTCGATCTCCACATACCTACAGTCGTTGATCCGGCGAGGCGCGCCGATGTACAGGTCCTCGGCCTCGAGGACGACGTTGGTGGCCTCCCGGAGCAGCTCGAGCGCGGCGCCGTACGTGGAGTACCCAGCCACGGAGCGTGCGGCGAGCGGTATCGCGGAGCGCGTGACGAACCGCCCGAGCTCCGGCGGCGGCAGCTCCACCGGCACGTCCGGCGCGTCGAACCCGAACAGGGTCAGGCACGCCGCCCACGCGTGGTCGTCGGCGTGTTGCGCCGCGACGTCGCCCGTCTCGGCGATGGTCTCCACGACGGCGCGGGCGACTCGGCCCGTGCCGGTCTTGCGGCCGAAGGTCCGGAACAAGCCGTGCATGGAGACGCACCCGGCCCGCGTGCTCCGCCTGGCGATCCCGAGGCGCAGCAACGTCGCCAGCGCGTTCTGCTCGACGCGGCCGGTTTCCAGTGTCGCGCGCGGCGAGGCGCAGCATCGCCGCAGCTCGCGCGCCAGGCGCTTCCACGGCGTCTGCTTCCCTGCCGCGCACGCGCTGACAGCGTGCACGAGCATCGCGGTCGGGATCGGCACTGGCGCGAAGTAGCTGCTGGCCTCAAGCAGCGTGCCTGCTACCTTACCGAGCCCGGCGGGCGTCCTCCGTCGCAGCAGCGTGAAGCACGCGTCCAGGAGCTGGACGAGGCCCGGGTTGTCGTGCAGCGCGACGTCGTCCTTGGGTGACCACGTCGGCGCCCGATGCGGCGCGTCGCTCATCATCTGCCGGAGCTCGGCCGGGCTAACGGCGATCTCGGACAGTATCGAGCCGACGAGGGCGAGGCCTAGAGGCACGCCGCGCACCTTGCCTTGGATGTCCGTAAGTACAGCCAAGTCCTCGTCTCTAAACGTGCGCGCGCCCTTCATGAGATGCATGGAGTTGGGCGCGTCCAGGTTTCCTAGCTCTAAAACCCTCACCCCCTGCAGGCTGGGGAGCCGCGTCGTGATGATGACGTGCGTGCGCCCGCCGCCGAGGGGCAGGAGTTCTTTAATGGCCCGGCCATCCCACCAGTCCCTCTCGCTCTCGAGGTTGTCGATGACGACGAGGTAGGGTATGTCGCGGGTCAGCTCCTTCTTGATCTTTGCAATGGCGAGTCCCTCGATCTCACGGAGGCTTCTGGCCCTCTCTGTCGCCGTCTGTATGACATTGTCACCGACAGCGACGCCCAGGTGGTCTGCGAGCTTGAGGTAGCTCCGGCGCAGGTACCTCGCCTCGCCGTGAACCCAGAGGACCTTTTTGTACTCGTGGGCGTGCCTGTGTGCAAACTCGAGCACTAGCTCCGTCTTCCCGGCGCCGGACGCGGCGGAGATGCAGAGCACGCCATGTACGAACAGCGCCCCGGTGACGGAGCCGTACAGAGGCATCGGCCTCTTCCCGGCGACCTTGTCGTCATGAGCAGCAGGAGAGCTGCCCCGCAGCATGGCCTCCACATCGAGCAGCTCCCTCTCCCGGCCGGCGAAGCACGTGTTCCAGGGGAACGGGATCTCTGCGTCCGCCGCGGCACGCCACGCCCGGACGGCCGGGGCCACCGCCAGCCTGCCGAGCCGCGCGCCGAGGGTCTGGAGCACGTCGATGACGCGGTTCCGGAGGTCTCCGAGGCGCACCTCCACCGCGTGCTCGGCGCGGGCGAGCCCCTCCACGGCCTCCCTCCACTCGGCCTCCACCCCGCCGTAAGCCTTCCAGAGCTGGCCCCCGTGCGTTTCCCACAGGTCGCTGCGCCTCTCCACAACATCCTCCGCGACGAAATCGCCCTGCCTGATCCCGACGAAGACCGGCACGAGCACGCCGCGCTCCAGGAAGACCTGGATCTCCTCCACGGCGTAGGGGTTGGCCAGCGATACCGGCGTGATCACGACCACGCCCGCCAGGGCCACGTCCATGACCACCCGCGCGGAAGCCAGCGCCCGCGCATCAAAACACCGGCGCCGATCCGACGTGACGCAGGGCACGCCCAGCAGCTCCAACTCGGCGCGCAGCCACGCCACCATCCGCCGCACCCCGCCTCCGTGCCCGATGTACACGTCGCACCCGCGCGCCGCCCTCGCCAGAGCCGCGTCGTCCTCCTCATCCTCCTCCCCCTCGTAGCCGGCCCCTTGCACTCCCAACGAAACCCACGGCACCGTGCTCATCCGCCCCTCCGGACTGTCCATGATGTGGATCCCCCGCGCGGTCACCGTGGCCCCGGAGCTCGACGCCGCCGCCATTGTCGCCTCTACCGCTCTTCCTCGCTCGCTCGAGAGTTTCCAACTGGGATGAACTCTATTGACTCTAAGAGACTTGCCTTCTGGACTTCTGGTGGCTGGTGGAGAAGACGTCGCGATCGGCGACTCAAATAAGGGAAGAAACGATGAAATCCAAGCAGGAATTGATGAAGTGCGTGCATGTCCACCAGTAGAAAACCAGAATTGCCAACTGGGAACAAAGCGGGAAGGTGTTTTTTGCATGGAATGTGTATTTCGATTCTATCTTGGCGTGGATTAATTGCTGGCGTCCGTCCAAAAGGACATGGAATGTGTATTTCGATTCTATTAGAGCTAGTTTATGAACTTCATTTTGAATTCTTATTTTCCCAAACAGGGCGCCTTTCATTTTAGAGAAATTGAAATTCACTTAATAAAGTAACCTATTTAGCTTAAAATTTGAAATTCCACCGTTTTCTAAAGTTCAGATATAAGTCTATCTTAAATTCATGGGTGCATTATGGGAAATGATTTTATGTATTAGTAAAATTTGTTTCTACTCTGTAACTTATAGGACGCTCTTCGACTCACTCCTCTATATTAAAAATGTAGCACATAAATATCTTCGACATCTTACTAGTAATAGTATAGAGATATTATTGCATAAAACCGAATTAGCTTAATCGGTATATGTTTAAATTATTATTATTAGAATGAAATTCAATTCTAATGATCCAAACGGGATGAAAGAAAAATGAACTAATTTTTTTCTTAGAAAAATGTAAATCACTTGAGAAAATGGTGTTTCCAAACTAGCCCTTATATGTGGAATTAAAATTTCTTTTTTCCGCTTACATTTGAGAGTTCGGCAGCTTGGCCCTGCGATTTCCCCACACGAACATGGACTTATGTACATATATTTTGAATTCCATGCACGAATGAGTTCCAACATATATATATATTGGACTCATTCATAATTTTGCTTGCATAAGATTCTGATGATTGCAAGAACCATAGACAATCACACCAAACACCGGCGCCATTCATTCAAACTACAAAGGCAACAGCTAGAAATTTTCGGACCGTTTCGATCACATGTTTCAGTGCAATGCATGGTCTATGTCCACAAACAATGAATCTATTTGCTGTTATAAAAATCTCTAGATATAAAAAAATCCTTAGTCACTGAATAAGTGCATGCAGGAGTTATATGAGGTGTTGCTGTGCATGATATGAGCACAGCAAAATCTTTATATTAGTCATACAAATCTCTAGCGATTAATGCCCAGCTTAAACCAGCTAATCTTTTTTTACAAGTGGAAATAGCTGCAGGCAGCCATATAATAAGTATATTTATAAGCCTAGTGGTTGAATAGTTTGTACTGTTTGAATCGGTTAGAGCTTTTTTAGCAGCCAATAACTTATTTTAATCCATCTAAGGGCGCGTTCGTATCGGCCGGATTGGCATGTTTCCAGCCTCCTTCCAAGTTGAACAAATTGGCTTGGATTGGAATCCGATCTAGTTGTTCGTTTTGACCCGGATCGAGAACAAATCCATCTGATTTTGACTCCTCATTCTCACTTCTCCACATAGAACAAATCCAAGTGTCCTCTCATGTGGATCGATTCCTGGCCAAGAATGAGTGTTCCACTCGATCCTAGGCTGGCTGGCTTCTTGGCCTGGCTTTGGTCTAGGTTTGCCGAACAGACCCTAAACAGGGACTAAGTCCAGAAGGCTAATGCATTCAAGACTTTATTATACAAGCATCCAATGACCAGATTAGAATATCACTAATATGAAGTTAGGCTGATTTTTTCGATAACAAAACGTCACGGAAAAAACCACACTACATAAAAAATATAAACTACGACTTACTAATTTTCTACGGTTTTGATAGAAAAATAATGGCAAAAATAAGTCAGAGTAATGGGGAAAAAATAGAGAACCAAGAATATTGTACAGATTCTAGCTAAACAAACTAACTTTATTTTGCTTGATACATAAGCATGGCAAAAGATTTGCTAAAGATTGCATAGATTAAAGATAAATTAATGCATTAATTCTTTTGTATGTATACTCCATTTCTAGTGAAGTGCTTTATAGTCAAGGGAAATCAACTAGGGACACGTAGAAACACATACCTCAGGGATTTAGATACTAGAAGCAGATAATGTGAGATCCAGTTCTAACATACCCTTAAATAATATGAAAAAACCCTTCTCAAAACTTCTATTGTCTTCCTTTGATCACCCACTGTACCTTCTTGAACTGCAAATGTTTATAGATACTTTAAGAGTTGTGGCTCATGGTTTAGCATAGAAAATACTAAGCATAATTTTTTTTGCCGCCATCTTTTTAGGCTAATATAAGTAAAAGCATTGTAGAACTAGGTAAACAGAAGACCTTTGAATTGACACATGTATAAGGGTGTTTTTCTTATTGTGATGGGTTAATTTATGCCTAAAAATTGGAGATTCATCCATCACATGCATATGTTGCATAAATGATGTGCAGCTAAATGGCGATCGCCTAAAAGGATGGTTAAATGTACCACTACTGTCGGGTATCATAATTATGGGTACCCGAATTATGCCCCTAAGCATACCTAACACTTGAGTACCAAGAAATCAAACCGAAAAAGGTGCTCCCTAAGGTCACGAATGGTTGAATCACGATTCGCCCGAGCCCCCCTCTACGGCTGCTCAAAACTACGCCTCGCCCGAGCCCATCCTCGAACGAAGGCTTCACCCGTGTGAATCCTCGACTCGCTTGAGGGACCCCCTTTTACAGAAAGCAATTTCTGTCTCGCCCAAGGGCATCTCAGATGAAGGCCCATCTCGAGCCCGACCTCGACCAAAGATTTCAGGAACCACAAAGACATGCACATTAAATGTGACGATACGAATATCTACTCCATCTACTTTCAACGACTATGATGATGCACACCCACGAATACCGGGCACTGCTCCCCCACTCCGGTCACTGTTCTCAAACAACTCTAGATGGGACATGCAACGTCTAGGCACAACCTCAACCTCGGGAGGGAACTCCGCCTCGCCCGAGCTCAGTTTCGGCCAACTGCCCTGGCAGAAGCTACCAACTCCCCACGAATACCGTAGAAGACCACTCCGACTACTGTTCTAACCACTCTGTTGCACGACTGTGTGTCCAGGCGCAGGCCCAATCATGGCCTCGGGAGAAATCTCCACCTCGCCTGAGTATGGCCTTGACCAAACCACAGCAACAGAAGGACGCTCAATGCCACCAATTCTTCCACAAAATTTGCTGACAACAGGGTGGCTACAGAAACCACATGGCTGGTGTCAAGTCTGCTTTACGCCATACAGGACCAATTACCATGCACTTTTCATCATACTTATCACTATTTCAACAACTACGACTCAGATGACTCATCCATAAGATGGGCTCTGGTATGCGTCTGAGCCCTTGACCCTGGCCTCGGATCTCTGCTTGGTCAAGATACTGAAAGGGAAATGTGCCCTTGGGCCATTTCTAAGTATTTTGGTGATTGAGTGCCAACACAAGTGGACTAATGGTAATCTATGCAAAGTGATGGACAAAGTGCAAATCAAGTCTAAAGGTATGTTTCTAGACTTGGTACATTGTTTTAAGAACTAATGTATTGTGTCTAAGTGCTGGAAACAGGAGAAATCAAATTGGAAAAGAGATGGCTTTGTTCAGCCAAAGACAGCCCGGTCTGGGTGCACCGGACAGCGTCCGGTGGTGCAGGCTGGCGACTGTCAACTGGCCGCTCTCGGGAAGCGATCAACGGCGTACGACTATAAATCACCGGACTGTCCGGTGGTGCACCGGACTGTCCGGTGAGCCATTCATAGGCGAAGTCGTCGCTCTCGGGAAGTGATTAACGGCGTACGGCTATAAATCACCGGACTGTCCGGTGAGCCAACGGTCATCCGGGCCAACGGTCGGCCGAGGATTCCGCGCGTGACGCGTGGCCGAGCCAACGGTCAGAAGGGGGCACCGGACTGTCCGGTGTGCACCGGACAGTATCCGGTGCGCCAACGGCTCTGAATCTGCAACGGTCGACTTCGCCAAATAAGGAAAGAGATCCGCACCGGATAGTGTCCGATAGTGCACCGGACTGTCCGGTGCGCCAGGCGACAGAAGGCAAGAATTGCCTTACTGGAATGCTCTCAACGGCTCCTAGCTGCCTTGGGGCTATAAAAGGGGGCCCTAGGCGCATGGAGGAGTATACCAAGCATTCTCTAAGCATTCCTAAGCACCAAGACTTCAATTCCGCGCATTCGATTCTTTGTGATAGCAACTAGAGCTCCATTTGAGTAGTGTACTCTTCGGGTTGTGTTGAGAGCTTGTGTTGTGACTTGTGTGCGTGTTGTTGCTCTGATTTTGTGTCTTGTGTGCGTTGCTCATCCCTCTCTTACTCCATGCTTCTTTGTGAAAATCAAAGTGTAAGGGCGAGAGGCTCCAAGTTGTGGAGATTCCTCGCAAGCGGGATATAGTAAACAAAGCAAAACACCGTGGTATTCAAGTGGGTCTTTGGAACGCTTGAGAGGGGTTGATTGCAACCCTCGTCCGTTGGGACGCCACAACGTGGAGTAGGCAAGTGTTGGACTTGGCCGAACCACGGGATAAACCACTGTGTCTATCTGTGTTGATCTTCTTGTGGTTATCGTGTCTTGCAAGAACTCCTCTCTAGCCACTTGGCATTATTGTGCTAACTCCTAATCAAGTTTTGTGGCATTAAGTTTCAAGTTTTACAGGATCACCTATTCACCCCCCCTCTAGGTGCTCTCAATTGGTATCGGAGCCGTTCTCTTCAAGAAAGGGACTAATCGCCCGAAGAGATGGATCCTAAGGGCAAGGGGATTGTGATCAATGATAAGGAGAAGGAGTCCTTCGTCAACGAGCCGAAAGATGACAAGCCTACCGACTCGGGCTCGGGCCACAAACGAAAAGATGGGAAGAAGAAGAAGACGGGGCGCATCAAGGAGATCGTCTACTACGACGACAGCGACGAGTCCTCTTCTTCCCAAAAGGACAACGACGACAACGACTACGAGAAAAAGAAAACGTTCAATTCGAACTTTTCTTTTGATTACTCTCGTATTCCGCAAAGTACTAATGCTCATTTACTCTCTATTCCACTTGGTAAACCTCCTCACTTTGATGGAGAGGACTACGGATTTTGGAGTCACAAAATGCGTAGTCACTTGTTCTCTCTCCATCCAAGCATATGGGAGATAGTAGAAAGTGGAATGAAATTTGATAGTACTGATAGTCCCATGTTCATTAATGAGCAAATTCACAAAAATGCACAAGCTACTACTGTTCTTCTAGCTTCATTGTGTAGGGACGAATACCATAAGGTGAGCGGCTTGGATAACGCCAAGCAGATTTGGGACACCCTCAAGATCTCACATGAGGGGAACGACGTCACCATGCTCACCAAGATGGAGTTGGTGGAGGGCGAACTTGGGAGATTCGCAATGATCAGGGGCGAGGAGCCAACCCAAACGTACAACCGGCTCAAGACCCTCGTCAACAAAACAAGGAGCTATGGGAGCACGCGATGGATGGACCACGACGTCGTTCGCCTAATGCTAAGGTCTTTTACCGTTCTTGATCCACATCTTGTGAACAATATTCGTGAGAATCCTAGGTACACCAAGATGACGCCCGAGGAGATACTTGGAAAGTTCATAAGCGGGCGGATGATGATCAAGGAGGCTAGATACGTTGATGATGCGTTGAATGGCCTAATCCAAGAGCCTCAAACCATTGCTCTCAAAGCAACGAGGAGCAAGAAGACGCTACCTAGCAAGGTGGCGCAAGTTGAGGCGGCCGTGCTTAATGATGAAGAAATGGCCCTCATCATCAAGCATTTCAAGACGGCGCTTAAGGGTCGCAAGGGGCATCCCAACAAGACCAAGACGAAGGGGAAGCGCTCATGCTTCAAATGTGGTAAGATTGGTCATTTTATCGCTAATTGTCCCGATAATGATAGTGACCAAGATCAAGGGAACAAGAGGGAAAAGAAAAAGGCGTACAAGAAGGCTAAGGGCGAGGCACACCTTGGGAAGGAGTGGGACTCGGATTGTTCGTCGTCCGACTCCGACAACGAAGGACTCACCGCCACCGCCTTCAACAAATCGTCCCTCTTCCCCAACGAGCATCACACTTGCCTCATGGCAAGGGAAAAGAAGGTAAGCACTCGTAATACTAGTACTTACGCTTCCTCAAGTGATGAAGAATCTAGCGATGATGAAATAGACTATTCATGTTTATTCAAGGGCCTAGATAGAACTAAGGTTGATAAGATTAATGAATTAATTGATGCCTTGAATGATAAGAATAGGTTATTAGAAAAGCAAGAGGATCTTTTGTATGAAGAACATGATAAGTTTGTAGAGGCACAAAAATCCCTTGCTTTAGAAATTAAAAGGAATGAAATGCTCTCTTGTGAATTGTCTACATGCCATGACTCTATTTCTAGCTTAAAGAGCATAAATGATGATTTGAATGCTAAGTTAGAAATAGCTAATAAATCAACATCTTGTGTAGAACATGTTGCAATTTGCAATAGGTGTAAAGATTTTAATGTTGATGCTTGTAGTGAACACCTAGTTTTAATTTCTAAATTGAATGATGAAGTGGCTAGTCTTAATGCCCAACTTAAGACTAGCAAGAGTGAATTTGACAAAATAAAATTTGCAAGGGATGCCTACACGATTGGTAGACACCCTTCAATTAAGGATGGTCTTGGCTTCAAGAGGGAAGTCAAGAACTTAACAAGCCATAAGGCTTCCATCTTCGCCAAGGAGAAAGGGAAGGCCCCTATGGCTAGTAGTACACAAAAGAACTATGCTTTCATGTATCATGATAGGAGACATTTTAGGCATGCTTATAAAAGTTATGATGCTTTTGATTCTCATGCAATGTTTGCTTCAAGTTCTTCCTATATGCATGGTAGAGATATGCCTAGGAGAAATGTCATTCATCATATGCCTAGGAGAAATGTTGCTCATGTTCCTAGGAAGATTAATGAACCTTCTACAATTTATCATGCTTGCAATGCTTCCTTTGCTATTTGTAGAAAGGATAAGAAGGTGATTGCTAGGAAGTTAGGGGCAAGATGCAAGGGAGATAAAACTTGCATTTGGGTCCCTAAGACCATTGTGACTAACCTTGTAGGACCCAACAAGAGTTGGGTACCTAAGACCCAAGCCTAAATTTGCCTTGCAGGTTTATGCATCCGGGGATCAAGCTGGATTATCAACAGCGGATGCACAAACCACATGACGGGGGAGAAGAAGATGTTCACCTCCTACGTCAAGAACAAAGATTCCCAAGACTCAATCATATTCGGTGACGGGAATCAAGGCAAGGTGAAAGGGTTAGGAAAAATAGCTATTTCATCCGAGCACTCCATTTCCAATGTGTTTTTAGTTGAGTCGCTTGGATATAACTTGTTGTCTATGAGTCAGCTTTGTAATATGGGATATAACTGCTTATTCACAAATGTAGATGTGTCTGTCTTTAGAAGAAGTGATGGTTCATTAGCTTTTAAGGGTATATTACACGACAAACTCTATTTAGTTGATTTTGCAAAAGAGGAGGCCGGTCTAGATGCATGCTTAATTGCTAAGACTAGCTTGGGCTGGCTGTGGCATCGCCGTTTAGCTCATGTGGGGATGAAGAACCTTCACAAGCTTCTAAAGGGAGAACACGTGATAGGTCTAACTAATGTAACTTTCAAAAAAGATAGACCTTGTGCAGCTTGTCAAGCAGGTAAACAGGTGGGAAGCTCTCATCATACCAAAAATGTGATGACCACATCAAGACCTTTGGAGATGCTTCATATGGACCTCTTCGAACCCATCGCCTATCTAAGCATAGGAGGAAGTAAGTATGGTCTTGTTATAGTTGATGATTTTCCCGCTTCACTTGGGTATTCTTTTTGCAGGATAAATCAACCCAAGGGACCCTCAAGCGCTTCCTAAGAAGAGATCAAAATGAGTTTGAGCTCAAAGTGAAGAAGATAAGGAGCGACAACGGGTCCGAGTTCAAGAACCTTCAAGTGGAGGAGTACCTTGAGGAGGAAGGGATCAAGCACAAGTTCTCCGCTCCCTACAAACCACAGCAAAATGGTGTGGTAGAGAGGAAGAACAGGACGCTCATAGACATGGCGAGGACGATGCTTGGAGAGTTCAAGACCCCCGAGCGGTTTTGGTCGGAAGCCGTGAACACGGCTTGCCACGCCATCAACCGGGTCTACCTTCACCGCCTCCTCAAGAAGACTTCGTATGAGCTTCTAACCGGTAACAAACCCAATGTGTCTTACTTTCGTGTATTTGGGAGCAAATGCTATATTCTAGTGAAGAAAGGTAGAAATTCTAAGTTTGCTCCCAAAGCTGTAGAAGGGTTTTTGTTAGGTTATGACTCAAATACAAAGGCGTATAGAGTCTTCAACAAATCATCGGGTTTGGTTGAAGTCTCTAGCGATGTTGTATTTGATGAGACTAATGGCTCTCCAAGAGAGCAAGTTGTTGATCTTGATGATGTAGATGAAGAAGACGTTCCAACGGCCGCAATACGCACCATGGCGATTGGAGATGTGCGGCCACAGGAACAAAAGGAGCAAGATCAACCTTCTTCCTCAACAATGGTGCACCCCCAACTCAAGACGATGAACAGGTTCATCAAGAAGAGGCGTGTGATCAAGGGGGAGCACAAGATGATCATGTGATGGAGGAAGAAGCACAACCGGCACCTCCAACCCAAGTTCGAGCGACGATTCAAAGGAATCATCCCGTCGACCAAATTTTGGGTGACATTAGCAAGGGAGTAACTACTCGTTCTAGACTAGTTAATTTTTGTGAGCATTACTCCTTTGTCTCTTCTATTGAGCCTTTCAGGGTAGAAGAGGCCTTGCTAGATCCGGACTGGGTGTTGGCCATGCAAGAGGAGCTCAATAATTTCAAGAGAAATGAAGTTTGGACACTGGTGCCTCGTCCCAAGCAAAATGTTGTGGGAACCAAGTGGGTGTTCCGCAACAAACAAGACGAGCACGGGGTGGTGACAAGGAACAAGGCTCGACTTGTGGCAAAAGGTTATGCCCAAGTCGCAGGTTTGGACTTTGAGGAGACTTTTGCTCCTGTGGCTAGGCTAGAGTCCATTCGTATTTTGCTAGCATATGCCGCTCACCACTCTTTCAGGTTGTTCCAAATGGATGTGAAGAGCGCTTTCCTCAACGGGCCAATCAAGGAGGAGGTGTACGTGGAGCAACCCCCTGGCTTCGAGGATGAACGGTACCCCGACCACGTATGTAAGCTCTCTAAGGCGCTCTATGGACTTAAGCAAGCCCCAAGAGCATGGTATGAATGCCTTAGAGACTTTTTAGTTGCTAATGCTTTCAAGGTTGGGAAAGCCGATCCAACTTTATTCACTAAGACTTGTGATGGTGACTTATTTGTGTGCCAAATTTATGTCGATGACATAATATTTGGTTCTACTAACCAAAAGTCTTGTGAAGAGTTTAGCAGGGTGATGACTCAAAAGTTTGAGATGTCGATGATGGGCGAGTTGAACTACTTCCTTGGGTTCCAAGTGAAGCAACTCAAGGACGGCACCTTCATCTCCCAAACGAAGTACACGCAAGACTTGCTAAAGCGGTTTGGGATGAAGGACGCCAAGCCCACAAAGACTCCGATGGGAACTGACAGACACGTCGACCTCAACAAAGGAGGTAAGTCCGTTGATCAAAAAGCATACCGGTCCATGATAGGTTCTTTGCTTTATTTATGCGCTAGTAGACCAGATATTATGCTTAGTGTATGCATGTGTGCTAGATTTCAATCCGATCCAAGGGAGTGTCACTTAGTGGCCGTGAAGCGAATTCTTAGATATTTAGTCGCTACGCCTTGCTTCGGGATCTGGTATCCAAAGGGGTCTGCCTTTGACTTAATTGGATATTTAGACTCCGATTATGCTGGATGTAAGGTCGATAGGAAGAGTACATCAGGGACGTGCTAATTCTTAGGAAGGTCCCTGGTGTCGTGGAGCTCTAAGAAACAAACCTCCGTTGCCCTATCCACCGCTGAGGCCGAGTATGTTGCCGCAGGACAGTGTTGCGCGCAACTACTTTGGATGAGGCAAACCCTCCGGGACTTTGGCTACAATCTGAGCAAAGTCCCACTCCTATGTGACAATGAGAGTGCTATCCGCATAGCGGATAATCCTGTTGAGCACAGCCGCACAAAGCACATTGACATCCGGCATCACTTTTTGAGAGACCACCAGCAAAAGGGAGATATCGAAGTGTTTTATATTAGCACCGAGAACCAGCTAGCCGATATCTTTACCAAGCCTTTAGATGAGAAGACCTTTTGCAGGCTGCGTAGTGAGCTAAATGTCTTAGATTCGCGGAACTTGGATTGATTTATAACATACATGTGTTTATGCCTTTGATCATGTTCCTTATGCATTTTGTTGTTTACTTATGGTGCTCAAGTTGTACAAACACTCCCCGGACCTCGCAAGTCCTTTTGCAAGTGATGCACATATTTAGGGGGAGATGTGCTACAACTTGACCCTTTGAGACTAACCGTGTGCTTGAGTTTGCTTGATTTAGTCTCAAAGGTGGATTGAAAGGGAAAGGTGGACTTGGACCATGCAAGACTTCCACTGCACTCTGATGAGAGGGTAACTTACTCCAAGTCCATCTCAATATCCTTATTGCCTTGGTACCCTTATTTGAAGATTTTGGTGAGGCAATGGGGTTTAAGGGCCAAGATTGATCCCATTTTGGTGCTTGATGCCAAAGGGGGAGAAAATAAGGCCAAAGCAATAAATGGATCAGCTACCACTTGAGAATTTTGAAAATAGTAGAATAGAGCTTTTGGTTTGGAAAAACTCTCTTGTTGTCTCTTTTGTCAAAAGTTGGCCTCCTGTGGGGAGAATAGTCGATTATGGGAAAAAGGGGGAGTTTTTGAAATCTTTGATCAATTTCTCTTGGAACAACTCTTTTTATGTCTCAGCAAGTGTGTTTGACTTAGAGATAGAAAGTTGAGGTTGATTTGCAAAAACAAAACCAAGTGGTGGTAGAAAATGATCCAAATATGCCAAATTTGAATCAAAACAATATTGAGTTCTCAAT
Source organism: Zea luxurians (assembly GCA_029449295.1). Classification (NCBI taxonomy): domain Eukaryota; kingdom Viridiplantae; phylum Streptophyta; class Magnoliopsida; order Poales; family Poaceae; genus Zea; species Zea luxurians. The sequence goes on along the minus strand of JAOPSE010000093.1, from coordinate 9,094,082 downwards.
TGTATTGATGTTGCACTTCCTTTAGTTGCTTTTTGTTGTGTTGGCATAAATCACCAAAAAGGGGGAGATTGAAAGGGAAATGTGCCCTTGGGCCATTTCTAAGTATTTTGGTGATTGAGTGCCAACACAAGTGGACTAATGGTAATCTATGCAAAGTGATGGACAAATTGCAAATCAAGTCTAAAGGTATGTTTCTAGACTTGGTACATTGTTTTAAGAACTAATGTATTGTGTCTAAGTGCTGGAAACAGGAGAAATCAAATTGGAAAAGAGATGGCTTTGTTCAGCCAAAGACAGCTCGGTCTGGGTGCATCGGACTGTCCGGTGGTGCACTGGACAGTGTCCGGTGCGCCAGGCTGGCGACTGTCAACTGGCCGCTCTCGGGAAGCGATCAACGGCGTACGGCTATAAATCATCGGACTGTCTGGTGGTGCACCGGACTGTCCGGTGAGCCATTCACAGGCGAAGTCGTCGCTCTCGGGAAGTGATTAACGGCGTACGGCTATAAATCACCGGACTGTCCGGTGGTGCACCGGACTGTCCGGTGAGCCAACGGTCATCCGGGCCAACGGTCGGCCGAGGATTCCGCGCGTGACACGTGGCCGAGCCAACAGTCAGAAGGGGGCACCGGACTGTTCGGTGTGCACCGGACAGTGTCCGGTGCGCCAACGGCTCTGAATCTGCAACGGTCGGCTTCGCCAAATAAGGAAAGAGATCTGCACCGGATAGTGTCCGGTGGTGCACCAGACTGTCCGGTGCGCCAGGCGACAGAAGGCAAGAATTGCCTTCCTGGAATGCTCTCAACGGCTCCTAGCTGCCTTGGGGCTATAAAAGGGGGCCCTAGGCGCATGGAGGAGTATACCAAGCATTCTCTAAGCATTCCTAAGCACCAAGACTTCAATTCCGCGCATTTGATTCTTTGTGATAGCAACTAGAGCTCCATTTGAGTAGTGTACTCTTCGGGTTGTGTTGAGAGCTCGTGTTGTGACTTGTGTGTGTGTTGTTGCTCTGATTTTGTGTCTTGTGTGCGTTGCTCATCCCTTTCTTACTCCGTGCTTCTTTGTGAAAATCAAAGTGTAAGGGCGAGAGGCTCCAAGTTGTGGAGATTCCTCGCAAGCGGGATATAGTAAACAAAGCAAAACACCGTGGTATTCAAGTGGGTCTTTGGACCGCTTGAGAGGGGTTGATTGCAACCCTCGTCCGTTGGGACGCCACAACATGGAGTAGGCAAGTGTTGGACTTGGCCGAACCACGGGATAAACCACTGTGTCTATCTGTGTTGATCTTCTTGTGGTTATCGTGTCTTGCAAGAACTCCTCTCTAGCCACTTGGCATTATTGTGTTAACTCCTAATCAAGTTTTGTGGCATTAAGTTTCAAGTTTTACAGGATCACCTATTCACCCCCCCTCTAGGTGCTCTCAGATACGAGATACAGGAGCCGGACATCCTCCTTATGAGCAAAGACAACAACCACGACAAGAGCCATATCAGTGGCCATACTGCTATAGGGGCTCGGGCTCACCTCCTCTGCACAATACGACAACCCTAGTATTCCTGGGTTTCCTCCTTGAGGCTATTAAAGGAGTCCAGTGCCTCCAAGGGAGAGAGGTCAACACTTCATTGTTTGCCCTCCACATCTGATATTGGAACTTGCCTCAAACATCCGCAAAGACTTGGATCCTTTCCCTCTCTCAACTAGCTTGTACCTCCTACTACAAGCACTTAGGTGCAAGATAGTATAAGTCTCGTGCCCCCTTCGCTAGAAGTAGGGCCTTCTATTGCCCGAACCAAGATAAACCTTGTGTCTTCTTGCATCACCCATCTAGATCAGGACACGCAACACAAATTCACTAGTTGGTTAGGACCCTCGGGTCAAAACACCGATAACTACAAAACTTATAGTTTAAGTTTATCTATATGGGATTTCATCCATAAATACACTCTTATAAATTTGCATGTATAAATATGTGCATACTGATTCGAGAAGGCGACCATTTGAGATTCTTTTGTAGACCTCCAAGGGATAGACTAAGTATGGCTTGGATCCATAGATAACTAGACACATATTGATAACGAAGTTTACCTTGAAGATTTGCATTTGAGAAGTATACCTTGAATTTTAAATGCATATTGGTTGTACTCTTGTATATGCTTTATTAATATATCTCTACTACTTATTAAGACTGCAAGGGTAGCCTGTCATTCCATGTTCTCCCACCATTCCATGTTTTACCATTCTCATTCCATGTTCTGCCTTTCCCCCCTCCCCGCACAACCCATTCCTATGTTCTGCCACCATTCCCTATTCTGTCATTCTCATTCCTTGTTTTATCTTTCTCATTCCTCCCTCCCCGCAAAGCTCATTCCCATTCTCATTCATCCGTACATCCCACGTGTAGCTAAAATTAAAAAACACAAATGGCCCCAAGGGGATTCAAACACGTGACCCCTCAAGAAAATGCGAGCAGTAGCTACCGCTACACCACATGTGTTTATGTCTACATCTATGATAGGAAAAATATCTACTACATCTCTCCCTAAGGCCACCTGCTAACCTTGCACAATGCGTAATAGATAAGTATCACCGAGACTCTTGAATTATATTTTTGGATGGAGGGAATAGTATTTAAAGAAGAGCCTTGCATGCAATTTCTTTTCTATGAATAATGTTTTTAACTTAAATTCCTAATTTTGCGTGCATGGAATTTATTCTCCGTAATATTTTTCTATGGATCTAACTTGTGAGTTATTTTCATAAACTAACGCCAAGGATGAATCAATGTTTCTTACTTGGAAACCCCGAACAAACACCACTAGCAGCAGGCGCTCGCGTTGGCGTCGCTCATCGACTTCGAGAAGAAGCTTGGTGCGTGCCTAATTACTGACGATGTACGAGTGAACTTCTTCCGGCAGGTATGGGACGTGCTCTCCAATGATGAGACCATACAAATCATGTCATATATTGAAGTCTGCATGATACTGATGATTGCAATGTAGTGGTGAAATAGCTAGATTAAAATAACAAAATTTATGTATGTCCAGGATCACAAATAGATTATGAAACATTTTCTTATAATAATATAACACATATTTTGTATATAAGTTATCGTGGTATTATATGTTCCCGTTGCAACGCACGAGTACTTACATAGTAAAATATTAAATTGTTAAACCAAGTAGCCGGTTAGAAAATACATACCTCAAATTTGTGAATATTAGGAGTCAACACCATGAGATCAGATTGATTCTAACAACTTCGTAAGTCATTAAAATTTCTCCAGAAAGTTGTAGAGCCACGTGATTTGGCCATAGCCTTCCTAAAACAACCGTGCCCCTTGTTGAGCAACACAAGATAGCTATTTTATATTTGTGAAACATTGTAAGGACAAAACATAACGAACTTAAACTTTTTGAAGAACATGGAAATTTATCAATTACCCATCTAGGCTAAAATTCATTAGCAACTTGGCAGAAATGGGTAAACTAAACATATTCTTCTCAAATGAACACATGCAATACAGATAGGGTCCTTAAAACATCGATATTACCTTCACGTAGATAGTCACGTACTTCATCCATTATATGACCAGATCTTATATATTGTCCTCTTTTGTATAGGTTGTCTCTAGCACTTGGGATGTTATTCAATATATAGACCAACTCAAACCTATTGTAGCCTTCCAATTCATCCTATTGCCAAAACATATCATACACGTAATTAATAATTCTAACCTATTTGGATATACAAATATATGAAAAGTATTACTCTTTCTCATTTACAAAAATGGTTCACAAATCAATTCAATGTAATATGGGTTTATGAACCTCTATGGTGCACTCAGCATAAATCTTGTTGTTCTACTTTTGATCAACACACTTTTGGATCCTAGCATAAACCAAAAAGGAATTAGATAAAAAAATAATTGCATGTTTTCCAATATAGGAAGAAGAGCAAAGAGGACTCGATTTGGCTCTAATGCTTAGGAAATGTTCATTGGCTAATCCATCTTTGAATAATGATTTACATCAGTTAGCCTAGCATATCCCATACGTAAAATAACTTTTTGGTATAAAAAAACCATCATGTATCAATCAAACTGAGTTTGTGTCAACCAAATCAATCTTTGTTGCCATCAAATTAAGCTTTGCATCACCCAAAGTAAGGACTTCTAGCATTAGATTGAATCGATCTATCAAAGCCAATGTACAACAATACCTAATTTGATGATAGTGTAGATTGAAGTTAATCCACAACTCCTAGATCAATTCTAAATTCCCTAAATAATTGCTTCCACTCTACAACACGTGCGAGAATCTAGAATCCCCGTTAGAGATCTAACTTATTTACATGTGACGTCATTGTTTGGGAGATGTGCTAAAGGGTAGGGTGAAAACGGAAACGGTAATTTTCGGATATCGGATATCGTTTTCGAAACTTTATCGAAATTTAGGGTTAAACGAAAATGGAAATGGTTACCAAAAATACGAAAATAAAATCGATAGAAAAAATAAAAATTGGAAACAATTTGGGTCTCTTCCGACCGTTTCCGGAAATTATCATTTTTATTTGGTATTTTACCGTCGGTAATGAATTCGGTATCTTCCAGAGAAAATGTTAAATCTGAACTGAACTTTATAGAAAAATATGGAACTAGTTTTATTATTTTTCTAAAATCAAGATCTATCTAACGGTATATAGTTTAGAATTGTTTGAAACTTTTATGGATCTTATTTATGTTTTCTTACCAATTATTACTATTTGATACATATATTCATAATTTACATGAGAACCTAAGGACCAGGAAGACACTAATTATGTTGACTATGCCAAGTAGTAGAAGTACAATTAGAATGCAAATGTCATGTCATTATGCACATTTTGATTCTATAGTCATATTCTACTAGACTTATTGTTGCTTTATTTAAATACATGCAATAATTTGTTATTGTATTACATTTTTCTTATATTAATTGTGACCTCCTACCTACCGATCGTATTTTTTAGATTCCAACTTTAACCGGTGTATTTGCCCTACCAAACTTTCGTTTCTGATATTTTTGAATTACCGATATCGTTTTCGATTCCAGAGTTATCGTTTTCAATTTCGTTTGTGAGGAAAAGTATGAAAAACGGAAATGGTTTTAGTGTTTACCTACCGTTTTCACCCCTACCAAAGGGTGGAAATGAAAGGAATACAAGACAAGATAAGAACAGAGTGCATAAAACCAAACAATAAAGAAAATGTTATATTTCATTACCACAAGAGTTGAATGAATCAATCATGTATATGTACATGTATCTGGATCTCACCATTCTACTTTTGACGAAAATGTAGTTCCAAGATCAACTAAAAGGAAACTATGTATTAAAAATCATAGATCTTTACCTATTGATTACAATATAAAGAACATAGAGGGGCATGGAAAATGTAGAATTCGAATAGAACAATTTTGCCTAATGTCGATCCTCACTACAAATTTCTAGTGGAAAAAATTTGTATATATGCTTTATCCTACAAAAAGTTAAAACCAAATACATCAAAATAGGAAGTATTTAGGTGTAACTTACATACTTGCAAGTCGTCATGGTGTACAACATTGTTACTAGCCTTTGGGGGCATTGTTCCCCTACCGATAATGTGGTGTTGCCATAGATGCCAGCCACAGGGAGCCCACAATCTCGCATCCAAGCATTCAATGTTGCGGTAACACCCATGAATTGATTTAAAGCAACTACAATTTGATCCATCAAACACACAAATCGAACCATTGAGCCACCAGATCCATCAACTCCAATGGTTACCACACTGTCGTGACCACCACTGACCATCAACCCAAGGAAGGAGAAGCATGGATGGGCATAGGTGGATGCCTTGAAGATGGAGGTGGTGTACGGAGGCAAGAGGAGGGGAGGAGGAGGAAAACGGCGGCTTAACATATAAGGAATACAAACACTGTGATTAGGGTTGTAAGGAAGCACCTGAGTTTTATATACAACATAGGCACAATGTCGACCATTGGATCAAGAGTCAACAACTAGGAGATCATGGGTTGAGTAGGACATTGCAATTGGTAGTTGTTGGGCTGCATAGTAGTGGGCTAAATTGCAATAAATACACAGGAATACATTTAAATGCTAAAATGAATATTGTCTTGCATATTTTAATTGAATTATTTTGAGAAATAAACATATATAATAGGGCACACTATTATAGAGCTAAATATACAAGTCATGTATTTGAATACATTTTCTATGTTTCCCTGTCACCACACCATGCTCGTCTTGTTTGTTGCGGAATACCCACTTGGTACCTACAACATTTTGGTTAGGACATGAAACTAAATGCCATACCTCATTCCTTGTGAAGTTGTTGAGCTCCTCTTGCATTGCCACCACCCAATCCGGGTCTCTTAGTGCATCCTCTATCCTATATGGCTCAATAGAGGACACAAAAGAGTAATGTTCACAGAAATGAGCAACTCGAGATCTAGTGGTTACCCCCTTATGGATGTCACCAAGTATGGAGTTGACGGGGTGATCTCTTTGAATTGCTTGGTGGACTCTTGGGTGTGACGGTCTTTGATCCCGAATCTCTTGATCATCTTCCTTGTCTTGATCATCTTCATCTCCCCCTTGATCAATGTTCTCCTCTTGAGGTGGCTCATCGTCTTGATCTTCATCTTCTTCTTCTTGAGCCTGATCCTCATCTTGGGTTGGTGGAGATGCTTGCATGGAAGATGATGGTTGATCTTGTGCTTGTAGAGGCTCTTTAGATTCTTTTGGACACACATCCTAATGGACATGTTCCTTAGCGCAACGCACAGAGCCTCTTCATCATCTAGTTCATCAAGATCAACTTGCTCCACTTAGGAGCCATTAGTCTCATCAAACACAATGTCACAAGAAACCTCAACTAATCCAGTGGATTTGTTGAAGACTCTATATGCCCTTGTGTTTGAGTCATAACCAAGTAAAAAGCCTTCTACTGCTTTGGGAGCAAATTTAGAATTTCTACCTCTCTTAATAAGAATAAAGCATTTGTTTCCAAAAACTCTAAAATAAGAAACATTAGGCTTTTTACCAGTGAGGAGTTCATACGATGTTTGCTTGAGGATTCGATGAAGATATAACCAGTTGATGGAGTAGCAGGCGGTGTTAATCGCCTCCGCCCAGAACCGGTCTGGTGTCTTGTATTCATCAAGCATGGTCCTTGCCATGTCCAATAGAGTTCTATTCTTCCTCTCCACTACACCATTTTGTTGAGGTGTGTAGGAAGAAGAGAACTCATGCTTGATGCCCTCTTCCTCAAGAAATCCTTCAATTTGAGACTTCTTGAACTTCGTTCCATTGTCGCTTCTAATCTTTTTGATTCTTAGTCCAAACTCATTTTGAGCTCGTCTTAAGAATCTCTTTAAGGTCTCTTGGGTTTGAGATTTTTCCTGTAAAAAGAATACTCAAGTGAAGCGATAATAATCATCCACAATTACAAGACAGTACTTACTCCCGCTGATGCTTATGTAAGCGATCGAGCCGAATAGGTCCATGTGGAGTAGCTCAAGCGGCCTGTCAGTCGTCATGATATTCTTGTGTGGATGATGAACTCCAACTTGCTTCCCTGCTTGACATGCGCTATAAATCCTGTCTTTCTCAAGATGAACATTTGTTAGTCCTAAAATATGTTCTCCCTTTAGAAGCTTATGAAGATTCTTCATCCCAACATGGGAAAGTCGGCGATGCCAGAGCAAGCCCATATCAGTCTTAGCAATAAAGCAAGTGTCTAGTTCAGCTTTGTTATCATTAAAATCAACTAAATATAGCTGACCATCTAACACTCCCTTAAATGCTATTGAATCATCACTTCTTCTAAAGATAGTAACACCTATATCAGTAAAGAGACAATTGTAGCCCATTTTGCATAATTGGAAAACTGAAAGCAAGTTGTAATCTAAAGAATCTACAAGAAAAGCATTAGAAATGGAATGATCAGAAGATATAGCAATTTTACCCAAACCTTTGATCAAACCTTGATTTCCATCCCCGAATGTGATAGCTCTTTAGGGATCTTCATTTTTCTCGTATGAGGAGAACAACCTTTTCTCCCCTGTCATGTGGTTTGTGCACCCGCTATCGATTATCCAACTAGATCCACCGGATGCATAAACCTACAAAACAAATTTAGGCGTTGTTCTTAGGTACCCAAATTGTCTTGGGTCCTTTGACATTAGAAACAAGCACCTTGGGTACCCAAACACAAGTCTTGGGACTCTTGTGTTTGCCCCCAACATATTTGGCAACTACTTTACCTGATTTGTTAGTTAGCACATAAGAAGCATCAAAAGTCTTAAATGAAATGTCATGCTCATTTGATGCATTTGCAATTTCCTCTTTAGGCATCTTGATATGAGTGGAATGCCTAGAGCTAGGAACCTCATTCTTATACATAAAAACATGATGAGAAACATTGTGAGGTTTTCTAGCATGAATCTTCCTATTCTTATGCTCAGGATAGTTTGCAGGATATTAAATGTTGCCCTCTCTATCCTGGACCATGGGAGCCTTACCCTTAATAAAATTAGATAATTTTTCGTGGTATTTAAAAGGGAAATAGGGTTTAACCTTTTCCTATAAATAATTTTGGTGGTTGAATGCCCAACACAAATAATTGGACTAACTAGTTTGCTCTAGATTATATATTCCACAGGTGCATAAAGGTTCAACACAAACCAATAAAAGATCAAAGTTAAGGTTCAACAGAAAGGAGCAAAAGAAACCGAAGAGTACCCTGGTCTGGCGCACCGGACTGTCCAATGCACCAGGGCCGTACGACTCCAAACTCTTCACCTTCTGGTTTCTGATGCCCCGCTCCGCTATAATTCACCGGACTGTCCGGTGTGCCACCGGACTGTCCGGTGCACCAGCGGAGCAATGGCTAGCCAACACAACGGTCGGCTGCAACGGTCGCTTGCAACGCTACAGTGCGCGGACAGTTCACGCAGAAGTCACAACAGCCGCCAGAGGCGCACCAGACAGTGCACAGTACCTGTCCGGTACGGCACCAGACTGTCCGGTGCGGCACCGGACTGTCCGGTGCCACAAGAAGACAAAGCTCCAACGGTCAAACCCAAACGGTTGGGTGACGTGGCTGGCGCACCGGATAGTGTCCGGTGGCGCACCGGACTGTCCGGTGCGCCCATCGACAGCAGCCCCTCCCCAACGGTTGTTTGGTGGTTGGGGCTATAAATACCCCTCAACTACCTCCACTCCAACCATCCAAGCATTCAACACATTGCATTCAATACAAGAGCAATAGACTCCACCCGGAAGACACAATTCCAGTGATCGATCTGCTCAAAGTCCCCAATTCAACTCTAGCGCATTAGGACTTATGAAAGGATCATTTGTGTTTCTTTGTTGCTCTTGTTTGCTTGGCTTGGCTTTCTTTTCTTTCTCACTTCTGACTCTTAAGTGCTTTGTAAGCTAGGCAAGAGACGCCAATTGTGTGGTGATCCTTGCGGGGTCTAAGTGACCCGTGAGATTAAGGAAGAAGCCTCAATCGATCTAAGTGATCGTTTGAGAGAGGGAAAGGGTTGAAAGAGACCTGGTCTTTGTGACCACCTCAACGGGGACTAGGTTCTTTAGAACCGAACCTCGGTAAAACAAATCATTGTGTCATCCGCTTTATTTTCTTGGTTGATTTGTTTTCCCCTCTCTCCCGGACTTGATATTCGCTCTAACGCTAACCCTGGCTTGTAGTGTGTTTAAAGTTATAAATTTCAGTTTTTGTCTATCCACCCCCCCTCTAGGCGACTTTCAATTGGTATCAGAGCCCGGTACTTCATTAGAGTCTAACCACTCGAAGTGATGTCGGGAGGATCCACCAAGAGGGAGATGGAAACGGCCACAAGCCACAGGAAGGCTCCATCAAGGGAGTCCGGCGCCAAAGGAAGGGAAGAATCACCTCCCCGCGTCAAGTCACATCGGAGTGGCGACAAGAATAAAAAGATGAAGAAAGTGGTCTACTATGAGACCGACTCTTCGTTGCCCTCCACCTCCGGCTTCGATGTCGCGTCCGTCACTTCTAAGCGCCAAGAGCGCAAGAAGTTTAGTAAGATCCCCTTACGTTATCCTCGCATTTCCAAACGCACTCCTTTACTTTCCGTCCCATTAGGCAAACCACTGGTTTTTTATGGTGAGGATTATTGTATGTGGAGTGATAAAATGAGGCATCACCTAACCTCACTCCACGCAAGTATATGGGACATTGTTGAGTTTGGAGCGTAGGTACAATCCGTAGGGTACGAAGGCTACGACTTGGACGAGGTCGCCTAAATCCGACACTTCAACTCCCAAGCCACTACTATACTCCTCGCCTCTCTATGTCGAGAGGAGTATAATAAAGTGCAAGGGTTGAAGAGTGCCAAGGAAATTTGGGATGTGCTCAAGACCGCGCACGAGGGAGATGAGGTGACCAAGATCACCAAACAAGAGACGATCGAGGGGGAGCTCGGTCGTTTCGTCCTCAACCAAGGAGAGGAGCCACAAGCCATGTACAACCGGCTCAAGACCTTGGTGAATCAAGTGCGCAACCTCGGGAGCACAAAATGGGATGACCATGAAATGGTCAAGGTTATTCTAAGATCACTCGTATTTCGTAATCCTACTCAAGTTCAATCAATACGTGGTGATCCTAGATATAAGCTAATGTCTCTCGAGAAGGTTATAGGGAAGTTTGTGAGCTTTGAACTTATGATCAAAGGCTCAAAACAAATTGTCAACTTGGAACAAGGCGCCACCTCCACACCCGATGTGCAACCTGTCGCATTCAAAGCGACGGAGGAGAAGAAAGAAGAGTCTACATCAAGTAGGCTCCCCATCGACGCCTCCAAGTTTGACAACGAGGAGATGACGCTCATCATTAAGAGCTTTCGTCAAATCCTCAAGCAAAGGAGGGGAAAAGACTACAAACCCCACTCCAAGAGGGTGTGCTACAAATGTGGTAAGCCCGATCACTTTATAGCTAAATGTCCTATGTCAAGTGATAGTGATAGGGGCGATGACCAGAAGGGAAAGAGGAATGAAAAGAAGAGATATTACAAGAAGGGCGGCGATGCCCACATGTGTCGGGAATGGGACTCCGACGTGAGCTCCACCGACTCCTCCTCCGACGAGGATGCCACCAACATCACCGTCAACAAAGGTCTCCTCTTCCCCAACGTCGGCCACAAGTGCCTCATGGCAAAGGACGGCAAAAGGAAGAAGGTAAAATCAAGAGCCTCCACTAAATATACAACATCTAGTGATAAGGGTAGCTCTAGTGAAGATGAGGATAATTTGCTTACCCTTTTTGCCAACCTTAACATGCAACAAAAAGAAAAAATGAATGAATTGATAGGTGATATTCATGAGAAGGATGAACTCTTGGATAGCCAAGAGGAATTCCTTATTAAGGAAAATAAAAAGCATGGTAAGGTAAAGAATGCTTATGCTCAGGAGATAGAAAAATGTGAAAACTTGACTAAAAAGCTTAGCATTTGCCATGACACTATTTCCAACCTTAGAGCTGAAAATGCTAGTCTAATTACTAAGGTTGAAAAATTAAATGCTTATTGGGGGTTTGCTTCGTCACTGAAGCTCCTGTAAGAAGAAACACCTTCGAAAGATCAGCACAGAAGTAATGCCGAAGCTACCTTCCGGGGAGCTTCGGCATAACGACACGCCTTGAGACGAAGGGTTGCACCGACTTAAAGATGAAAAGATAGATCGGCCCATGTTAATATGTTTCATGATTGTAATTAGTTGTAAAGGACATAAATGTAATTTTGACTGGGCTGCGTCCCGTGCCTATAAATAAATGAACAGTACTCCCGTACTGTTCATACTGACTTGCACTCACTTGTGCATCATGCTTGAACTTTTCACCTTCTGTCAAGCCGAAGGTACAAATGTAATTTGATGTTGTTATTTATTCATGATGATATAATAAAGATATATTGATAATATCATATGGTTATTCATGTTATTTCTCATGTTTCATATGCTTCGTCTTTCATTAACATGTAATGTGATGATGAAGGTACGTCCTTCATAACCTTTGTCCGAAGATCGTTATATCCTAAGGGAAATAATGCTTCGAAGGATGAAGGACATTAACCATTAATCTCTTTTTGTGTTGCCTTGTTCTTAATTCGTAGCATTTGAGAACAAGTCCCCAATATTGGCGCCCACCTCTGGTGAACTCACTTCCACTTTTGAGCTGATGGCTTCGTTCAACAATCATGCCGAAGCACCTTCGGCTATGAAGCTAGTGCTCCCGATAACAGGCGGCTCAAGTTCAGAGCCGGCTAACAAGAAGTAGAAGAAGGAAGCACAGCGAAGGGTGCAGCATGTTGGGGTGCAGGGACCCTTCATCAAGTCAAAATGGCCCCACATCCCAATCATCTTCTCCTAGGAAGACCTTCAGCTCAAAGATTACCCTCACAATGATGCTATGGTCATATCTTGTGTCATCAAGGGATTTCTGGTCCATAATGTTCTGGTTGATACAGGCAGTGCAACTAATATCATATTTGCTAAAGCCTTCAGACAGATGCAAGAACCGGAAGATAAGATTCATGATGCTACACACCCTCTTTGTGGCTTCGGAGGAAGGCACATTGTAGCACTCGGCAAAATCACAATGCCAGTAACCTTTGGCTTCGTCCACAACACAAGGACTGAACAGGTTGTCTTTGACATTGTTGACATGGAATACCCTTATAATGCAATCATTGGTCGAGGAACACTTAATGCTTTCGAAGCGATACTTCATCTAGCATACTTATGCATTAAGATACCTTCGGAATAAGGGCCCATTGCTGTTCATGGGAGTCAAGAAGCTACCAGAAAGGCCGAAGGAAACTGGACAGATTCAAAGGCAATCCATAATATAGATGGAGCTGAAGCCTGTGAGCAGTATAAATACAAAAGAGAGAAGGCTGCTTCGGCGGATCAGCTGAAGCCTATGCTCCTATGTGAAGACATAGCAGAACAAAGGGTATTACTGGGGTCTCAACTATCTGAAGAGCAATAGAAGACTTTGCTAAGATTCTTATTCAACAACAAAGATGTCTTTGCTTGGTCAGCCAATGATCTCTATGGTGTCAACAGAGATGTCATTGAACATTCACTCAATGTGGATCCATCCTTCAGGCCAAGAAAGCAAAGGCTTCGGAAAATGTCTGACAACAAAGCTGAAGGTGCTCAAAACAAAGTGAAGAGACTTCTTAGTGCTGGTGTTATCAGAGAGGTGAAATACCCATAGTGGCTAGCCAACACTATTATGGTGAAGAAGGCCAACGGTAAATGGAGAATGTGCATTGATTTTACAGATCTTAACAAGGCTTGTCCAAAGGACAAGTTCCCATTGCCAAGAATAGGCACTCTAGTAGATGTAGCAGCTTCTTCAGAGCTCATGAGTCTACTGGACTATTACTGAGGCTACCACCAAATTTGGATGAAGAAAGAAGATTAGCCGAAGACTAGCTTCATAACCCCCAGTGGCACATATTGCTATCTTTGGATGCCTGAGGGGCTTAAAAATGCTGGAGGAAGCTTCAGCAGAATGATAGCAAGGGTCCTTCATTCTCAAATAGGTAGGAATGTGCTGACCTATGTTGATGATATCATAGTCAAAAGCACGAAGCAAGAAAATCATATTGCTGATTTGCAAGAGACATTTGCCAATTTCAAGCAAGCTGGTCTGAAGTTAAATCCAGAAAAGTATGTTTTTGGGGTGAAGAAGGGCAAGTTCCTTGGCTGTCTAGTATCAACAAAGGGAATTGAAGCCAACCCAAGCAAGATTGAAGCTATCCTTTAGATGGAGCCGCCAAATACAAAGAAAGGGGCTCAACGGCTGGCAGGAAGATTAGCATCATTAAATAGATTCATATCCACATCAGTAGAAAGAAATCTGCCATTCTTTGAAATACTGAAGTCAACCGAAGTTTTTCAATGGGGCCCAACTCAGCAAAAAGCCTTTGAAGAGTTGAAGCAATACTTGATTGATTTAACAACACTAACTCCACCTTTGCCAAGGGCTCCATTGCTCTTATATGTGGCAGCTTCGCACTCTGCAGTGAGTGCGGCGCTTGTACAGGAGAAGTTAGATGGTCAAGTCAAAAAGCAAGCTCCAGTGTACTTCCTCTCTGAAGTTTTAAGTTTGTCAAAGAAAAAATATACATAATTGGAGAAGGTGTTGTATGCTGTGTTAATGGCCTCTAGAAAGCTTCGGCATTATTTTCAAGCATATCACATAATTGTTCCTTTGTCACAGCCTCTAAAGGACATAATGAGGAACAGAGAACCTACTGGAAGGATTGGAAAATGGGATGCAGAGCTTAACGAATTCACCACTGACTATGTGCATAGATCCTCAATTCAGTCCCAAGCGTTAGCAGACTTCATCGTTGACTAGACGCCAGGGGCTCAGGAAGAAGAAATAAACAGAGACGCCGGAGCTTGGACAGTGTTCTATGATGGTTCTTGGGGAACCTTCGGTGCAGGAGCGGCTGCTGTCCTAGTAGCACCTTCGAAAGTCAAAACATGTTATGCAGCCAAGCTTGACTTTAGTTGTACAAATAATATTGCTGAATACGAAGCACTTTTGTTGGGGCTTTGGAAGTTAAGGGCAATGGGAATAAGAAGGGCCATCCTGAAAACTGATTCTCAAGTCATTGCTGGCCATGTTGACAAAAGTAGCAAGGCAAGAGACCCGAAGCTTGAAAAATATCTGGATACAGTTCGAAGGTTAGAGGCTTCTTTCGAAGGTTTTTCTATCAAGAATATTCCAAGAGGTGAAAATGAGCATGCAGATCTGCTAGCCAAATCAGTGGCTCAGGGGCTCTCTCTACCTTCGGAAGTATTTTTTGAAACAATAAAGGCACCTTCGGTTGAACTCATGGAGAGAGCAGTGCTTGCTATTTCTCTAGTACATAATGAAGATTGGAGGACTGAAATTATATCTTTCCTCCAAGGTAATTGTCTTTCGGATGATGAAGCTTATAATAAGAGAATGGAAGCAAGGACAAGACCATATGTGATAATAGAAGGAGAATTATATAAACATGGAGTCTGTTCTCCACTCCAAAAGTGTTTATCAAGAACTAAAGGTATTGAATTAATGAAGGAAATACATGCAGGTCTGTGTGGATCTCATATTGGGTCTAGGCCCTTGCTGGGAAAAGTGTTTAGGCAAGGATTTTACTGGCCGAAGGCAGCTTCGGATGCGGCAGAGCTAGTTCAAAAATGTGAAAATTGTCAGAAATATGCAAGAGACCAGAAACAACCTTCGTCTCTCACTCAGCTAATACAGCCCACCTGGCCGTTGCAAAGATGGGGCCTGGATTTGTTAGGCCCACTTCCACCAGTGCAAGGCAATTTGAGATATGTTGTGGTAGCTGTAGAATATTTTTCTAAGTGGATTGAAGCAAAGCCTTTGGCTACAATAACTTCGGTTACAGTCCAGAAATTCTTCTGGTAAAATATTGTTTGTCGCTTCGGCGTGCCGAAGGCTATAACTGTGGACAATGGAACACGGTTTGAAGTTGAAACTTTTAAGGATTTCTATGACCAGATTGGCACGAAGATTCATTTTGCATCAGTTAGGCATCCGGAGTCAAACGGGCTGGTCGAAAGAGCAAATGGCATTATAATGACGTGAATAATGAAGCTAATCTTCAATCAGCCTAGAGGAAAGGGGCCAGATGAGTTGATTAAAGTGGTGTGGAGCCACAATACAACTATATCAAGATCAACAGGTTTTACACCATTCAAATTATTATTTGGTGATGAAGCCATAACCCCAGAAGAAGTTAAAGCAGGGTCAATAAGAACATCAGCTTCGGCAGAAGACGAAGCTGATTATCATATAGCAAAAGATACTATAGAAGGGACCAGACTTCAGGCTGTGGAGAACATCAATAAATATCAAGCCGAAACAATAAAATGGCGTGACAGAAAAGTTCGGTTGAAAAATATTAAGTCAGGGCATTTGGTGCTTCGGAGAGTGGCCAATCCGAACACAGTAGGCAAATTACAGCTGAAGTGGGAAGGACCTTTTCTGGTGGTATCTTCGTCGAGGCCCGGTTCTTATAGATTGAAGGATATGGACGGCAACGACATTCCAAGATCTTGGAATGCGAATGAGCTTCAGCGATATTATGTGTAATTTGATGTAATCTTTTTTCATTTTTTCCTATGGCACCCTTTTCCTTTCCAAAGGGGAGAAAGGTTTTTAATGGGACCATAGCTTGTAATTCTTTCTTTTTTATTTAGCTCCACGAGAGCAAATCCCCCAAAAGAATGTAATATGTAAATCTGAGCGCGCACCATCGAGTGCGAAAAAGAAAAATAGGGAGAAGCTCAAAAGACGTCCCCAAGGGGATGCAGAGCATGACAAAGCTACAAAAAGTCGTTCCTAAGGGAGCGCAACGTAAGTTTTCTGCTCAAAAGTCATTCCTAAGGGAATGCAGAGCCAAATACCGCCGAAATATAAGGCGAAGAAGTTCCAAAGACGTTCCTAAGGGGATGTAGAACTTATACCGCCGAAATAGAAGGCGAAGAAGTTCAAAAGTCGTTCCTAAGGGGATGCAGAACTTACACCAAAAAATAAACGGTGAACACTGAAAAATAAACGGTGAAGAAGACTCCAAAGACGTTCCTAAGGGGATGCAGAGTCTGGGTGTGGTTTCGTGTGCGTGTGTTTGGACATTCATTTGCACATTACATTACATCATTCATTGCATTCATACACATCCATTTAGACATTCGTAGGATCATCATCTTCATAACATAAAGTACAAACAGTTGCTTCTGCCCTGATGACAAGGCTTCGATAAGTATAAAAGAAGCAAAGTTATGTTTCGTTGTGTACGAAAAGAAGGGAAGGTGTTTTTCGCCTTCGTCTCAAAAAATACAAGTTTTGTCCACATCAAAGCATTTTATACACGGATGAAAAGGTAAAAATATATTACAAGGTATGGATAAATTTACAAGTGCAATGTTTGATTCCTAAATTACAATATTTTCTACTGTTGGGGGTATGCTTCGTCGCCGAAGATCCTGTAAGAAGAAACACCTTCGGCAGATCCTCTCAAAAGCAGTGCTGAAGCTATCATCCATAAAGCTTCGGCACAGTGACATGTCTCAAGACGAAGAAGTGAACCGACTTAAAGATGAAATGACCAATCGACCCGCGATAGCTTGTATTATGATTGTAAGCATTTGTAAAGGGCATGAATGTAATTTCTCACAGGCTGCGCCCTGTGCCTATAAATAGATGAACAGTACCCCCATACTGTTCATGGAATCTTGTAATCACTTTCACGCGACACTCGGATTATTGCCTTCCGCCAAGACGAAGGTATAAATGTGATTAAATGTTATGTTTTAATATTTAGGTTTATATGATGAAATATATGAATAAGTTTATGTGTTTTGATATATTATTCTTTCATGTTTCACATTTCATATATTTTATCTTCTGTTATTTCATAACCTCAATCACGAAGGTATAACCTTTGTGAACTTTTGTTCATGACCTTCATTCAAAGATCATTATACCCTTGAGGAAATAATGATTCAATGGATGAAGGGCATTAACACTTAACATTTTATGTTGCCTTATTCTTAATTCAAAGCATTTGAGAGCAAGTCCCCAACATTGGCGCCCACCTCCGGTGAACTCACGTCTACTTTTTGAGTTGATGGCTTCGTTCAACAACCAAGCTGAAGCTACTTCGGCTACGAAGCTGGTGCTCCCGATAACATGCGGTTCATGCTCAGAACCGGTCAACAAGAAGCAGAAGAAGGAGGCCCAGAGAAGGGTACAACATGTTGGGGTGCAAGGACCCTTCATCAAGTCAAAATGGTCTCACATCCCAATTACCTTCTCCCAAGAGGACCTTCAGCTCAAGGATTACCCTCACAATGATGCTATGGTCATATCTTGTGTCATCAAGGGATTTCTAGTCCACAATGTTCTGATCGATACAGGCAGTGCAGCGGATATCATATTTGCTAAGGCCTTTAGACAGATGCAAGAGCCAGAGGATACGATCCATGATGCCACACACCCTCTCTGTGGCTTCGGAGGAAGGCAGATTGTAGCACTTGGCAAGATCACAATGCCAGTGACCTTCGGATTTGTCCACAATACAAGAACTGAACATGTTGTGTTTGATATTGTTGACATGGAATATCCTTACAATGCAATCATTGGTCGTGGAACACTCAATGCATTCGAAGCAATTCTTCATCTAGCATATTTATGCATGAAGATACCTTCGGATCAAGGGCCCATTGCTATTCATGGAAGTCAGGAGGCTGCCAGAAAGGCTGAAGGAAATTGGACAGACTCAAAAGCAATCCACAATATGGATGGAGCCGAAGCTTGTGAACAGTATAAGTATGGAAGAGAGAAGGCTGCTTCGGCTGATCAGCCGAAGCCCATGCTTCTATGTGAAGATATAGCATAGCAGAAGGTATTGCTGGGATCCCAATTATCTGAAGAGCAGGAGAAAACCTTGATAAGGTTTTTATTCAACAACAAAGATGTTTTTGCATGGTCAGCCAACGATCTCTGTGGTGTCAACAGGGACGTCATTGAACATTCACTCAATGTCGATCCATCCTTCCGACCCAGGAAACAAAAGCTTCGGAAAATGTCTGACGATAAAGCCGAAGGTGCTCGGGAACGAAGTAAAAAGACTTCTCAGTGCTGGTGTCATCAAAGAAGTGAAATACCCAGAATGGCTAGCCAACACTGTTATGGTAAAAAAGGCCAATGGTAAATGGAGAATGTGCATTGATTTTACTGATCTGAACAAGGCTTGTCCAAAGGATGAGTTCCCATTACCAAGAATAGATTCTCTAGTAGATGCAGTAGCTTCGTCAGAGCTCATGAGTCTGCTAGATTGTTATTCAGGCTACCACCAAATCTGGATGAAGAAGGAAGATGAGCCAAAGACTAGCTTCATAACCCCCAGTGGTACATATTGTTATCTTCAGATGCCTGAGGGGCTCAAGAATGCTGGGGGAAGCTTCAGCAGGATGACAGCCAAGGTTCTTCACTCTCAGATAGGCAGAAATGTGCTAACATATGTTGATGACATTATAGTGAAGAGCACGAAGCAAGAAAACCACATTACTGATCTGTAGGAAACATTTGCCAATTTTAGGCAAGCTGGCCTGAAATTAAATCCAGAAAAATGTGTCTTCGGAGTGAATAAGGGCAAGTTCCTTGGCTGTTTAGTTTCCACGAAGGGGATCGAAGCCAACCCAAGCAAGATCGAAGCTATCCTTCGAATGGAGCCACCAAGCACAAAGAAGGGGGCCCAACGGTTGACAGGAAGTCTGGCATCTTTGAACCGATTTATATCTAGATTAGCAGAAAGAAATTTACCATTCTTTGAAGTACTAAAGTCAGTTGAAGTTTTTCAATGGGGCCCAACTCAACAGAAAGATTTCGAAGAGCTGAAGCAATATCTGATCGATTTAACAACATTAACTCCACCCGTGATAGGGGCTCCATTGCTATTGTATGTGGCAGCTTCGCACTCTGCAGTGAGTGCGGCACTTGTACAAGAGAAGCTCGAAGGACAAACTAAAAAGCAAGTCTCAGTATACTTTGTCTTTGAAGTTTTAATTTTATCAAAGAAAAACTATACAGAATTGGAGAAGGTGTTGTATGCTGTGTTAATGGCATCCAGGAAGCTTCGGCATTATTTTCAAGCATATCACATAATTGTTCCTTCATCACAACCCCTGAAGGATATCATGAGGAATAGAGAAGCTACTGGAAGGATTGGCAAATGGGTCGTGGAGCTTAATGAATTCACTATTGACTACGTGCACAGATCTTCAATTCAATCTCAAGCGCTAGCAGATTTTATCGCTGATTGGATGCCAGGGGCTCACGAAGAAGGGAAAAGCAAAGATGTCGAAGCTTGGACAGTGTTTTGCGATGGTTCTTGGGGAGCCTTCGATGCAGGAGCAGCTGCGGTCCTAGTGGCACCTTCGAAAGTCAAAACATGTTATGCAGTAAAACTGGATTTCAGTTGCACAAATAATATTGCTGAGTATGAAGCACTTCTATTGGGGCTTCGGAAACTAAGGGCAATGGGAATAAGAAGGGCCATCCTAAAGACTGATTCTCAAGTTATTGCTGGCCATGTGGATAAAAGCTACAAGGCACGAGATCCTAAGCTTGAAAAATATCTGGATGCAGTTCGAAGGCTGGAAGCTTCCTTCGAAGGTTTTTCCATCAAGAATATTCCAAGAGGTGAAAATGAGCATGCAGATTTGCTAGCCAAATCAGCGGCTCAGGGGCTCCCACTACCCTCGGAAGTATTTTTTGAAACAATAAAAGCACCTTCAGTTGAGCTCATGGAGAGAGCAGTGCTTACTATTTCTCCAGTACACAGTGAATACTGGAGAACTGAAATAATATCTTTCCTCCAAGGCAATTGTCTTTCAAGTGACGAAGCTTATAACAAGAGAATGGAGGCAAGAACAAGACCATATGTGTTAATAGAAGGGGAATTGTATAAACATGGAGTTTGTTCACCACTCCTTAAGTGTTTATCAAGAACTGAAGGTATGGAATTAATGAAAGAGATACATGCAGGTCTGTGTGGATCTCATATTGGATCTAGGCCCTTGTTGGGAAAAGTTTTTTGATAAGGATTTTATTGGCTGAAGGCAGCTTCGGATGCAGCAGAATTAGTCCAAAAATGTGAAGGCTGTCAAAAATGTGCAAGAGACCAGAAGCAACCTTCATCCCTCACTCAATTAATACAGCCCACTTGGCCATTGCAAAGGTGGGGCCTCGATTTGCTAGGCCCACTTCCATCAGCACAAGGAAATCTAAAATATGTTGTGGTGGCGGTAGAGTATTTTTCCAAGTGGATTAAGGCGAAGCCTTTAGCCACAATAACTTCGGTCACTGTCCAGAAATTCTTTTGGCAAAACGTTGTTTGTCGCTTCGAAGTACCGAAGGCTATTACTGTAGACAATGGAACACAGTTCGATGCTGAAGCTTTCAAGGGATTCTGTGAACAAATTGGCACGAAGATTCATTTTGCATCGGTCAGACATCCGGAGTCAAATGGACTTGTTGAAAGAGCCAATGGCATTATAATGATGGGAATAATGAAGTTAATCTTCAATTAGCCTAAAGGAAAGTGGCCAGATGAATTGATCAAAGTGGTGTGGAGCCACAACACAACAATATCAAGGTCAACAGGTTTTACACCATTCAAACTATTGTTTGGTGACGAAGCAATCACCCCAGAAGATGCTAAGGCAGGATCAATAAGAACAGTGGCTTCGGCAGAAGACGAAGCTGATTATTCTGTGGCAAAAGATGCTATAGAAGGGATCAGGCTTCAGGCCGTGGAGAATATCAATAAATACCAAGCCGAAACAATAAAATGGCGTGATAGAAAAGTTCGGCTAAAGAGCATTAAACCAGGACATTTGGTACTTCGGAGAGTAGCCAACCCAGATACAGTAGGCAAGTTATAGCTCAAGTGGGAAGGACCTTTTCTGGTAGCATCTTCGTCAAGACCCAGTTCCTACAGATTGAAGGATATGGACGACAATGACATTCCTAGATCTTGGAATGCGGATGAGCTTCGGCGATATTATGTCTAGCTTGATGTAATCTTTTTTTTCTTTTTTCTATGGTACCCTTTTCCTTTTCAAAGGGGGAGAAAGGTTTTTAATGGGGCCATAGCATGTAATTTCTCTTTTTCTTATTCAGCTCTACGAGAGCAAAATCCCCCAAATATGTAAATGTAAAAACTGAGCATGCACCATCGAGTGCAGGGAAAAAGGAAAAAACAGGGAGAAGCTCAAAAGTCGTCCCTAAGGGGATGCAGAGCACGACGAAGCTACAAAAAGCCGTTCCTAAGGGAGCGCAACATAAGTTTTTTGCTCAAAAGTCGTTCCCAAGGGAATGCAGAGCTTACAGCGAAAAGTCAACGCTGATACCGCCGAAATATAAGGCGAAGCGCGAAAAGTCAATGCGATACCGCCGAAATAGAAGGCGGAGAAGTTCAAAAGACGTTCCTAAGGGGATGCAGAACTTACAGCGAAAAGTTAGTGCTGATACATCGAAAAATAAGCGGTGAAGCTGAAAAATAAACGGCAAAGAGACTTCGGTCATTCCCAAGAGAATGAAGGCTATGGTTGTGGCTTCGTATACGTGTGTTTGGACATTCATTTGCATGACACATACATCATACATTTGCATTCATAAACATTCATCTAGACATACATAGGATCATCATCATCATAACACAGGCGGGTGCTTCGGCTCTAAAGATAAGGCTTCGGAAAACAGAAAAAGAAGCAGTTTCATACCTTGTTGTGTACGAAAAGAAGGGAAGGTGTTTTTCGCCTTCGGCTCAAAAAATGCTAGTTTCGTCCACAGCAAAGTAGTTCAATACATGCACAAAAAGGTAAAGATATATTACAAAGTATGCATAAATTTACAGAATTAGTATCTGATTCTTAAATTACGAAGATTTTTACAATGATATTACAAGATTTTTCCCTAGAATTTTTCTAGCAACGTCTTCAGCTTTGACATCATTCAGCTTCGGATCATCTAAGCTTCGGATCATCTGAGCTTCGGATCACCTGTCAAGCTTCGGCTCATTTTTCTTCAGCATCATCAT
The DNA here is from genome assembly GCA_029449295.1 of Zea luxurians. Lineage (NCBI taxonomy): Eukaryota > Viridiplantae > Streptophyta > Magnoliopsida > Poales > Poaceae > Zea > Zea luxurians. The sequence goes on along the minus strand of JAOPSE010000093.1, from coordinate 9,071,362 downwards.
CCTGTACATATTAAAACGGTATGAGAGAAGTGCAGACTTCAAGAAGGTAAAATAACAGGCATAAATTTTTTACCGGCTTAAGGTGGCTTCGAGCTTCATCGCCAGCCTTTTACCCAAATTTGAGTTATGAATCTGTTCACTATACTCCAAGCTAGGCTAGGGATATCAATTAAATCTATCGGAGATAAGCTAAAATTTGGTCTGTTGACAATTTTTCCATGTTCACAGCCAGATTTTATGAAGGCAACAGCGGTGCCCCGAGAAGCTAGCAGAGCGCAGAAATCGGCATGTCCACCTATAACTTCATCAAGTGCGTCAACTTCGCCCTCAATATGTTCGAAGGTTTCTGGCAGGTTCTCAACCGAAGGACTGAATTTCTCAGCACCGGCTTCGACCGAGTTGAAAACTTGTTTTAGCCGCCGCAGGCACCGGTTGCTGAAGTCCACGCATTTTTCTTGAAGTTCTTTCAATGATTTCCACAAATTTGAATTTTTCTTGGATTCAGCTTCAAGTTTGGCTTTGAAATTTTTCTTTTCTGTGGAAAGTTCATTATTCAATCTAGCAATTTCGGCCTGGGCTTCTGCCAATGAACCTTCCATGGTTCGAAGTACGAAGTCTTTCTTTTCCAGAGTAGCCTCATGGTCTTTTACCTTCTTCTCCAGGCCCTCAATTATAATTTCATTCTTTTTGTCCTCGAGGTCTTGTTGCATCCTCAGGACTTTGCTCAGCAGTAAGCTCTGACAAAATAACCTTCATCAGATAACATCTTAATAATGAAACAATAAAAAGTTGAGAATTTTACCTTAAAGTTGGCATAGAATAGACTACCAGCGATATGCTGCCGCCGGTACCTACTGAGGTCTGCTTCAACCTTCGGAAGGCCAATACTCTTTGATAGAGTGCCGACAACTTTCGCCCCAGTGCGGTCCCGAAGGCATCCTAGACTTTCCTCGTTAACTCTCTCGAAGAGCAGCGCCCCAGGTCTGTACCCGCAAGATATGGCATATTCCTTCAACTCTTCTTTTCAGCCTTTGACAATTCTTGCCCAAGTATGTCCTGAAAATTGAAGTCTTCTTCTTCCGAGATATCTTCGGCTTTCTCTTTTCCTTTCCCAGGCGCTGTGGCTAGAGTTTCTTCAGCAACTCTAGCAGCTTCTTCCGCGGGCTCAATCAGAAGCATGTTATCAATATCAGCAAGTGTGCTTTCTAGATTTGTATCTTCGGTGGCCTCAACTTCGGCAGTGTCAACTTCACTTTCAGCTCCAATGGCTATGGCTTCAGTAGCAGCAGTGCTCTCCACGGCTGGTGTCTTTGATGCCGAGGCCACCAGCGGTGTCTGCTCGATAACTTCAACTACATGAATGATTCTTCGTTTCTTCGGCTCAGCAGGCTTCTTCGCTGCCGAAGGCTCCCTTTCCTTCTGAAAAAGGTTCGTTGTGACGGAACCTCCCAAGTCATTAGGCCCACCTACAGTTGTCCTTGTCCAACAGACCTCAGACAACCCTGCAGATGTTCCTGAATCACTTGACAAGTTTGGTATCTGCTTTCCTTACCTTCCCAAGAGCGTTTTACCCGTCACGCAGACATTACAAATCATCGGAGATACGAAAATGCGGAAGCGATTACATAAACTTACCTTCATTTAAAAAGTAAGACAAAGTTATATATTACATACTAGGATATAATTAACTGAGTGCAGAGTATTAATATTACAGAACCAAGGGAGGCAAAAACCCCTCCCGATAAGTTTCAAACAAAAAGTTTTTATGGAGGATCCTTTCCTCCCGCAGCTTCACTCTTGATGTTCTTCCTTCGGTACCACCTTAGAACAGAAACAACAGAAGTTTGTTGCTTCTTCACCTAAAAACAACGGGGAATAAAACCCTGAGTATGGAATTACTCAGCAAGACTTACCCGACTAAAGAAAAGACTCTCAAGGGTATGTTGGCTAGAGGGATTCAAGGAAAGGCTTATCAAGAATCAAGGACTCTGTTTTGCCGAAAAGCTTACTATGAGTGGATCCTTAAAATCCAATTTTATTGTCAAGTTAGGTAAAGTTACTTGCATCTAGAGTACTTTCTATCCTAGTTCAATCACTTGACCTGCACTAGCCAATTTCTTAACAACCCTTCATCTTTACTGGAGTTCTACGTGTAAGTCAGTGACCAAGTCTTCATAACCGCGAAGGTACGACGATCCGAATCGATTATACTCAGCTGAGGATCTCCAATCACACGACATATGTAGCACTTAACCCTTGCATATGTCAACTCGCCACCGGGGTTCTTTAGACCAGATCAGGTTCACGCCAACCGAGAGCACAAATACACCACCGTCCAGCCTCTTGCCACGGAGGGTACACGCTACTCTCGCCATCTCTCCACTCCCATTGCGTGGTATCTTTATCTAGCCTTAGTCTGCCCGAGGCAAAGTGTCGGCGTTTCGACCCCGGGGGGTCCCTAGACCGACGAGTAAATTGTTGCCGTGTGCCCCAGCCCAGATGGGTCGGCGCGAGGCGGAACACGAAGGGGGAGAGCAGCCGGAGGGAGACAGGCGTGGGAGGTGGAACCCGCGGCCTTCGTGTTAGCCCCGCGCCCAGGTCGGGTGCACTTGCAGTAGGGGGTTACAAGCGTCCATGCGGGAGGGAGCGAGCGGCCCTGCACGAGCGCCGTCCCGTCCTTCCCCGCGCGGCCAACCCTCTGTAAGAGGGCCCTGGACCTCCCTTTTATAGGCGTAAGGAGAGGATCCAGGTGTACAATGGGGGTGTAGCAGTGTGCTAACGTGTCTAGCAGAGGAGAGCTAGCGCCCTAAGTACATGCCATTGTGGCAGCCGGAGAGGTTTTGGCACCCAGTTCGCGTGGTGTCGTGGCCGTCGGAGGAGCGCTAAAGCCTGGCGGAAGGACAGCTGTTGGGGCTGTCGAGTCCTTGCTGACGTCCTCTTGCTTCCGTAAGGGGGCTGAGAGCCGCCGTCGTCACAGGGCATGCGGGGCGCCATCATTACTCGTACAGTGGAGCGAGCCAGATGGGACGCCGGTCTTGTTCCCCGTAGCCTGAGTCAGCTCGGGGTAGGGTAATGATGGCGCTTCCTGTTGACGTGGTCGGTCCGTGCCCTAGGTTGGGCGAGGTGGAGGCTCCTCCGAGGTCGAGGTCGAGTCTGTCTTCCAAGGTCGAGGTCGAGTCCGAGCCCCCGGGTCGGACAAGGCGGAGACCGTCGGCTGAGGCCAGGGCTGAGTCCGAGCCCTCGGGTCGGGCAAAGCGGAGTTCGTCGTCCTTCGGGGCTGAGCCCGAGTCCGAGCCCTAGGGTCGGGCGAAGCGGAGTTCGTCGTCTTCCGGGGCTGAGCCCGAGTCCGAGCCCTGGGGTCAGGCGAAGCGGAGTTCGTCGTCTTCCGGGGCTGAGCCCGAGTCCGAGCCCGGGGGTCAGGCGGAGCGGAGTTCGTCGTCTTCTGGGGCTGAGCCCGAGTCCGAGCCCTGGGGTCGGGCGAAGCGGAGTTCATCGTCTTCCGGGGCTGAGCCCGAGTCGGAGCCCTGGGGTCGAGCGGAGCGGAGTTCTTCGTCTTCCGGGGCTGAGCCCGAGTCCGAGCCCTAGGGTCGGGCGAAGCGGAGTTTCCTATGTCGCCTGAGGCCGGACTTGGCTGCTGTCAGCCTCACTCTGTCGAGTGGCTCAGCAGTCGGAGCGGCGCAGGCGGCGCTGTCCTCTTGCCAAACCGGTCAGTGGAGCGGCGAAGTGATTGCGGTCACTTCGGCTCTGTCGAATGGAGTGCGTGCGTCAGGATAAAGGTGTTAGGCCACCTTTGCATTAAATGCCCCTGCGATTTGGTCGGTTGGCATGGCGATTTGGCCAAGGTTGCTTCTTGGTGAAGACTGGGCCTCGGGCGAGCCGAAGGTGTGTCCGTTGCTGGAGGGGGTCCTCGGGCGAGACGTAGATCCTCCGGGGTCGGTTGCCCTTGCCTGAGGCTGGGCTCGGGCGAGGCGTGATCGCGTCCCTCAAATGGACCGATCCTTGACTTAACCGCACCCATCAGGCCTTTGCAGCTTTGTGCTGATGGGGGTTACCAGCTGAGATTTAGGAGTCTTGAGGGTACCCCTAATTATGGTCCCCGACAGTAGCCCCCGAGCCTCGAAGGGAGTGTTAATACTCGCTTGGAGGCTTTTGCCGCACTTTTTTGCAAGGGGACCAGCCTTTTTTGGTTGCATTTTGTTCCGGTGGGTGCGCGCGAGTGCACCCGCCGGGTGTAGCCCCCGAGGCCTCGGAGGAGTAGTTTGACTCCTTCGAGGTCTTAGTGCGTTTCGCAACACTTCGGCTGGTCTGGTTGTTCCCTCATGCGAGCTGGCCATAGCCCAGGTGCACGGTCGGGTCCCAAGTTCTCGGGCTGGTATGTTGACGCTGTCAACGGTTTGGCCGGAGCCGGGTTTGCGAGAGCAGCCCTCAAGCCTCTGCACAGGGCGAGAGGACGGTCAAGGACAGACTCGACTTTTTTACATACTCCCCTGCGTCGCCTTTCCGCAAGGAGGAGGGGGGAAAGCGCCATGTTGCCCTCAGAGGGCGCCGAACATGGTGTCTCCGTTGAGCTGCTGGCGGGTAATCCGAGTGGACGCCCGTGCCCCATTTGTTAGGGGTCGGCTAGAGGCCCGGAGGCGCGCTCCAAAAGTACCTGCGGGTGATCTGCCAGACCCGGTCCCCTTTTGACGGGGTCTGAGGGCTCGATGCCTCCCTCTGATGGGATTTCGTTACAAGATCGTTCCCGCTGGTCTCGGAAATGTCCTAGGGTACCTCGGGAGCGTAGCCCGAGCCTTGGTTATGTATCGAACGTACCCGGGGTCATCCCTCGCTCTGTGTCTGAGGCGACTGTGAACCCTTCGAGGGCCAGCCTACGAACCCCTGATCAGTAGTGGGCGTGGAACCCGAGTGGCCTGAGGCGGCCATTGAACCCTTCCGAGGGGCCGGCCATCGAACCTCTGACCAGTAGTGAGCGCAGAACCCAAGCGCTCTGAGGCGGCCGTTGAACCCCTCCGAGGGGCCAGCCTTTGAACCTCTGATCAGTAGGGAGGCTCGGGGCCTGTTTCCTTCACGGAGAAGGATCCTTTTCGGGGTATCCCCCTTTCCCGGTCCCTGTTGTAAGAGAGAGAAAGAGGAAAAGGAAAAGGATACGAAATCGAATGACGTGGCGTACCTTTTTCGACGCGGTCATTATGGCGAAGGTGAAGCGTCGCTTGCTTCTCTTGCCTAAGGCGCCGCCTGTCCCGCCGTAGAGTTAATGCGACGGGGCGAGTGGTTTGCGAGGTGGCCGTTGCGCGTGTGCGAGCCGTTCGAGGAACGGAACACGGGCGCGCCGTCTTCACGCCGTGAGAGAGGGTTCTCTCGCTGCCCCTGGATGGGACGTAAGCTTGGCTGACGACGTGACCGCTGCTCCTGCCCGCCTGCCACCGCCATTACTGCGCGGCGGTTTGGCCTCTTCTGCCCTGGACCAGCTCGCATGACGCGTGGGGCCCAGCCCCCGTGTCGTAGGGGGAGGACCTTGGAGCGTGTTGGAGAAGACTCAGCCCGCAACGGCTGAGGACGCAAGTGGGGAGAGTTGCCTTTAAAAGGAGGGTGACCCCCTTGAAAGACGACCATGTCTTCGCGTTCCCTTATGCGTCGTGTCTTTCCACCTTCCGAGCCCCCGGATGGGGGACGCCCGCAATCCTTCCGCCTTGTCGTCGGAGGAACGCAACTTCGTGGAAGTTGGTACCTTTCAGCCATCGTTCGGCTTCAAGGATTTTCATCAGGCAGCCCGGCCGCATCCCCTCACCGGTGGTCACCCAAGATGGTGGCCACCAGCTTGATGGTGGGGAGAAGCGAACCGGGCTGCGACCTCTGCCCCGCCCTCAGCTCCAAGGATCTTCATCATCCTGGCTGGGGCGGGGGCCGAGCTGAGCCGGAGCTCTTCGCCCGTGCGGGTCGGCCGGTCACCTCCTCTTCCAGCTTCTGGTGGTGGAAACCATCCTCCGGCCCCGCGGAAGAGGCATCCTCCAGCCATGCTGGGGAAGGCGAACTGTTGCTGTCCAGCTAGGATGCAACATTCCGTCCTTCTCCTCGCTTTCGTGGCGAGGATGGGAGTGAGGACCTGCCGGTGCGCCTTGCCAACTGTCGGCGTTGGTGGAGAGGCGGACGCCGCCGTCTGTGCTGACGTGGTGGCAGCTGGAGGAAGCTTCCCCCCCATCGAGGCCGTCGGCGCCGCCTACGGACCGGCCCCCAACTCTTTGGCTTTAATGTCTGGTTCGCGTCCCTTGAGTGGGGACGCAAACGAGAGCCTTCCGGTGGCTGCGTCCGTCCCGGGGCCATAGCTGCTGCTGTGGGGACGGAACCGGAGTTCCGTTTGCATTGGCACCTTGAATGCCGGTGTCTTGTTCATTGCGGCTGTCGGGGCCTGAACATGTATGTATTTTCAACACGGGGCCGTGTTTTTTCTTCATTTCGAGCACTAAGACTCGCCTGTCGACTATCTGAACCTCTTCATTGAGCGTGAGTCGCCTCGTGCAAAGGTGACGAGTGAGGTATTCGTATCCCGGAGGCGTAGGAGTCCCTCGGCTCGGTCAGCCTTGCTGTCCGAGGCTTCTCCTGCTTAGTTAAAGGAACCCTCAGCCGCTCTTCGATGAGTCGAAGCCGGAGGTAGCGGTGTCAGCACGGACAGAGGCAGAGTTGGCTCGAAAAGAAGATTTGGTCGGCCGGAGCCTGGCCGGGTCGTCCACTGGCGGGACCGACGCCGGAGTTGAGCTGCCGAGGCCACAAGCCAGGCTGATGTCTTCGGGGGACAGCTGGCTGAGGCCTCGGGGTGGCCGGCCGAGCCGTCTGCTCGAGCCGGATTCCTGGAGAAGACCCTGGCGGCGATGGCCCGGGTGTGGTGCTGATGTCGTCCTTCAGAGTGGAGATCCTCCGACCGCGTCGCCGTCCGAGGCTAGGTCGGACCTCGCCGAAGGTGTAGTTGACGCCGAGGGTGCTGCTGCTCCCTTCAACTGTCAAGATCCGAGCCTGCAGGATCGTATTATCTTGTAGTATGTGTATGTTTTCTACGGCCGCCGAGGCCCAAACATACCATCGTCGTGTTGTAAAGCTGCGTTTCTTTTCCTCTTGTTTCGAGTATCCGGACTTATTTGTCGGTAACAGAATTGTTTGTGCGGGCGAGAGTTGCTTTTCATGGAAGGTGATGAGTGAGGTATCCGTATCCCGGAGGCGTAGGAATCCCTCGGCTCAGTCGGCCTTGCCGCTTACGCGCACTCTTACTCGTCCATAGGGTTCTGTCACCGACGCAGTCGAGAAGGCCCGAAAAATCGTTCTGGCAGAGGAGCTTTCGAGCGTGAAGACTTGTTCGGTCCGTGGAATCACTTATCCGAGCGCGAGTTACTTATCGCAGAAGGTGATGAGTGAGGTATCCATATCCCGGAGGCGTAGGAGTCCCTCGGCTCGGTCGGCCTTGGCTGCTTACGTGTACTCCGTCGTTTTTAGGATCCACTTTCGAAGTAGTCGAAAAGCACGAAAGGCATTCTGGCAGAAAAGATTTTTTTCTTTTTTCGAGGAAAATTTCGACGCAGAGGGGGTTCCCCCCTTCTAGCCCCCGAGGGAGGGTCGGGCTTTGCCGAGGCAAGGCTGACCCTTCCTTGACGACCGGACTTTGTGTGTGAACGGGGTGTACGAATAACTTGGAAGCATCTTAAGGGTAGAAGCGACGTAGCTGTTGGATGTTCCAAGCGTTGCTGTAGACCTTGCCTTGACTGTTGGCCAGCTTGTATGTTCCGGGCTTCAGAATTTTGGCGACGAAGAATGGCCCTTCCCAGGGAGGCGTGAGTTTGTGCCGCCCTCGGGCGTCTTGTCGCAGCCGAAGCACCAGGTCGCCCACCTGGAGGTCTCGGGACCGAACCCCTCGGGCGTGGTAGCGTCGCAGGGACTGCTCGTACCGCGCCGAGTGTAGTAAGGCCATGTCCCGAGCCTCTTCCAGCTGGTCCAGTGAGTCTTCTCGATTGGCTTGATTACCTTGGTCGGTGTAGGCCCTCGTCCTCGGGGAACCGTATTCTAAGTCTGTGGGCAAGATGGCCTCGGCCCCATAGACTAGAAAGAACGGTGTGAAGCCCGTGGCTCGGCTCGGCGTTGTCCTCAGACTCCAGACCACCTAGGGGAGCTCCTTCATCCATCGCTTGCCGAACTTGTTGAGGTCGTTGTAGATTCGCGGCTTGAGCCCTTGCAGGATCATGCCGTTAGCCCGCTCTACTTGCCCATTCGTCATGGGGTGGGCCATGGCGGCCCACTCCACCCGGATGTGGTGATCCTCGCAGAAGTCCAGGAACTTTCTGCCGGTGAACTGGGTGCCATTGTCGGTGATGATGGAGTTCGGGACCCCAAAGCGATGGATGATGTTGGTGAAGAACGCCACCGCCTGTTCGGACCTGATGCTGTTTAGGGGTCAGACCTCGATCCACTTGGAGAATTTGTCGATGGCAACCAACAGGTGCGTGTAGCCCCCGGGTGCCTTCTGCAAGGGGCCGACGAGGTCCAGACCCCACACAGCAAATGGCCAGGTGATGGGTATGGTCTGCAGAGCCTGAGCGGGCAGGTGGGTCTGCCTCGCGTAGAACTGACACCCTTCGCAGGTGTGGATAATTCTAGTGGCGTCGGCCACCGCCGTCGGCCAGTAGAAACCTTGTCGGAAGGCGTTTCCAACAAGGGTTCGAGGTGTTGCGTGATGGCCGCAAGCCCCCAAGTGTATCTCTTGTAAGAGCTCCTGACCTTCGGCGATGGAAATGCATGGTTGGAGGATGCCCGAGGGGCTGCGGTGGTAGAGCTCCTTCTCGTCTCCCAGCAAGACGAACGACTTGGTGCGCCGCGCCAACCGCCGAGCTTCGGCTCGGTCGGGGGGTAGCTCTCCTCGGTGGAGATATTGCAGGTACGGGGTCTGCCAGTTTCGATTAGGCGTGACCTCGCTCCGCTCCCCCTCGACGCGCAGTGCCTCACCCTCGGGGGCCGAGGGTACCTCGGGCTGAGCCGAGGTCACCTCGGACTGAGCCGAGGGTGCCTCGGGCTGGGCCGAGGCCTTCCCGGGCTCGGGCGTGTCGTCGGTCTTGATGGAGGGTTCATGCAGGTCTCGGGAGAATACGTCCGGGGGAACCGTTGTGATGAGGACATCTCTCCCATACAAATAATGCATGGACCGACAACACGAGCACGTGCACGACAGCTAAATCTCCAGGTTCGTTCTAACCTAATCAATTGTGTTTTAGAGCTTACGCTTGGTGCCATGGATGTTTTGATGATTAGGAACCTTGGAGATGACCAACAAGGACTTGGGAGAGGCCAACATGTCAAGGAGGAGAAGCTAGGACGTTCACAACAAGAGAAAGCCAAGTCTGACTCAACTATGTCTCCATCTCGAAGTCCAGGACCAGTCTGCACTAAAATGAACGCCCAGGATGCATCCGAACTCCGATTAGGTTGGGCTTTATATGGATGGAAAGCTAAGGAGATAAGCTTTCCAACCCAACTGGAACTACCTTAAAATTCATCCGGAGTCAACGGGAATCGTCGAAACAAGTCAGCGTTCAGATTCTGTTTTGGTGCTGCGACACCGTTTGTTGGGCTGTTGGGCCGTGTATCGTGTTGGAGCCCATTAGGGGTGCGACCAGGGGTTGTGCACGCCCCTAACCTCTATTTTACCAGCAGCCACCACCACATTAGGGTTTGGGTTTTGCTTAGATCATATCTGTCATCGAACAGTATCGTCGTTCATCGGTTTGTGAGACCCCACCTCGTGATCAATGCAGTTTTGATTGCGTTCTTCCTGTTCTTGCTTGTGTTCTTGATTGCGCTTGCAGGGATAAGCCTTCGTGGCGAGGTCACTCGTGTGTCACGGGTGATAACCAACGGAGCAGTGGTGTAGTGATTGCGAGGAGCCGTTCGCTCGGAGCCTTGGATCATCAACGTCGAGATCTCCACCCAATCAAGTTATCGTACCTCACGGAAGATCGGGCCTCGTCTCTATCAAGTGGTATCAAGATTCCAGGTTGCCTGTGAGGTACAATCCTACCATTAGATTTATTTTGTTCGTCCTATAACCCACAAAAAGCCAAAAAAAATTACGATCTGTTTATCCTGACCTAAAACCATCGCCTTAGCCTTTGCACAATTCAGTTTTGGAGTCTGCAGTTCTGAGTTTGTGTCCTAGGTTGAGTTTGGTTGCTGGTTTAGATTTGTTTTGGTTCAGTTTGATCCTTTCCATCCTACAAAATCGACCTCCAAAACAGATCCCATCTACAAAACCGATCCTAACCGATCCTATTTTATCTCATCATCACGTCCTTATCAGATTAGTTTCTATCTAGTTCGGTATTTTGATCATAACTCTCGCATACGAACTCGGAATTTAGTGTTCTTGTACTTTCTGGAAAGCTTAGCAAAATTATCTACAACTTTTATATTTACGAGATTTCCAGAAAATATCATTATCGAGGAGTTATCTATCTTAGAAGTAAATCTATTTGTGATCCTGAAATTTCGGACCAGTCTGTATTTCGGGGTCAATATCTCCCACTTATTTTATCCAAAATAGGCGATCCATATATCCAAAAGAAAGAGAAAAGGAAGACCTACAACTTTTGTGTTTTGAGTTTTTGAGTTTCGGGTCTCTAAATTTGTCAAACAGTCTGTTGAAGTTAGAGCAGAAAATCTGTGATAGACAGACGAGAATTTTTTTGATAGTCTTGTGTTATATCTTGTTTTTGCGGCACTCTTGTAAAAAAAAGGGAATATAAAAAGGCAAGTGCAAAACAAAAAAAAAGCCGCACAAAACAAAGAAAAAAAAGAAGAAGAAAAAAAATCAGAGAAAAAAAGAGAAAAAGAGTGCGCATAAGCAGGAACACCATTGATCTGTGCACCTCTGTGATTGTTTTTCATTCCAACTTGTTACCTTGCTGTTCCTAGATCCTTGTCACCTCCTTTGTGTCTTCCTCCAACTGTGCTAATACATTCTCTAGGCCAGCAACTAGGACGAGTACTTTGGACACTTATTCAGCATTGCTATCTGTTACTGACTTGTGTGCCACATATATATATTTAGTCAGCCTTCCCAAAGCTCCACCTTTCTCTCGAGCAGAACAGGTACTCCTTTGCAATCACACCCACGCTCGTTGGACAGTCACACCGGTCACCGTTTGCCACCTGCAGTGCTAGTAAGAACCTTGTAAGAGCGGGGTAAGACGCTTCATAACTTGTGTTCCACCACCACCACCACCCTGAGAGATAGTTGTAGGGTTCACTTTGTTTGTTGCCTTTTTGTCTCTGTTTTGTGCTAACAATGACAGGACCAAAGAACCAAACGGACAAGGAGAAGGAACCTAAGCTTAACGACGATGAGTGTGTCTCTCATCTGAAATTGAAGGAGATGATGCGCGCATTGACTAAAGCTTTTCAGAGCCACACCATTGATGATGATTCGTCTCCCTCAGGTTCTATATATCCATCTTTCTCTTCTTTTGATGCAAATATTGCAAATGAATATACTGAATGGGAAATATCAATGGATAAGATTTTTGCACGACGTCGTATATGTGATAGGCGAAAAATTAAAATTGTGGCTAGTACTTTAACGAATGATGCGTTAGTTTGGTGGAATAATTTGCATGACTATGAGAAACCACAAACTTGGACTGATGTAAAAGCACTAATGAGACAACAATTTGTTTCTATGGATGATACTAAAAATAATTTAAGTAATTCTACCGATATCATGCCTTCAGATAAATCTGAGTTGCCTTTGTTACAAGAAGATTGTCTTGTTGTTCCTTATGATAAAGAAGAGTTGTGTGATGATAATACTATTATTTCTATGCCACAAATAAAGAACAAACTTGATGTTGTTGCTTCTGATCCTATTAATTGTGCCAAAATTAGAACATTCAATCATATAACTAGTGTGCATGATGAGCTAAAATTGTTATCTTCTTTAAATACTTTGGGCTATATTGAATTTGATGTTCTATGTAATCTAAATAATTTAGAGGAGAAACTTTCTTTTAGTGCTAATTTACCATGGTTATCTAAACATACATATCATTTTATTGGAAGATATAATTGGAAAGGAGAATATATGGTACATCGAGTATATATTTGTTCAAATATGAATTCTCCTTTTGTCATAAAACAAAATGATCAACTAGAAGGCTGTGTTAAAGCTAACCATATCACGTCCAGTTCCACTTGTCCTTCTTTGTATGTTTTACAACAACAGGGTCAACTTCAAGAAGGGAAGCAAGGTTGGACGACATCAAGCACTACATCAACACCTTTTGCAGGCACCAACGACTTTGAGTCGAGGACGACTCAAAACCAAGAAGGGGAGAATGATGAATACATGGATGTCAACTATATAGTCAAGGCCCAATCAATCATAGAGTCCCAAGCTCAAGGGGAGTTGAAGTCCAGTTTATTCGCGAATCCGGTTAGGACTGCAGGAGTGGTCCTCACGAAAACGGACGCCCAGACCACATACGGACTCCGTTTTCGACGTTCTAGATATCGTTGGAAAGCTAAGAAGATAAGCTTTCCAACCCATCTGGTTTCACGTCAAAATATACACGGAGCTGATGGGAATCGTCATAACAAGATGACGTCCAGAATCTGCCAGAAATTAACGACGCCTGTTTTTGGGCCTAAAGGACTTGTACATCCTAAGGAGATAAGCTCGGCACCCCCTTGGCCACCGCCTGAGTCGAGAACGACTCCAATTCAAGTGGGGGAGGATGATGAGGACATCTCTCCCATACAAATAATACATGGACCGACAACACGAGCACGTGCACGACAACTAAATCTCCAGGTTCGTTCTAACCTAATCAATTGTGTTTTAGAGCTTACGCTTGGTGCCATGGATGTTTTGATGATTAGGAACCTTGGAGAGGACCAACAAGGACTTGGGAGAGGCCAACATGTCAAGGAGGAGAAGCTAGGACGTTCACAACAAGAGAAAGCCAAGTCCGACTCAACTACGTCTCCACCTCGAAGTCCAGGACCAGTCTGCACTAAAATGAACGCCCAGGATGCATCCGAACTCCGATTAGGTTGGGCTTTATATGGATGGAAAGATAAGGAGATAAGCTTTCCAACCCAACTGGAACCACCCTAAAATTCATCCGGAGTCAACGGGAATCGTCGAAACAAGTCAGCGTTCAGATTCTGTTTTGGTGCTGCGACACCGTTTGTTGGGCTGTTGGGCCGTGTATCGTGTTGGAGCCCATTAGGGGTGCGACCAGGGGTTGTGCACGCCCCTAACCTCTATTTTACCAGCAGCCACCACCACATTAGGGTTTGGGTTTTGCTTAGATCATATCTGTCATCGAACAGTATCGTCGTTCATCGGTTTGTGAGACCCCACCTCGTGATCAATGCAGTTTTGATTGCGTTCTTCCTGTTCTTGCTTGTGTTCTTGATTGCGCTTGCAGGGATAAGCCTTCGTGGCAAGGTCACTCGTGTGTCACGGGTGATAACCAACAGAGCAGTGGTGTAGTGATTGCGAGGAGCCGTTCGCTCGGAGCCTTGGATCATCAACGTCGAGATCTCCACCCAATCAAGTTATCGTACCTCACGGAAGATCGGGCCTCGTCCTCTATCACGTTGTTTGCCTCGAGGCTATTTTAGCCAGCTCGTCCGCAGTCTCGTTGTAGCGTCGGGCGATGTGGTTGAGCTCGAGCCCGTAGAACTTGTCTTCCAGGCGCCGAACCTCATCGCAGTAGGCTTCCATCTTCGGGTCGCGGCAGTGGGAGTTCTTCATGACTTGGTCGATGACGAGCTGCGAATCACCGCGAGCGTCGAGGCATCGGAACCCTAGCTTGATGGCGATTCGCAACCCGTTTACCAGAGCCTCGTACTCAGCCACGTTGTTGGACGCCGGGAAGTGGAGGCGTAGCACGTAGCGTAGGTGCTTCCCGAGGGGCGAGATGAAGAGCAGGCCCGCGCCGGCCCCCGTCTTCATCAGCGTCCCGTCGAAAAACATGGTCCAGAGTTCCGGTTGGATCGGAGCTGTTGGGAGCTGGGTGTCGACCCATTCGGCCACAAAGTCCACCAAGACCTGGGACTTGATGGCTTTCCGAGGGGCGAACGAGATCGTCTCGCCCATGATTTCCACCGCCCACTTTGCAATTCTACCCGAGGCCTCTCGGCACTGGATGATCTCCCCCAGGGGGAAGGATGACACCACAGTTACCGGATGAGACTCGAAGTAGTGTCGCAACTTCCGCCATGTCAGGATCACCGCGTACAACAGCTTCTGAATTTGTGGGTAGCGGATCTTGGTCTCGGAGAGCACCTCACTGATGAAGTAGACTGGCCTCTAGACGGGCAATGCATGCCCCTCTTCTCGTCTCTCAACCCCAATCGCGGCGCTAACCACCTGAGTGGTAGCGGCGACGTAGATCAAGAGGGCTTCTCTGGCAGCGGGGGCACCAAGATGGGCGCGTTCGTGAGGAGCGCCTTCAGGTTCCCGAGGGCTTCCTCGGCCTCAGGGGTCCAAGCGAAGCACTCGGCCTTCCTTAAGAGGCGGTACAGAGGCAGACCTCTTTTGCCAAGGCGTGAGATGAAATGGTTCAGAGCCGCGAGGCATCCCATGATCCTCTGTACGCCTTTCAAGTCCTTGATGGGCCCCATGCTGGTGATGGCCGCGATCTTCTCCAGGTTGGCCTCGATGCCCCGCTCGGAGACGATGAACCCCAAGAGCATGCCTCGGGGGACCCCGAAGACACACTTTTCGGGATTGAGCTTCACGCCTTTCGCCTTGAGACATCGGAATGTCACTTCAAGGTTGGAAAGGAGGTCGGAGGCTTTCCTCGTCTTGACTACGATGTCATCGACGTAGGCCTCGACCGTTCGGCCAATGTGTTCGCCGAACACATGGTTCATGCACCGTTGGTACGTTGCACCCGCATTCCTCAAGCCGAACGGCATGGTAACATAGCAGTACATGCCGAAGGGTGTGATGAAAGAGGTCGCGAGCTGGTCGGACTCTTTCATCCTGATCTGGTGATACCCTGAGTAGGCATCGAGGAAAGACAGGGTTTCGCACCCAGCAGTGGAATCCACGATTTGATCGATGCGAGGCAGAGGGTAGGGAACTTTCGGACATGCTTTGTTTAGACCAGTGTAGTCTACACACATCCGCCATTTCCCCCCTTTCTTTCTCAAAAGCACAGGGTTGGCAAGCCATACGGGATGGAATACCTCTTTGATGAACCCTGCCGCCATTAGCTTGTGGATCTCCTCGCCTATGGCTCTGCGCATTTCTTCGTCGAATCAGCGTAGAGGCTGCTTCACGGGTCGAGCTCCAGCTCGGATATCCAGCGAGTGCTCGGCGACTTCCCTCGGTATGCCGGGCATGTCCGAGGGACTCCACGCAAAAACGTCGGCGTTTGCACGGAGAAAGTCGACGAGCACTGCTTCCTATTTGGGGTCGAGCTCGGAGCTGATCCGGATCCGCTTGGAGGCGTCATTGCTGGCGTCGAGAGGGACGGACTTAACCGTCTCCGCTGGCTCGAAGTTGCCGGCGTGGCGCTTCACGTCTGGCGACTCCCTAGAGAGGTTCTCCAGGTCGGCGATGAGGGCCTCGGCGTACTCCACGCATTCCACGTCGCATTCGTACGCGTGTCGGTACGTGGGCCCGATGGTGAATGGTGATGACCCCGTTGGGGCCCAGCATCTTGAGCTTGAGGTAGGTGTAGTTGGGGATGACCATGAACTTGGCGTAGCATGGCCTCCCCAACTCTGCGTGGTAGGTTCCTCGAAACCTGACCACTTCGAACGTGAGGGTCTCCCTTCGAAAGTTGGAGGGTGTCCCAAAGCAGACGGGTAGATCGAGTTGTCCGAGGGGTTGGACGCGCTTCCCGGGGATGATCCCGTGGAAAGGCGCAGCGCCCGTCCGGACCGAGGACAGATCGATCCGCAGGAGCCCGAGGGTCTCGGCGTAGATGATGTTGAGGCTGCTGCCTCCGTCCATGAGGACCTTGGTGAGCCTGACGTTGCCGATGATGGGGTCGACAACGAGCGGGTATTTCCCTGGGCTCGGCACATGGTCGTGATGGTCGGCCTGGTCGAAGGTGATGGGCTTGTCGGACCAGTCTAGGTAGACTGGCGCCGCCACCTTTACCGAGTAGACCTCCCGACGCTCTTGCTTGCGGTGCCGAGCCGAGGCGTTTGCCACTTGCCCTCCATAGATCATGAAGCAGTCGTGGACCTCGGGGAACTCTCCTGCCTTGTGATCTTCCTTCTTAGCGTCGTCGAGAGCCTTTCCACCCTCCGCGGGAGGCCCGACCTTGTGAAAGTGGCGTCGAAGCATGGTACACTCCTCAAGGGTGTGCTTGACGGGCCCCTGATGATAGGGGCATGGCTCCTTGAGCATCTTGTCGAAGAGGTTGGCACCTCCGGGAGGTTTCCGAGGGCTCTTGTACTCGGCAGCGGCGACAAGGTCCGCGTCGGCAGCGTCGCGTTTCGCTTGCGACTTCTTCTTGCCTTTCTTCTTGGTGCCGCGCTGAGTTGACGCCTCGGGGATATCTTCCGGTGGGCGGCCCTAGGGCTGCTTGTCCTTCCGGAAGATGGCCTCAACTGCCTCCTGGCCGGAGGCGAACTTGGTGGCGATGTCCATCAGCTCGCTCGCCCTGGTGGGGGTCTTGCGACCCAGCTTGCTCACCAGGTCGCGACAGGTGGTGCCGGCAAGGAACGCGCCGATGACATCCGAATCGGTGACGTTGGGCAGCTCGGTGCGCTGCTTCGAGAATTGCTGGATGTAGTCCCGAAGAGACTCTCCCGGCTGCTGGCGGCAGCTTTGGAGATCCCAGGAGTTTCCAGGGCGCACGTACGTGCCTTGGAAATTGCCGGTGAAGGCTTGGACCAGGTCGTCCCAGTTGGAGATCTGCCCCGGAGGCAGGTGCTCTAGCCAGGCTCGAGCGGTGTTAGAGAGGAACAGGGGGAGGTTGCGGATGATGAGATTATCATCGTCTGTTCCACCCAGTTGGCAGGCCATCCGATAGTCCGTGAGCCACAGTTCCGGTCTCGTCTCCCCCAAGTACTTTGTGATAGTAGTCAGGGTTCGGAACCGGGTCGGGAACGGCACCCGTCGTATGGCGCGGCTGAAAGCCTGCGGACCGGGTGGTTCGGGCGAAGGACTCCGATCCTCCCCGCTGTCGTAGCGTCCCCCACGCCTGGGGTGGTAGCCTCGGTGCACCCTCTCGTCGAGGTGGGCCCGACGGCTGTGGTGATGGTGCTCGTTGCCGAGGCGACCCGGGGCCGCAGGCGCTGTGTTGCGCGTGCGCCCGGTGTGGACCGAGGCTTCCCGCATGAATCGGGAAGTCGCGACACGAGGTTCCGAGGGGTACCCCTGCCTTCGGGAGGCAGAGCTCTCGGCCCGTCGGATCGCGGCGTCCTCCAGGAGATTCTTGAGCTCTCCCTGGATACGCTACCCCTCGGTGGTTGATGGCTCCGGCATCGCGCGGAGAAGTATTGCCGCTGCAGCCAGGTTCTGGCCGACTCCATTGGAAACCGGTGGCGGCCTTACCCTGACGTCATCGGCGATGCGGTGCTGGATGCCCTGGGGGAGATGACACGCTTCTCCGGCCGGAGGTTGGCCCGCCCATTCCTGCCCAATGTCCCGGTGGATCGGCTCAAGCGTTCCTGCTCCCTCGTCGAGCCTGGCCTGCATCTCGCGGATTTGCTCGAGCTGTCGGTCATGACCCCCCGCCGGAACGGGGACCACAGCTAGCTCCCGAAGGATGTCAACGCGAGGCACGGGCCTAGGGGGATCACCGTTCTCCGGTATACCAAGATGGTTGCCTTCGCCGGGACCCCCTAGATCGATGTGGAAACATTCGCGACTTGGATCGCAGTCCTTGTCACCGAGGCTGTGGCTACCGTCGGAACAGTCGGAAAGGCAGTAGTCGCATGCGGTCATGAAGTCCCGCACAGCACTGGGGTTACCAAGTCCGGAGAAATCCCAACAGAGGTCGGGCTCGCCGTCTTCCTCGGACCCCGAGGGCCCGTAGGTCGAGACGGCCGTCAGCCGGTCCCAGGGTGACCGCACACGATACCCCAGAGGGTTTGGACTCGCCTCTATGAGAATGTCCACCGAAGCGGAGTTGCTTGGCGGGTCGAGGCCGAATCCAAAAGGCGCGAGATGGGAATCGGTCGGTACCTTTTGGTCGACGGGCGGTGACGAAGTCACGTCAGGGACTGACTGCACCGTCGTCTCAGGTACGAGGGTGACGCCTAGCAAGTCCTTCGCGAGCGTGCTGGCGTCGTTCGTTTGCTTGAGGTTA
Source organism: Zea luxurians (assembly GCA_029449295.1). Lineage (NCBI taxonomy): Eukaryota > Viridiplantae > Streptophyta > Magnoliopsida > Poales > Poaceae > Zea > Zea luxurians. Next base: position 9,053,048 of record JAOPSE010000093.1, on the reverse strand, counting down.
GTGTGTTGCGGGGAGACGGCGCTCGTCTTCGTCTCAGATGCGAGGCCGATGCCCGACGCGCTCTCCGTCGAGGCGCCGGCGTCGTCGACTCGCTCGACAGCCAACGAGGTGCCACCTCCTGCTTGGCCTTGGTTGCCCCGCCTCCTCCTCCGTCGGCGGGGGAGGGGACGGGACAAGCCCGAATGTCGTCCTTCCACCACGTGGGGAAGGCGTCGTCGATTTCCCCGCCGGCGGGTGGGTTGTCGACCGCCATTGTTGCTGTCGTGCGGCGGGGGAAGGAGTATCATGTCGTAGCTACCATCGAGGGACATGAACTCAAGACTCCCGAAACGGAGCACCGTCCCGGGCTGGAGAGGTTGCTGGAGACTGCCCATCTGGAGCTTGACGGGAAGCTGTTCGTCAACACACAGCAGGCCCCTACCTGGCGCGCCAACTGTCGGCGTTTCGACCCCGGGAGGTCCCTGGACTGAGGAGTAAATTGTCGTCGCGTGCCCCAGCCCAGATGGGTCGGTGCGAGGCGGAACGCGAAGGGGGGAGAGCAGCCGGAGGGAGACAGGCGTGGGAGGTGGAACCCGCGGCCTTCGTGTTAGCCCCGCGCCCAGGTCGGGTGCGCTTGCAGTAGGGGGTTACAAGCGTCCACGCGGGAGGGAGCGAGGGGCCCTGCGCGAGCGCCGTCCCGTCCTTCCCCGCGCGGCCAACCCTCTGTAAGAGGGCCCTGGACCTCCCTTTTATAGGCGTAAGGAGAGGATCCAGGTGTACAATGGGGGGTGTAGCAGTGTGCTAACGTGTCTAGCGGAGGAGAGCTAGCGCCCTAAGTACATGCCATCGTGGCAGCCGGAGAGGTTTTGGCACCCAGTTCGCATGGTGTCGTGGCCGTCGGAGGAGCGCTGGAGCCTAGCAGAAGGACAGCTGTCGGGGCTGTCGAGTCCTTGCTGACGTCCTCTTACTTCCGTAAGGGGGCTGAGAGCCGCCGTCGTCACAGGGCATGCGGGGCGCCATCATTACTCGTACAGTGGAGCGAGCCAGATGGGACGCCGGTCTTGTTCCCCGTAGCCTGAGTCAGCTCGGGGTAGGGTAATGATGGCGCTTCCTATTGACGTGGTCGGTCCGTGCCCTAGGTTGGGCGAGGTGGAGGCTCCTCCGAGGTTGAGGTCGAGTCTGTCTTCCAAGGTCGAGGTCGAGTCCGAGCCCCTGGGTCGGACAAGGCGGAGACCGTCGGCTGAGGCCAGGGCTGAGTCCGAGCCCTGGGGTCGGACGAAGCGAAGTTCGTCGTCTTCTGGGGCTGAGCCCGAGTCCGAGCCCTGGGGTCGGGCGAAGCGGAGTTCGTTGTCTTCTAGGGCTGAGCTCGAGTCCGAGCCCTGGGGTCGGGCGAAGCGGAGTTCGTCGTCTTCCGGGGCTGAGCCCGAGTCTGAGCCCTGGGGTCGGGCGGAGCGGAGTTCGTCATCTTCCGGGGCTGAGCCCGAGTCCGAGCCCTGGGGTCGGGCGAAGCGGAGTTCGTCGTCTTCCGGGGCTGAGCCTGAGTCCGAGCCCTGGGGTCGGGCGGAGCGGAGTTCGTTGTCTTCTGGGGCTAAGCCCGAGTCTGAGCCCTGGGGTTGGGCGAAGCGGAGTTTCCTACGACGCCTGAGGCCGGACTTGGCTGCTGTCAGCCTCACTCTGTCGAGTGGCTCAGCAGTCGGAGCGGCGCAGGCGGCGCTGTCCTCTTGTCAGACCGGTCAGTGGAGCGGCGAAGTGACTGCGGTCACTTCGGCTCTGTCGACTGGAGGGCGTGCATCAGGATAAAGGTGTCAGGCCACCTTTGCATTAAATGCCCCTGCGATTTGGTCTGTTGGCATGGCGATTTGGCCAAGGTTGCTTCTTGGTGAAGACTGGGCCTCGGGCGAGCCGAAGGTGTGTCCGTTGCTGGAGGGGGTCCTCGGGCGAGACGTAGATCCTCCGGGGTCGGCTGCCCTTGCCCGAGGCTGGGCTCGGGCGAGGCATGATCGCGTCCCTCGAATGGACCGATCCTTGACTTAATCGCACCCATCAGGCCTTTGCAGCTTTGTGCTGATGGGGGTTACCAGCTGAGATTTAGGAGTCTTGAGGGTACCCCTAATTATGGTCCCCGACACAAAGCTTACCCATGACGAGGCATGTGACCAGCTAAAGGGTCCTCGGTCAGCAGGCCTACATCGAGACGGTCCTTAATCGACTCAGACGGAGACACTACACCGAGACTCTCTTCTCGTGCAAGTCACCCGCCCGGTCTCAGCTTAATCATTTCAACCCAAAGTTTGGTACCTGGCAGAGGTACATCTTTTCCGATGTTGAACCCATCATGGCCATGATGGATCCAGCATCAAATTTTTATTTTCAAAAACATCCCTCCCACTTTGCCACATCATCTTTTGTAAAAACAAAACCTTTTTCTTTGCTAAAGCAAGACTAAGCATAGTAAAAACTTTTTATAAAACAGGTATTCAAAGGAAGGTAATCAAATTCAAGGAAGGTAATGCAAGAATTGTTTTATCAATCAACTCCTATCACCTAATGCATCAAGCAAGTGAGAAAGATTTTTAAAGAGTCAAGGAGGTGGCAAATGCACCGGGGCTTGCCTTGGTTTACAGGTGATTCAGGCTCAGTTCCATAGATATCAAAATAAAAATAGCTGTCGGCCTGATGTTCCTGAGGTGGTGGTGAAGTCTTCTCTCCTTCTACTTCAACTTCTTCCTCGTTTTCTAAAGATAACCATACATAATAATGAATGCCCATGTAATGCTCATGAGAATGCAAAGATAATAAGTGTTTATTATCTAAGGTCTTGAATACAATTTTCCTTCACGGTTCTCCGAGAAACTAGGGTTTCCGGAGTCAGTAAAGGAATTCAAAGGGCAGGGGGTAGGGTTTTGGGTTCTAGTTATCAAACAAGGTCCAAATCAAATCAAACTCTACCCAAGGCTTCTAAATGATGTTTAGAGTTCAAATAAAAAGTTTGGGGATTTTTGGAATTATTATCTAGTTTCTAAAAATCCAAAAGCAATGCTTTAGGCTATTTTAAATGCTCCAAAATTCCACATTTAATCTAAAAATCATGAAACTATTTTTATTAAATACTATGGAAAATAAGGAATCTAGGAAAATTGGTTGGACATTTTTACCATTTTTCTACAATTTTCTACAATTTTCTACAATTTATTTAGCTCTGATAGAAAAAGAAAAGGTAAAAGAATGAACAGTCCTGGGCCGAATTCAGCCCAGTCGGCCCAAACTCACGTGAAAAGCGTGCGCGCCCCGCCCGCGCTAGCAGCTTTGCGAAAAGGCCCTCGGCGTTCTGGATAACCCGAAGGGGGGTGCTTTCACTGTTTCCATGAGTCACTGACGGTTTACAAAGAAACCCCTCACGTTCTATTTCTTCACAGACCAGGGTCCCTGACGGCGAGCGGCATGGCAGAGCTCCGGCGAGCTTGCATACCGGCCGATTTACGCAAGGACTGGTGCTCTACTTCGGCCGAAACCGAATTCACGTCCTAATCACTGTTTCCCCTAAGTCAATTGCATGATTGGTGATCTATCTAGCCCTACCCACTAGGACAGTGGATGGCGCGGACATGTGCTCGTGTTCCCAGTGATTGGTGGGCTCCTAGTTCAATTGGGTGGGTCGGTGAGCATCACGGGGTTATGAAAGCACTTAAACGAGAAAGCAGAGAGGATGAACTGACCGGAGTTGCACTGGCCGTGATAAGGTTGTTTTCACGGTGGCGGAGACTCAGTTTGGGGGAAATCAGAAATTCGTGAGCTCTAGTGATCGATTAAGGGTGGGAGCGGGTGCTTTGGCTTCGTGATTACATGGCGCAACAGACCCGGCCATCAATTTATAGGGTTGTTAAGCGGTAGCTGATGAATTTGGGGTGAGACGCGCGGCGGTCAGAGGAGGGGGAGCTCACTAGTGCAGCGAATTCGTGTCCCACACCGTGGCATTTACTCCGGTGATCAATGGAGAGCTAGAGCGAGTCACGGCGATGCAGTGGAGACGCTTAGACACGCGGCACAAGGCCGGAAGGCGGCGGTCACCGTCGTGCTTATCAGAATCCACCGCGGCGAACTCTGTACAGTGGCCGGAATACTTTACTGGCCGGAGCTTATCCACGGCGACGTAACTCCGAACGTTATCCGATCAACCCGAGCACGAATCGAGACGATGACGACACGAATCACGGCGGAGATCGTCGGCGGTGAACTGAGCGGTTGATCTGATCTTATTCAGTCACTGTACCATGGGAGCCATCATCAGAGCGCCTGACAGTCAATGTTCAAATCAAAATTTCTCCAAATTTTCTGTGGTGGCTGATTCAACTCTCTGCATTAAAGTTATAGAACTATAGTCCATCTTCAACTTTGCCATAAAGCTCACCATAAAATAGTCACCGAATCTGACTAAAAATTAGGTTCAAAGTCCACCTAATTTCACTGTTACCGGAAATTTAGTCCTAGGGTTGTCTGACAGCCCGACATTGGGTCTAATTATCTCCAATTTCTTCATAACAACAATGCTTAACCTCTTAAACAAAGTAGTTCACCTTTAATAGTGCTACAATTTTGATGTGGTGACCTAGGGTAAATTCTCACTGTTTTGGAAGTTATAAAGCTCCAAAGTTGAGCCAAAATACTGATTTTCAGACTTAGGTGTATAGGTTTAAGTGGTGCTTTTTGCAATTAGACCCAAAACTTAGGGTTTAACTTGCAAATCCACATATTTGTGATCCATATGACTTAGGACACTTTATTATCATGGTTTTTGCACTTTAGTCCAAAAGTGGACTAATTTCACACTTAACCCCCCTAGGGTTTAGGGTTTTCCAGGGTTCCAATTAGGGTTTTTGGTATCTCAGGGATGTAAATGTAATGTAGGTCCATCCTTGGTAACATTATTTCATTTAATCTCTGGGTTTTTCTCTATTTGGGTCCTGTTTTACCCTTCTAACCCCCATTTAGGGTTAAGTATCCTACTCCAGGGTTCTATTTGCAAAACACCATAACAATACAACTTGTTTGGGATCTTTTCCTAGTGAATGCATTCTAGGTGTATCAAACATATGAAATGCTAATGCTGATGATGTTATGCTCAAGTTTGAGTGATAGTAACACCAGGGGCATTACATCCTTCCCCCCATAAAAGAATCTCGTCCCGAGATTAAAAGTCCTAGGGTAAGTAGTGGAAAAGGAAATGCTTCCCATTTTTGTTTCCTGAGTTTTGGTACAAGGCAGGGGTGGTTTGGGGGCTCACTCCTTTATTACAACAATTTTATACACTTTACAAATTACAAGAGGCAAAAAAGCCTCAGAAATTCTTGTCTAAGAAGTCTTGAGTTTCCCAAGTAGCCTCATCTTCGGAATGTTGGTTCCACTGTATCTTGTAAAACTTGAGAGTTTTTCTTCGGGTAACCCTGTCCTTTTGATCCAAGACTCGAATAGGGTGTTCAGAGTATGTCAAGTCTAGCTCTAGGACAACATCTGTCACTTCAATGGTTCGATCTGGAACCCGAAGACATTTCTTCAACTGAGACACGTGGAACACGTTATGTACAGCAGACAAGGTTTCGGGTAACTGAAGTCGGTATGCTACCGGTCCATATCTTTCAAGGATAGGAAAAGGACCAATATATCGGGGTGCAAGCTTCCCTTTAATCCCGAAACGTGATACACCCTTCATTGGTGAGACTTTCAGGTAGACATAATCTCCCACAGGAAAGTACAAGGGTTGTCGTCGCTTGTCTGCATAACTCTTTTGACGAGCTTGGGCTTTCTTCAAATTATGAATTATTCTCTGAACCTTTTCTTCGGTCTCTTTCACCATATCAGGCCTGAAGAAGTACCTTTCACCTGGTTCAGACCAATTTAGCGGAGTACGACATCATCGTCCATATAAAGCTTCAAAAGGTGCCATCTTAATGCTTTCTTGATAGCTATTATTATATGAGAACTCCGCTAACGGTAAACATTCATCCCATTTTTGTGGGAATTCCAGAACGCATGCCCGCAGCATATCTTCGAGTATCTGATTTACCCTCTCAGTCTGCCCACTGGTTTGAGGATGATAGGCCAAACTATGGAGCAACTTAGTACCTAGGGAGTTGTGAAGTGCTTCCCAAAACTTGGCAACAAATTGAGGTCCACGGTCCGACACTATAGTCTTTGGAACACCATGTAGACTAAGAATACGAGCAATGTACAATTGGGCATAGACAGTAATCGAGTGATCTGTCTTGACTGGCAGAAAATGCGCAATTTTCGTAAGCCGATCAATTATAACCCAGATAGAATCATACCCTTTTGCAGTCCTGGGCAATCCCACAATGAAGTCCATGCTTATATCTTCCCATTTCCATGTTGGGATAGGTAAAGATTGTAATGGACCAGCAGCCTTCATGTGTATGGCCTTGACACGTTTACAAGTGTCACATCTAGCCACATAGCGTGCGATTTCAATCTTCATCTTCGTCCACCAATAATGCTGTTTCAGATCTTGATACATCTTAGTGCTTCCGGGATGAATAGAATAGCAACTAAGATGTGCTTCATCTAGAATTTGTTGGCGGACATCTTCGTTCTTTGGCACAACTATGCGGTTGTTGAACCATATAACACCTTGGGCGTCTTCTCGGAAACAGTTGGCTTTTCCAGCCCTTATTTTCTCACATACATGTTTCATACCCTCATCATTCTTCTGTGCGTCAATTATCCTTTGTAGGATGACTGACTCCAGCTTCAAGTGATTTGAAGTCCCCTGCTGAATCATTCCCAGGTTCAGATTTTCCATCTCCTGGAACAATGTAATGTTAGAAGTTCTCATAGTTAAACAATGGCAGAAGGCCTTGCGACTGAGTGCATCTGCCACTACATTTGCTTTGCCTGGGTGATAATGGATCTTCAGTTCATAGTCCTTGATTAGCTCGAGCCATCTCCTTTGTCTCATATTGAGTTCAGACTGGGTAAAGATGTATTTCAAACTTTTGTGGTCTGTATAAATATGACAGACATTCCCCAGCAGATAATGACGCCATATCTTTAGGGCATGAACTACTGCAGCTAGCTCCAGATCATGAGTGGGATAATGCTCCTCATGCCGGCGCAATTGCCTTGAAGCATACGCGATTACTCGGCCCTCTTGCATTAATACGCAGCCGAGACCACTGCCTGATGCGTCACAATACACATCAAAGGGCTTATTAATATCCGGTTGAGCCAATACCGGAGCAGTGGTTAATAATATCTTCAATTTCTCAAAAGCTTCATTACACTTTGAAGACCAATTGAATTTAGTCTCATTCTTCAATAGACTTGTGATTGGCTTCACAAGCTTAGAAAAATCTGGTATAAATCGGCGGTAATAGCCAGCTAGTCCTAGAAAGCTTCGAACTTGATGAACAGTGGTCAGAGGTTTCCACTCCAAAATATCCTTGACTTTGCTAGGATCTACCGCAATCCCCTTGGCAGATAACACATGTCCTAAGAATTGGATTTCTTCCAGCCAGAACGCGCATTTACTGAACTTAGCATATAACTGATGTTCCCTTAGGCGCGTCAATACGATCCGTAAGTGTTGAGCATGCTTCTCTTCATTCTTGGAATATATCAAAATATCATCTATGAAGACCACCACAAATTTGTCCAACTCGGGCATGAATACCGAGTTCATCAGATAAGTGAAGTGGGCAGGAGCATTCGTCAGTCCGAAAGACATTACCAAGTATTCAAATAAACCATACCGCGTATTGAATGCGGTCTTGGGTATATCCTCGGGCCTGATACGGATCTGATGGTAGCCCGACCTGAGATCAATTTTAGAAAATACCCTCGCTCCAATCAGTTGATCAAACAAAATATCAATTCGAGGAAGAGGATACTTATTCTTGATAGTGACCTCATTAAGGGGTCGATAATCCGTGCACATCCGCAATGTTTGATCCTTCTTCTTAACAAAGATGGCTGGACAACCCCATGGTGACGAGCTTGGCCGGATGAATCCTGTTTCAAGTAGATCTTGCAATTGAATCTTGAGTTCTGCCAATTCATTTGGAGGCATCCGGTACGATCTTCTAGAAATGGGAGCCGTACCGGGCTTCAACTCAATTACAAACTCTACATCTCTTTCGGGCGACAATCCAGGCAAATCTTCTAGAAAGACATCTAGGAACTCACATACTACCGGAATATCCTTGATCTCCAGTATAATGGTTTCGTTTATTCTACCAATTGATCTAGCTGGAATAGCTACGGGGATAGACAAAAGAATTTCTTCTTGGCCATAACTCAACCTGATTGTTCTCAGATCAGTGTTGAGAACCGCTTTATGTTGGGCCAACCAATTCATGCCCAGAATCACATCTATGTCTTGGCCTTTCAGAACAATCATACTAGTAGGAAAGTCATGTCCGGCCAATGTTATGGGCACTTGATAAGCCACTTCTTTGGTAAAAATTTGTCCCCCAGGCGAATGTATTTTAAACCCTTCCCATGATTCATTATATGGAATGCAGTGTTCCCCACAAACTTTTTGCTTATGAAAGTATGTGATGCACCCGAATCAAAGAGAATAAGTGCAGGGTGGTTGGCTACGAGGAACGTACCCATCATCACCGGTTCGCCTTCCAGTGTGGTAGCCACTTGAGTGTAATAAACTCGTCCTGTTTTCTTTGTATTCCGGCTCGTAGTATTATTGCCTGGATTTCCCTCGGAGCTTCCAGAACTCTGTTGATTATTTGGTTGATTTTGCCTTGGGTACGGACAGTCTTTAATGAAATGTCTGAACTTCCCATAGTTGAAGCAGCCGGTAGATGAGCTTGGAAGAGTAGGGAACGAGTGCCAGGGGCACCCGACTGATTTGTAGTAGTGGAGGCAGGGGTAGGACGGATAAACACTGGTTGTTTGAATGGGAAGGAGGGTGGGCGTGATGAAGAACGTCCCTAATTAAAAGGCTGGAGAACTAACCGTTGCCTTTTCTCAGGGCCCTGATTAGGCCTGTTGCCTCCATTCCCCTTGGACTTTCCAGAACTTGCATATTTAGATTCAACCGCCAGCGCTGTGCTGACAGCCCTTCCGTAGGTGAGGTCGATGCAGGTAGCCATTTTCCTTTGCATCCGATCATTTAAACCCCACATGAAGCAGTTCTTTTTCTTTATGTCGGTGTTGACTTGGTCAATCGCATACTGAGATAAGTGATTAAATTTATTGAGATACTAGGTGATAGTATCTCCGCCTTGCTTCAACTTCATGAATTCCTCCTGTTTCATGTGGAGGACTCCTTCAGGTATGTAATGTTCTCTGAAGGCTAGCTTGAATTCATCCCATGTAATCTGATGATCGGCCAGCTGAACGGCCACAAAGTTTCCCCACCATGTGCTGGCAGGGCACGCAATTGCTGAGCTGCGAACAGGGGCTTCTGAGTTTCGGAACACCGAAGAAGTCCAAATTTTTGTTCAATGACGCAGATCCATTCATCCGCCTCTAAAGGATCTTCTGCCTTAACGAACAACGGAGGGCGCGTCTCGGAGAAGTCCAGATAAGATGTCTCCCAGGGGCCTTGCGGATAGGCCCGCCCACCTTGTTGTTGAAGTGGTTGGCCTCCCATCTCCCGTAGGAAGCGGGTATTTTCTGCTGTGGCGTTTACCAAGGCAGCGATGGCCTTGGCAAGTGTCGGGGGTACTGGAGGTGGATTCGGGGTCGCCTCCCTCCCACAGGAGGTACCAGCCCCATCCTGAGCGCGAGTCCTGGAAGGCATCTGAGGCAAAGAACATTGGGAGAAATATGATATGCCATACAAACCATCCATTTCACATTACTTAAAAGGTAATGTTACAGACTCGTACTTTACAATAGGATTACACCGCCTATTACATAATAGTACTACTTCTATACTATACTATTCCTGCTTCCTGTCACTCTTGGTAGCCTCACTGTCGGGCGTAGGAGACCACTCATCGACCAACTTCATAGAGGGAGGGGGCCTGAAAAGGTCCATTTTACCACCAAAAGCTTCTCCCGCTACTTGAGAAGGTCCGGCTTCTGTCCCGACAGGATCCGCAGGTACACTGGGGTGTAATTGTGAGTACAATACATGAACTTCTTCATGTAGAGTATTACAATAAGCCTGCAAGGTATCAATAGCTAAGCTAAGCTCTTCTACTCGGGCTCTAGCTTTCGCCTCCTTAGCCCAGGCAAGCGAACGAGAGTGAACCGCCCAGTCGAGCGCTAGATCTCGATCTGCGAGCTAATCTTGCAGGCGGTGGATGTCGCTTCTCAATTCATTGATCCTCTCGCCATTCGCGACCCATATGTTATTCCTGCGACGGAGTTCTGTTTGAAGCTGATTAACTTGTGCTTCTAGATCTCCAATCAGATCGTTGCTCCCACTACTGCTGTCGTCATGTCTCGGGGCAAGTTGGTGACGAGGTACACCGATCGGCCCGGTCGACTTGCGTGCAGTCTTCCTTGTACGTGGCGGCATTTTTGCTAAGGGGGAATCTTATTAGCATAATTCTTAGCATGATGCATGTGTAATTATAGAATCAACCTTAGTTGATTCAACCTTCTATATATTGCACTCTTCCTATCTGGTCTTTCATATAAACTCTTCAGAGATAGTAGGTAAGAAGGGAAGAAATTTTCTAGATAAGTCTTTAGAAAAATTCTTTTGAAGATGCCTCATAATATCTGCAGAGATGGGCTTCGCTCCGATACCAGCTGTGACGGAACCTCCCAAGTCATTAGGCCCACCTACAGTTGTCCTTGTCCAACGGACCTCAGACAACCCTGCAGATGTTCCTGAATCACTTGACAAGTTCGGTATCTGCTTTCCTTACCTTCCCAAGAGCGTTTTACCCGTCACGCAGACATTACAAATCATCGGAAATACGAAAATGCGGAAGCGATTACATAAACTTACCTTTATTTAAAAAGTAAGACAAAGTTATATATTACAGACCAGGATATAATTAACTGAGTGTAGAGTATTAATATTACAGAACCAAGGGAGGCAAAAACCCCTCCCGATAAGTTTCAAACAAAAAGTTTTTATGGAGGATCCTTTCCTCCCGTAGCTTCACTCTTGATGTTCTTCCTTCGCTACCACCTTAGAACAGAAAACAACAGAAGTTTGTTGCTTCTTCACCTAAAAACAACGGGGAATAAAACCCTGAGTATGGAATTACTCAGCAAGACTTACCCGACTAAAAAAAAGACTCTCAAGGGTATGCTGGCTAGAGGGATTCAAGGAAAGGCTTATCAAGAATCAAGGACTCTGTTTTGCAGAAAAGCTTACTATGAGTGGATCCTTAAAATCCAATTTTATTGTCAGGTTAGGTAAAGTTACCTGCATCTAGAGTTCTTTCTATCCTAGTTCAATCACTTGACCTGCACTAGCCAATTTCTTAACAACCCTTCATCTTTACTGGAGTTCTACGTGTAAGTCAGTGACCAAGTCTTCATAACCGCGAAGGTACGGCGATCCGAATCGATTATACTCAGCTGAGGATCTCCAATCACACGACATATGTAGCACTTAACCCTTGCATATGTCAACTCGCCACCGGGGTTCTTAAGACCAGATCAGGTTCACGCCAACCGAGAGCACAGATACACCACTGTCCAGCCTCTTGCCATGGAAGGTACACACTACTCTCGCCATCTCTCCACTCCCATTGCGTGGTATCTTATTCTGGCCTTAGTCTGCCCAAGGCAAAGCTTACCCATGACGAGGCATGTGACCAGCTAAAGGGTCCTCGGTCAGCAGGCCTACATCGAGATGGTCCTTAATCGACTCAGACGGAGACACTACACCGAGACTCTCTTCTCGTGCAAGTCACCCGCCCGGTCTCAGCTTAATCATTTCAACCCAAAGTTTGGTACCTGGCAGAGGTACATCTTTTCCGATGTTGAACCCATCATGGCCATGATGGATCCACCATCAAATTTTTATTTTCAAAAACATCCCTCCCACTTTGCCACATCATCTTTTGTAAAAACAAAACCTTTTTCTTTGCTAAAGCAAGACTAAGCATAGTAAAAACTTTTTATAAAACAGGGATTCAAAGGAAGGTAATCAAATTCAAGGAAGGTAATGCATGAATTGTTTTATCAATCAACTCCTATCACCTAATGCATCAAGCAAGTGAGACAAATTTTTAAAGAGTCAAGGAGGTGGCAAATGCACCGGGGCTTGCCTTGGGTTACAGGTGATTCAGGCTCAGTTCCACAGATGTCAAAATAAAAATAGTTGTCGGCCTAATGTTCCTGAGGTGGTGGTGAAGTCTTCTCTCCTTCTACTTCAATTTCTTCCTCATTTTCTAAAGATAACCATACATAATAATGAATGCCCATGTAATGCTCATGAGAATGCAAAGATAAGAAGAGTTTATTATCTAAGGTCTTGAATACAATTTTCCTTCATGGTTCTCTGAGAAACTAGGGTTTCCGGAGTCAGTAAAGGAATTCAAAGGGCAGGGGGTAGGGTTTTGGGTTCTAGTTATCAAACAAGATCCAAATCAAATCAAACTCTACCCAAGGCTTCTAAATGATGTTTAGAGTTCAAATAAAAAGTTTGGGGATTTTTGGAATTATTATCTAGTTTCTAAAAATCCAAAAGCAATGCTTTAGGCTATTTTAAATGCTCCAAAATTTCACATTTAATCTAAAAATCATGAAACTATTTTTATTAAATACTATGGAAAATAAGAAATCTAGGAAAATTGGTTGGACATTTTTACCATTTTTCTACAATTTTCTACAATTTATTTAGCTCTGATAGAAAAATAAAAGGTAAAAGAATGAATAGTCTTGGGCCGAATTCAGCCCAGTCGGCCCAAACTCACGTGAAAAGCGCGCGCGCTCGCGCCCGTGCTAGCAGCTTTGCGAAAAGGCCCTCGGCGTTCTGGATAACCCGAAGGGGGTGCTTTCACTGTTTCCGTGAGTCACTGACGGTTTACAAAGAAACCCCTCACGTTCTATTTCTTCACAGACCAGGGTCCCTGACGGTGAGCGACATGGCAGAGCTTCGGCGAGCTTGCGTACTGGCCGATTTACGCAAGGACTGGTGCTCTACTTCGGCCGAAACCAAATTCACGTCCTAATCACTGTTTCCCCTAAGTCAATTGCATGATTGGTGATCTATCTAGCCCTACCCACGAGGAAAGTAGATGGCGTGGACATGTGCTTGTGTTCCCAGTAATTGGTGGGCTCCTAGTTCAATTGGGTGGGTCGGTGAGCATCACGGGGTTATGAAAGCACTTAAACGAGAAAGCGGAGAGGATGAACTGACCGGAGTTGTACTGGCCGCGATAAGGTTGTTTTCACGGTGGCGGAGACTCGGTTTGGGGGAAATCAGAAATTCGTGAGCTCTAGTGATCGATTAAGGGTGGGAGCGGGTGCTTCGGCTTCGTGATTACATGGCGCAACAGACCCAGCCATTATAGGGTTGTTAAGCGGTAGCTGATGAATTTGGGGCGAGACACACGACGGTTAGAGGAGGGGGAGCTCACTGGTGCCGCGAATTCGTGTCCTGCACCGTGGCATTTACTCTGGTGATCAACAGAGAGCTAGAGCGAGTCACGGCGATGCGGTGGAGATGCTTAGACACGCGGCACAAGGCCGGAAGGCGGCGGTCACCGGCGTGCTTATCAGAATCCACCGCGGCGAACTCTGTACGGTGGCCGGAATACTTTACTGGTCGGAGCTTATCCACGGCGACATAACTCCGAACGTTATCCGATCAACCCGAGCACGAATCGAGACGATGACGGCACGAATCGCGGCGGAGATCGTCGGCGGTGAACTGAGCGGTTGATCTGATCTTGTTCAGTCACTGTACCATGGGAGCCATCATCAGAGCGCCTGACAGTCAATGTTCAAATCAAAATTTCTCCAAATTTTCTGTGGTGGCTGATTCAACTCTCTGCATTAAAGTTATAGACCTATAGTCCATCTTCAACTTTGCCACAAAGCTCACCGTAAAATAGTCACCGAATCTGACTAAAAATCAGGTTCAAAGTCCACCTAATTTCACTGTTACTGGAAATTTAGTCCTAGGGTTGTCTGACAGCCCGACATTGGGTCTAATTATCTCCAATTTCTTCATAACATCAATGCTTAACCTCTTAAACAAAGTTGTTCACCTTTAATAGTGCTACAATTTTGATGTGGTGACCTAGGGTAAGTTCTCACTGTTTTGGAAGTTATAAAGCTCCAAAGTTGAGCCAAAATACTGATTTTCAGACTTAGGTGTATAGGGTTTAAGTGGTGCTTTTTGCAATTAGACCCAAAACTTAGGGTTTAACTTGCAAATCCACATATTTGTGATCCATATGACTTAGGACACTTTATTATCATGGTTTTTGCACTTTAGTCCAAAAGTGGACTAATTTCACACTTAACCCCCCTAGGGTTTAGGTTTAGGGTTTTCTAGGGTTCCAATTAGGGTTTTTGGTATCTCAGGGATGTAAATGTAATGTAGGTCCATCCTTGGTAACATTATTTCATTTAATCTCTGGGGTTTTCTCTATTTGGGTCTTGTTTTACCCTTCTAACCCCCATTTAGGGTTAAGTATCCTACTCCAAGGTTCTATTTGCAAAACACCATAACAATACAACTTGTTTGGGATCTTTTCCTAGTGAATGCATTCTAGGTGTATCAAACATATGAAATGCTAATGCTGATGATGTTATGCTCAAGTTTTAGTGATAGTAACACCAGGGGCGTTACATTCGTCAGATGTGGCCCTAGTGGACTTAGCTTGACAGGCAAAGATTTAGTCATTACCTTTAAAATTTCTTCCACGTCGGCAGCAGAAAGCGTTGAAGGAGCCTCTTCCTCTATATCAGTCGTTTTTTGTTTCGGAGCAGCAGCCTTTCTTTTCTTCGGAGCAGCCATCTTTGGCTCAGGGCTCAATTTTCTTTTCTTCAAAATTTCTTCATCTTTCTTCACTAATTTAGCAGCTTCTTTATTCAGAACACTAACAACTCTTTTTCTTTTTTGCCCTTCGGCCCCTCTGTCCAATCGCTCATAGTCAGGATACTCAAAATTCAGTGCATCCAAGACCCAGTTCAACCTTCGCTTCGGTCGAGTGCTAAAGGCTGCAGTCATTAGTTGATCTTCTTTTTTAGAATAGTTGCCAAGGATCTCGTTGCACATAACTTCAATTGTGTCTAACCATTCTTGGCATGGTTCTTTGAAGTGTTTCTTGAATTTATAATAATAGGGCAACCAAACAAGTTCCTTCTTTTTCTTTTCCCCTTTGAGCTTCGGCATGTCCCATTCTTTCAAAGTCGGGAATACTCTGAAAGCTAAGAATTCTTGCACCAAATCCCTAGTGCCAATGTGCTCTGAAACAACTCAAAATTCACCCAAGGCAATTTGGCATGGTGATTCCGGCAACATGTTGCACTGGGGCCTAGTTTTTCCAAAGACTAACTCCCATGGGCTCTGAACCAGCTTCTCCTTCTTCTCGTCAACCTTAACATAAAACCACTCGGTCTTCCAGGCGGTGGGCCATTTGGTATGATAGCTAATAACTGGAGACTTCGCATCTTTGCGATAAGCAAAATTGTAGCAGCCGAAATTCTCGTGCAACCCATCTTCTCTAGCTTTTGTCTGATAATAAAGCTCATGTGCCCGGCAGAAACCTTCGACAAGCGGTTCCGCCCCTGGCTTCGGAGAGCCCAAATGTAAACGCTAAGCCTAACGATGGCGTTAGGAGTTAGCTGATGAAGATAAATCCCAAACTTCTCCAACACATCCGCAATCATCTCATGCAAAGGAAATCTCAATCCTGCTTTAAAGAAGCTTTTAAAGACTACCACCTCATCCTTTTCTGGCTTCGGAGTAATTTCCTCTCCACCAAAACGAACTAGTTTCTTCTTGGCTTCACTGATATAACCTAGCTTTATCAACTTAGGCATATCACCTTTGGTAATAGTAGACTTCCCAAACTCTAGGTGGCTAGGTTTAGATGGCATGGCGTTGTACTCATCTTTAGTTTCACCTTCTTCAACATCAATCTGCTCAGCTTCGGCAGCAGGGGTACCTTCAGAAGCTTCTTCCGGCATTGCCAGCCCTGATCGTTTCATCACTTCAGAAATCAGAGCGGTTTCAGCAGCTTCGGCTTCCTCTCTGTCACGTATAACCCTGGTCATAGAACGTACCCTTGCCATTTGATGATGAATTCCTCACAATTTTTGATGAAATTGCTGACTTTTTAAATTTTCCCAAAGCTCTTCCTCTTGTGACGAAGCAAAGTCAACAGCGGTGCTTCGGTTGACTGTGATGAACAAGCTTCGGCTATAGTCAAATTTTTGGCAGCAAAATAGGGCAATAGCAATGAATGCTGTGGTAACTTCACACCTACCCATCTGTTTATATAGTGCCGCAGGTGGGGAGGTGAATCGTCAAGTCTTCCGCACCGAACGAACAGTCGCCCGCACTCACTGAGTGGTGGGCCACAGAACCCGAGAAGGTAAATCGCCAGGACGCGTTTACCCGCTGCATGGTGGGACCATCTCGTGCTCGAAATTTTGTGATCGTTTCTCGGCAACGAGCTCAGGGAAGGTGTTTTTCGGATCTTCAGCTCTCCGAAGCCTAGGAGACTTTTTCACGGATCAAGCTCGTTACGAAAAACGATCTAGCACCGCGAAGGGGCTACTGTTGGGGGTATGCTTCGTCACCGAAGATCCTGTAAGAAGAAACACCTTCAGCAGATCCTCTCAAAAGCAGTGCCGAAGCTATCATCCATAAAGCTTTGGCACAGTGACATGTCTCAAGACGAAGAAGTGAACTGACTTAAAGATGAAATGACCAATCGACCCGCGATGGCTTGTATTATGATTGTAAGCATTTGTAAAGGGCATGAATGTAATTTCTCACAGGTTGTGCCCTATGCCTATAAATAGATGAACAGTACCCCCGTACTGTTCACGGAATCTTGTAATCACTTGCACGTGACACTCGGATTATTGCCTTCCGCCAAGACGAAGGTATAAATGTGATTAAATGTTATGTTTTAATATTTAGGTTTATATGATGAAATATATGAATAAGTTTATGTGTTTTGATATATTATTCTTTCATGTTTCACATTTCATATATTTTATCTTCTGTTATTTCATAACCTCAATCACGAAGGTATAACCTTCAAAAACTTTTGTTCATGACCTTCGTTCGAAGATCATTATACCCTTGAGGAAATAATGATTCAATGGACGAAGGGCATTAACACTTAACATTTTATGTTGCCTTGTTCTTAATTCAAAGCATTTGAGAGCAAGTCCCCAACATCTACAAAGATAATTCAAGTTTTTCTAGAGCTTTCCGCAGCAGCTTCATCAGCATCCGTCAAAACTTCAGATCATTGATCTTCGGCTTCATCATCCTATACACAATAGCAGTATAAGGTAAATAGAAATCTCGAGAGAAGGTAAGCAACAGGTACAAATTTAATACCGGCATAAGATGACTTCGAGCTTCGTCACCAGCCAAGTTCTGCCCACCCTTCGTCCAAATTTGAGTTATGAATCTATTTCCAATGCTTCGGGCCAGGCTGGGAAAGTCAGTTAAATCCACTAGTGATAAGCTGAAGTTCGGCCTATTTACAATCTTCTCGTGCGTGCAACCAGCCTTCATGAAAGCTACAGCTGTGCCGCGAGAAGCCAGTAGGGCACAGAAGTCACCATGCCCAGCTATAACTTCGTCAAGCGCATCAACTTCGCCTTCAATGTGTTCGAAGGTGCTTGACAGGTCTTCAACCGAAGGTTCAAATTTTTTAGAACTGGCTCCCACCAAGTTGAAGACCTGCTTTAGCCGTTGCACGCACTGGTTGCTGAAGTTTAGGCATTTGTCCTGAAGCTCTTTCAAGGATTTTTGCAAATTCGAGCTCTTTTCGACTTCGGCTTCAAGCTTCGCATCAAAATTCTTCTTTTCTTACTCGAAGCTTTCTGACTTCAGGAGGAGTTCACTATTTAATCTAGTAATTTCGGCTTGGGCTTCTGACAATGAACCCTCCATTGTTTGAAGAAGAAAATCTTTCTTTTCAAGAGCAGCTTCATGATCTTTGATTTTACTTTCTAAGCCTTCAATTATAACCTCATGTTTCTTATCTTCGAGGTCCTATTGCATCCTCAAGGCTTTACTTAGTAGCATACTCTGTGCAAAATAACTTTCATCACAAATCACCTTCGTTGCAAAAACAATAAAAGGTAGCTGCTGATATGCTCAAAATTACCTTAAAATTAGAATAGAATAAGCTACCGATGATATGCTGTCGTCGGTAGCTGCTGATATCAGCTTCAAGCTTCGGAAAACCAACACTCTTTGATAAAGTGCTGATAATCTTCGCTCCAGTTCGATCCCAAATGCATCCTAAGGCTTCATCATTAACTCCGCCAAAGAGCATGGCCCTTGGCTGGTGGCCACAGGATATAGCGTACTCCAGCAGCTCCTCCTTCTTAGCCTTAGTTAATTCTTCACCAATTAAATTTTCAAACTTGAAGCCTCTTTGTTCCAAAGTATCTTCGGTAATTTTCTTCCCTTTTCTAGGCATTGTGGTCAGGACTTCTTCTGCAGCAGCAGCAGCTTCCTCCGCAGCCAAATCAAAGAGCACTTTATCAATATTAGATAATGCATTTTCCAGGTTGGTAGCTTCGGCAGTTGCAGCTTCGACATAAGCAGCAACTTCGGCAGCTAGTGTAATTTTTGATGCTGAAGCCGACGGTGGCGTCTCCTCAATAGCTTGCATAACGGTAACAATCCTTCGCTTTTTTGACCCAACCGCCTTCTTCGTTGTTGAAGGCTTGGCCTTCTTCTGTAAAAGTTTTGTCAGTTGCGGCCCCAGAGGACTTAGCAGCTTGATAGGTAAGGATTCGGTCATTACCTTTAGAATTTCTTCTACTTCAGCAGCAGAAGGTGTTGAAGGAGTTTCCTCCTCTTTCTCAGCTGCTTTTGGCTCCGGAGATGCAACCTTTCTCTTCTTTGAAGCAGCCATCTTCGGCTCAGGACTAGATTTTTCTCTTTTTCAGAGCTTCTTCATCCGCTTTCACCATCCTAGCAGCCTGCCTGCTCAGAACACTAACAATCTTTTTTCTCTTTTGCCCTTCAGCACCCTTGTTTAGTCGTTCATAGTCAGGATATTCAAAGTTTAAAGCATCCATTACCCGATTCAACCTTCATTTTGGTCAGGTGCCGAAGGCTGCAGTCATCAGTTGATCTTCTTTTTTAGTATAATTGCCCAAAATTTCATTGCACATGGTTTCAATCATTTCTAGCCACTCTTGGCTGAGCTCTTTGAATTGTTTTTCAAACTTAAAGCGATAGGGCAATCGAACAAGTTCATTCTTCTTCCTTGTTCCCTTCAGCTTCGGCATATTCCATTCACTCGATGTTGGAGATACCTTGTTGGCAATGTATTCTTGCACTAAATCTCTAGTGTTGATCTGTTCAGCTACCACCCTGAACTCTGCTACATCTTATCAACATGGTGACCCCGGCATCATACGGCATAGGGGCCTAGTCAGTCCGAAGCTTAAACTCAGTGGACTCAACACTATTTGCATCAACTTCTCTTTTTCTTCTCATCGGCCTTGAAATAAAACCATTCATTCTTCCAGCCGATCGGCCACTTTGTGCGGTAGCTGAGAACCGGAGCCTTCATATCCTTGCAATATGCAAAGTTATAGCAGCCAAAATTTTCATGTAACCCGTCTTCTCTGGCCTTTGTTTGATAGTGCAATTCATGCGTTCGGTAGAAAGCTTCAGCATTCGGGTCCATCCCTTGGCTTCGAAGGGCCCAGATGAAGACGCTGAGCCTAACGATAGCGTTAGGGGTCAGCTGATGAAGGTAGATCTCATAGTTATCCAAAACCTCCCCAATCATCTCGTTCAAGGGAAATCGTAATCCCGCTCTGAAAAAGCTCTTGAAAACCACCACTTCATCTTTTTTGGGTTCTGGAGTGATTTATTCTTCGGCAAAACGAATAAGCTTCTTCTCAGTCTCCCAGAAGTAACCCAGCTTCATCATCATGGGCACATCGGCCTCTGAGACAGTAGATTTTCCAAAGTCCAAGTGGCTGGGTTTTGTTGGGATAAGAATGTTATAGTCTTCCTCTTCTTCATCAGCATCTTCTTCTTTGATGTTAGCCTGTTCAGCCTATTCAGCTTCGGCAGTAGGTGCACCTTCGTCATTAGCTCCCTCTGTCACAACCAGTCCCGATTGCCTCATAACTTCGGAGATCGGAGCCGTCTCGGTAGCTTCGGTCTCCTCTTCTTCACAGGTCATCCTTGCAGTTGAGTGTACTCTGGCCATCTGATGTTGAACCTCTTACAAGTTTTTACGAAGCTGATGATTTTTACAGTTTTGACGAAGCTCTTTCTTTTGCCGAAGCTAAATCAAGTTGATGCTTTACTCGAAAATGCAGTGAAAAAGCTTTGGCTATGGTTAAATTTTCCAACAACACAATAGTGCAATGGCAATGAATGCTATGGTAACTTCACACCTACCCGTCTGTTTATATAGTGTTGCAGGTGTGAAGGTGAATCGCCAAACTGCCCGCACCCGCTGAACAATTACCCGCACCCACTGAACGGTGGACCACTCGGCGCATGGGAGGTGCGAGGCGTGTATCCGCCGCATGGTGGGCCACCTCGCGCTCGGAATATTTTAATTGTTTCTCGGCTATGAGCTCAGGGAAGGTGTTTTTCGGACCTTTGGCATTCCGAAGCCTTGGAGATTTTTCACGGATCAAGCTCGTTATGAAAAACGATCTAGTGCCGTGAAGGGGCTACTATTGGGGGTCTGCTTCGTCGCCGAAGGTCCTATAAGAAACACCTTCAAAAGATCAGCACAGAAGTAACACCGAAGCTACCTTCCAGGGAGCTTCGGCATAACGACACGCCTTGAGACGAAGGGTTGCACCAACTTAAAGATGAAAAGACAGATCGGCCCATGATAATATGTTTCATGATTGTAATTAGTTGTAAAGGACATAAATATAATTTTGACCGGGCTGCGTCCTGTGCCTATAAATAAATGAACAGTACTCCTGTACTGTTCATGCTGACTTGCACTCACTTGTGCATCACGCTTGAACTTTTCACCTTCTATCAAGCCGAAGGTATAAATGTAATTTGATGTTGTTATTTATTCATGATGATATAATAAAGATATATTGATAATATCATATGGTTATTCATGTTATTTCTCATGTTTCATATGCTTCGTCTTTCATTAACATGTATTATGATGATGAAGGTACGTCCTTCATAACCTTCGTCCGAAGATCATTATATCCTAAGGGAAATAATGCTTCGAAGGACGAAGGACATTAACCATTAATCTCTTTTTGTGTTGCCTTGTTCTTAATTCGTAGCATTTGAGAACAAGTCCCCAACAATGCTTGTAATGATTCAACTATCAGTCTTAGAAATGAAAATGCTAGTTTAATTGCTAAGATTGATAAATTGAATGAATCAATTTCTAGCCTTAAAATTGAAAATGCTAGTTTAATTTCAAAGGCTAAAGATTTAAATGTTTGCAATTATTCTATTTCCTGTCTTAGAAATGAGAATGCCATATTACATGCTAAGATAGAAGAATTAAATGCTTGCAAACCCTCTACATCTAGTGTTGATCATGTTACTATTTATACTAGATGTAGAGACATTAATGTCGATGCTATTCATGATCACCTTGCTTTAATTAAATAACAAAATGATCATATAGCACAACTAACTAGTAAAATCAATGAGCATGAGATAGAAAAAGAAAATTTTAAATTTGCTAGAAGCATGCTCTATAATGGGAGATGCCCTGGCATTAAGGATGGCATTGGTTTCCAACAAGGAAGCATGAGCTATATTTTATATCCTGCTGGTTATCCTGAGCATAAGATTAGGAGAATTCATGCTAAGAAGTCTCATTTTGTTTCTCATCATGAATTTATGTATAAGAATGAGGCATCTAGCTCTAGGCATTCTACACATGTTAAAATGCCTAAAAAGAAATATCCTACTGCATCAAATGATCATAACATTTCATTTAAAACTTTTGATGCATCTTATGTTTTAACTAACAAATCAGGCAAGGTAGTTGCCAAATATACTGGGGGCAAACACAAGGGTTCAAAGACTTGTGTTTGGGTACCTAAGGTGCTTGTTTCTAATGTGAAAGGACCCAAGACCATTTGGGTACCTAAGAACAAGGCCTAAATTGTTTTGCAGGTTTATGCATCCAGGGGCTCAAGTTGGATTATTGATAGCAGATGCACAAACCACATGACAGGGGAGAAAATGATGTTCTCCTCCTACGAGAAAAATGAAGATCCCCAAAGAGCTATCACATTCGGGGATGGAAATCAAGGTTTGGTCAAAAGACTTGGTAAAATTGCTATATCACCTGACCATTCCATTTCCAATGTTTTTCTTGTAGATTCTTTAGATTACAATTTGCTTTCAGTTTCTCAATTATGCAAAATGGGTTACAACTGTCTTTTTACTGTCTTTAGAAGAAGTGACGATTCAGTAGCATTTAAGGGAGTATTAGAGGGTCAGCTATACTTAGTTGGTTTTAATAGAGCTGAACTCGATACTTGCTTAATTGCTAAGACTAATATGGGTTGGCTCTGGCATCACCGACTAGCCCATGTTGGGATGAAGAATCTTCACAAGCTTCTAAAGGGAGAGCACATTTTGGGACTAACAAATGTTCATTTTGAGAAAGACAGGGTTTGTAGCGCATGTCAAGCAGGAAAGTAAGTTGGTACTCATCATCCACATAAGAACATAATGACAACGGACAGGCCACTGGAACTACTCCACATGGATCTATTCGGCCTGATAACTTACATAAGCATCGGCGGGAGTAAGTACTGCCTTGTAATTGTGGATGATTATTCTCGCTTCACTTGGGTATTCTTTTTACAGGAAAAATCTCAGACCCAAGAGACCTTAAAGGGATTCTTGAGACGAGCTCAAAATGAGTTCGGATTAAGGATCAAGAAGATAAGAAGCGACAATGGGACGGAGTTCAAGAACTCTCAAATCGAAGGTTTTCTTGAGGATGAGGGCATCAAGCATGAGTTCTCTTCTCCCTACACACCTCAACATAATGGTGTAGTAGAGAGGAAGAATAGGACTCTACTGGACATGGCAAGGACCATGCTTGATGAGTACAAGACTCCAGACCAGTTTTGGGCCGAGGCAATTAACACCGCCTGCTACTCCATCAACCTGTTATATCTTCACTGAATCCTTAAGAAGACATCATACGAACTCCTCACCGGTAAAAAGCCCAATGTTTCATATTTTAGAGTCTTTGGTAGCAAATGCTTTATTCTTATTAAAAAAGGTAGAAAATCTAAATTTGCTCCTAAGGTTGTAGAAGGCTTTTTACTAGGATATGACTCAAACACAAGGGCATATAGAGTCTTCAACAAATCCACTGGATTAGTTGAAGTTTCTTGTGACATTGTGTTTGATGAGACTAATGGCTCCCAAGTGGAGCAAGTTGATCTCGATGAACTAGATGATGAATAGGCTCTGTGCGTCGCACCAAGGAACATGTCCATTGGGTATGTGTGTCCTAAGGAATTCGAAGAGCCTCCAGAAGCACAAGATCAACCATCATCTTCCAATCAAGCATCTCCACCAACTCAAGATGAGGATCAGGCTCAAGACAATGAAGATGAAGGTCAAGAGGTTGAGCCACCTCAAGAGGAGGACAATGGTTAAGGGGGATATGAAGTTGATCAAAACAAGGAAGATGATCAGGGTCAAAGACCGCCACACCCAAGAGTCCACCAAGCGATTCAAAGAGATCACCCCGTGAACTCAATTCTCGGTGACATTCATAAGGGGGTAACTACTCGATCTCGAGTCGCTCATTTTTGTGAACATTACTCTTTTGTGTCCTCTATTGAGCCATACAGGGTCGAGGATGCACTAAGAGATTTGGATTGGGTGTTGGCTATGCAAGAGGAGCTCAACAACTTCACAAGGAATGAGGTATGGCATTTAGTTCCATGTCCTAATCAAAATGTTGTAGGTACCAAATGGGTATTCCGCAACAAGCAAGATGAGCATGGTGTGGTGATAAGGAACAAAGCCTGACTTGTGGCCAAGGGTTATTCACAAGTCAAAGGTTTGGATTTCGGTGAAACCTATGCACCCGTAGCTTGGCTTGAGTCAATTCATATATTACTTGCCTATGCTACTTACCATGGCTTTAAGCTTTATCAAATGGACATGAAAAGTGCCTTCCTCAATGGACCAATCAAGGAAGAGGTCTATGTTGAGCAACCTCCTAGCTT
This sequence comes from Zea luxurians, assembly GCA_029449295.1. NCBI lineage: Eukaryota > Viridiplantae > Streptophyta > Magnoliopsida > Poales > Poaceae > Zea > Zea luxurians. Next base: position 9,028,733 of record JAOPSE010000093.1, on the reverse strand, counting down.
TGAAGATAGTGAGTACCCTAACCATGTTTACAAACCCTCAAAGACGCTTTATGGGCTCAAGCAAGCCCCCAAGAGCATGGTATGAATGCCTACGAGATTTTCTTATCAGTAATGGCTTCAAAGTCGGCAAAGCCAATCCTACTCTCTTTACTAAAACCATTGCAAAAGATTTGTTTGTATGCCAAATTTATGTTGATGATATCATATTTGGGTCTACTAACAAATCTACTTGTGAAGAGTTTAGTAGGATTATGATTCAAAAATTCGAGATGTCTATGATGGGGGAGTTGAAGTATTTTCTAGGATTTCAAGTCAAGCAACTCCAAAATGGCACCTTCATCAGCCAAACCAAGTACATTCAAGACATACTTACCAAGTTTGGAATGAAGGATGCCAAGCCCATCAAGACACCCATGGAAACCAATGGGCATCTCGACCTCGACACGGGAGGTAAATCCGTAGATCAAAAGGTATACCGGTCGATGATAGGATCTTTACTCTATTTTTGTGCATCTCGACCGGATATTATGCTTTCTGTATGCATGTGTGTAAGGTTCCAGGCCGATCCTAAGGAAGTTCACCTTAGGGCCGTGAAAAGAATCATGAGATACTTAGTTTACACTCCTAAGTTTGGACTTTGGTACCCCAAGGGATCCACCTTTGATTTAATAGGATATTCAGATGCCGATTGGGTAGGTTGTAAAATTGATAGGAAGAGCACATCAGGGACTTGTTAGTTTCTGGGGAGATCCCTGGTGTCTTGGGCTTCAAAGAAACAAAACTCAGTAGCTCTTTCTACCACCGAAGCCGAGTATATTGCCGCAGGCCATTGTTGCGCGCAATTGCTTTGGATGAGGCAAACCCTCAGGGACTATAGCTACAAATTGAGCAAAGTCCCTCTCCTATGTGATAATGAGAGTGCCATCCGCATGGCGGATAATCCCGTTGAACACAGACGCACTAAGCACATAGACATTCGGTATCACTTTCTGAGGGATCACCAACAAAGGGGGGATATCGAGATAGCTTATGTTAGCACCAAAGAACAATTAGTCGATATCTTCACCAAACCATTAGATGAGAAAACCTTCACCAAACTTAGGAATGAGCTAAATATACTTGATTATCAGAATTTTGATTGAAACATTGCACACAAAGCTCATTTATATACCTTTGATCATATTTCTTTTATATCTACAACTAATGTGTTTTCAAGTGTATCTCTATGCTAAGTCGTAGATTGAAGGGGAAATGGAGTCTTCGGCGAAGATAAGGCTTCCACTCCACTCTAACGGTATCATTTACCCTTCGTCGTCACTCCGCATCACTCTCACTTTGGTATAATCTTTCACTCATATTTACTTGTACCAACGGGGGAGAAAGTAAAAAGAGCTCTCAAAAGACTCCGTTTTTGGCGATTAATGCCAAAGGGGGAGAAATATTAAGCCCAAAGCAAAAGGACCGCACCACCACCTTTCAAAATAAAGCTTTCAATTAGTATCTTGTTATTGATATATTTCAAATTTGTCTTTTCAATTGGTATCTTATGGTAGAAATTTCTTCAATTAATATTTTTAATTGGTATATTTCAAAAGATGAAGTTTCAAAACTATTATCTAAGCGTAAGTTCCAATTGGCATCTATTAAAACCCTCTTGAAAGCTAAGAGGGGAATTTCATCAAGGGGGAGTTTTGTTTAAAGTCAAAGAAAAAGCATTTGAAACAGGGGGAGAAATTTCAAATCTTAAAAATGCTTCTTGCAATCTTATTCATATTCCTTTGACTTCTTGCAAAAGACTTTGAAAAGATTTTCTAAAAAGTTTTGCAAAAACAAAACAAGTGGTGCAAGCGTTGTCCAAAATGTTAAAATAAAAGAAAACCAACCATGCATATCTAATAGAAGTAGAAATTGGTTTAATTCTAAGTAGCCTATGCACTTACCTTATCCAAACTAGTTTAATTCTGCACTTTTATATTTGCCTTGGTTTGTGTTGGCATCAATCACCAAAAAGGGGGAGATTGAAAGGAAAATAGGGGTTAACCTTTTCCTATAAATAATTTTGGTGGTTGAATGCCCAACACAAATAATTGGACTAACTAGTTTGCTCTAGATTATATATTCCACAGGTGCATAAAGGTTCAACACAAACCAATAAAAGATCAAAGTTAGGGTTCAACAGAAAGGAGCAAAAGAAACCGAAGAGTACCCTAGTCTGGCGCACTGGACTGTCTGGTGCACCAGGGTCGTACGACTCCAAACTCTTCACCTTCGGGTTTCTGATGCCTCGCTCCGCTATAATTCACCGGACTGTCCGATGTGCCACCGGAGCAACGGCTAGCCGGCGCAACGGTCGGCTGCAACGGTCGCCTGCAACGCTACAGTGCGCGGGCTGTTCGCGCAGAAGTCACAGCAGCCGCCAGAGGCGCACCGGACATGTAACACCCTGATTTTGGGGGTATAAAATTTCTTTCTAATTATCACCCAAAATCATGTGTTACTCTTCCTTTTCTCACTCTAGGTTTTATCTCTCTAGATTCTTTCTCTCTTTTTCCTTTTGATTAGAAATAGCTTAAACTAGTGGAGGTTAATTATTTATTTTTGCCAAAACCTTATGGGTCATGACATATTGCATCATGCTAAGCTTAAAATATTCTTTGAAGTGTTGCACAAGTTTGAATTTATTTGAATTTGAAACCTAGTTTGAATTTGGATTTGAAAACCCTATAGAAAAAGAAATAGAAAAGGAATTAGAAAATCCACAGAAAAAGAAAAAGGGAAAGCAGCCCAGTCGGCCCACTAAGCCCAGCCAGGCCGCACGCTCGCGCTGCCTGACAGGCGGACCCCGCCTCTCAGCGGCAGTTCCCCTCTCGCGCGCACCCTCCCTCTCTCGCTCGCTGCCCAGTGGGGCCAACCTGTTGGCGCCAGTTTCCTTCGCCCTTTCGCGCCCTCTCTCTCTGTCTCGCGAGCCCGGATCGCCAGCCGCCGAGCCGTTGCCCCGAGCAACCCTTTCCTCTCTCTCTGCGCCGTGGGCCTGCCTTGTAAGTTCTGCCCCCTCCGCGCTCGCCGTGGACCGACGCGTGCGCACTCGCGCATGTCGCCAGATTTCTCGGCCAAGACGCCCGCCCACGCGCCTAGCTCCCTTCTTAGAGCCCCGCCAGTGCCCCGCGCACACCCCCTCACCTCATTTCACGCAGCTTCGCCCTCTCTCGCGCTCTGTTTTCACCGCCAGCCGCCGCCGGAGACCCGTGCTCGCGTTCCCGGCCATCCAGCTCGTCGAAGACTGCCCCAAGCCTTCCCGAGCTCCGCCCCGAGGTGAGACACTCGTCCCTGTGCCCAATTTCCCCTATTGCGCCCTGTGCTAGGCCAATTTCACCTTCGCCGGTGCTCGGCCGCGGCGGTCCGCCGTGCTCGCGCGGTGGCCGGCCGATTTACCCTGGTCTAGTTCACCGGAGTAGGTCCCTGTGTCACCCCTGCCTCTACTAAAGTTAGCCAAGGCCTTAGCGTGCCTTAGGACCCCTCCCCGTGGCCGAAATGGCTCACCGGAGTTCCTCCGGCCTGTCCGAGGCTTTCTCACCGCCGTTCTCCCCTCTCTGCCCGTGGATTCATGGCCCCTTCCCCGCCATTGAGTTCACTGTGGCACCCTCTTCCTCCCTGTCCAACTCCGGCGACCCCGGAACCCCTCCCTAGTTCATGCCTGCCTCAACTCCGGTGACCTCACCGCCGCGAAGAAGAACAGCGCCGCCCGCAGCCGTCTATTTCCCCTAGTCTGATCCCCTCTGTCCGATTTAGATCGAACGGCCCGGACCGTGGGTACCGCTTCGTGCACGCGTGCCCTACACCCTTGGCCTGCCTCTGATCCCCTCCGTCCGATCCTGATCAAACGGCCCGGACCGTGGGATACCACTTCGCGCACGCGCGCCCTGGCCCGCCTGTCAGCGCCCAAACCCCTCTGGCGCTGGGCTCGCTCGGTCAGCGCGCTCTCCCCCTCTGTAGCTGACACTCCCTGGCCCGCCTGTCAACGCTCGCCCGCTCGCGCATGCGCCCCCTCGGCCGCTGATCTAATACCAGCCGTTGGTTTTAGATCTGACGGTTAGATTCACCCGATACCCCTTCGTGCAGTAGTTTTCTTAAAGAGACCCTCGGTTTCTTGGAAATCAACCAGCTGTCCCTGGTTTTCGCGCGCAGACCCCTGTAATCTTGCAGATCTAGCCCTGGACTTTTAAATATTCACAGAATTAGCCCTAATTTCATATTTTGAATTCCCAAACTTAATTATTTCATAACTTTTGCATATGAACTCCAAACTTAGTGATTCAAATTGCAAAATGTTCATAGGATTATTCTCTATCTAAATAAAATAATTTCAATTACTGTCTGCACACTATAAATGTTTAGGATTGAATATGAACTAAGGTAGATGTAGTTTTATTTATTTAATAAAATAAATAAAAGGAGAACCTTAGAGATTTAATCATGTTTAAACTTGTGAGATTAATGATATGTATTACATGAGTTCATCTATGTTCTAATTTTAAGTCACAATAAATAAATTGATCTATGATTATGTACTTGTAAGTAACACTTAGGGGAAATAGTAATCTATTTTCAAATAAAGTTAATGTATGTTATAGTTTATGTTATACTTTGAATTCAATATCCCTTATGTAGTATTGCGTCTTTTTAAGATGTGTTTGTACATGTTTGGTGTGATGTTCATTTGTACTTTCCAATGTATTGAATGCATGCTTGCCTTATTTAGACAACGAGCAGTCCGAGGTTCCTGAGTGTGTTGTTGGAGACCTCCCTGAGCAACAACCTGGTGAAGGCAAGTGTCCTCTGACCTATTATGTCCTACATACTTTATGAATTACTATCTCGCATTACATTACTTAAACCTAAGGATTGACTAGCTTTCTATTTACTTTATCCTTGTTTACCTTTTGGGGTTATCATGGTTAGCATGTTGCTATTGCCTTAATCAATGAACATGATGTGAACATTTATGATATGACACTGTTATCCCGATTATGTGGATGATTCTGTGATACCTTAGGGGGCTCAGGCCTTCTTACTGAGTACCTCTTTGTAAGGACCTGTTCGTGGAGTGACCACCCGGGATAACAGTACAACCATGAGTGTGGAATGGGACGCCCTTAGCTGATTAATTACATGAACCTGGGGGTGTAGTTGGTTTTGCCGGAGGGCCGTCAATGGTGGCCGAGGCGTAGTAAGGTTGGGGTGCAGAGGTTCTTTCGATTTGGGTTTTGTTAGTCACCCACCTTGGGGAGGTGTACTGCGTTTGTATGACTAGCGAAACCTAACGAGCAGCTATGCACCAGGGGAGTCTTTGTAAAGGCTACGTAGTGTATCCCTGGCCATTCACCTTGGTAGTGAAGATCGGGTCTGTACAACCTAGGCTGGAAAGGGATCACGACTTGTGGGTAAAGTGTACAACCTCTGCAGAGTGTTAAAAACTGGTATATCAGTCGAGCTCACAGTTAAGAGCAGCCTTGGGATCCTCTTTGATTAGAAGAACTTTGGATATTATTATGTTGATGGTTAATAATGATGTTATAAAATCTGATCTCTGGTATTTCTGTGTCAGAGAGGAAATTCTCCGGCCAGGTGGCGGAACGCACCCGCCCTAAATCCTAAGATGAGGAGGGGCCTAAGCATTTTGCCTATCTACTTGGTGATCGATGAATGCAAGAACACACTAGGGTTTAGAGTGGTTCAGGCCGCCGGAGCGTAATACCCTACTCCACTATGTGTAGTATTGAGCTTGAGAGCTTGTATGAACTTGTGAGTCTGAGAATCTGAGTGAGTCCCCTTGTAACGTCGTGTGCCTTCCCTTTTATATCTCAAGGGGGGCACGTACAAGGATACTGAGCCCCGACATGTAGGCTCAGGGGCAAATGGAGGGAATACACTATAGAAGTATCACATGCCAGCAACATCTGGGCAATCTCCAGGCGCCGTAATGTCCGTAGCCCATACGATATTGATATGTCACGGCTGCTTCCTCGGTAACGCGCGAGTGATGATGAGCATAGTGTACGCCGCAGCATGGGCGTACCGCCTGCCAATGGAATGGACAGGCATGCCGCCTGCAAGATGGCCTAGTCGTCGTCCGTCAGTGGAGTGGACAGGGCACATTAAATGCTGAGGCGGCACATCGCCTGTCAGTGGAGTGGACAGGGCTCATTAAATGCTGAGGCGGCACATCACCTGCCAGTGGAATGGACAGGCGGTGCGCCTTATCAGCAATAAATGCAGTGGTCGCACGGCCCAGGGGCCTCACGTCAGGCTCTGCCCGCTGGCTTACGTCATGGGCAGCAGGCCACGTGGCAGCATCGGGTCTCCGCCTGAGCGGGGAGCAGAAGCAGACACGTGTCGGCTCTGGACCCCCACCTGGCCTTGATTGAGGCCTGGGTATTCTTTGTCCTAGAATCTCAAGACCCTGCTGTGAGTGGCCCGGACCCCACACAGAGGGGTTCGGGACCTGTCTCAGGGGTCTGGATCGCGCCCGTGGAGGTCCTGGACCTTACCCGGGCGTCCGGTTTGTATATGCAGGGGTCCAACACTTCCCCATGGGGGTCCGAACCCACTGTTGATACCTTGGAGGATATTGTCTTCTCTGGCCACGTGGCGGCCCCGGAGCCATCCACGTGGTGGGGTCGGTCGCTGTTTACCACGCGACTAGAGATAGCCGCGTGGGTATCGCGTCTTCATACTGTAGTAAGGGGTACCCCTGTTTCAGGGTACCGACAGTGGCCCCCGGGCCCACCTCAGGGGAGGATACGAGCCCGCAGGTGGGGCTAAAGCTTGATTGGCGATTGGCGCGCCGCTTCCGTGCGCTTGCTGACGTAATTACTGCCAATCCGCCTTCAGTAACGCCAACTGCCAAGTCTGTCCCCGCGGCTGACTAACCCCCGGCCCCCACGCCTGGTGGTTTTGCCGGGCCACGCGCGAGGCGCCTCGATACCACTGCATTGGTTTAAAAATTCACCTTCTATGTCTTCTGCGGTGGCCTCGAGGAGGCGAGGTACTGGCGCGAGCGGCGGTTCGCTCTTTTTGCACCTAGAAACTGATGCCCAAGGAGTATGACTCGTGGGCCCAGGCCCCCGTGTCAGAGACTGGGCCGTTGTTTTCGGCGGAGATGAAGAGGCGCACTACCACGGGCAGCGGTTCGCTCCTCGCGTGGTGGTTCGCCTTCTTCGCACTCGGAGACCCGCACACCAGCTGTATGACTTGTGGGCCCGGGCCTCCATGTCATAGGCTGGGCTGCTTTGGTGCGCGTCGAGCGAGATTTTCTACGGCATCTCAGGGCGCGAGCGGGAGAGTCTTCCTTGAAAAGGGATTCACCTTGCGTGCAGCAGTTACGCTTTTGCATTCTCTCTAACTGCTGCGCTCTTTCGCCTTTGAGCTCTCTGCGCCCCTTTGCATTCGCGTTCCTCTACTTTCCACTGTCGTAGTCGCCATGGCCTCGCTAGTTCATCCCGAGCGCTTCCAGTCCGAGGAGGCACTCAATCTGGTGTGCAACCTGCTCGGATGGGGCACACCGGCGTTCGCCGGAAGGATCCGCGCCGGCGCCTCTCCCCTCGGCGATCTCACTGCTAGGGAGTTCGTGCTCTTCGTCTCCTACCTCTCCTGCGAGTTGGCGCTGCCGATCTCGCATTTCTTCCTGCTGCTGCTGGAGGAGCTCGGCCTCCAACTTCAGCACCTCACGCCCCATTCCATCCTCCAGGCGGCCATCTTCGCCCACCTGTGCGAGATGTTCGCAGGGGTGGCGCCCAGCACCTCCCTCTTCCGCCATTTCTTCGTGCTGGTGAAGTCTGGGAAGGCTAAGGACCACCTCGGTGCCAACTATTTCCAGACGAGGTCGGATCCAGTCGTGGCCTACATCCCCTCCCTTGGCAGCGCAAGATGGGAGAACTAGCGCGGCGACTGGGTGATCGCCAGCGCGGAGGCCAACGACCGCCTCGCCCTGCCGAGCAATGGGCCAAGACTCGACCGGAAGCAGTGGAGGGCCAAGCCATCCCTGGCGCTGGAGTTCCAGCTCGTACTGGATAGGATCAAGAGCTTGGCGGCGGGCGGCCTGACGTCGATGCACGTGGTCGAGGACTTCCTGAAGCGCTAGATCGCGCCGCTGCAGCAGACGGTGTGCCTGGGCTGCTGGTTCACCGGCTTTAACGACATCGGTCGGTGCAGCGCGGGCCAGGGACCAACCTGTCCTGGGAGGAGCTGGAGGTTCTGGTGAAGGGGATTACTGGTGAGTCCTTCGTCCCTGAGTCCCTTATCCTTCCCGAGGGCATCTCTGCGCTCTGCGATGACGCAGGGTTGAGGACGGCGATTTTGGCCACGCTGCCAACCCTGGACGAGAGAGGCGTGGCGGTTCGCCAGACCGACGGCCGGGACCCCCACCGTGGGATCCGGATCTCTGATGCGCCGGCTGGAGGCCCCCAGACTGCCGGCGTGGCTCCCAGCGCCCCTGCCAGAGCTTCCCGCGCCTCCGCCGCGGCCCCCTGCCCCTTGGACAAGGGCAAAGGAGCTGCAATCAGCTCCTCTGCCCCGAGCGGCGCTGGGGTGTCAGAGGAAAAGAGGTGACGCTAGCTGCGCCGCGCCGATGGATCGTTTGTTTTGGACCCCCCATTGGGGCCAAGGAGGCTGGCTCCCAAAAGTGTCAGAGGACTGCTGGTGGGACCGAGGAGACCAGCTCCCAAGCCCAGGGCGCGCAGAGGCGCGTCAGTCCTCCGCCACCACAACCATCAGGTCCGCCGCCACCACAACCACCACCACCGTCGGGCCCGCCGCCACCAATAGCACCTGGGGATGATCTCCCCTAGGGGCACTAGCACCAGCAGCAACAGCAGCAGCAGCAGAAGCAGCGGTCGCCCCGCTTCTAGGGTCGCTGGAAGGTCCAGGGCCCCAAGTGAGTGGAGCCCCTTTCTTTTTGATTAGTCTATTTAACATGCCGACAGGTCTTAACTCATCCTTTGCTTGTCAGGGCTTCCTCCCCCTCTGCTCCCAAGATCGTGCCTCCCTCGCCCCCGGCTGCTGCCGCCAAGACAGTGCCACCGGGTCCCTAGGCTCCAGCTGGGGGTCCGGTAGCAGCAGCGCCAAGCGGTGCCGCAGCGGCGGAGGGGGTCCCCACTGCTCCAATGGCTGCAACAGCCTCAACGACGGCGATGCCGTCGAGTACACCATCGGCAGCGGCAGAGCAGGCTCCAACTGCGCTCGCCCCCGCCATCGAGGTCGACGCGGGGGGCACGTCCAGCTCCGTCCTGTCGCCCACTCTAGAGGAGACGGAGGTGATTTTTGGGCGGCGGCTTCGGTCCGGCACCGAGCCAGAGGCGACGCCGATTCCCCTCCCCCTGGTGCTGTCTCGTGCCCATCAGGCTCTACACGAGACCGAGGCGACGATCCTGCAGGAGTGGGAGGCGCTAGAGGCCGAACACCAGCATCTCAGTGACTGGCGTACCCAACTAGAGGAGCGCACCAAGGCGGCGTCCCACTAGTTCGCCTTCGACCGGTCCGAGCTTGAGCGGGACCACAAGGACTACAAGAAGGACCTCCAAAAGGTGTATGCCCGGGAGCTGGAGGTGGCCCGGAAGGAGAAGAAGCTGGCCAAGAAGGAGGAGCACTTGGACCAGAGGGAGGAGGTCGTCACGGAGCTCCAGGTCAAGCAGCGGGTCCAACAGACTGCGGCTGTGGAGAGCCTGCAAAGGCTGCAGCAGGAGCTGGATGACAGGGCCAGCAGCATCGCCTTGGCCGAGGAGAACCTCAAGGAAATGGATGCCTCCCTAGATAAGCGGGCGACGCATTCGCCTGGCAGGAGAAGGACCTCGCCTTTAGGGGGGAAATGTTTGAAAGGTGGGAGAAGCTGCTGGCTAATCATGAGCTCGAGGCGGAGGAGAAGGAGCGGGCGCTGGAGGAGCGGGTCCGCCAGTTCTAGGTGGCGCAGGCAGCACAGGCAGCACCAGGCCCCCAGGCGGTGGAGGCGATGAAGAAGACACTTGAAGATCTCTAGGCGGAGCAGCGCGCCGGGTTCCAGCGCATCGCCGCATGGGCCGGCGAGGTGAGCACGACACTGGTGCCGCTAGGGGTGAGTCCCATCCCGGTGTCGGAGCTGCCGACGTCCATCGCCGACGTGCTCCTGGTGCTGGACTCCGCCGCCGACCGCCTCCATCGCCTGGACCAGATCCTTGGCGCTCGCTTGGAGGCTGAAGGTGGCAGGCTCTGCTAGGCGGTGATAGAGTACATCCTGACATGCTTCCGGAGCCACGACCCAGCCATCTCCTTGGAGCCGGTGATCACTGGTCCGATGGCCGACACCGAAGACGCCGCCCGGAGGCTGTACAAGATACTGTGGAGGTGGTGGCCGAGCGCTTCCAGTGGGATCCTGCCGATGATTAGTAGCTAGATCTGCAGAAACAGGGCAAGGGTTCCGCTGGGGTGCGGCTTGTAATATTTTCTGGTTTTGTAAGATACTTTTGGGAAGTATTAATCTAACGGTGACAGAACTTATCTGTATGCTATTTGCCTTTGCTGTGTGCGTCATTACCAACTTCTCCCTGGTACTTGGCCCCCTGGGATGTAGGCTCGACGTGTCGAGGCTGGATGCCAGTATACTTAAGAAAGAATTGGTGACCTGGCCCCCAGGAGGTAGTCTCGACTAGGACCTGGACCTGCACACAGCCTTGGCTAGGAAGCTTTAGTAGTGCACCCATAGGGCCCACTAACTGGTATCTTTTATCCTTTAATTCACGCAACAGGACCTGCAAGACTTAGACCGGGAAGCCAATCCGTGTGTCCGGACCCCCTGGATCACAGCTCCAAATACTAGGGCACCCGTTGCAGAGTGGTGGAGCACGTAGGCTTAGGGTACGGGACTAGGCTAAGCGGCTACACAGCTCCAGACCACCCTAGGTGACGTGTGTTTGCTCTCTAGAACCGGATCCCAGGTTGCCGGACCCACAGGACTATAGTTCCAAATACTAGGGTACGCGTCACAGAGTGGTAGAGCGTGCAGGCTTAGGGTATGGAACCAAGCTAAACGGCTACACATCTCCGGACCACCCTAGGAGACAAGTACCCGTTCTCTAGAACTGGCCCCCAGGCTGTCGGACCCCCCTACCGAGGGATCCCAAACTGCAAGCCTGGCTACTCAATTCGGATGTCATTATACCAGCAAGGGTGGGAACTGTATGGGTGTTTTAGATGAAAAATGATGCTCATAAATTGAAGCAAAATAAGACCATCACAAAAACAAATCCGAGGTGAATCTTTTCTTTATAACTTGATATTCATGAGTGTAGGCCAACAGACCGGGTTTATGAGGGCGGACCTCATCGGGCTGGCGTACATATATGCGCAACTTAGTTACAAAGGAAGAAAACTGAATCCCTAGGCTTGTTTTTATGGGAAAAACTTACAGAGATGCTCTATGTTCCAGGGATTGGGAAGAGGCTCTCCTTCAGTTGTAGCAAGGCGGACACACCCAGGTCGGCATATTTCTGTCACCTTGAAGGGTCCTTCCCAGCTGAGGGAGAGTTTGTGGAGCCCTTCTCGGTTCAGTACTCGCCTTAGGACTAGGTCCCCGACCCGGAGCTCCCTACTACGCATGAACCGCTGGTGGTAACGCCTGAGCGCTTGGTTGTACCGTGCATTTCGGATTGCTGCTTGCCATCTACGCTCGTCGATGAAGTCCACGTCCTCACGTCGTAGCTGTTCCTAGATAGACTCATCGAAAGCCTGGACCCGTGGGGGCCCATAAGGATTTCTGGGGGAAGGCAGGCTTCGGCCCACCAGGAAGAACGGGGTCTCCCCGGTGGCTCGGCTGGGTGTGGTCCGGTTCCCCCATAGCACGGACGGAAGCTCGCTGACCCAATTTGCACCATGCTTTTTCAAGCAGTCGTAGGTGTGTGTCTTGAGTCCCCTGAGGATCTCTGTGTTTGCCCTCTCCACTTGGCCGTTGCTCCTTGGATGAGCCACAGACGCAAAGCAGAGCTGGGTGTCGATGTCCTCACAATACTCCTGGAAGATCCGACTTGTAAACTGGGTCTCGTTGTTCATAATGATACGGGTTGGGACCCCAAATATACAGACGATCGACTTGAGGAAAGCGACAGCAGCACCTTGGGTGATATTGACCACAGGGGTGGCCTCTGGCCACTTTGTGAACTTGTCGATGGCGACAAAGAGGAACCGGTACCCGTCGACGGCCCTGGGGAATGGTCCTAGGATATCCACCCCCATACGGCGAATGACCAGGAGGGTGGAATCATCTGTAGAGCATGAGCTGGTGTGTGTATCTGCTTTGCGTGGAACTGGCACGCCTCGCAGGACTTTACCATCTCAGCTGCATCCTGGAGAGCGGTTGGCCAGTAAAAGCCATGCCGGAAGGCCTTACCGACCAGCGTGCGGGATGATGAATGACTTCCACACTCTCCTCCATGGATCTCCGTGAGCAACTCATGGCCCTCCTCCTGGGTAATGCACCGCATGAGAATGTCGTTGGCACCATGGCGGTAGAGATCCCCTTCCACCACCGCGTAGCATTTAGCCAACCGCACTATGCGCTTAGCAGACACATGGTCTTCAGGAAGGATGTTTTCCTTCAGGTAGTCTTTCGAAGATGCCCTCAGGCACGGGTGCCCAAGTTGATGCCCACACGGAGAGGTCATCTGTCGCCGAGTTGTCAGCCCGAGGAACGTGTTGTAGTTCCAGGGCAGTGAAGTCCTTCTCTAGCTTCCTCACATGAAGTAGGTATGCTACGAGCCTGGGCTCGTTGCATCTACACTCCCCGCGGACTTGCTTGATGATCACCTGGGAGTCCCCCTTCACCAGGAGCTGGCGGATCCCTAGGGATAGGGCCGCCGACAAGCCGAAGATCAGTGCTTCGTACTCCGCCATGTTGTTGGTGGCCTTGAACTCAAGGTGCACCATGTACTTCACTTGATCTCCACTTGGGTCGATGAGGACCACTCCAGCTCCGCCAACTTGCTGACGGGCGGATCCGTCGAAGAAGAGCGTCCAGTGGGGCTTGGTGAACACCGGACCCTTGGGCTCCGCAGGTGTGGGGTTTGAATCAGGATTCGGACCCCCAGGAGCGCTCGGGGGAGGCGTCCACTCCACGATGAAGTCAGCCAGGACCTGGCTCTTGATGGCGTGCGAGGCTAGAAGTCTAGCTGGAACTCAGCGAGCTCTATGGCCCACTTGGCGATGTTGCCTGTGGCGTTAGAGTTGTGGAGGATGGCCCTTAACGGGAAGGAGGTCACCACCACGACCCTGTGTGCCTGAAAATAGTGGCGCAGCTTCCTGGACGCAACAAGCACAGCGTAGAGAAATTTGTGCATCTCAAGGTACCTGGTCTTCGCCTCATGGAGGACCTCGCTGACGTAGTAGACCGGCTTCTGAACGGATCGGACCCCTGTAGCCGGTCCCGAGCCCTCAGGTTCTTGGCCTTCTAGCACCACCTGGTCTTCTTGTGCCGTCCTTTCCACAACCAGCACCATGCTCACTGCTTCTGCAGCCGCCGTGATGTATAAATACAACGGCTCCCCAGGTTCTGGGGCTACCAGTATTGGTAGGGATACCAGGTGCTGCTTCAACTCTTGAAAGGCTTGTTCCACCTCTTCGATCCAAGAAAATGGGCCGGACTTCCACAGCAGCTTGAAGAAGGGGAGCGCCCTCTTAGCCAGCCTCGAAATGAAGCGGCTAAGGGCGGCTAACGACCCCATAAGCTTCTGGACGTCCTTGATACGGGCTGGAGGCCACATCTCCTCAATCGCCTTAATCTTCTCCGGGTTTGCTTCAATGCCCCGGTGTGAAACTAGGAACCCCAGCAACTTCCCTGCGGAGACATCAAAGACGCACTTGTCCGGGTTCAGCTTTGTGCATGTTGCCCAGAGCTTATCGAAGACCAGGGTTAAGTCTTCCACTAGGGTCGACCCTCTCTTGGTCTTGACTATGATGTCATCGACGTATACTGCCACCTTGTCCCTAATCAGGTCCTCGAAAGTCTTACTCATCGCCCGCACAAATGTTGGCAAGGCATTTTTCAGACTGTAAGGCATAACAACATAGCAGTAAAGCCCATCCACTGTTACAAAAGCGGTATGATTCCTATCTTCCCTAGACATCTGGATTTGATGGTGTTGGGGACTTGTTCTCAAGTGCTATGAGTTAAGAACAAGGCAACACAAAAAGGGTTAATGGTTAATGCCCTTCGTCCTTCAGAGCATTATCTCCCTTAGGATATAATGATCTTCAAACGAAGGTCATGAAGGACGTACCTTCGACATTACAGTATATTTTAATGAAAGAAGAAGCATATGGGACATGAGAAATAACATAAATAATCATATGTCATCATTAATATCATTTAATCATGTAGTCATGAATGCACTTGAACAATATTGAATTACATTTTTACCTTCGGCTTGACAGAAAGCAAAAGTCCAAGCGTGACGCGCAAGTGAATACAAGTCAGCGTGAACAGTACGGGGGTACTGTTCATCTATTTATAGACACAGGACACAGCCTGTGAAGAATTACAATTATGCCCCTCATAAAAATTTACAACATTGACTCGGACCTTTATGGACTAAAAGGTCATTCTATCTTTACGTCGGTTTGTAGTACCGAAGCTTCATGAAGAGGAACCTTCGGTCATCTTCTGCGGACAGCTTTAGCCGAAGCTGCTTCTTCCTACAAGACCTTCGGCGCGACGAAGCATAGCCCCAACAGTAGCCCCTTTCGCGGCGCTAGATCGTTTTTCGTAACGAGCTTGATCCGTGAAAAAAGTCTCTTAAGCTTCGGGAAGCCGAAGGTCCAAAAAACACCTTCCCTGAGCTCGTTGTCGAGAAACAATTTAGTTTCCGAGCACGTGGCAGTCCCACCTTGCAGAGTTACTGTTTGGTTTCTGCGGTCCACCGCGCAGCGAGTGCAAGTGACTGTCCGCCTGGTGTAAAAATCCTGGCGTTTCGCCTTCTTACCTGCAACACTATATAAACAGACGGGTAGGTGTGAAGTTACCACAGCATTCATTGCTATTTGCACTGTTTTGCTGCCAAAATTTTTAACCATAGCCGAAGCTTGACTCTCGGAATCGAACGAAGGTCCAGCCCGAAGTCTGCTTCGTCAGAAGGAAAGGCTTCGGGAGAAAAAAGTATTCAATTTCCACAAACTCAGAATTAAATGGCCAGAGTGCGATCTACTGCCAGGGTTGAGCGTGAAGGAGACGAAGCTGAAGGTTCGGAGACCGTTCCCATCTCCGAAGCAATGCAACGATCCGGACTGGTAACCTCGGAGGAAATCCCCACTGTTGAAGCAGAACAAGCAACTGCCAAAGCAGAAGATGAGAACATTGAAGAAACTGATCCCGAAGATGATTATCGCATTGCCATGCCTAGTAAGCCCAGCCACTTGGACTTCGGAAAGTCGACCGTTTCGAAGGCTGATCTCTCCAAGATGGTAAAGTCAGGTTATTTCAGTGAAAGTCAGAAGAAGCTACTTCGCTTCGGGGGAGAAGAAACTACCCCGAAGCCAGAGAAGGATGAGATAGTCATTTTCAAGAGCTTTCTAAAGGCTGGGTTGAGATTCCCCCTTCATGGGATTATTGCAGATGTATTGAAGAAGTTTGGAATCTACTTTCATCAGTTGACTCCTAACGCTATCGTTAGGCTTAGTGTTTATATCTGGGCCCTCCGAAGCCAGGCGGTGGAGCCGTTTGCCGACAGCTTTTGTCGAGTCCATGAGCTGCATTACCAGACGAAGGCTAGAAAAGATGGATTACATGATAACTTTGGCTGCTACAATTTTGCCTATCGGAAAACCACAAAGTTTCCTGTTATTAGTTATTGAAGCAAATGGCCGGCAGGTTGGAAATCAGAATGGTTTTATGTGAAAGTTGACGAAGACAAAGAGAAGTTGGTACAAAGCCCACTTGAATTGATCTTCGGAGAAACAAGACCGCGATGCCACATGACATTAGAAGGTCCCACCTGGGCTGCACTGGGTGAGTTTAAAATTATTTCAGAGCATATCAGTACCAGGGACCTGGTTCAAGAGTTCTTGGCCTTTAGGGTTTTCCCTACTTTAAAAGAATGGAAAATGCCGAAGCTGGAAGGGGAGAAGAAAGAAGGGGAACTTGTCCGGCTTCCTTACCATTTCAAGTTCAAGAAATACTTTAAAAAACCTTGCCAAGAATGGCTGGACACAGTTGAAGTAATGTGCAATGAAATTCTTGGAAATTACTCGAAAAAAGAAGATCAATTGATGACTGCGGCCTTCGGCACCTGTCCGAAGCGAAGGCTGAATCGAGTGCTGGACGCCCTGGGTTTTGACTACCCTGACTATGAAAATCTGAACAAAGGTGCCGGGGGCCAAAAAAGGAAAAGGGTGGCCGAAACTTTGAACAAAGATGAGGAAGAACCACCAAAAAAGAAGAATATTCCAAAGAAGAGAAAAATATCATCTCCGAAGCGAAAATTATCCGATGAAGAGAGGACTCCTGCATCGCCCTCTACCACCGATGTGGAGGAAATCTTAAAGGTAATGACTGAACCCCTGCCCGTGAAGCTAAGTCCATTAGGGCCTCAACTGACGAAGCTTTTTCGAAAGGTGGAGGAGCCGGAAAAAACGAAGAAGATAACCAAAACAAAGAGACAAAGAATTATTGCAGTGACCGAAGTCATTGACAAGACGCCACCGAGGGCTTCAACTCGGAAAGTGCCATCGGTTGAGGGCACAACAAATGTCGAAGTCGCACCTTCGGAGATCGTGGCTACCGAAGCCGCTTCGGCCGAAGATTTGAACTTGGAAACTACAATTGAAGACATCGACAAAATACTACTAGACATGGCCGCAGAAGAAGCTACCACTGCTGCCGAAGAAACCATGGCCACAGTGCCTGGGAAGGGGAAGGAAATAGCCGAAGATACTTCGGAGGACGAAGCCTTCATATTTCAAAATTTAGTTGGGCAAGAACTGTCGAAGGCCGAAATAGAAGAGCTTAAAGAATATGCCAAATCTTGTGGATATAAGCCGGGAGCTCTTCTTTTCGGAGGTGTCGACGATGAAAAATTAGGCTGCATCCGGGATCAAACTGGAGCTAAGGTCATCGGTACTCTATCAAAGAGTATCGGTTTTCCGAAGCTAGAAACGGATATCAGCCGCTACCGACAACAACATATCGTTGGTAGCTTATTTTATTCCAATTTCAAGGTAAACAACTTTTCTCTGACTTTTATTGTTTTTTTTAATAATGAAAATGTTCCTAACGAAGGTTGTTTATGTGCAGAGCATGCTAATGAGCAAAGCTTTGAAGATGCAGCAAGATCTAGAGGATAAGAAACACGAAGCTATAATTGAAAATTTAGAGAGCAAAATAAAAGAGCAATCAGCTATTATTGAAAAGAAAGACTTCGAACTCCAAACAACTGAAGGCTTATTGGCAGAAACTGAAGCTAAAGTATCAGAATTGAATTCGAAGCTTCTATGCCAATCAAAACAATTTGAACAAGAGAAGCAAGAGCTTAATTCAAAATTTGAGGCCGAAGTCCAAGAAAACTCGGATTTGAAAAAATCATTGACAAGCCTTCAAGACAAATGTTTGAAATTTAGTAATAACTGTATTCAATATTTAAAAAAGATCTTTTATTCAGTTGGAGCCAGCAGTGGAAAGTTCACCCCTTCAGCTGAAAATTTGCCAAGAACCTTCGAACATATTGAAGCTGAGATTGATGAGCTTGACGAAGTCATAGCCGGGCACGGTGACTTCTGTGCCTGGGTAGCTTCTCGGGGCACTGCTGCAGCATTTCTGAAGGCTGGCTGTGATCATGGGAAAATCGTCAACAGGCCCAATTTCACTCTGTCTCCATCAATTCTAGATGATATTCCTGACCTCGCCCGAAGCATTTCAAACAGATTTATAAAAATGATATGGACAAAAGGCGGGCGAGAAAAGGCTGGAGACGAAGCTCGAAGTCATCTTGAACCAGTAAGAAATCATACCTTGTGCTTACCTTCTACTTCAAACTTGATTTTTACTCACAATACCTTGATTCATGTAGGATGACGAAGCTGAAAGTGATGCTTAGAAATATATCGCCGAAGCTGAAGCCCGGTGAAGATCAGTAGGAGTACATTATAGTAAAAACTTAAGAGACTTTTGTAATAATTTTTGTAAATACAGCTAAACTGTTCTTAATGAACTTTGTTCATACCTTGTAATATATTCTTACCCTTCCATTGAGGCGCTTTGATGTGGACGAAATTAGTTCTTTGAGCCAAAGGCGAAAAAACACCTTCCCTTCTTTTCGTACACAACGAAGCATAAAAGTCCGCTTCTTCTTTTTGCCGAAACCTTTCTTTTTTGTACACAACGAAGCATAGAAGTCCGCTTCTTCTTTTTGCCGAAACCTTTCTTTTTGGTACACAACGAAGCATAAAAGGCCGCTTCCTCTCTTATGCCGAAACAACCACTTATGCCATGATGATGATTATCCTATATATGCCTGAATGAATGTTTATGAATGCAAATGCTATGATGTAATGTGATGTGCGTATGAATGTCCAAACACATATCTGAAGCCATACCCTTAGCCATTATTTCCTTAGAAACAATCACACATCAGCTCTGCATTCCCTTAGGAACGACTTTGGAGCTTCTTCGCCTTTTACTTTCGGCGGAATCAGCGTTGACTTTTCGCTGTAAGCTCTGCATTCCCTTAGGAACGACTTTGGAGCTTCTTCGCCTTTTACTTTCGGCGGAATCAGCGTTGACTTTTCGCTGTAAGCTCTGCATTCCCTTAGGAACGACTTTGGAGCTTCTTCGCCTTTTACTTTCGGCACTCGATGGTGCGTTCTCAGCTTTTACATTTACATTCCTTGGGGGATTTTGCTCTTATAGAACTAAGAAGGAAATTACATATGATAGCCCCATTAAAAACCTTTCTCCCCCTTTAGAAAGGAAAAGGGTGCCATGAAAAAGAAAAGAAAAGACATAAAAAGTTACATCAAGTTATACATAATATCGCCGAAGCTCATCCACATTCCAAGATCTTGGAATGTCGTTGCCGTCCATGTCCTTCAATCTGTATGAACCAGGTCTTGACGAGGATGCTACTAAGAAAGGTCCCTCCCATTTCAACTGTAACTTGCCCACTGTGTCTGGGTTGGCCACTCTCCGAAGCACCAAGTGTCCCGGCTCAATATTCTTTAGCCGAACTTTTCTATCTCGCCATTTGACTGTTTCGGCTTAGTATTTATTGATATTCTCCACAGCTTGAAGCCTGATCCCTTCTAAAGCGTCTTTTTCCACAAAACAAGCATCTTCAGGACCTGATTCTGCCGAAGCTACTACTCTTATTGATCCAGTTTTAGCTTCTTCCGGAGTTATTGCTTCGTCACCGAATAATAACTTGAATGGAGTAAAGCCTGTAGACCTTGATGTTGTTGTATTGTGGCTCCACACCACTTTGGTTAACTGATCTGGCCACTTTCCCCTGGGTTGGTTGAAGATTAACTTCATTATTCCTGTCATTATAATGCCGTTGGCTCTTTCAACGAGCCCATTTGACTCCGGATGCCTGACTGATGCAAAATGGATCTTCGTACCAATTTGATCATAGAAATTTCTGAAAGCTTCGGAGTCGAATTGTGTTCCATTATCTACAGTGATGGCCTTCGGTACCCCGAAACGACAAACAATATTCTGCCAGAAAAACTTTTGGACAGTGGCCGAAGTTATTGTGGCTAATGGCTTTGCCTCAATCCATTTAGAAAAATACTCCACAGCCACTATGACATATCTTAAATTCCCTTGTGCCGGTGGTAATGGTCCTAACAAGTCAAGGCCCCACCTTTGCAATGGCCAGATGGGTTGTATGAGCTATGTTAAAGACGAAGGCTGTTTTTGATCTCTTGCACATTTCTGACAGCCTTCGCACTTTTGAACTAATTCCGCTGCATCCGAAGCTGCCTTCGGCCAATAAAACCCTTGGCGGAAAACTTTTCCAAGTAACGGCCTAGATCCAATGTGAGATCCACACAGGCCTGCATGTATTTCTTTCATCAACTCTATACCTTCGGTTCTAGATAAACACTTAAGTAGCGGAGCGCAAACTCCATGCTTGTACAACTCCCCTTCTATCATGACATATGGACGAGCTCTTGCCTCTATCCTCCTGTTATAAGCTTCGTCATCTGAAAGGAACTTACCCTGAAGGTAAGAGATGATCTCAGTTCTCCAATCTTCGCTATAAACAGGAGATATGTTTAAGACTGCCCTTTCAAGGAGTTCCACTAAAGGTGCCTTTATTGTTTCGAAAAACACATCCGAAGGTAAAGGCATCCCCTGTGCTGCTGACTTAGCTAGCAAATCAGCATGCTCATTTTGTCCTCGAGGGATATTTTTGACAGAAAATCCTTCGAAGGAAGCTTCGATTCTTCGGACCGTGTCTAGATATTTTTCAAGCTTCGGATCTTTAGCCTTGCAACTCTTGTCGATATGACCCGAAACAACCTGAGAATCAGTTTTAAGGATGGCCCTTCTGATTCCCATTGCTTTTAATTTCCGAAGGCCCAAAAGCAGAGCTTCGTACTCAGTAATATTGTTCGTACAGCTAAAATCAAGTCTTGCTGCATAACAAGTTTTGACTTTGGATGGTGAGACCAACACAGCGACTGCTCCTGCTCCGAAGGTTCCCCAAGAGCCATCACAAAACACTGTCCACACTTCGGCATCCTTATTTGTTTCTTCATCTTGAGCCCCTGGCGTCCAATCGGCGATGAAATCTGCCAACACTTGTGTCGGCGTTCCGAGACCGGGGGGTCCCCGAGCCGACGAGTGAGTGTGCCGCGTGCCCCAGCCCAGATGGGTCGAGCGCGTGGGCGAGCGCGAAGGGGGGAGAGAGAGAGAGCGAGGCGGCCGGAGCCGGGTCGTGAGGGAGTCGGAGAATTCCCGCGGCCTTCGTGTTCGTCCCGCGCCCAGGTCGGGTGCGCTTGCAGTAGGGGGTTACAAGCGTCCGCGCGAGGTGAGGGGAGCGAGCGGCCCCGAGAGAGCGCCTGCCCCTGCCCTTCGTCCCCGCGAGGCCAACCTTCTCTAAGAAGGCCCTGGTCCTTCCTTTTATAGTCGTAAGGAGAGGATCCAGGTGTACAAAATGGGGGTGTAGCAAGGTGCTACGTGTCTAGCGAGGGAGAGCTAGCGCCCTAAGTACATGCCAAGGTGGCAGCCGGAGAGATCTTGGCACCCTGTTGGTGTGGCGTCGTGGCTGTTGGAGGAGTAACGGAGTCGGACGGAGGGACAGCTGTCGGAGTGGCTGGGCCCTTGCTGACGTCCTCCTGCTTTCGTAAGGGAGCTGAGAGCCGCCGTCGTCATGGTCTAGCGGGGCGCCATCATTGCCTATCTGGCGTAGCTGGCCAGATGGGACGCCGGTCTTGTTCTCTGCGACCCAAGTCGGCTCAGGGCAGGGTGGTGATGACGCTTCCTGTTGACGTGGCGGTCTTGTGTCCTAGGTCGGGCGTCGTGGAGGCTCCTCCGAAGTCGAGGTCGAGTCCGTCCTGCATGACAGAGGCCGAGCCCGAACTCCTGGGTCGGGCGAGGCGGAGGTCGTTCGGCAGAGGCCGAGGCGGAGTCCGAGCCCTGGGTCGGGCGAGGCGGAGTTCGTCGTCTTCCGGGGCCTTAGCCCGAGTCCGAGCCCTGGGTCGGGCGGAGCGGAGTTCGCCGTCTTCCGGGGCCTTAGCCCGAGTCCGAGCCCTGGGTCGGGCGGAGCGGAGTTCGCCGTCTTCCGGGGCCTTAGCCCGAGTCCGAGCCCTGGGTCGGGCGGAGCGGAGTTCGCCGTCTTCCGGGGCCTTAGCCCGAGTCCGAGCCCTGGGTCGGGCGGAGCGGAGTTCGCCGTCTTCCGGGGCCTTAGCCCGAGTCCGAGCCCTGGGTCGGGCGGAGCGGAGTTCGCCGTCTTCCGGGGCCTTAGCCCGAGTCCGAGCCCTGGGTCGGGCAGAGCCTCCTATGGCACCTCTGGCGAAGTCTGGTCGCCCGTCGGTCTTACCTTTTGCGTTAAACGCCCCGGTGACTTGGTCGGTTGGCGTGGTGATTTAGTCAGGGTTACTTCTTACCGAAGGCGGGGCCTCGGGCGAGCCGGTGATGCGTCTGCCGTGAAAGAGGAGGCCTCAGGCGAGACGGAGTCATCTTAGGGTCGGCTGCCCTCGCCCGAGGCTAGGCTCGGGCGTGGCGTGATCGAGTCACTCGTATGGACTGATCCCTGACTTAATCAAACCCATCAGGCCTCTGCAGCTTTATGCTGATGGGGGTTACCAGCTGAGAATTAGGCGTCTTGAGGGTACCCCTAATTATGGTCCCCGACAGTAGCCCCCGAGCCTCGAAGAGAGTGTTAACACTCGCTTGGAGGCTTGCGTCGCACTTTTTTGCAAGGGGACCAGCCTTTCTCGGTGGTACTTTGTTCCGGTGGGTGCGCGCGAGCGCACCCGCCGGGTGTAGCCCCCGAGGCCTCGGAGGAGTGGTTTCACTCCTTCGAGGTCTTAATGCCTTGCGTAATGCCTCGGCTGGTCTGGCGGTTCCCTCATGCGAGCAGGGCGTAGCCCAGGTGCAATGTCGGGGCCCAAGTTCTCGGGCTGGTATGTTGACGCTGTCAACGGTTCGGCCGGAGCCGGGTTTGCGAGAGCAGCCCCCGAGCCTCCGCACGGAGCGAGAGGACGATCAGGGACAGACTCGACTTTTTACATACGCCCCTACGTCGCCTTTCCGCAAGGAGGAGGGGGGAGTGCGCCATGTTACCCTCGATGGGCACCGAACATGGCGTCTCCGGTGAGCTGCAATCGGGTAATCCGAGTGGACGTCCGTGCCCCGTTCGTTGGGGGTCGGCTAGGGGCCCGGAGGCACGCCCAAAAGTACCTGCGGGTGATCTGCCGGACCCGGTCCCCTAGCGACGGGGTCCGAGGGCTCGTTGCCTCCCTCCGATGGGATTCCGTTACAGAGTCGTTCCCGCTGGTCTCGGAAATGTCCTAGGGTACCTCGGGAGCGCAGCCCGAGCCTTGGTTATGTATCGAACGTACCCCTGGTCATCCCTCGCTCGGCGTCTGAGGCGACTGTGAACCCTTCGACAGGCCAGCCTTCGAACCCCTGATCAGTAATGGGCGCGGAGCCCGAGTAGCCTGAGGCGGTCGTGGAACCTTTCGGGAGGCCGACCTTCGAACCCCTGACCAGTAGTGGGTGTCAGGCCCACGCGATCTGAGGCGGCTGTTGAACCCCTCGGGGGGCCAGCCTTCGAACCCCTGATCAGTAGGGAGGCTCGGAGCCTAGTTCCTTCACGGGGAAGGATCCCTTTGGGGGTACCCCCTTTCCCGGTCCCTGTTGCAAGAGATAGAGAAAGAAGGAAAAGGGAAAAAAGGATTCGAAATTGAACGTCGTGGCGTACCTTTTTCGGCGTGGTTGTTTTGGCGAAGGCGAAACGTCGCCAGCCGCTCCCGCCCGTAGCGCTGTCCGTCGAGCCGCGGAGTTAATGCGCCGGGGTGAGTAGTTGGCGAGGTTGCCGTTGCGCGTGCGCGAGCCATTCGAGGTACGGGTCACGGGCGCGTCGTCTTCACGCCGTGAGAGGGGGTTCTCTTGCTGCCTCCGGATGGGACACGAGCTTGGCAGATGGCGTGACCGCTGCGCTCGCGCGCCTGCCACCGTCATTACTGCCGGCCCATTTTTGACCGTGTTTGACCGCTGCGCCAGGCTGGCGCTGCTGGGTCGCGGGCTGGGTCGCCTCGAATCGCGGTATCGGTTCCGCAATCGAGGAGGTGCGGTGGTGGAGCGAGTGGCACAGCGGTTCGCATGCAGCACCCGGCGCGTCAGTTGCACGACGCGTGGGCTTGAGCCGTCGCGCTGGCCTGTCAGGAGTCGGAGAGGCGCGTCCACTTGGCGCGGTTGCATGCCGCCTGCATGGCCGCCTGCCCCTTTCGCCCGCTGGTCTGGGCAAAAGTGGAGGGTTACTTGTAACCGCTGGGTGGTTGCGTGCGTCGTGCGCGGCGGTTCGGCTTCTTCTGCTTGGAGCCGGTCTGCATGACAGGCGGGCCCCAGCCCCCGCGCCGCAGGGGAGGACTTTGGAGGCGTGTTGAAGAAGACCCAGCCCGTGACGGTTGGGGGCGCAAGCAGGGGGAGTTGCCTTTAAAAGGAGGGCGACCCCCTTCGTAAGGTGACCATGTCTCCTTCCTCCCCTATGCATTGTGTCTCTCCATCCTCCGAGCCCCCGGATGGGGGGAACCGCCGTCTTTTCGCTCCATCGTTGGAGGAACGCAACTCCGTGGGAGTTGGTACCTTTCAGCCATCGTTCGGCTTC
Organism: Zea luxurians; assembly: GCA_029449295.1. Classification (NCBI taxonomy): domain Eukaryota; kingdom Viridiplantae; phylum Streptophyta; class Magnoliopsida; order Poales; family Poaceae; genus Zea; species Zea luxurians. The sequence goes on along the minus strand of JAOPSE010000093.1, from coordinate 9,004,389 downwards.
AAGGATTTTCATCATGCAGCCCGTTTGCTCCCCTCCGCTGGGGGTCACCCGAGACGGTGACCACCAGCTCCTGGGTGGGGAGGAGCAAACCGGACTGCGATCTAGGTCCCACCCTCAGCTTCAAGGATGTTCATCATCCTCGCTGGGGTGGGTGCCGGACTGAGCCGGCGCTCCACCTCCCGCACGGGTTCGTGGGTCATCCTCTCCCACGATGTTCGAGGGAGAAGGCGCTCACTGGCCCTGCGGGCGGCCCGGACTTCGACAACGTGGGATGGATCGGCGGCAAACGCCGTCACCTCCAGCGTGTCGGGTCCGCTGGCTCGGCTCCGGCGGCCCCTTCTGTTGGGGGGCAGCTGCCGCGCCGTGTACACGGGAGGTCCACCCTAGACGTCGCGCGTTGCTAGGGCGGCGCTCGTGCTCTGGGGTGGCCCTGCCTTTGCACCAGGGCGGCGCCTTTGCGCGGAGGCCGGTGCCCCACTCATCGGGGAGGATTTGAGTGGGGATCTGCCGGTAGGCTGGTGGCTCCTGGCGTCAGTGCCGAGGTGGAGGCGGCTCGAGAAGTCCCCGTCAGCGACGGGATCACCGCCACCATCGGCGCTTCGGGCCCCCGGCTCTTTGTACTTGTCCTCGCCCCTCGGGTGGCGTTATGGGCGAGGGCAAGACCGCAGCAGTGCCTACCCCTGAGGCTTGCGCTGCTGCGGAGGGGGGAACCAGAGTTCCGTTTGTAATGGCACTTCGAGTGCCGGGTTTTTTGTTCATTTTGGCTTTCGGGGCCTGAACATGTGTGTGATTACGGCGCGGAGCCGTGTTTTTTCCTCATTTCCGAGCACTAAGACTCGTCTGCTGATTGTCTGAACCGCTTCACCGAGCATGAGTCGCCCCGTGTCAAGGTGACGAGCGAGGTATCCGTATCCCGGAGGCGTAGGAGTCCCTCGGCTCGGTCGGCCCTGTTGTCCGAGGCTCCTCTAGCTTAGTTAAAGAAACCCCTCGGCCGCTCTTCGACGAGCCGAGGCCGGGGGTAGCGATATCAGCATGAGCAGAGGCGGAGTTGGCTCGGAAATGAAACCTGGTTGGCCAGAGCCTAGCCGGGTTGTCTGTTGGCAGGATCGTCGTCGGAGTTGCTCAGCCGAGGCTTCGGATCGAGCTGACGCCCTCGGAAGGCGGTCGGCCGAGGCCCCGGAGGTGGCCGGCCGAGCCGTCCGCTCGGGCCGGGTTCTCGGAGAAGTCCCTGGCAGAGATTGCTCGAGCGTGGTGATGACGTTGTCCTTCGGAGCGGAGGCCCTCGGACCGCGTCGCCGTCCGAGGCTAGGTCGGGCCTTGCCGAAGGTGCTGTCGATGCCGAGGGTGTCATCGCCCTCTTCCAGCGTCAAGATCCAAGCCTGCAGGGTCAAATCGTCTTGTAGCGTGTGTTTTGTGCGGCCGTCGAGGCCAGAACACACACCCTTGCTGTGTTGTAAAGCTGCGTCCTCTTTCCTCTTGTTCCAAGCACCTGGACTTTTTGTCGGTAACAGGGATATTTGTGCGAGCGAAAGTTGCTTCTCGCGGAAGGTGAGGAGTGAGGTATCCGTATCTTGGAGGCGTGGGAGTCCCTCGGCTCGGTCGGCCTTGCCGCTTACACGCACTTTTACTCATCCATGAGGCCCTATCACTGACTTAGTCGAGGAAACTCGAAGAATCGCTTCGACAGAAGAGCTTCCGAACGTAGAGACTTGTTCGATCCGCGGAGTCACTTTATCCGAGCGCGAGTTACTTATCGCAGAAGGTGACGAGTGAGGTATCCGTATCCCGGAGGCGTGGGAGTCCCTCGGCTCGGTCAGCCTTGGCTGCTTACGTGTACTCTGTCGTTTCCATGACCCACTTTTCGAAGTAGTCAAAAAGCACGGAAGATATTCTGATAAAAGAGATTTTTTGTTCGAGGAAAATTTTGACGCAGAGGGGGTTCCCCCCTTTTAGCCCCCGAGGGAGGGTCGGGCTTTGCCGAGGCGAGGCCGACCCTTCCTTGTTGACTAAACTTTGCGTGGGTGCGGGGTATATGAACAACTTGGAAACATCTTAAGGGTAGAAGCGACGTAGCTGTTGGATGTTCCAAGCGTTGCCGTAGACCTCGCCTTGACTGTTGGCCAGCTTGTACGTTCCGGGCTTCAGAACTTTGGCGATGATGAACGGCCCCTCCCAGGGGGGCGTGAGCTTGTGCCTCCCTCGGGCGTCCTGCCACAGCCGAAGCACCAGGTCGCCCACCTGGAGATCTCGGGGTCGGACCCCTCGGGCGTGGTAGCGTCGCAGGGACTGCTGGTACCGCGCCGAGTGTAGTAAGGCCCTGTCCCGAGCCTCGTCCAGCTGGTCCAGCGAGTCTTCTCGGCTTGCTTGGTTACTTTCTTCGTTGTAGGCCCTCGTCCTCGGGGAGCCGTATTCCAGGTCAGTGGGCAGGACGGCCTCGACCCCGTAGACCAGGAAGAACGGCGTGAAACCCGTGGCTCAGCTCGGCGTCGTCCTCAGGCTCCAGACCACCGAGGGGAGTTCCTTCATCCATCGCTTGCCGAACTTGTTGAGATCATTGTAAATTCGAGGCTTGAGCCCCTGTAGAATCATGCCATTGGCATGCTCTACTTGCCCATTCGACATGGGGTGAGCTACGGCGGCCCAATCTACCCGGATGTTGTGATCCTCGCAAAAATCCAAGAATTTTTTGCCGGTGAACTGGGTGCCGTTGTCGGTGATGATGGAGTTCGGGATCCCGAAGCGATGGATGATGTTGGTGAAGAACGCCACCGCCTGTTCGGACCTGATGCTGTTCAGGGGTCGGACCTCGATCCACTTGGAGAATTTGTCGACGGTGACCAGCAGGTGCGTGTAGCCCCCGGGCGCCTTCTGCAGAGGGCCGACGAGGTCCAGACCCCACACAGCGAAGGGCCAGGTGATGGGTATCGTCTGCAGAGCCTGAGCGGGCAGGTGGGTCTGCTTCGCATAGAATTGGCACCCTTTGCAGGCGCGGACAATTCTAGTGGCGTCAGCCACCGCCGTCGGCCAGTAGAAGCCTTGGCGGAAAGCGTTTCCGGCGAGGGTTCGAGGTGCTGCATGATGGCCGCAAGCCCCCGAGTGTATTTCCCGCAGGAGTTCCTGACCTTCGGCGATGGAGATGCATCGCTGGAGGATGCCCGAGGGGCTTCGGTGGTAGAGCTCCTTCTCATTGCCCAGCAAGACGAACGACTTGGCACGTCGCGCTACCCGCCGAGCCTCGGCTCGGTCGAGGGGCAGTTCTCCTTGGCAGAGATATTGCAGGTACGGGGTTTGCCAATCTTGATCTGGCATAACCCCGCTCTGCTCCTCCTCGATGCGCAGCGCTTCGCCCTCGGGGGCCGAGGGCTCCTCGGGTTGAACCGAGGATGGCTCGGGCTGGGCCGAGGTCGCCTCGGACGGGGCCGAGGGCACCTCGGGCTCGAGCGTGTCGCCTATCTTGACGGAGGGTTGGTGCAGATCCCGGGAGAAGACGTCCGGGGGAACCGTCGTTCGCCCCGAGGCTATCTTCGCCAGCTCGTCCGCAGTCTCGTTGTAGCGCCGGGCGATGTGGTTAAGCTCGAGCCCGTAGAACTTGTCTTCTAGGCGTCGAACCTCGTCACAGTAGGCCTCCATCTTCGGGTCGCGGCAGAGGGAGTTCTTCATGACTTGGTCGATGACGAGCTGCGAGTCGCCGCGTGCATCGAGGCGTCGGAGCTCGATGGCGATTCGCAGTCCGTTGATCAGAGCCTCGTACTCAGCCACATTGTTGGACGCCGAGAAATGGAGGCGGAGCACGTAGCGCAGGTGTTTCCCGAGGGGCGAGACGAAGAGCAGGCCCGCGCCGGCTCCCGTCTTCATCAGCGACCCATCGAAAAACATGGTCCAGAGCTCCGGTTGGATCGGAGCCGTCGGCAACTGGGTGTCGACCCATTCGGCTACGAAGTCCGCCAGTACCTGGGACTTGATGGCCTTCCGGGGGGCGAATGAGATTGCTTCGCCCATGATTTCCACCGCCCACTTTGCGATCCGACCCGAGGCTTCCCGGCACTGGATGATCTCCCCCAGGGGGAAGGATGACACCACAGTCACCGGATGGGACTCGAAGTAATGTCGCAGCTTTCGCCTCGTCAGGATCACTGCATACAGCAGCTTCTGGACTTGTGGGTAGCGGATCTTAGTCTCGGACAGCACTTCGCTGACGAAGTAAACTGGCCTCTGAACGGGCAAAGCATGCCCCTCTTCCTGCCTCTCGACCACGATCGCGGCGCTGACCACCAGAGTGGTAGCGGCGACGTAGACCAAGAGGGTTTCTCCATCAGCTGGGGGTACCAAGACGGGCGCCTGGGTGAGGAGCGCCTTCAGGTTCCCGAGGGCTTCCTCGGCCTCGGGAGTCCAAGTGAAGCACTCGGCCTTCCTTAAGAGACGGTACAGGGGCAGGCCTCTTTCGCCGAGGCGCGAAATGAAACGGCTCAAGGCCGCGAGGCATCCCATGACCCTCTGTACGCCTTTTAAGTCCTTGATGGGCCCCATGTTTGTGATGGCCGCGATCTTCTCCGGGTTGGCTTCGATGCCCCGCTCGGAGACGATGAATCCCAAAAGCATGCCCCGGGGCACCCCGAAGACGCACTTCTCGGGATTAAGCTTGACGCCCTTCGCCTTGAGACACCGGAATGTCAGTTCGAGGTCGGAGAGGAGGTCGGAGGCTTTCCTCGTCTTGACTATGATGTCATCGACGTAGGCCTCGACCGTGCGACTGATGTGTTCGCCGAACACATGGTTCATGCACCGCTGGTACGTTGCACCCGCGTTCCTCAAACCGAACGGCATTGTGACATAACAGTACATGCCGAAAGGCGTGATGAAAGAAGTCGCGAGCTGGTCGGACTCTTTCATCTTGATTTGATGATACCCTGAGTAGGCATCGAGGAAAGACAGGGTTTCGCACCCTGCAGTAGAGTCCACGATTTGATCGATGCGAGGTAGAGGGTAGGGGACTTTCGGACATGCTTTGTTGAGACCAGTGTAGTCTACACACATCCGCCATTTTCCCCCTTTCTTCCTCACAAGTACAGGGTTGGCAAGCCATTCGGGATGGAATACCTCTTTGATGAACCCTGCTGCCATCAGCTTGTGGATCTCCTCGCCTATCACCCTGCGCCTTTCCTCGTCGAATCGGCGCAGAGGCTGTCTGACCGGTCGGGCTCCGGCCCGAATATCCAGCGAGTGCTCGGCGACTTCCCTCGGTATGCCGGGCATGTCCGAGGGACTCCACGCAAAGACGTCGGCGTTTGCGCGGAGAAAGTCGACGAGCACCGCTTCCTATTTGGGGTCGAGCCCGGAACCAATTCGGATCTGCTTGGAGGTGTCGCCACTGGGGTCGAGAGGGACGACCTTAACCGTCTCTGCTGGCTCGAAGTTGCCGGCATGTCGCTTCACGTCCGGCACCTCTCGGGAGAGGCTTTCCAGGTCGACAATGAGGGCCTCGGACTCGGCGAGGGCCTCGGTGTACTCCACGCACTCCACATCGCATTCGAATGCGTGCTTGTACGTGGGGCCGACGGTGATGACCCCGTTGGGGCCCGGCATCTTGAGCTTCAGGTAGGTGTAGTTGGGGATGGCCATGAACTTCGCGTAGCATGGCCTTCCCAACACTGCGTGGTAGGTTCCTCGGAACCCGACCACCTCGAACGTCAAAGTCTCCCTTCGGAAGTTGGAGGGTGTTCCGAAGCAGACAGGGAGGTCGAGCTGTCTGAGGGGCTGGACGCGCTTCCCGGGGATGATCCCGTGGAAGGGCGCAGCGCCTGCTCGGACGGATGACAGGTCAACGCGCAGGAGCCTAAGGGTCTCGGCGTAGATGATGTTGAGGCAGCTGCCTCCATCCATCAGGACCTTGGTGAGCCTGACGTCGCCGATGACGGGATCGACGACGAGCGGATACTTCCCTGGGCTCGGCACGTGGTCGGGGTGGTCGTCCCGGTCGAGGGTGATGGGCTTGTCGGACCAGTCTAGGTAGACTGGCGCCGCCACCTTCACCGAGCAGACCTCCCGACGCTCTTGCTTACGATGCCGAGCCGAGGCATTCGCCGCATGCCCTCCGTAGATCATGAAGCAGTCGCGGACCTCGGGGAACTCTCCTGCTGGGCGATCCTCCCTTTTGTCGTCGTCGTGAGCCCTGCCACCCTCTGCGGGTGGCCCGGCCCTGTGGAAGTGGCGCCGAAGCATGACGCACTCCTCGAGGGTGTGCTTGACGGGCCCCTGATGGTAGGGGCATGTCTCCTTGAGTGCCTTGTCGAAGAGGTTGGCGCCTCCGGGGGGCTTCCGAGGGTTCTTGTGCTCGGTTGCGGCGACAAGGTCTGCGTCGGGAGCGTCGCGTTTCGCTTGCGACTTCCTTCTGCCTTTCTTCTTGGCGCCGCGCGGAGTAGACGCCTCGGGAGCATCTTCCGACGGGCGGCCCTGGGGCTGCTTGTCCTTTCGGAAGATGGCCTCTACCGCCTCCTGGCCAGAGGCAAACTTGGTGGCGATGTCCATCAGCTCGCTCGCCCTGGTGGGGGTCTTGCGACCCAACTTGCTCACCAGGTCACGGCAGGTGGTGCCGGCAAGGAACGCGCCGATGACATCGGAGTCGGTGATGTTGGGCAGCTCGGTGCGCTGCTTCGAGAACCGCCGGATGTAGTCCCGAAGAGACTCTCCCGGCAGTTGCCGACAGCTTCGGAGATCCCAGGAATTCCCGGGGCGCACGTACGTGCCCTGGAAGTTGCCGGCGAAAGCCTGGACCAGATCCTCCCAGTTGGAAATCTGCCCCGGAGGCAGGTGTTCCAACCAAGCGCGAGCGGTGTCGGAGAGGAACAGGGGGAGGTTGCGGATGATGAGGTTGTCGTCGTCCGTCCCACCCAGCTGACAGGCCAGGCGGTAGTCCGCGAGCCACAATTCCGGTCTCGTTTCCCCCGAGTACTTTGTGATAGTAGTCGGGGGTCGGAATCGAGGCGGAAACGGCGCCCGCCGAATGGCTCGGCTAAAGACCTGCGGACCGGGTGGTTCGGGCGAGGGACTCCGATCCTCCCCGCTGTCGTAGCGTCCCCCACGCCTGGGGTGATAGCCTCGGCGCACCCTTTCGTCGAGGCGTGCCCGACGGTCGCGATGAGGGTGCTCGTCGCCGAGGCGGCCCGGGGCCGCAGGCGCGGTGTTGCGCGTGCGTCCGGTGAAGACCGAGGCTTCCCGCGTGAGTCGGGAAGTCGCGGCACGAGGTTCCGAGGGGTACCCCTGCCTTCGGGAGGCAGAGCTCTCGGCCCGCCGGGCCGCAGCGCCTTCCAGGGGATGCTTGAGTTCTCCCTGGATTCGCCGACCCTCGGTGGTTGATGACTCCGGCATCGCGCGGAGGAGCATCGCTGCAGCGGCCAGGTCCTGACCGGTTCCGCCGGATGTGGGTGGCGGCCTGTCCCTGGCATCGTTGGCGATGCGGTGCTGGAGACCTTGGGGCAGGTGACATATTCCTCCGGCCGGGGGCTGGCTCGCCCATACCTGCCCGATGTTCTGGCGGATTGCCTCGAGCGCTCCTGCTCCCTCATCGAGCCCGGCCTGCGCCCCGCGGACTTGCTCGAGCTGTGGGTCGTAACCCCCCGCCGGAACGGGGACCACAGCTAGCTCCCGCGGGATGTCGGCGCGAGGCGCTGGCCTAGGGGGATCACCATCCTCCGGCATGCCGAGACAGCCGCCTCCGGAGGGATCCCCTAGCTCGACGTGGAAACATTCGTGGCTCGGGCCGCAGTCCTTGTCGCCAAGGCTGCGGCTGCCGTCGGAACAGTCGGAGAGGCAGTAGTCACATGCGGTCATGAAGTCCCGCATGGCACTAGGGTTGCCAGATCCGGAGAAATCCCAGCAGATGCTGGGGTCGTCATCTTCCTCGGACCCAGAGGGTCCGTAGGTCGAGACACCCGTCAATCGGTCCCAAGGCGACCGCACACGAAACCCCAGAGAGGTTGCACTCGCCTCAACGTGAGTATCCGCCAAAGCGAGATCGCTAGGCGGGTTGAGGCTGAGTCGAAATGACGAAAGATGGGTAGCAGTCGGTACCTTTTTGTCGACGAGGAGCGATGAAGTCACGTCGGGGGCTGATCGCGCCGTCGTCTTGGGTACGAGGGCGACGTCCCGCAGGCCCCTCGTGAGCGTGCTGGCGTCGTCCACCTGCTCGGAGTCGACGTGCTGCGGGGGGATGGCGCTCGCCTTTGCCTCGAACGCGAGGGTGACGCCCGACGCGTCCTCCGTCGGGGCGCCGGGGATGTCGATTTGCTCGACAGTCGACTGAGCGCAGCCTCCCGCTTGGCCTTGGTTCCCCCGCCTCCTCCTCCGATGGCGAGGGAGAGGAAGGGGTGAACTCGAGATTTGTCCTTCCCCCACGCGGGAAAGACGTCGTCGATTCCGCCGCCGGCGGGCGGGCTGTCGACCGCCATTGTCGCCGCCGTACGGCGGTGGAAGGAGTACCATGTCGTAGCCGCTGTCGAGAGACATGAACTCGAGGCTCCCGAAACGGAGCACCGTCCCGGGTTGAAGAGGTCGTTGGAGACTGCCCATCTGGAGCTTGACGGGAAACTGCTCGTCAACACGCAGCGTGCCCCTACCTGGCGCGCCAACTGTCGGCGTTCCGAGACCGGGGGGTCCCCGAGCCGACGAGTGAGTGTGCCGCGTGCCCCAGCCTAGATGGGTCGAGCGCGTGGGCGAGCGCGAAGGGGGGAGAGAGAGAGAGCGAGGCGGCCGGAGCCGGGTCGTGAGGGAGTCGGAGAATTCCCGCGGCCTTCGTGTTCGTCCCACGCCCAGGTCGGGTGCGCTTGCAGTAGGGGGTTACAAGCGTCCACGCGAGGTGAGGGGAGCGAGCGGCCCCGAGAGAGCGCCTGCCCCTGCCCTTCGTCCCCGCGAGGCCAACCTTCTCTAAGAAGGCCCTGGTCCTTCCTTTTATAGTCGTAAGGAGAGGATCCAGGTGTACAAAATGGGGGTGTAGCAAGGTGCTACGTGTCTAGCGAGGGAGAGCTAGCGCCCTAAGTACATGCCAAGGTGGCAGCCGGAGAGATCTTGGCACCCTGTTGGTGTGGCGTCGTGGCTGTTGGAGGAGTAACGGAGCCGGACGGAGGGACAGCTGTCGGAGTGGCTGGGCCCTTGCTGACGTCCTCCTGCTTTCGTAAGGGAGCTGAGAGCCGCCGTTGTCATGGTCTAGCGGGGCGCCATCATTGCCTATCTGGCGTAGCTGGCCAGATGGGACGCCGGTCTTGTTCTCTGCGACCCAAGTCGGCTCAGGGCAGGGTGGTGATGACGCTTCCTGTTGACGTGGCGGTCTTGTGTCCTAGGTCGGGCGTCGTGGAGGCTCCTCCGAAGTCGAGGTCGAGTCCGTCCTGCATGACAGAGGCCGAGCCCGAACTCCTGGGTCGGGCGAGGCGGAGGTCGTTCGGCAGAGGCCGAGGCGGAGTCCGAGCCCTGGGTCGGGCGAGGCGGAGTTCGTCGTCTTCCGGGGCCTTAGCCCGAGTCCGAGCCCTGGGTCGGGCGGAGCGGAGTTCGCCGTCTTCCGGGGCCTTAGCCCGAGTCCGAGCCCTGGGTCGGGCGGAGCGGAGTTCGCCGTCTTCCGGGGCCTTAGCCCGAGTCCGAGCCCTGGGTCGGGCGGAGCGGAGTTCGCCGTCTTCCGGGGCCTTAGCCCGAGTCTGAGCCCTGGGTCGGGCGGAGCGGAGTTCGCCGTCTTCCGGGGCCTTAGCCCGAGTCCGAGCCCTGGGTCGGGCGGAGCGGAGTTCGCCGTCTTCCGGGGCCTTAGCCCGAGTCCGAGCCCTGGGTCGGGCAGAGCCTCCTATGGCACCTCTGGCGAAGTCTGGTCGCCCGTCGGTCTTACCTTTTGCGTTAAACGCCCCGGTGACTTGGTCGGTTGGCGTGGTGATTTAGTCAGGGTTACTTCTTACCGAAGGCGGGGCCTCGGGCGAGCCGGTGATGCGTCTGCCGTGAAAGAGGAGGCCTCAGGCGAGACGGAGTCATCTTAGGGTCGGCTGCCCTCGCCCGAGGCTAGGCTCGGGCGTGGCGTGATCGAGTCACTCGTATGGACTGATCCCTGACTTAATCAAACCCATCAGGCCTCTGCAGCTTTATGCTGATGGGGGTTACCAGCTGAGAATTAGGCGTCTTGAGGGTACCCCTAATTATGGTCCCCGACAACTTGAGACTGGATCGAGGATCTATGCACATAATCAATGCAAAATTCATTGAGCTCTGCAACCCATTTTCCAATCCGTCCAGTAGCTTCTCTATTTCTCATAATATCCTTCAACGGCTGCGAAGAAGGAACAACAATGTTGTATGCTTGAAAATAATGCCGAAGCTTCCTGGATGCCATCAAAACGGCATATAATACCTTCTCCAGTTCTGTATAGTTTTTCTTTGATACACTAAGGACCTCAGATACAAAATACACTGGAACCTGCTTCTTGACCTGGCCATCGAGCTTCTCCTAGACAAGTGCTGCACTTACTGCTGAGTGCGAAGCTGCCACGTATAACAACAAAGGAGCCCCTGGCGTTGGTGGAGTTAATGTTGTTAAATCTATCAAATATTGCTTCAGCTCTTCAAAGGCTTTCTGTTGACTTGGTCCCCATTGAAAGACTTCAGCTGACTTCAGCACTTCGAAGAATGGTAAATTTCTTTCTGCTGATCTAGATATGAATCTATTGAGAGATGCCAGCCTCCCTGTCAACCTTTGGGCCCCCTTTCTTGTAGTTGGTGACTCCATTCGAAGTATAGCTTCAATTTTATTTGGATTAGCTTCAATTCCCTTTGTTGAAACCAAGCATCCAAGAAATTTCCCCTTCTTAACTCCGAAGACACATTTTTCTGGATTCAGCTTTAGGCCAGCTTGTCTGAAACTGGCGAAGGTCTCCTGCAAGTCAGCAATATGATTTTCCTGTTTCGTGCTTTTTACAATGATGTCATCAACATAAGTTAGCACATTTCTGCCTATCTGAGACTGGAGGACCTTCGCAGTCATTCTGCTGAAACTTCCTCCAGCGTTTTTGAGCCCCTCAGGCATCCGAAGATAGCAATATGTGCCACTTGGGGTTATGAAGCTAGTCTTCGGCTCGTCTTCCTTCTTCATCCAGATTTGGTGATAGCCTGAGTAACAATCTAGCAGACTCATCAGCTCTGAAGAAGCTGCTGCATCAACTAAAGAGTCTATCCTTGGCAATGGGAATTCGTCCTTCGGACAAGCCTTGTTGAGATCTGTGAAATCGATACACATTCTCCACTTGCCATTGGCCTTCTTTACCATAACAGTGTTAGCTAGCCATTCTGGATACTTTACTTCTCTGATAACTCCTGCACTGAGGAGTCTTTTTACTTCATTGCGAGCACCTTCGGCCTTATCATCAGACATTTTCCGAAGCCTCTGCTTTCGGGGTCTGAAGGATGGGTCAACATTGAGCGAGTGCTCAATAACATCCCAATTTACTCCGCAGAGGTCATTAGCTGACCATGCAAAAACATCTTTGTTGTTGAACAAAAACCTTATCAAGGTTTTCTCCTGGTCTTCAGATAATTGGGAGCCCAACAGCACCTTCTGCTCTGCTATGTCTTCACATAAGAGCATGGGCTTCGGCTGATCTGCTGAAGCTGCTTTCTCCCTTTTGAATTTGTACTGTTCACAGGCTTCAGCTCCATCTATGTTATGGATTGCTTTGGAGTCAGTCCAGCTTCATTCGGCCCTTCTGGCAGCTTCCTGACTTCCATGAATAGCGATGGGTCCTTGATCCGAAGGTATCTTCATGCAAAGATAAGCAGGATGAAGGATTGCTTCGAAAGCATTGAGAGTGCCACGACCAATAATTGCATTGTAAGGGTATTCCATGTCAACAATGTCAAACACAACTTGCTCAGATCTAGTGTTGTTGATGAACCCGAAGGTCACTGACATGGTGATCTTGCCCAGCGCTACAATCTGTCTTCCTCTGAAGCCACAGAGAGGGTGTGTAGCATCATGAATCTTATCTTCTGGCTCTTGCATTTTCCTGAAGGCCTTAGCAAATATGATATCAGCTGCACTACCTATATCAACCAAGACATTGTGAACCAGAAATCCTTTGATAACACAAGAGATAACCATGGCATCGTTGTGCGGGTAATCCTTGAGTTGAAGGTCCTCTTGGGAGAAGGTAATAGGAATGTGAGACCATCTCGACTTGATGAAGGGTCCTTGCACCCCAACATGCTGTACCCTTCTCTGTGCTTCCTTCTTCTGCTTCTTGTTGGCTGGCGCTGAACATGAACCGCCTGTTATCGGGAACAGCAGCTTCGGAGCCGAAGCAGCTCCAGCTTGATCGTTGAACGAAGCCATCAGCTCAAAAAAGTGGAAGTGAGTTCACCGGAGGTGGGCGCCAATGTTGGGGACTTGTTCTCAAGTGCTATGAGTTAAGAACAAGGCAACACAAAAAGGGTTAATGGTTAATGCCCTTCGTCCTTCAGAGCATTATCTCCCTTAGGATATAATGATCTTCAAACGAAGGTCATGAAGGACGTACCTTCGACATTACCGTATATTTTAATGAAAGAAGAAGCATATGAGACATGAGAAATAACATAAATAATCATATGTCATCATTAATATCATTTAATCATGTAGTCATGAATGCACTTGAACAATATTGAATTACATTTTTACCTTCGGCTTGACAGAAAGCAAAAGTCCAAGCGTGACGCGCAAGTGAATACAAGTCAGCGTGAACAGTACGGGGGTACTGTTCATCTATTTATAGACACAGGACACAGCCTGTGAAGAATTACAATTATGCCCCTCATAAAAATTTACAACATTGACTCGGACCTTTATGGACTAAAAGGTCATTCTATCTTTACGTCGGTTTGTAGTACCGAAGCTTCATGAAGAGGAACCTTCGGTCATCTTCTGCGGACAGCTTCAGCCGAAGCTGCTTCTTCCTACAAGACCTTCGGCGCGACGAAGCATAGCCCCAACAGATGGAAACCAGAGTAAGCATCTAAGAAAGACAAAAGGTCGCACCCGGAGGTAGAATCCACGATCTATTTGTGGAAGTGGATACGGGTCCTTAGGACAAGCCTTATTAAGGCTGGTGTAGTCGATGCACATCCGAAGCTAACCATTTGCCTTGGGGACGATGACTGGGTTGGCCAACCACACTGGGTGATGAACCTCTTCGATGAAGCTGGCGTTTAGCAGCTTCCGAACCTCCTTTCGGATGAAGTCCTGCCGCTCGACGGACTGTATGCAAGGCTTCTGACTCACCGGCCTGGCGTCAGGGTTGATCTTCAAATGGAGCTCGATCACCTCCTTGGGGATCCCAGGCATCTGCAAAGGCTCCCATGCGAACACGTCGGCATTTGCCTGGAGGAACGTGATGAGCTCGAGTTCTTATTTCTCCTCCTGGTCACCCGCAATGCGAGTGGTCTGGGAGGAACCCACGCTGAGCTGGACGGCCTTGACGGGGATGTCGTCCGCTCCGGATGGCCGCACCTTCGGCACCTTGGTAGGCGCCTTGGTCCCAGAGGTCGAGGGGTTCCTCCCTCCGTCATCCGGGCGAGCAGCTTCTGCCGCCACGGCGTGCAGCTTTTCCACAGCCGCAAGCGCAGCGGCGCGGTCGCCCTGCATGGTGAGGACCCCGGCCAAAGATGGCATCTTGAGGACCAAATACCCGTAATGGGCAATGGCCATGAACCGGTACAGGGCCGGCCTGCCGATGATGGCGTTGAAGGGGAGGTTAACCTCCGCGACATCGAACTGGACGTTCTCCGTGCGAAAGTTCTCCTCGGTCCCGAATGTTACCGGGAGTGTGATGCTCCCAAGGGGATACACCGATTGTGGGCCCACTCCAGAGAATGGGTGAGAGGGTCCCGGGATCTGCAGCTGCTTGAATGCAGCATGACTGATGACGTTGAGGCCGGCCCCTCCATCAATCAGAACATGGTGCAGTCGCATGTTGGCGATGACAGGGGCGGTGATGAGCGGTAGTATACCGGCCTCTGCCATGTTGTCGGGGCAGTTGGATGCCCCGAAGGAGATGGTTGTGCTCCTCCACCGCTGATGTGGAGCAGCCTTCGGGACCCCCGGGACTGCCGAAAGGACCTCTCGGCGCAGGGACTTGACGTTCCTGCGGGAGGTGAGCTCCCAGCTCCCGCCGTACATGACGTACAACTTCTTGTAGCGGTCGTTGTTGTCACCGGAGTCGGAATCCCCAGTGAAGACATCCTTCAGGTCCCCCTCAGGTGATTGATAACCGAGGTCTCGTTCTCCCGCGGCCACCTCACCGTCATCAACCCTTTCCTTGCCAGGCCGGTGATGAGGTGGGGAGCCATCCTTGGAGGACTGCTCACGCCACTCGCTGACACGCTTCGCAAGCTTGATGATCTCACGACACTCTGTGGCGCTATGGCGACTGTTGGGGTGCATAGGGCATGTGCCGCTGCTACCCTTCTGCGGCCGTGGGCGCTTGTTGCGCTCGCTCTAGCCCCCAGTCGCGGCTGCGACGACCGGAGCAGCAGACGGCGGCTTTTCGTGGCCGCGGTTCTTCTTCTTCTTTTTGCCGTCCTGGGTGATAGCACCAGAGCCACCCGTCTGGGCAACTCCGATCTGTGGTGCCGAGTGCCATGCACGGCCCTCGGCGGCTCTGGCACACTTGTCAGCTAGAGTGAAGAGCGTGGAGACAGTTTCCACGTCGTGCGTGGCCAACTTCTCCAGCATCTTTTCATCACGTACTCCCTAGCGGAAAGCGGTGATGATGGAAGCATCGGAAATATGAGGTATAGTGCCTCGTACCTTGGTGAAGCAGGAGATAAATGCTCGGAGAGTTTCCCCGGGCTCCTGCCTCACTACGTGGAGGTGAGCCTCCACGCCATGCTGCTGATAAGCGCTGGCGAAGTTCGCTGTGAACCACGCGCAGAGCTCTTCCCAGGAGTAGATCGATCCCGGGGTAAGGTTCATGAGCCAAGTTCGGGCTAGCCCAGAGAAGGCTACATGGAAATGTGTCGCCATCACAGCAGTGTCTCCACCTGCTGCCGTAATGGCGGTAACGTACACCAGTGTGACGGAACCTCCCAAGTAATTAGGCCCACCTACAGTTGTCCTTGTCCAACGGACCTCAGACAACCCTGTAGGTGCCCCTGAACTACTTGACAAGCTCGGTATCTTTCCTTACCTTTCCAGGAACGTCTCACCCGTCTTGCAGGCATTACAGAACATCGAAGATAAAGAAATGCGGAAGCGATTACATAACTTACATTTATTAAAAAGTAAAATCAGGTTGTTTATTATAGACCAGGAACATAAACGAGTGCAGAGTAATATTATTACACATACCAAGGGAGGCAAAAACTCCTCCCGACAGTTATCACACAAAAAGTCCTAATGGAGGATCCTTTCCTCCCGCACTTCATTCTTGCTTATCTTCATTAGGAACCACCTTGGTACAGAAGCAACAAAAATCTGCTGCTTCCTCACCTAAAAACAACGAGGGAATAAACCCTGAGTATGGAATTACTCAGCAAGTCTTACCCGACTAAGGGAAAAGACTCTCAAGGGTATGCTGGATAAGTAGGAATCAAGGAGAGGCTTTAGCAAAAATCAACTTAGATACCTTTGCAGAAATAGCTTACTAAAGTGAGTCCTTACTTTCAAACTTTTAATGCCATGTTAAGTATTAATAGACTCTATTTGCATCTAGTCTAATTTTACCATCTCATCAATACAACCTCATTTTTATCCATAGTGTCCTCATCCTGACTTAGGTTGTAGGGAAGTGACCAAGTCTTCATAACCGCGAAGGTACGGCGATCCGAATCGATTATACTCAGTTGAGGATCTCCAATCACACGACATATGTAGCACTTAACCCTTGCATATGTCAACCCGCCACCGGGGTTCTTAAGACCAGATCAGGTTCACGCAAACCGAGAGCACAGATACACCACCGTCCAGCCTCTTGCCACGGTGGGTACACGCTACTCCCGCCACCGCTCCATGCCCATTTCGTGTTATCTTATTCTGGCCTTAGTCTGCCCGAGGCAAGGCTTACCCATGACGAGGCATGTGACCAGTTAAAGGGTCCTCGATCAGCACGCCTACATACGCATTCAATCCTTAATCAACCCGGGTAGAACATCACCTGTTCCTAACCCAAGTCTCGATTTAAGTACTTCCATCCTTAGGATTGTTTATATTCCTTAGGATGAAAAGAGCATCACAGGGAACTTTGCAGTAAGATCCCACCACGCTCTCAAGGAAAGTAGTCTTGCAGATAGAAGCCATCTTTCCTCAGGATAACCCCTGAGCTAGGCAGTATTGCAAAAGATAACTTCTATCCACAAGATCTAAGCAGGGCTAAGCATTTTTGTAAATCAAATTTTTGATACTTCACCAGAAGTATCTATAAAGGTATGGATATCAAGGAGAGCAATGCATCAAAAGGTTCCAAGCAATTCCTATGAACTTAATGCACATTTCACTTGACTTAAAGTGTGCGAAAAGTATTTAAAACACAAGGAAAGGGGTTGCATGCACCGGGGCTTGCCTTCGTTCACAGGTGAGTCTGGCTCGGATCCACAAATATCAAAGTAGAAGTAGTTTCCTGCTTGAGAATCCGAGGGTGGTGGTGTCCTTTCTTCGGTGACTTCCACTTCTTCTTCGCGTTCTAACATAACCATATATGTATATAAGAATGAATGTCATGTAATGCTCATGAGAGTGCGAAGATAATAAAGATTTATTATCTAAGTCTTGAATACAACTTTCCTTCACGGAACTCCGAGAACTTAGGGTTTCCGGAGTCGGTAAAGGAGTTCACAAGGCAGGGGGGTGTTTTGGGGTTTGGTGATCAAACAAGGTCCAAATCAACCCAAATTCTACCCAAGGCTTCTAAATATTGTTTTAAGTTCCCATAAAAAGTTTGGGCATTTTTGGGCTTACCAATTATTTTCTAAAAATCCTTAACTAATATTTTTAACTACTTTAAATGCCCTAAAATTTCTTATTTCAACTAAAAATCCCAAAACTATTTTTATTAAATTCTATGGAAAATAATAAGCCTAGGAAAATTGGTTTCACAATTTTAGGATTTTTCTACAATTTTCTAAAATTGTTTTGGCTCTGGAGTAAAAAGAAAAAGAAAAACTTAGGAATAGTACTGGGCAACATCTGGCCCAGACGGCCCAGTACACAGGGAAAACGCGCGCGCGCGCCCGCGCGCTGGCGACTTTGCACAGAGACCCCCGCGGTTCCGTCTAACTGCGAACGAGTTCTTTCACTATTTAACAAAGTCACTGACGTTTACAGATAGACCCCCGCACTTCCATCTATTCTCGGTTCGAGGTCCCCGACGGCGTTCACGCCCAGCCGAGCTCCGGCGAGCACCTACGCCGGCCGACTTACTTATGGACTGATGCTCTACTTCGGTCGAAACCGAATTTACGCCCCAACCATCGATTTCCCTAAGTTAATTGCATAGTTGGTGAACTAATTTGGTCTGGCCACGGAGAGCGCGCAGATGAATCAAAGATCCATGCGTTCCCGATGGTCAGTGGACTCCTAGCCCAATTGGATGGGTCAGTAAGCATCGCAGACACGTGAAGAGACTTAAACGAAGCAGAGGGAGGGTTGGACTGACCAGAAAAAGGGCTGGCGACGATGAAGCTTGTTTCACGGTGGCAGAAAGAAATTTGGGGGAAAACGCAAATTCGAGCTCACTGGTGGATGATTGTGGCTGATTAGTGGTGGCTGGTTAGCTGACGACCACGCGGAGCTAGTTACAGGCTCAATTTATAGGAGGGTAAGGCGGTGGCCGCGAATTTTGGGGAGGACGCGCGGCGGCCGGAGGTGGAGAAGATTACTGGTGCAGCTGCTTGGTGTCTACTGTCGTGGCAGTTACTCCGGTGAGCCACGGAGAGCGAGGGTAAGTCGCAGCGGTGCAGAGAACTGCTAGGCCACGCAGCATACGGCCGGAAGGCGGCGGTCTTCGGTGAACTTATCGGGTTCAACCACGGGGAACCTTGTACGATGGCCGGAATACTTTAATGGCCGGGCTTATCCACGGCGAGGTGCTCCGAACGTTTATCAAGTCTTCTGAGCATGAATTGGGACGACGGCGGCGCAAATCTTAGTGCAGGGAGGGTCACCGGCGGCGAGCAGGCCACGCTGGCGTTCTGATCACCCTGATAGCACTGTACCATGGAAGAGTTCAGTTAAATGAACCTGATAGCCCAATTTGAAGCCAAGTTTTCACTCGAATTCACATGGCAACTAATCCGAGGCTCTGCAGAAAAAGTGTACAGCAATACACCATCTACAACTTTGTAATATGATGATGCCACAAAAACCCATTGGATCATGCTTGGATTTAAGCTTGAAGTTGATGGCATCAATCTGTTGGTCTGATTTTCAGACTAAACCAGCCTGACAGCCCATCTTTGGTTGAGATTTTCTCCAAATTTCTCATAAGAACATGGATTTCACCCTTAAGCAAAGTTGTTCCCCTATAATTGGGCTACAATTTTGATGTGGTGACCTATGGCAAAATCTCCTTTGTTTAGAAGCTACAAGGTCACAAAGATGAGCACAATACACTGAAATCCAGACTTAGAATAGAACCTAATTGAGGTCCATTTTGCAAATGAGTCCAAAACTTAGGGTTTGGCTTTCAAGTCCACATATTTGTGAACCAAATGACTTAAAATACTTATTTGACTTGGTTTTTGCACTTTAGCTCAAAAGTGGACTAATTTTGCACATAGGTCCCTAGGGTTTGGTTTTAGGGTTTTCTAGGGTTCTATTTAGGGTTTTTGGTATCCCAGGGGCATAAATGTTATTCAACTTTGTTTTTTGGGGATATTTTATGACTCCTTCCCTAAAGTCTTTAGGTTTTCTCATCTTGGGTTAGGTCTTACCCCTTTAATCCCTGTTTAGGGTTAAGTTTCCTATCCAGGGTTCTCTTTGAAAAAACACTTTAAACAATACAACTTGTTTGAAATTTTTGCCTAGTGAATGCACTCTAGGTGTGTCAAACATATGCAATGCCAATGCTTATGATGTCATGCTCAAGTTTTAGTTGCAGTAACACCAGGGGTGTTACAACCTGCAAGAATTCCGACGAATTTGACGTACCATCGTACTTCTCCGGCAGGTGTGGCCAGAACTTGGATGGCCAAATCGTCGCGCGGAGATGATCCGCTAGAGCGGCGCAGCCCACACCGACCAATGGGATACTCGCTTGGATCCGGGCGCATGTTGGGGTTTGCGGCGCAACTGCAGTGAAGTCGTAGTCGAGGTTGTGACCCTCGACGTTCTGTCGGTGCTCACGCGCCCTCTCCAGAGAGACACGGGCATCCTCGCCCGCACGCCTACGGTTGAGTTCTGCCCGCAGGTCATTAGACCTCTCCAGAGAGACTGGAGCGTCCTCTCTCGCATGCCTGCGGTTGAGCTCCGCCCGCAGGTCCTCAGTTGGTGCGGCCCTCACCGCGGGTGAGCACATTGACACCGACGCCTCATGTTGATGCCAGGACGACCGAGGCCTAGGCCTGGCTGAGCCAGAATGCGCCATGTCGAGCAGACGGTCGACATCATCACGCCACTGCTTCATGGCCCCTAGCGAGGTCGTCGAGCTTTGAGGGTGGCGTAGCAATTCCCTAGCTGCAGACAACGCCCTAGGCATAGCCCTTGATGCCCTGGATGTTTGCGCGGGGGTGTGCTGCCGCGTAGAGTGCACAGCAGCAGCCCTAGGCGTAGGGCGGCTGGTGGCCCGAGGTGTGGAAGACGCAGCTTCTTCCTCCACCATGAAGTCCTCGGGCATGAAAACATGGTGCTCGATGATGTGGACCATGGTGTCGAGCAGAAAAACAAGCAAAAACCTAAAGCCTACCCCCTACTTGGCGCCAAATGTTGGAGAGGAAATTCTCCGGCCGGGTGGCAAAACGCACCCGCCCTAAATCCTAAGATGAGGAGGGGCCTAAGCGTTTTGCCTATCTACTTGGTGATCGATGAACGCAAGAACACACAAGGGTTTAGAGTGGTTCAGGCCGCCGGAGCGTAATACCCTACTCCACTATGTGTAGTATTGAGCTTGAGAGCTTGTATGAAATTGTGAGTCTGAGAGTCTGAGTGAGTCCCCTTGTAACGTCGTGTGCCTTCCCTTTTATAGCTCAAGGGGGGCACGTACAAGGATACTGAGCCCCGACATGTGGGCTCAGGGGCAAAATGGAGGGAATACACTATAGAAGTATCTCATGTCAGCAACGCCTGGGCAATCTCCAGGCGCCGTAATGTTCGTAGCCCATACAATATTGATATGTCGCGGTTGCTTCCTCGGTAACGCGCGAGTGATGATGAGCATAGTGTACGCCGCAGCACGGGCGTACTGCCTGCCAACGGAATGGACAGGCATGCCACCTGCAAGATGGTCTGGTCGCCGTCCGTCAGCGGAGTGGACAGAGCACATTAAATGTTGAGGCGGCACATCACCTGTCAGTGGAGTGGACAGGGCTCATTAAATGCTGAGGCGGCACATCACCTGCCAGTGGAATGGACAGGTGGCGCACCTTATCCGCAATAAATGCAGGGGCCACGCAGCCTAGGGGCCTCACGTCAGGCTCCACCCGCTGGCTTACGTCATGGGCAGCAGGCCACGTGGCAGCATCGGGTCTCCGCCTGAGCGGGGAGCAGAAGCGCACATGGTATGGTCCGGACACGTATCGGCTCCGGACCCCCGTCTGGCCTTGATTAAGGCCTGGGTATTCTTTGTCCCAGAATCTCGGGACCCGTCCCAGGGGTCCAGTTCGCTCTCGTGGAGTTCCTGTACCTTACCCGGGGGTCTGATCTGTATATGCAGGGGTCCGGCACTTCCCCATGGGGGTCCGGACCCACTGTTGATACCTTGGAGGATATTGTCTTCTCTGGCCACGTGGCGGCCCCGGAGCTGTCCACGTGGTGGGGTCGGTCGCTGTTTACCACGCGACTAGAGATAGTCGCGTGGGTATCGCGTCTTCATACTGTAGTAAGGGGTACCCCTGTTTCAGGGTACCGACATTCTGGGTAATAAATGGGTTTATTACTAAAACCTGGCTCTACTAATAATAATAAATACTTGACAAACTAAAAGAAATTGCTTAACCTCAAACTCCATATACAGCTAGTCCACTTTAGCCAAACGGGACATTTGCTGAGTACGTTGATGTGTACTCACCCTTGCTTTACACACCACCCCCACCCCAGGTTGTCCCCAGTGTACTCAGTGCTCAGGAGGTGATGCTGGCAACATGGATGACTTCAAGGAGTTCCAGGAATATGACGAGTTCTAGTTCTTTCTTAGTGGCAAACCCCCAGTCAGCTGCCTGTGTAGGCTTAGCATCTACGCTTTGTATTTCCGCACTTTGATAATTTTGTTGAACAATGGTTATGTATTAGACTCTATGGATGCCTTGGACATCTTGATGTAATAATGTACCTTTCCGCTATTTATTTCGAGCATTGTGTGATGATGTCCAATTATGTAATCGCTGTGTACATGAGTTTCTGATCCTAGCACGTACATGGTTCGCATTCGGTTTACCTTCCAAAACCGAGTGTGACATAAGTGGTATCAGAGCCTTGCTGACTGTAGGACCGCTAACCTAGACTAGAATGGTCTCCCTAAGGACTATAGACCCTTACTCTTACCTTGACCTTAAAGTCTTTTCAAAAGTTGGTCATCTCGACCAACTCTATGTTATCTACTTATCTCAAAAAGTTTTATCTCACTCTTCTTTCTGTTTACTTTCCGGTCTCATAGTTCTACTCTTACTCTTGTGCTTACGATGTCTTTTGTAGATGGCTCGTATCAGGTGCACTGCACGTAAGTCTGTGATCCCCTTTTTGCCTTCTCGCCTGGTGGAGCGTCCACTGCGTCGCACGGTGCCAGGTCAGTCTAGTCACCTAGAGAGACTGCATCGTCGCCTGCACGAGGAGCAGGAGCGCCGATGCCAGGAGCTAGAGTAGGAGCAGTAGGACTCTTCCCCCTCGCCTCAGCGGGAGGTGGAGTCTGAGAGGCCGCCTTCCCCTGCACCTCAGCCAGAGATGCCCCCTGCACCACCTTAGGGCATCCCGGCTGCTGGAGGAGACCCCGACAGAGACGGAGACGATGACGATGCCTATGGCAGTTCGAGCCACGGCACGGAGCTCTCGGAGGAGCCAGAGCCGGAGGGATGGATCGCTAGACCCATTACTCGTGACGCCGCTCGCGGGTGTCACTTCCACGATGCTCTCGATACCCTGTTACGTCGAGCCTTCGACCGACACACCTGGTCTATCGAGTACCATTGTGTAGTCTACCAGCATCGTCGCGAGCTATACCCAGACCAGTGGGAGGCTACTTGCTTGGTGCGTCGTCCGGATGATGATCTCCGGGGTGCAGAGGCCTTCTCAGAGCACTATTCTATTACTGAGAGGAATACTACCGAGGCAGCCATGCAAGATGCAGCACGATGAGCACTTTCTCAGTATTGCTCGTTGTTCAGCGGGGTAGCTAATGGCCTTGACCTGAAGTACTACCCTCGTCGTTCGACTGGCAGTGCTGGAGGTGTGATTGCCTCGCCAGTTGGTGAGGGCAATCCCAGGTTGAACAACATGGTCAACTTGGCTGTCGTGCTCAACACAGAGTTGGACCACGCCCTCGACGAGTTGGGCAAGGTTCGGGCGGAGGTTGCGGAATTGCGTGCTGAGTGCGCAGCACACCACTATCTGGATGGTGGTTCTCCCGCCCCTGTCGGGATTCAGCACCCTTACCATTCACCGCCACGTGGTCGCTTCGACTATGGTACCCTAGACTGCAAGACCCGGATAGATTTGGATCCTTAGATTGATAGAGTCGGAGTCTGTAATAATGCTGGGTTCAGTGTCTTAGTCCATTCAGTCTTAGTTAGAGTTATGTTGGGGGCCTTCGGCTTACGAAGGTCCTCAAAAACAGGATTTAACAATATTTCTGGAGTATAATGTGTGAACAGGTATCTTCGGACTCAAGTCGGTATCGCAGCAGGAGAAGACCAGAATAATACGAAGGTTGATACAGCGCCGAAGATGTGAACAGGAAAAGCTTCGGCATGGTAGCAGAAAATGAAACCGACTTAAAGATGAAAAGGCTATTCAGACCTCGATAGATTACTATAGAATTATTATCAAATGTAAAGGGCATGAATGTAATTTTGTATGGGCTGTGTCCCGTGCCTATAAATAAGTGAACAGTACCCCCGTACTGTTCACGCGGATTTTGGCATTCACTTTTGCGTCACGCTTGTACTTTCATCTCCTTTAAGTTGAAGGTACATTTGTAATTCGATGTTATTTCTGTTTCTACGTAATAATAATGCAAAAATAAGTTAATAATAATATACAATTGTCTATGTTATCCTTCATATTCCTTATGATTCATCCTTCGTCACTGTATAGTGTATTTATGAAGGTATATCCCTCATAACCTTCGTCCGAAAATCATTATATCCTAAGGGAAATAATGCTTCGAAGGACGAAGGACTTTTCCGATTAACATTTTCTATGTTGCCTTGTTCTTAATTCAAAGCATTTGAGAACAAGTCCCCAACAAGTTAGTTTTGCTTATTTTATGTTGGATGCTTGTTATGATGAACATGTACTGAAGTTGGATCTTTGTAATGATTGTCACCAAGGTGTGGGTGTCCCCTACAACTTGGTGTAGTTATTAATAAAAGTCAGTTATTTAGTTGGGTAATCCATTTATATCCACTTTCCTCTTTATCTGAGAAGCTGTCAGTGGAGATGGTCAATTGTTCAGTTCTATGGAGATTTTCTATACATCTTTTCTTATGCTAAAAGACTGCAGAGTCAGATTTGATATATGTGTGTGATTTCTACAGATGTCTGAGAACAAGCGCAGAGGTGCGAGGCGTGCTCAGCCTGAACAGCAGGCACCCCAAGAGGAGGCAGCCTCGCAGCAGCATTTGCCACCGCCACCACCGATGACCATTGAGCAGATGTTCTTGATGCAGACCCAAGCAGTTCAGGCAATTGGTCAGACATTAGCAGCCATGCAACAGGTGCAGCAGCAGCCAGCACCGCTGATACACCTAGCCCAGGTGGGGTTGGTCGAGGCCCAACAAATTAGGGTTGCTCGGAGCCCAATAGTTCATTAAGCACACCCAACTCAGGGAAAGGCCCAATCGCCCCAAAAGACTAGTCCAATGGGGGAAGGGTGACTCTCCCTTTTAAAGTGGCTTCCTCCTCCCAAGTTAAGCGAGGTGAGATAATTCTGAGGCTCACACGGTCACCGTCTGACTACAATTGGGCCAACTGGGGCAATTGCGTCTTTGCCAATGGGTAATAGTGGAGGATGTCCTCATCATTCCCACCTTCTTAAAATGGGCCCTAGTTCTGATACCAGATGATACACCCAGCCCAGGTGGGGTTGGCCGAGGCCCAACAAATTAGGGTTGCCCGGAGCCCAACAGTTCATTAAGCACACCCAACTCAGGGAAAGGCCCAATCGCCCCAAAAGACTAGTCCAATAGGGGAAGGGTGACTCTCCCTTTTAAAGTGGCTTCCTCCTCCCAAGTTAAGCGAGGTGGGATAATTCTGAGGCTCACACGGTCACTGTCCGACTACAATTGGGCCAACTGGGCCAATTGCGTCTTTGCCAACGGGTAATAGTGGAGGATGTCCTCATCAACCGACTTAGCCTCCAGTGCAAGTTCAGATGCCCCCAGTGCCCAGAGACAAGCGGGCAGAATTCATGAGGGGCCATCCCCCTGTTTTTGCCCACTCTGCTGATCCCATGGACGCCGAAGACTGGCTGCGTATCGTGGAACGAGAGTTGCACACTGCCCAGTGCAACGATCGTGAGAAGGTGTTGTATGGTCCTCGACAGCTGAGGGGAGCAGCACAGTCTTGGTGGGAGTCTTACCTTGCCACCCATGCCAACCCTGAAGCCATCACTTGGGAAGAATTTAGGGACAACTTCTGTCGCTACCATGTGCCCGAGGGACTGATGATAGTGAGGAAGGAGGAGTTCCTCGCCTTGAAGCAAGGTCCCTTGTCTGTCAGTGAGTACAGGGATAAGTTTCTGCGGTTGTCCTGTTATGCCCTAGAGGATGTCAACACGGATGCCAAGAGGCAGTACCGCTTCTTGAGAGGATTGGTCGATCCCCTCCATTATCAGCTGATGAACCACACCTTCCCTACCTTCCAGCATCTGATAGACAGAGCAATCATGACAGAAAGGAAGCGTCGGGAGATGGAGGACAGGAAACGCAAGATTGATGGACCTCAGGTTGGGAGTAGCAGCCATCCTCGCTACTCAGGCAACCCACCTCAGCAATTCAAGCAAGGTCACCAGCACTAGCATCAGCGTCAGAACCAGTAGCAACAGTACTAGAGGCAGTTTTCTCAGCAGCAGCAGTACCGTCAGAACAACCAGCAAGGAGGAAATCAATACCAGCGACAGAGCAACCAGGCAGCCCGTCTTCCTGCCCCAGCAACCAACCAGAACAATCAAGCAACGTCAACTCAAGGAGGAAGTCGTGCATGTTTCCACTGTGGGGAACAAGGCCATTGGGCGAATCATTGCCCAAAGAAAGTAGCTCAGCAGCAGCCAGCTCCCAATGCCCCAGTCAGATAGAATGCAATGCATCGAGGAGGCAACAACCGTGGGCAACTTCGTGCCCAGTATGGAAAGGTGAACCACTTGGAGGACGACATAGTCTAGGAGACTCCAGGAGTGGCACTAGGTACGTTTTCAGTCGAGTACCATTCCGCAAATGTCTTATTTGGTACTGGAGCAACGCATTCTTTTGTGACTGCATCATGGGTAGAATCACATAATATACCGGTAGCACCTATGTACCCACCTATGAGAGTTAGTTTAGTTGGTGGATAGAGTTCCCCGCTGATTTAGTAGTTATGGGTACCCACCAAACTGATAGATTTTGCCCTAGTGCAAAGGTTCAAATAAGGGGGATAGAGTTCCCCGCTGATTTAGTAGTTATGGGTAACCAAGATACAACTATAGATGTCATCCTAGGGATGAATTGGATAACCAAGTATCAAGCCAGTCTTAGTTGCGATAAGAGAACAGTGAAGTTAGTGTCCCTATCAGGAGAAGAAGTGTTAATGGAATTAGTCTTGTCTGGATCAAGGAAAAGGAGTTGTCACCAAGTCACCGCCTGTATTGAGGAGATTAAACCATTAGAGGCTATCAATGTAGTATCAGAATTCCCTGATGTATTCCCTGAAGAGTTACCAGGTATGCCACCTGAAAGGAAGGTTGAATTTGCCATAGAGCTTATTCCAGGCACCGCCCCTATTTCCAAGAGAGCCTATCGAGTGTCCGAATCAGAGTTAGTGGAACTCAAGAAGCAAATTGATAAGTTGTCAGAGAAAGGCTACATCAGACCAAGTACCTCGCCTTGGGCAGCCCCAGTGCTATTTGTGGAGAAGAAGGATGGAACAAAGAGGATGTGCATTGACTACAGATCCTTGAATGAAGTTACTATCAAGAACAAGTACCCCCTGCCCAGAATTGAAGATTTATTCGATCAGTTGAGAGGAGCCAGTGTGTTCTCAAAGATAGATCTGAGGTCAGGCTACCATCAGCTCAGAATCCGACCTTCAGATATACTGAAGACAGCATTCATCACCAAGTATGGACTGTATGAGTTCACGGTCATGTCATTCGGTTTGACGAATGCGCCAGCCTACTTCATGTACTTGATGAACAGCGTGTTCATGGATTATCTCGACAAGTTCGTAGTGGTGTTCATTGATGACATTCTTATTTATTCCTAGAATGAGCAAGAGCATGAGGAGCATTTGAGGAAATTACTTCAGAGGCTACGAGATTGTCAGTTGTATGCCAAGCTTAGCAAGTGTGAGTTCTGGATCAGTGAAGTCCTATTCTTGGGTCACATTATAAACTGAGAGGGATTGGCTGTAGATCCGAAGAAGGTAACAGCTATCTTGGACTGGAAAGCACCAAAATATGTCCGAGGAATCAAGAGTTTCATTGGAATGGCTGGTTATTATCGGCGTTCCATTGAAGGTTTCTCCAAGATTGCCAGGCCAATGATATTATTGTTGGCAAAGAAGGTTGAATTCAAGTGGACCCCAACATGCCAAAAGTCCTTTGAGACATTGAAGGAGAAGTTGACAACGGCGCCAGTACTGATTCTGTCAGATGTTCACAAGCCATTCTTTGTATATTGTGATGCTTCTTACACCGGATTGGGATGTGTGTTAATGCAGGAAGGGAGAGTAGTGGCATACTCGTCCCAACAGTTGAAGATTCATGAGAAGAATTATCCTACTCATGATCTAAAATTAGCAGCCGTGGTTCATGCATTGAAGACCTGGAGGCATTATCTTTATGGGCAGAAGTGTGATATCTACACGGACCACAAGAGTCTCAAGTACATATTCACTCAGTCAGAGTTAAACATGAGGCAGCGAAGATGGCTAGAATTGATCAAGGATTATGAGCTGGAGATTCATTATCACCCAGGTAAAGCAAATGTGGTTGCAGATGCTCTTAGTAAAAAAAAGTCAAGTTAATATGTTGGCCGCTCACCCGATGCCATATGAGCTAGCGAAGGAGTTCGACAGATTGAGTCTCGGATTTCTGAACAACACCCAAGGGGTGACAATTGAGTTGGAACCCACTCTAGAGCAAGACATCAAGAAAGGTCAGAAGGATGATGAGAAGATCAACGAGATTCGGTAGCTGATCATAGATGGGGAAGGCAAGGATTTATGTGAAGATGCAGAAGGAGTGGTATGGTTCAAGGACAGACTGTGTGTTCCCGACATCAAATCGATCCGGGAACTGATTCTCAAGGAAGCCCATGAGACAGCATACTCCATACACCCTGGTAGTGAGAAGATGTACCAAGACCTAAAGAAAAGATTCTGGTGGTACGGTATGAAAAGGGAGATAGCAGAGTATGTGGTTGTATGTGATAGTTATCAGAGGATTAAAGCAGAACATCAGAGACCTGCAGGTTTGTTGCAACAGTTGTAGATTCCTTAGTGGAAATGGGATGAGATCGGAATGGATTTCATAGTCGGTTTGCCCCGCACTCGTATTGGTTATGACTCTATCTGGGTAGTAGTGGACCATTTGACAAAGGTGGCCCATTTCATACCAGTCAAGACCACCTACAACACTGCGGTGTTAGCCGAACTATACATGTCTCGGATTGTGTGCTTGCATGGCGTTCCGAAGAAGATAGTATCAGATAGAGGCACCTAGTTCACCTCTCATTTTTTGCAGCAGTTGCATGAAGCTTTGGGCACACACTTGAAGTTCAGCTCAGCTTACCACCCACAAACAGATGGTCAAACTGAGAGAACCAATCAGATTCTGGAGGATATGTTGAGGGCTTGTGCTTTACAAGATAAGATAGGTTGGGACAAGAGATGTCACCATGGTGCACCATTCGAAGCGCTCTATGGGAGGAATTGCAGAACTCCATTGCATTGGGACCAACCTGGTGAAAGACAGGTGTTCGGTCCAGATGTTTTGCTTGAAGCCGAAGAGAACATCAGAATGGTCCGAGAGAATTTAAAGGCAGCGCAGTCCAGACAGTGAAGCTATGCTGACACCCGAAGAAGAGAACTCAATTTTGAAGTGGGAGACTATGTCTACTTGAAGGTGTCACCCATCATAGGAACCAAAAGGTTTGTAGTCAAAGGCAAGCTAGCACCCCGATATATTGGGCCGTATCAGATTCAAGCAAGACATGGAGAAGTGGCTTATCAACTCAGCTTACCGGAGAATCTGTCCGCTGTGCACGATGTGTTCCATGTGTCTCAGTTAAAGAAATGCTTAAGAGTGCCAGAAGAGCAATTGCCAGCAGAGGATCTTGAAGTTCAAGAAGATCTGACTTATATTGAGAAGCCAACCAAAATTCTGGAGACAGCAGATCGGGTCACTTGGAGGAACACTATCAGAATGTGCAAAGTCAAATGGGGTCACCACTCAGAAGAAGAAGCAACCTGGGAAAGAGAACATGATTTAAAAGCCAAGTACCCTGAGCTCTTTTCTAGCCAGCCCTGAATCTCGAGGGCGAGATTCTTTTAAGGGAGATAGGTCTGTAACACCTTGATTTTGGGGGTATAAAATTTCTTTCTAATTTTCACCCAAAATCATGTGTTACTCTTCCTTTTCTCACTCTAGGTTTTCTCTCTCTCTAGATTCTTTCTCTCTTTTTCCTTTTGATTAGAAATAGCTTAAACTAGTGGAGGTTAATTATTTATTTTTGCCAAAACCTTATGGGTCATGACATGTTGCATCATGCCGAGCTTAAAATATTCTATGAAGTGTTGCACAATTTTGAATTTATTTGAATTTGAAACCTAGTTTGAATTTCGATTTGAAAACCCTATTGAAAAAGAAATAGAAAAGGAATTAGAAAATCCAGAGAAAAAGAAAAAGGGAAAGCAGCCCAGTCGACCCACTAAGCCCAGCCAGGCCGCGCGCCCGCGCCGCCTGACAGGCGGACCTCGCCTGTCAGCGATAGTTCCCCTCTCGCGCGCACCCTCCCTCTCTCACTCGCTGCCCAGTGGTGCCAACCTGTCGGCGCCAGTTTCCTTCGCCTGTTCGCTCCCTCTCTCTCTGTCTCGCGGGCCCAGATCGCCAGCCGCCGAGCCGTTGCCCCGAGCGACCCTTTCCTCTCTCTCTCTCTCTCTCTGCGTCGTGGGCCTGCCTTGTCAGTTCTGCCTCCTCCGCGCTCGCCATGGACCAGCGCGTGCGCACTCGCGCACGTCGCCGGATTTCTCGGCCACGACGCCCGCCCACGTGCCCAGCTCCCTTCTTAGAGCCCCACTAGTGCCCCGCGCACACCCCTCACCTCATTTTGCGCAGCTTCGCCCTCTCTCGCGCTCTGTCCTCACCGCCAGCCGCCGCCGGAGACCCGCGCCCGCGTTCCCGGCCATCCAGCTCGCTGGAGACCACTCCAAGCCTTCCCGAGCTCCGCCCCGAGGTGAGACACCCGTCCCCGTGCCTAATTTCCCCTATTGCGCCCTGTGCTAGGCCAATTTCACCTTCGCTGGTGCTCGGCCGCGGCGGTCCGCCGTGCTCGCACGGTGGACGGCCGATTTAGCCTGGTCTAGTTCACCGGAGTAGGTCCCTGTGTCACCCCTGCCTCTGCTGAAGTTAGCCAAGGCCTTAGCGCGCCTTAGGACCCCTCCCCGTTGCCGGAATGGCTCACCGGAGTTCCTCCGGCCCGCCCGAGGCTTTCTCACCGTCGTTCTCCCCTCTCTGCCCGTGGATTCATGGCCCCTTCCCCGCCATTGAGTTCGTCGTGGCGCCCTCTTCCTCCCTGCCCAACTCCAGTGACCCCGGAACCCCTCCCTAGTTCATGCCTGCCTCAACTCCGGCGACCTCACCGCCGCGGAGAAGAACAGCGCCGCCCGCAGCCGTCTGTTTCCCCTGGTCTGATCCCCTCCGTCTGATTCAGATCGAACGGCCCGGACCGCGGGTACCGCTTCGCGCACGCGCGCCCTGCGCCCTTGGCCTGCCTCTGATCCCCTCCGTCCGATCCTGATCGAACGGCCCGGACCGCGGGATACCGCTTTGCGCACGCGCGCCCTGGCGCCCTAGCCCGCCTGTCAGCGCCCAAACCCCTCTAGCGCTTGGCCCGCTCGGTCAGCGCGCTCTCCCCCTCTGTGTCTGACACTCTCTGGCCCACCTATCAGCGCTCGCCCACTCACGCACGTGCCCTCGGCCGCAGATCTAATATCAGCCGTTGGTTTTAGATCTGACGGTTAGATTCACCCGATACCCCTTCGCGCGGTAGTTTTCTTAAAGAGACCCTCGGTTTATTGGAAATCAACCCGCCGTCCCTGGTTTTCGCGCAGAGACCCCTTAATCTTGCAGATCTAGCCCTGGACTTTTAAATATTCACAGAATTAGCCCTAATTTCATATTTTGAATTCCCAAACTTGTTTATTTCATAACTTTTGCATATGAACTCCAAACTTAGTGATTCAAATTGCAAAATGTTCATAGGATTATTCTCTGTCTAAATATAATAATTTCAATTACTGTCTGCACACTCTAAATGTTTAGGATTGAATATGAACTAAGGTAGATGTAGTTTTATTTATTTAATAAAATAAATAAAAGGAGAACCTTAGAGATTTAATCATGTTTAAACTTGTAAGATTAATGATATGTATTACATGAGTTCATCTCTGTTCTAATTTTAAGTCACAATAAATAAATTGATCTATGATTATGTACTTGTAAGTAACACTTAGGGAAATAGTAATCTATTTTCAAATAAAGTTAATGTATGTTATAGTTTATGTTATACTTTGAATTATGTATCCCTTATGTAGTATTGTGTCTTTTTAAGATGTGTTCCAATGTTTGTACATGTTTGGTGTGATGTTCATTTGTACTTTCCAATGTATTGAATGCATGCTTGCCTTATTTAGACAACGAGCAGTCCGAGGTTCCTGAGTGTGTTGTTGGAGACCTCCCTGAGCAACAACCTGGTGAAGGCAAGTGTCCTTTGACCTATTATGTCCTACATACTTTATGAATTACTATCTCGCATTACATTACTTAAACCTAAGGATTGACTAGCTTTCTATTTACTTTATCCTTGTTTACCTTTTGGGGTTATCATGGTTAGCATGTTGCTATTGCCTTAACTTAATCAATGAACATGATGTGAACATTTATGATATGACACTGTTATCTCGATTATGTGGATGATTCTGTGATACCTTAGGGGGCTCAGGCCTTCTTACTGAGTACCTCTTCGTAAGGACCTGTTCGTGGAGTGACCACCCGGGATAACAGTACAACCATGAGGGTGGAATGGGACGCCCTTAGCTGATTAATTACATGAACCTGGGGGTGTAGTTGGTTTTTCCGGAGGGCCATCAATGGTGGCCGAGGCGTAGTGCTCACTCTGCTAAGGTTGGGGTGCAGAGGTTCTTTCGATTTGGGTTTTGTTAGTCACCCACCTTGGGGAGGTGTACTGCGTTTGTATGACTGGCGAAACCTAATGAGCAGCTATGCACCAGGGGAGTCTTTGTAAAGGCTACGTAGTGTATCCCTGGCCATTCACCTTGGTAGTGAAGATCGGGTCTGTACAACCCAGGCTGGAAAGGGATCACAACTTGTGGGTAAAGTGTACAACCTCTGCAGAGTGTTAAAAACTGGTATATCAGCCGAGCTCACGGTTAAGAGCAGCCTTGGGATCCTCTTTGATTAGAAGAACTTTGGATATTATTATGTTGATGGTTAACAATGATGTTATAAAATCTGATCTCTGGTATTTCCTCTTTTTGGGGAGGTACTTCTGGGTAATAACTGGGTTTATTACTAAAACATGGCTCTACTAATAATAATAAATACTTGACCAACTAAAAGCAATTGCTTAACCTCAAACTCCATATACAGCTAGTCCACTTTAGCCAAATGGGACATTTGCTGAGTACGTTGATGTGTACTCACCCTTGCTTTACACATCACCCCCACCCCAGGTTGTCCCCAGTGTACTCAGTGCTCAGGAGGTGATGTTGGCAACATGGATGACTTCGAGGAGTTCCAGGAATATGACGAGTTCTAGTTCTTTCTTAGTGGCAAACCCCCAGTCAGCTGCCTGTGTAGGCTTAGCATCTACGCTTCGTATTTCCGCACTTTGATAATTTTGTTAAACAATGGTTATGTATTAGACTCTGTGGATGTCTTGGACATCTTGATGTAATAAAGTATGTTGGGGGCCTTCGGCATCCGAAGGTCCTCAAAAACAGGATTTAACAGTGTTTCTGGAGTATAATGTGTGAACAGGTATCTTCGGACTCGAGTCGATATCACAGTAGGAGAAGTCCAAGTAATACGAAGGTTGATACAACGCCGAAGATGTGAGCGGGAAAGCTTCGGCGTGATAGCGGAAAAAGAAACTGACTTAAAGATGAAAAGGCTATTCGGACCTCGGTGGATTACTATAGAATTACTACCAAGTGTAAAGGGCATGAATGTAATTTTATATGGGCTGTGTCCCGTGCCTATAAATAGGTGAACAATACTCCCGTACTGGACACGCTGACTTGGCATTTGCTTTTGCGTCACATTTGTATTTTCATCTCCTTCCAAGCCGAAGGTACATTTGTGATTGAATGTCATTTCTATTTCTTCATAGTAATAATGCAAAAATAAACTGTTAATAACATATAATTGCCTATGTTATTCTTTATATTTCATATGGTTCTTTCTTCATCCTTGTATATTGTGTTTATGAAGGCATACCCTTCATAACCTTCGTCCAAAAGCTATTATATCCTAAGGGAAATAATGTTTCGAAGGACGAAGGACTTTACCATTTAACATTTTCTGTGTTGCCTTGTTCTTAAGACGAAGTATCTGAGAACAAGTCCCCAACATTGGCGCCCACCTCCGGTGAACTCACTACCACCCTTTGAGTTTTTTAACACCTTCGGCGATCATAAACCTTCGCTATGGCGCCGAAGAAAGCTTCAGCAACTGGGGCTGCACCTCTGCAACCACTGGACCCCAATCAGGAGACTCTCTCTCTTCGGGAGGCCCGAAGCCAGAAGAGGAAGGATGTCAGCCCGACACCGCAAGAGAATGAGCTAGACCAGGAGATCAGAAACATGGAGATGCTTCATCAACAAGTGCAGAGGAAGAAGGAAAAGATGGCCAGGCTAGCTGAACTGCAAAGGCAGATAGACGAAGCTTCTGAAGAAGTTCGCCATCTTACTCACGATGAGCAGAACCGAAGGCCTCAGAACCAAAACCTTCATCAGGAGGGTTTCCTCAACGAAGATGACTGGTATGACAACTTCCATCATGGAAATTTTGTTTTTGATGATGCTTCTCCTCTGTCCGCTGAGCTGCAGGCTACACCTTGGCCTCCGTCCTACAAGCCGCCCCAGCTTCCCATATTCGACGGCCATTCAGACCCGAAGCAGTTTTTGATGAGCTACGAAGCAACAGTATCTTCGTATGGTGGCAATGCTGCAGTCATGGCAAAGTCTTTTGTTATGGCTGTCAGGAGTGTTGCTCAAACCTGGTATTCCTCCCTTCGACCAGGAACGATCACTTCATGGCAAAAACTGAAGGACATGTTGTTAACCAGCTTCCAAGGGTTTCAGACGAAGCCGGTCACTGCTCAGGCCCTGTTCCAGTGCACCCAGGATCACGAAGAATACCTTCAGGCGTATGTCAGGAGGTTCTTGCGTTTGAGGGCGCAGGCGCCAACGGTGCCCAACGAAATTGTCATTGAGGCCATGATCAAGGGACTTCGGCCTGGACCTTCAGCTCAGTACTTTGCTAGGAAGCCTCCTCAAACTTTGGAGAAGCTGCTCCAGAAGATGGACGAGTATATTCGTGCCGACAATGATTTTCGCCAAAGAAGGGAGGAGGCTTTTAGGTTTTCCGAAATGACCAGGGGCTTCGGAGGAAGATTCTATCCTAGGCACGTCGGGTCAATTCACAACTCTACTCAAAATGATGATAAGGGGAGTCAGCAGCAAAGGCCACAGTGCTCCTCACAGGCTTCGGGGCAACAGCAAAGCTTCTTCCGGCCACCAGCTCCAAGAGGCAGAGGCGCCAGGGGCTTCGGCGGGAGATTTGGAGATCAACCAAGGAGAATATTTTGCTTGTTCTGTGGTGAAAACAAGGGCCATACCACCAGGACGTGCCATGTTACCATCCAGAAACAAAAGGAGATAGCCGAAGCTGCAGTACAACAAGCTCAGCCGAAGCAGGTCATGCATACTGCTTCGTACCATTCGCCTTACATCCCAGAATACGTAGGCAACCACCCTGCAGTTTCTGTTGCCTCGGCGAGTCAACCTCAAGCTTCCTGGCAACAGCCTCCGCCTCCACCACCGCTGCAACAAGGTCACCAGCCAGAAGGGAGCCAATATGCTCCACATCAAAGGGACTTCAGAGAACAATCCGAAGCTCGCACAGTCAATAGCACTGTGCCAGAGTCGAAGCACATCTATTGACAAATATCCTACCTCGACACCAGTCTTTTCCATTCAGTTTTATTTTCTGTGTAATAAAGGACACTTTTTAAAATTTCAAGTAATAGTTTTGTTGTTTGCCACAAGGAAAACATATCTTCTACACAGGCTTAAGTTGTCGGAGCTTAAAAGTTTGCAATAGCAAGGAGAACCTTCGGATTATTAAATTTATTTTAACAAAGAAGACATGGTATGAATTCTTCGAAGCAACAAGAAGTCGTTCCAAAAGGAGCGCAGTGTAAGTTTTTTGCTCCAAAGTCGTTCCTAACGGAATGCAGAGCTTACAGCGAAAAGTCAACGCTGATTCCGCCGAAAGTAAAAGGCGAAGAAGCTCCAAAGTCGTTCCTAAGGGAATGCAGAGCTTACAGCGAAAAGACAACGCTGATTCCGCCGAAAGTAAAAGGCGAAGAAGCTCCAAAGTCGTTCCTAAGGGAATGCAGAGCTTACAGCGAAAAGTCAACGCTGATTCCGCTGAAGTAAAAGGCGAAGAAGCTCCTAAGGGAGGCTTACAGCGAAAAGTCAACGCTGATTCAAAAAAGATTATGTATTTTATTGCAGGGATGTGTGTGTAGCTTCGGAACGAATACCTTTTCTCATAGCATAACATCATCACATCATTTTGCATAGCATAAGCATCATACATCATTCTGCATATGGCACAAGAAGGGGATACAATATTGATCTTCGGAATGTAGCTTCGGAAAATATTTTCACGAAGTTTGGATGTTCTTCATCAGAACACTATGGGTATTGTTGCGATAAATGAAAATTCTTCTTCACGAAGCATGAAAAGAAGGGAAGGTGTTTTTTCGTCAAAGACTCAAAAACGGTACGTATGTAAAATTTCATGCATCGTAAAGAATTGAATCATAAAAAACAAGTTTATTACATTCAGGGTTACAAGATATTACACATATTACATTTCAGAAGTTTTTACAGTAGCACCTAGTCTTCCCTAAGTACTACTTCTGCAGCTTCGTTCAGGAGTTGATTGACAACTTGATCCATGATAGCTTCGGCCATCTTTTTAATTTCATCGTCATCTTTCGGGGGAGGACCCGGAGACGCTTTAGTAGGATCTGAGGGAGGACAGGATACAGCTACATTGCTATTACAAATTGCGAACGAAGTTTAAAATTAAAAATTACAACACAATAAAAACCACTAGTTAATACCTATTTGCCCTTCGGGCTCCACGCTTTTCTCAGCAGCCTCTGCTACTTTTCTAGCATCATGGATGCCCTTTTCGCTTTTTTGGATAATTTCTCGGGCCATTTCTCGGCCACCATTGCCCCAGACATCGGTAAAAAATTTTCCACCAACCATGCTAGCTTCGGCTGAAGGATCCTTTGCATCTTCGAAGGGCAAGGTAGCTTCGGATTGCGCTAAAATCTTTACATGCTCACAGCCCTTTTTCTCCAAAATGGTGGCAATTCCCCTGGCACCCGAAAAAGCACATATATCTCCGCGGCTATTTAAAATTTCTTCGAAGGCCTCAGCTTCGTGGCTAATCCATTCAATGGGGCCTTCGGGGTTGCCTCTCATAAAGTTTTCCTCACTCGAAAATGCGCCAACGCTGGCGAAGTTAGTTTTCATTTTCTTAACACATTCAATAGATTTGTTATAGCATCTCTTCTTGGACGCACGAAGCTCTTCAACAGTTCCTTCTAAATGATTTGCCCATTGGTCGCTAAGTTCTCGCTTTGTTTCTTCAAGTATGCGTTCTTCTCTAGCTCTGGCTAGTTGTTTTCGAAGATCTTCAATTTCACGTTTCTGAGCTTTAGCTTGACCTTTAAAAGTAGCTTCGTCTTCTTTTATTCTGCTTATCAATGAATGCAATATTTTGTCTTTTTCGAGACCTTCCTTCCGTAGTTCAGTTACTTCAGAACGAAGATTGCTCAGGGCCATCACACATCCTTCATCTTCGGCATCTTTTTGGGCCCTGAGGGCATTGCTAAGTATAAGGCCCTGCAAAGAAGAATGTGTGTGTGTTAATAAATCTAAGCAAATGAAAAATTTTTGTTTTCAAGAAACAATGCGAAGGTCTCAAATTTTGTACCTTTAAACTATTATACGCCAAGCTGTCGGCCAACTCGTCTTTCGACAGCACCGAGAGTCCGTCTTCTAGTGTTGGGAATCCAAAGCTCTTGCTCATCTCCCGGCAGACAGAAATCTCCTTGCTGTCAGGGAGACAGTACAAGAAATCTTCTTCTCCGCTGCCGTTGAATATCAACGCCCCCTTTGGATATTTTAGTTTTTGGGCGTAAAACTGGGCCTCTTGCTTTTCTTTTTCAGACAACTTTTTCCCTGAAGCATGTCGAACAATATAATCAGGGACTTTGGGGGATGCTTCGGGGGCAGCAGCACTGATTTCTTCAACAAGAATTGGCTCTGTCACTTTTTCTTCCTCGGTTTCCAGGGATTTTACCTTCGTGGGCTCCGAAGGACCAGCTTCAGTTTCTTGCTCTGGAGCTTTAGTATCAAAAATCTCAGTTTTCGCTTCGGAGGTTTCAACAGTCTTCTTCGGAGTTGTGCTTGAGGACTTAATTGTTTCTAGAACATCTAGCACGTTGACCATTCTTTTTCTTTTCGGAGTCACCGCTGGCCCCTTTTTGATTTTTGTTGTGTCAACATTTGCTGAAGGACTTAAAACTTCTGATATTTTTGATCCCTCAGCTGATCCTTTTGTTTCTTCCATTTTTTCTGTTAATGGCGCTTCGGCCATTTCTTTGGTTTCTGATAACGAAATCTTTAGTTCTTCCAATTCCGTTCTTGTTGGCGCTTCGGCTATTTCTGCGATTTCTGGCAACAAGGTTGGCTGTTCAGCTTCGGTGGCCGAAGAAGTCTCTCCGGTGAATTCAGGCACCGAGGCTGGTTCAATATAGCATGGCCGATGTGTGAGGACCTTTATCCTTTTTCTTTTCGGTGCTGGCTCACTAGGAGCAGCTGCAGCTTCTTCTTTCGTAGAGGTCGCGCCTTTTCTTTTCTGCCCTCGAATGGGATAACGATAGTCAGGGTAGACGAATCCGATTGCGTCAAACACTCGGTTCAGTCTTTTCTTTTTTCGGCCTCCGAAGGCTGCTGACAATGCAGTATCTTCGGCCTTCGAGTAAGCCCCAAGTAGTTCGTCACTTAAATTTTCAATACCTTTCAACCAGTCATCATCTGGCTCAACGAATTTATCTCCGAACTTGAAAGTATACTTTAGTCTGATAAGTCCACCTTCGTCAGCCTCCTTTATGGTCTCTTGTGGCATTTCCCATCTTTCCGCGAGCGGTCATACTTTGAAGGCAATATGCTCTTGGACCAAATCTCTTGTTCCAATAAAAGAACAAATAACTCCGAAGGCTCTCCGGCATTCTTCGGCAGCATCATTCATTTTAACCTTCGGCTTTCGCAGGCCGAAGCTTTGCCAAATGGGCTCGCGGTATGCTCTTATTTATACGCCCAGTGCGTTAAAAATTGAAAGACCCCGCCTGTCAGTGAATGTTGCTATTCTAGCAAAGGGAAGGTGTTTTTTCGGACCTTCGGCTTAAAGCCTTCGTCCATGTCGCAATCTAAATTTATTATTTTAACAAATTAATATTGTGAGGGGCTACTGTTGGGGGCCTTCGGCATCCGAAGGTCCTCAAAAATAGGATTTAACAGTGTTTCTGGAGTATAATGTGTGAACAGGTATCTTCGGACTCGAGTCGATATCACAGTAGGAGAAGTCCAAGTAATACGAAGGTTGATACAACGCCGAAGATGTGAGCGGAAAAGCTTCGGCGTGATAGCGGAAAAAGAAACTGACTTAAAGATGAAAAGGCTATTCGGACCTCGGTGGATTACTATAGAATTACTACCAAGTGTAAAGGGCATGAATGTAATTTTATATGGGCTGTGTCCCGTGCCTATAAATAGGTGAACAGTACTCCCGTACTGGACACGCTGACTTGGCATTTGCTTTTGCGTCACATTTGTATTTTCATCTCCTTCCAAGCCGAAGGTACATTTGTGATTGAATGTCATTTCTATTTCTTCATAGTAATAATGCAAAAATAAACTGTTAATAACATATAATTGCCTATGTTATTCTTTATATTTCATATGGTTCTTTCTTCATCCTCGTATGTTGTGTTTATGAAGGCATACCCTTCATAACCTTCGTCCAAAAGCTATTATATCCTAAGGGAAATAATGTTTCGAAGGACGAAGGACTTTACCATTTAACATTTTCTGTGTTGCCTTGTTCTTAAGACGAAGTATCTGAGAACAAGTCCCTAACAAAGTACCTTTCCGCTATTTATTTCGAGCATTGTGTGATGATGTCCAATTATGTAATCGCTGTGTACGTGAGTTTCTGATCCTGGCACGTACATGGTTCGCATTCGGTTTACCTTCCAAAACCGGGTGTGACAGGATAGTGCACAGTACCTGTCCGGTGCGGCACCGGACTGTCCGGTGCCACAAGAAGACAAAGCTCCAACGGTCAAACCCTAACGGTTGGGTGACGTGATTGGCGCACCGGACAGTGTCCGGTGGCGCACTGGACTGTCTGGTGTCGCACCGGACTGTCCGGTGCGCCCATCGACAGCAGCCCCTCCCCAACAGTTGTTTGGTGGTTGGGGCTATAAATACCCCCCCCAACCACCTCCACTCCAACCATCCAAGCATTCAACACATTGCATTCAATACAAGAGCAATAGACTCCACTCCAAAGACACAATTCAAGTGATCGATCCGCTCAAAGTCCCCAATTCAACTCTAGCGCATTAGGACTTGTGAGAGGATCATTTGTGTTTCTTTGTTGCTCTTGTTTGCTTGGCTTTCTTTTCTTTCTCACTTCTTACTCTCAAGTGCTTTGTAAGCTAGGCAAGAGACACCAATTGTGTGGTGATCCTTGCGGGGTCTAAGTGACCCGTGAGATTAAGGAAGAAACCTCACTCGGTCTAAGTGACCGTTTGAGAGAGGGAAAGGGTTGAAAGAGACCCAGTCTTTGTGACCACCTCAACGGGGACTAGGTTCTTTAGAACCGAACCTCGGTAAAACAAATCACCGTGTCATTCACTTTATTTTCTTGGTTGATTTGTTTTCCCCTCTCTCCTGGACTTGATATTCGCTCTAACGCTAACCCCGACTTGTAGTGTGTTTAAAGTTGTAAATTTCAGTTTCCGCCTATCCACCCCCCCCTCTAGGCGACTTTCTGTATTAAGTTTGATGTTGCTTTGGCTCCCTTGTTAGAAGCCAATGCTATCGTTAATGCCAGGGCGTCTCCCATTATAGAGCATGCTTCTGGCAAATTTAAATTTTTCATTTTCTAGCTCATGCTCGGCAATTTTAGTATTTAATGTAGCTATGTGATCATTTTGTTTTTTAATCATGGCAAGGTGATCATCAATAGCTTCAATATTAACATCTTTACATCTAGTGCAAATAGTGGCATGCTCAATAGTAGATGTAGATGGTTTGCAAACATTTAATTCTTCTATCTTAGCATTTAAACTAGCATTCTCATCTCTAAGACAGGAAATTGAATCATTGCACATGCTAAGCTCCTTAGATAAGTTTTCATATTTTTCTACTTCTAGAGCATAAGCATTTTTTAATTTAATAATTTTTTTATTTTTTTTAATGAGCAAGTCCTCTTGGCATTCCAAGAGATCATCCTTCTCGTTAATGGTTTATAATAATTCATTTAATTTTTTCTTCTGGTCCATGATAAGGTTGGCAAAGAGAGAAATTAAATCATCATTATCATCACTTGAGCTACCCTCATCATCAGATGTAGTGTATTTAGGGGTGTCTCTAGAATGTACCTTCTTCTTCTTGCCGTCCTTAGCCATGAGACACTTGTGGCCGATGTTTGGGAAGAGAAGTCCCTTGTTGATGACGATGTTGGCGGCATCCTCGTCGGAGGAGGAGTCGGTGGAGCTCTCATCGGTGTCCCATTCCCGTCCCATGTGCGCCTCGCCACCCTTCTTCCTGTAATATTTCTTCTTCTCCATCTTTTTCTTCCCCTTCTTGTCGTCGTCCCTGTCACTGTCACTTGTATATGGACATTTAGCTATAAAGTGACCGGACTTACCACACCTGTAGAACACCCTCTTGGAACGGGGTTTGTAGTCCTTCCCCTTCCTTTGCTTGAGGATTTGTCGAAAGCTCTTAATGATAAGAGACATCTCCTCGTTGTCAAGCTTGGAGGCGTCGATTGGAAGTCTATTTGGTGTAGATTCATCCTTCTTTTCTTCTGTTGCCTTGAATGCAATGGGTTGCACCTCGGGTGTGGAGGTGGCGCCTTGCTCCAAGTTGACAATATGTTTGGAGTCTTTGATCATAAGTTCAAAGCTCACAAACTTGCCGATCACTTCCTCGGGAGACATCTGTTTATATCTAGGATCCCCACGAATTAATTGAACTTGAGTAGGATTACAAAAAATGAGGGATCTTAGAATAACCTTGACCATTTCGTGGTCATCCCACTTGGTGCTTTCGAGGTTGCGTACTTGGTTGACCATCGTCTTGAGCCGGATATACATTGCTTGTGGCTCCTCTCCTTTGTTGAGGACGAATCGACTGAGTTCTCCCTCGATCGTTTTGCGCTTGGTGATCTTGGTCACCTTGTCCCCTTCGTGTGCCGTTTTGAGGACGTCCCAAATTTCTTTGGTATTTTTCAACCCTTGCACCTTATTATACTCCTCTCGACACAAGGAGGCGAGGAGTATAGAAGTTGCTTGGAAATTAAAATGCCTAATTTGTGCGGTCTCGTCTGTAACACCATAAAAGCCATCAACTAAAAATAATGAATTTAGTTATTATGGTAATTAGGACAATAATTTTGTTTTAAGTGTTTAATTATTTATTTGTATTTTGATCATTTTTATTTGTATGCGCATGATTGATGATCGGATGTTTTGTAGCAATTCTTTTTAAAAAGAAATCCTAGTAATTAATATA
Source organism: Zea luxurians (assembly GCA_029449295.1). NCBI lineage: Eukaryota > Viridiplantae > Streptophyta > Magnoliopsida > Poales > Poaceae > Zea > Zea luxurians. The sequence goes on along the minus strand of JAOPSE010000093.1, from coordinate 8,962,421 downwards.
ATAATTAAGTAGTATAATAATTATTAGTCTAAAAACAAGTATTTTATTAATAAATAATTTTGGTGAATTTTTATGAATTTTTGAGCTATCTAAAAAATGCATTTCGGAATTAGAAAAAAAAACAAAAACATTCCTAACCCTAGCCAGCCCACCAGGGCCCATCTATTTCCCTACCGCGCGCACGCGCCTGCTAGCTTCCAGCCAAGCCGCCGCCTCCCTGCAGTCTCTCCTCTCCCCTTCTCTCTCTCTTCTCTTGCTTCTCTCCCTGCTCTCACGCGCGCGCACAGGGAGCCAGGCAACCGGCTGAACCGCGCAAGGGTTCGAGCTTCTGCCAGTCGCGACCAGGAGGAAGGACCCCGGCCGAGCCCTGCCCCGGCCTCCCCGCGTGCCCTGCGCGCACAGCCATGCCTCTGCCCGCCGAGCGCGCCACTCGATGCCGCACTTACCCTACGCGCCATCGGCCGAGCCCAGCCCCGAGCCCGACCGCGACCGTGCTAGGACAAATGCCGACCGCGCCCGCTGCGTCCGAAGCTCCACGCGTCCGTTTCTTCTTCGCGAGTTATCGAGATTCAACTGCTTCCGTTTCTCCTCCCTTCACTCCTCCATTACTTCCTCCCGCCATTGATGGCCTCCTTGAAGACGCCGACCGTTCTCCTCCCCCTGGCCGACTCTCCTTCTCCCCTCCCTTTTCTATAAATTGGATGTCGAGCTCTCTCCATTCTCCCCTACCCGAGCTCGCCCCTCTCTCTAGCTCTCCTCGCTCGCCATCGCTAGTGCACTGCTCGTCGCCGGAGTTCGCCGGAGTTTGCCGTTCATCGTCGGAGCCACGCACCCGCCATCCGAAGAGCAAATCCCTGCTCTTCTCCATCCGGTCGAAACCCGTCGAGCCATCCCCGTCACACTCACAAACCCAAGGTTGAAGACGACCCAAATTAACTTGTGTATTTTATAAAATACTTTTAATTCGATTCATGAATTGTATATTTATGTTGTTGTAATATGAACATGCATGGTCTGAAATTCATACGAGAGTGTTATGGAATTTTTGATAGATTCATGCGATTATTAGTGTCGTGATTGTCCATGTTAGTCGATGCAATGATTTCTGGATTAGAGAGAAATATGACGAAAATTTAGTAGTTAAATTTGGTCACAATAAACTTTAGAAACTATTTGGAGAATTGAAGTCATAGGTTCATTTTAATGGATTTGAAAAATAGTATAGAATTCATGTCATATAAACATTATAGGATTTTAAATGATTTAGCTCCGATTATTTTATTAATATTATCTTTTAGAAAGAAAGGAGAAAATATCACCGGTAGTATGGAAAATAAATTTTTACTAGCCAAATAAACATGTTCGCAAGTATAGCACTTAAATTTTAGAGTAAGTGAAGTACTTATCAAAATAACCTCGCTTGTGTTATAAAAAGTTCAATTGGTAATTTATAGGGATTTTTAGAATATTAAACTCATTTTGGCTATACTCAATAATTCGAGTTAGAAATAAAAAAGGATAAAAGCTATTAATTTATTTATTAGTATTAAAGACGATAACTATCATTGATGATGTTAAAATATATTAATACTAGTTAAAACTGTATTTATTGCACCCACTCATAAATTCATCATTTAGGACTCACAATAATAACTATGATTGAATTAATAAGTATTTACGCGTTTAGAACATATTTAAGGTGTGATAAGTGCGATGTGTTAATGTGCATGTAATGGTGTATGTTTATGTAATGGTGCATGTTTATTTATGGGTGTATGTTTTCTCTTTGTATGGCAACATACGACGTTATTAGAAGCTGAGTTTGTGGTAGAGGATCCGAATTCGTTCGAAGACCATCCGCAGGACGCTTTTGAGTAAGGCAAGTGGATTCTCCCTCTACATATTCTTTTTGTACCCAATCATTGCATATAATAATGTTTACTTTTTGATATACTGCATAATTTGATGGGTTTTACCTAACTAAGGATTTCCTAGATTTACCAACTGTATTCCTTGTTTACCCTGGGAAATTATTAAGCTTTGCAAATTTGTGTTGCCGCTCAACTTAATGATTTTAATGTCACTCATTAATTGGTATTAATGTTCCAAAAGTTTAATTAGCAATTATGACATTAACCCGATGGTTAAAACAATATTATTTTATATTAATTGGAACATAGAGTGACCACCTAGGATAACAGTGCAACCACGAGTGCTATCATGGCTCTGGCTTTGGTAATTAGCTTTATATGCTTAGTGCCTAGCAACCTTACCTGAAATATGGGCAAGAGGGGGAGCGGTAGGTGTTGGCAGCCCACGTTAACATGGGGACGTATTCTTGGCTAAGGTACCTCACCCAGGGGGCCACCACCATCGTCTTTAGAAACCTTAGCGGGTTGCTTCGTATTAAGTGTATTTTGTGAAAGCCTCATAATGGATCCCTAGCCATTCACCTCGGCAGTGTTTAAGGGTCCGATCAACCCAGGCTAGATGGGATACATGGCTTGTGGGTAAAGTTGTACCACCTCTATAGATTGTAAAACTGATATATCAGCCGTGCTCCCGGTTATGAGCGACCTGGACTCCTCACATGATAATTGAACTTGAAGATGGAATTAAATTGAGATCCGATGATCTGCCAATGATTTGCTTAAGTGGTTCCACTTAAGTGTTTTTGTTATATTCATATTCCTTTATTTAAATAGGATATTTGGGATTCACACTTATTAGTAAGACATGTGTTGTTAATAAAATATTGACCAACTAAAATGCTTACTGCTCAACCTTAGCCTCACCTTGTTATACCTGCATTAATTTTTCCCCCACTTCCTGAGCCCCAACCATAAGTGAGCTCACCCTTGCTAATATTTTGATCAGAGGGTGATGCTGGAGACTTTGATGGAGATTTTAATGACGATGAATTCTAAGTCTAACGATGAGCTGGTCATCTTCCTGTGGGAGATTGCCCCTGTTATTTAAATTCCGCTTTACTTTGATGTGATACTTGTTAAAGATACAATGTTTTAGATGATGTAATAAAGTATTCTACTCTCTTTATGCCTTTATTGCATTGTCTTTTGATATATTACACTTGTGACGTCAACATATGTGTGAAATGGATCCTAGCACACATATGCTATGCGCTCGGTTCTACCCCTGGAACCGGGTGTGACATCGTCCGAGTCATAGTCCTCGTCGCCCACCTATGGTGCCTACGCTCCAAACTCAACAATATCCCATATGCTTTCGTGGAGTGAGGTTAGATGGTGCCTCATTTTATCACTCTGCATACAATAATCTTCACCATCAAAATATGGTGGCTTGCCTAGGGGTACAAAAAGTAGAGGAGCGCGTTTAGGAATGCGAGGATAACGAAGAGGCATCTTACTATACTTCTTACGCTCGTGGCGCTTCGAAGTTGTAGACTCGGCGCCGGATGTGGAAGGTGATGAAGAGTCGGTCTCGTAGTAGACCACCTTCTTCATTTTCTTTTTCTTCTTGTCACCCTTCCTAAGTGACTTGATGGAGGAAGAGGATTCCTCCTTATACTTGTCGCCGGACTCCCTTAATGGAGTCCTTCCCAAGCCTACGGCCTTGTCGCCGGTGACGATCTCCCTCTTGGCGTGATCTCCAGACATCACTTCGAGTTTGTTAGACTCTTAATGAAGCACTGGCTCTGATACCAATTGAAAGTCGTCTAGAGGGGGGGTGAATAGGCGAAACCTAAAATTTATAAACTTAAACTTGCACTAAGGCCGGGGTTAGCGTTAGAATTAAATTGGAGTTAAAAAGATTGTTCTCCTTGCTTAGAGTTGCTCAATCAATGCAGATAACGTTTGGGAGCAAACTCAAACCGATTTGAGCAAGGGAACTTTAGAGAAAGGAAAGAGGGAAAACAAATCAAATGGAAATCAACACAAGTAAACATGGTGATTTGTTTTAGCGAGGTTCGGTTCCAAGGAACCTAGTCCCCATTGAGGAGGCCACAAAGGTCGGGTCTATTTCAACCATTTCCCTCTCTCAAACGGTCACTTAGACCGGATGAGCCTTCTCCTTAATCCCTTGGGTCACTAAGACCCCGCAAGGATCACCATAAACTTAGGTGTCTCTTGCTAGTTTTACAAAGCACTTAGATGAATAAGAATGGGAAGGAGAAAGCAATCCAAGCAACAAGAGTAACAAATGAGCACAAAACTCTCTCTCTCAAGTCACTAAGTGGTTGAGTTGATTTTTGGGACTTGGAGAGGATTTAATCTTTGGAATGTGTCTTGGAGTGAATGCTATTGCTCTTGTATTGAATAGGAACTTTAGAAAACTTGGATACCATTGAAGGAGGTGGTTGGGGGTATTTATAGCCTCCAACCACTTCCTAGTCGTTGGCTGTTTTTGCTAGCGATGGGCACACCGGACAGTCCGGTGGTGCACCAAACATGAACTGTTCACTGTCCGGTGCGTGCCACATCAGCACACCCGTTGGGGTTTGAAGTGACTTGACCATTAGAGCCCTTGTCCTCTAGTTGCACCGGACTGTCCGGTGCCACACTGCTCTGAATTCTCTGTTCTGACTTCTGTTGTGCATTGTTCATCACTATTCACTTTCGGTAGACGACCGTTGGCGCAGGTTACCGTTGCTCTGTTGGCTCACTGGATATGTCCGGTGCACACCGGACAGTCCGGTGAATTATAGCGGAGCGCGCCCTAAAGAAACCCGAGAGTGAGTTGTTCGGGGGCTGCTCGGCCTGGTGCACCGGACACTGTCCGGTGTGCCACTTGCAGCACACTCTCATGTCCTTTGCTCCAAATTTATTTGAGTCCCCAACTGAATTTCTTTGTTAGATTGTGTTGAACCTTATGCACCTGAGATAAATGACATCTTGGCAAACTAATTAGTCCACGTGGTTTGTGATGGATGTTAACCACCAAAATCGATTATAGGAAATGATTAAGCCCATTTCCCTTTCACCAAGCTAACGATTGTCCATGATGGCTCTGTCCTAATGCACAACGCTAAGACACAACCTCTTGGCATGGTGTCAGGAGGCGCACTATGCTAGCCTTGTGCACGGTACTTCTGATCATCTGCCCGCCTCAGTAACACGGAGATCGATCACTCTCACCTATGTCGTCTGACAAAGAGCCTGTACATTCCCAGCGCACAGCAGGGCACGCTCTAGCCACTCGAATTGAATGTGGGTGGTAAGTTTGTGTCGACGTTTGGACTCGTGGCCCTAACCAACTAGTGTAAATGTGTAATGTTGTCGTGTGCCCCGAATCTAGATGGTGATGCGAGTTGACACGAGCGATTTATCCTGGTTCAGGCAATGCAAGGCCCTACTTCCAGTAGAGGGGGATGAAGCCTATATTACTCACACCGAGGTGCCTGCAGTAGGGGTTATAAGCTGTGCGGGAGAGGGGAGGTCCCCAAGTCCCTGGAACTGATTGAGGCAAGTGCCAATACCGAATGACAGGAGAAAACTACCAAGTGTTCGCTTGCCCCCTGGAAGGGTCATGGTTTGCCCTATTTATACACCTAGGGGATACATGACATTGTTACCGGGGACTGTCTTGTTACCGAGGGAGGTGTCCCTGTGTCCTATGGACGGCATGGCCTTGTACTTTGTTGTTGACTTGTGCTTGCTAGTTTCCCGCTGAGAGCCGAGGCTAAGGATTTGGGTTCGGCTTCACGTCTGAGCCCACAGGGGGGAGTTGCCCATACTGTAGTGGTTGTAACAAGGCTTCGGTATGGGGAAAAGCCTGTTTACAAGATGCGTCAGTGCTTCTATATTGGGTGACATTGGGATGTCCTTTGCTACAGATGTTGAGGTCGAAGCCGAGCTCGGGCGAGGCGAAAGTCTTCCCGAGGCGATGGTCGAATCCTTCCTGATGTGCGCCATAGTCGACGGAGTGGCCTCCTGCGGGATTCGCGGTGGAGTAGGTAGCCGAGGCCGAGCTTGGGCGAGACAGAAACGGTACCCGATGTCGAGTTCAACATTGGGCGAGGCGGAGTTTTGCACCCGAGGGCTGGTCTACCCTTCTGTCGTATTAGATGTCCCGTCAGGGGATGGCAAGCGGCGTGCGCGCACATTGGCGTATACGCAATCATGTTGTTGGGCTTGTACAAGACCGTGGTCTTGTTGCCGTTGTACACCTGTAGCGTTATGCAGGGTAGGTATGTGCATTGAATGCGGGTGTCCCCCATTGGTCTTCGGGCGCGCTTTGTCCTTATCGCCTGAGACGGGCTCGGACGAGATGGATTTGGCAGCCTTGGGGCGAGGTAGCCTCGGGCGAGGTGGAGATGGGGGACCTGAGTCATGACAGGCTCAGGTGAGGTAGAGACCTGCCCGAGTATATGACTACTTCGGGATCGAGCTTGGGCAATTTGGAGATTTTGAAGGACCCTCTGGGAGGAGGCTCGTTCGGAATGGTGCTTTTATGGGAAGACCCCCGAAGTGGACCTTAGGCGAGGCGGAGACCTGGTTCCCCTGTGAAAGTGCAATCAACCCCAACTGACAATTTTGGTGATTTAATGACAAAACAAATAAGGGTACTAACAAGTTTGCTCCTAGTGTATGCTCAGAATCTACAGAAATTTAAGGAGTTACAACTTTTGTTGAGTATTCAAATAGGAAGTGAAAGTGCATTCATCCCTTTTGTGAGTTTTGGTGATTTGGATAACAACACATTTAAAGGTCTAACGAGTTTGCTAAGTGTTGAACAGGAAATTCAGTATGACGAACATACTTGAATAGTGTATAATGATCAGCGAACGAAGGTTCAACACGAGGTTAAATAACCAATGAGACAATGCAAATGGATATTATATGATCTCTATATTGGTTTGAATATATGGACAAGACCTGAGAAATCACTACATACATATGACCAGAATAGAGGACAAAGTGATTTAGAGGATTGGTCAAGCCAAAGAGAATAAGATATGAGGAATCGTGAATTGGCTTGACCATATTACTATCAGTCCATATATGCTTCTATGAGAATCAAACTAAAGCTTGATTGATCTTAACAGTTATATCTAGAAGACATTCAAGCAAGGTTCACAATATTGAAGAAATGATTCTCTCAATGGATGCTCAATATGATGTGACTCAAGAATGGCTTGATAGGGTGAAGATAGCAAGGAAAGGGCTTCGAGGAACTAGGTGAAGGTGAAGGCCAAGCGACGGCTTGTAGACCGAGGTACCATGGCTAAGGTGAAGAAGAGAGTACTTGCACTAAGTCGATGAACTAATCAGCTATGAAGAGTTATAACATGTTGATGCATCAGTAAGGTGACTTGAAGCCATGATTTGAACTCATATAAGGTGATATGGTACAAGTCACAGGGTTTGATTTGAGTTTGCTTCAAAAGGTGAGACAAAGATGTTTGTGATCCTTATGAAGCAATGCCATGGAGAAATCACACATGAGACACCAATGACTCAAGGAGTTTACTTCATTTTATTTTATTTAACTTGAGTATAGGAATCGTCGTACTATAAGGGGGATCCAAAAGAAGGTTGGTGTTTGCCAAAGCTCAAACCTCTCTATTCAAAAGCTATTTTTGAAAAGCAAAAATCTCTTTAACGTTCTATGGTTGACCGTGGTTAGGGTTGAGAAACCTAGAGTGTTCTTGCTGAAAAGCAGCTGAACTTCTTCAACTGCAGCTGAGCTTTCCAGCTGAACTTGACTTCAGCTGAGTTGAGCTTCTTCAGCTGCAGCTGAGCTTTTCAGCTGAGCTGAACTTCAGCTGAGTTGAGCTTCTTCAGCTACAGCTGAGCTTTTCAGCTGAGCTGAACTTCAGCTGAGTTGAGCTTCTTCAGCTGCAGCTGAGCTTTTCAGCTGAGCTGAACTTCAGCTGAGTTGAGCTTTCTCAACTTCAGCTGAACTCAACTTCAGCTGTGAACCTCTTTGACCATACACCAGCTGAACTTGCCTCCGGGCAGTTGAGCTGGGGTTTTCTCTCCTAAACTCACTGGTCAAGACCGGTTGAACTGGTCCTAAGGGGCAGTTCAGCTGGTCTCTGACCCCTCTGACCTCTGATCTGCAGTCTGCCAGTCAGACTGGCAAACAGGTCGCCAGGAGCTGCCAGGGGCGGTTCAACCGGTCTTGGTCAACTTGACCAGTCTGCAGGTCAGTCTGCGCGTCAGTCTGCCAGTCAGACTGGCAGACAGTCTGCCTGACCTGCCAGGGGCGGTTCAACCGCCCTAGGGGGCAGTTCAACCGGTCTCAGGCAGAAAAATCTGCCCAAACGGCTAGTTTTGAGCTCCACCTATATATACTCACTCCTACCTCTCACCCCACAGCAGTGAGCACGATCTGAACTCCATTTCTAACCCAAGAAACACCTCCCTCTCTCTCTCACACATCTCTTGCCTCTCCCATTTCAAATCTTTGGAGAGAAATCTTTGAGTGAGCTTGAGAGCTGCGGTTTTGTGCTTCATCTCTAAATCTCTCTTGCTCTTCTTCTTGATTCGAGCTTTGGTACTACATCGAGTTCTTTGTGGATTCATTACTCTTGGAGCTTCTAGCTCCTAGACGACTAGGTGTCTCTTGTGAGTCTCCAAATCTTGTGGAAGACCACAAGAAAGTTTGTATTACCCGCTCGTTTGAGCAAAGATTATTGTGTGAGCTTGACCTTTGTGGTCGGCAAAGGGAGGATTAGGGTTGAAAGAGACCCGGCTCTTTGTGGGCGCCTCAACGAGGAAGTAGGGCACCTTGGTGGTGTGACCGAACCTCGGGATAAATCTTGTGTCTCTTGTGTTCTTGCTCATTGTGTTTGTTTCTGTTCTTCGTTCTCTCACCATTCCGTAAAAGATTTGTTTATATCTTTTTGGTGTGTGGATTTTGAGAAGTGCCCTTCTCAGATCTACTACTTTGAACCCTGTGGATCATTTAGAACATCTCATTTCCAAAGTTAACTGGGTGAATTTCGAGATCAATTCAGTTTTACCCAGTTTGCTTCTAGTTTTTGTTGAAAAAGTTTTAACTTGCCTATTCACCCCCCCTCTAGGCAACTTTCAATTGGTATCAGAGCCTAATCCTCGTTCTAACGCTTAACCGCGTGAGGAAAGATCATGTCGGGGGGACTAAGAAACGAAAGTGCTTCTAAGCTTGAAAAAGTTGAGGTTGCCTCGACTTCATCTTTTGGTGCAGATGTTGATCCTAGGGCAATAGACCTTGCCATGAGAATCGCCGAAAGGATGTTCCTCAAAATGAAGGAAGATGAGGCGAAGAACATTATTGAAGAAGAAGAAAATGATCGATGGAGACCAAATGACGAATCCACCTCTTCACAAGGTTCGTCTTTCAAATCCACTTCTCATATGTGCTTTGTTGCTAATGAGAGTGACAGTGAAAGCGAAAGTGAGGATGAGGAGGAGCAAGAAAGTGATAGTGAAGATGAGGATGATCTTCAACAATTCTTCGCTCAGCTAAGCAAGAAACATCGGATGAGCTTGCTTAAACTCATGAAAAGAGCGGAAGAACAAAAAGAAATGCTTCATAAGCAAGAAGATATCCTCATCGAAAAAATCAAAGACTTGGAGAAGTTGACCAAAGAGCATGAGAAGCTAAAGTGCTCTCATGATGATTTGGTCCAAAGGTATGAAAAGATTTCAATTGAGCAAACTAGTACTTCAAATGCTTTATCTTGCGTTGCTCAATTAGAAAAAGAAAATACTATGCTCAAGAACACGATAGAAAAGCTAAACATTGAAAATCTAGCTTTGCAAGAAAAACATGATATGCTTGTGTGCTCTCATAATAAATTTATGGATTCACATATCATGTTAGAAATGGCTCATGAGGTTGTGTTAACTAATTTGAAATCATACCAACCTCACATATGCACATGTACTCAAATAGAAACTATATTATCACGTGCTAACAAATGTTGCTCTCAAGAAAGCCAATCTTCCATTGAGCTAGAATTTTCAGGAACAAGTAATGTTTCCTATGCAAAAGAAAACAATGAGCTCAAGGAAGAAAATGAGAGGCTAAGAAGGAGCTTGATTCAATTGAAGGGAAAGTGTCATGCTCAACCTTCTCAAGATAACCGTGATAACATGGTGAAGAAGCTTGAAAAGGGGACAATCGTAGCATGCACAAACCCCCTTCAAAAGAATGCTAAGTTTCCTAAGAAAGGCATGAGCAAACATCAAGAGAATAAAGCTAAAGCTCATGACAAGTGCCTCAACCATGCCTCCACATGCTCCACACAAGGTAACAAACAAGCCACTCTTTCAAATAAGAGAAGATGCACAAGAAAGTGTTATCAATGTCATGAGAAGGGACATGAGATTAAGTCATGTCCCTACATAAAAGATAGTGGCTTAAATTTGGAAAGAAAGAGGCTCACTAACCATGTAGCAAACAAGAAGCAAGGCAAGAACGAGTCTTGCAAAATTAAAAATCAGATTTGCTACACTTGCCGAAGAAAGGGACACTTATGCAAGGATTGTCCCATGAGTGAGTATCCTAAGCCTACCATGTCAATTCATTCATATTCACTTAGGAGACCCAAAAATGACACTTGTGCTAGAAAGGTAAGTAGTTCACCTAAAACTAGCACAAAGGCCATTTGGGTGCCTAAGTACTTGTTAGCTAACCTTGGTGGACCCATCCAAAGATGGGTACCAAAATATACTTGATAAGTTTTGTAGGTACCCACAGATGATATGAAGCTTTGGGGTGCTTGAGCGGTTTAACTCAATTCTTATCTCAAGCTATCAATCTTACATTGTCTATCCTTTAAGATTGACCCAAAGATGAATTGAGTTGTTATATCACTAACTTCATATTCATCTCTAGCAAGAACTTGTGTTGTAGGGAATAAGGATTAACCTTTGTGGGAATCAAGCAAAAGGCCTACAACCAAGTTATATCCAAAGGATGGTAACAATTAATTCTTAAGTGCACATTGCTTTTAATTGGTATATTCCTTTGTGTCTTTTGTAGCCACATAGGAAAAATGAAGCACTTGAGAATGAACTTAAAAGATTTTACCTTGCTTTGGAAAGGATCTAATTATATGGTAGATTGCAAGTTCATATTTTTATATTATGACAATCTACATGCTTTAAATTGGTTGTATGTATCTTGTGGCATATTTCAAATTGATTATCGTATTATTGCCATGACCTAGACATAAAGAGGATTATCCCATGTTCTTAAATGAATAGAGTGCTAAGTAAGAAATTCAAATTCTTAAAAGCACTTACCAAAAGGGGAATTCTCTATATGACTAGAGTTGTGAGACTAATATTTCTATCTAAGTGTTTATGTAGTCTCACAACATGAGAATGTGTTTCTCAAATGGAGTGTGCCATTCAACATTCAAAGAAGATCGAACCAATACTATGTGATGTATTCATTCTTGTTTAAATTGGTTTTGAGTCTTCTATATTAATCACTCACCATGTTATGAATTAAACTTGCCCTATAAACTTAATTAAACAATCATGCTACTTTTATCTCGTTTCAATTGATGTTATGCATGATGCCTATAAGGGTAATTAGTTCATATCATGAGGTTTCCTTAATTTAGTAACCTTCATGCCATTCATATAATAGAGGTTGCTAAATAGGAAACTATTGCTTGTGTTTCTAATGCAATCTCTTTTAAGCTATTTCATGGAAATTCATAAGTAGATATTGTGCTCTTTCAATTGGTAAAATCACAAGCATTAAAGGTTAATCTTCACCTAAAAGAAAGATTAGGAATGCTCAAGGCAAAGGTATGGAACTAACTGTTTCATTTGGTATGTGACCAATAATAGTTCCTTTCAAGTGGCATTCTTTCAATTGGTAATAATCTGTTTTATGAAGAAAAAAAATGTCAATATGAAAGTTAAATTCTTTTTGGCTTAAATTTGTAAATTGGTGCATATTATTAATTCACTCATCCATGTGCATTAATTTAAAAGGAATTTAATTTATGCCTTTATGCCTCATAAATGATGATTTGTTTGCCATTCATATATAAATATCATCATTCATTAAATACTTCCTTGTACTACTAATACCTCTTTTCAAAGTGCTTTTCGACTAGTTTTAAAAGGAAAAGAGATAACAAGCTAAAGAAGGAAGTCTCCACGAATGAAGACAAGAAGAATACTTAGATCACACCATCTCATATAGCAAGACCTTTCAATTGGTATAACAAATGGTACATTCTATATGGTGGTAAGTATTCTTAGGCATAAGTTAATTCATTGCAAATTTGTCATGCCTTGACCATGATATGTAATATACTCCTCATGAGATTCTTAACTGAATTGAAAGTGCATGTGGCAAGTCATTCAAATACTTGATGCACATATCTAGTGGGAGAACATTATATATCGTGTGTCATAGAGAATAAGTTTCACTTGAGTAAGCTATAATAAGACAATCCAAAATGGTAAATTTGTATCTCATTCATATGGATTGTAATCTTTGTTTTCTAAATAGCTACTCTTGATGCAGTTTAAAATTCCCTTATCGTTAATTCTAAAAGTGCATAAGAATCTTTTTGTTGATATTCATCACATACATATGCACTAACATGGATATAATTTTTAAACTGTAAAAGGTACAATTAGTGATCCATACTCTCTAAATTTTGGAAACCCATATTTTGATATCTTAGAAATCTACTTCAATCGATATCCATATGCTTCACATTGAATTGGATCACTAAGTTGTAAATTCCATGCATAACTTGTCTTTATGATATGAATGCTTGTGCGACTAACCTTGATAAGCTAGGTGCACCCAAAGTCAAGGTAGGTTCATCATCAAGAAGGCAACACAATGATGTATTAATAAAAGGAGAAAAGGCTCCTATTCTTAACTCTAGTTTTTATCTATGTGATTAAATATTGACTTGAAACCATGTAAGATGGTTGTCAAGTATATGTTGGTGCCTACACAAAGAGAAAGGCCACAATAAGAAATGTGTGGGTACCCAAGGCTCTTACTACTAATCTCAAAGGACCCAATTCAAATTGGGTACCAAGATACGAAGCTTAAACTTGTTTTGCAGGATCACTCCTTCAATGGATCAAGTTGGGTGCTCAATAATGAATGTATAAATCATATTTGGAGATAGTAGCAAGGGTGGTAACAACTGAATCTCAAGTGCATATTATTTTCAAATCTTATCTCTTTTGTGACTTGTGTAGCCACTAAGGGAAAAGAAGCACTTGAGGATATACATCAGTTGTTGACTATGAAATAAAGGTCCAATTGGAAGATGAATGAATATTATCATATGGTCAACAATCCAAAATTATGTGACGTATTCTCTATCTAGTTAATTTGGATTTGATTCTTCTATATTAGACACTTATCATAATATGGATTAAGTCAGCCCTTTTAGACTTCATTGAATAATCATGCATATTATCCATGTCATTCAAAATATATTGTGCATGAGGGCTCAATGGAAATTTAGTCCATATTATGATGTTTCTCTATTTTAGCAACACGCTTGTCTTCCATATATAAAGGGTTGCTAAATAAGAAACTAGTGCTTGTGCTACTAATGCCATCTCTTGTGTTGAGTTTATCCATAGAAAATCTATGTTAAGAGTTGGTGCTTGTATTAAATTGGATAAATCACAAGCTTAAAGGATACTATTCAACTAAAGTAAGATGAAGTTGATAAGAGGCCAAGGTATGAAAACTTCCTCTCCTTCAGTTGTTTTAGTATTCTATCCTTAGTGGGATGTACCATAGTATAGGTTAATTTCCTTGTAATATAAAATGTTCAATAGTGCATATAACTTTGACATCAACTATATGTTTGCACTAAGTTAAAGGAATTTAGTCTATCCTTTTGGGTTTCAAGAATGATGATTCATTCTCCATCCACATATAAGGATTATCATTTGTGAAACTCTCCCTTGTGTTTCTAATGCTCTCTTTTCTAAGTGTTTCAATAAGGTCTTTCCAAGTGCTTTCAAGATGGATTCAAAATCTACGGATATAAGAGTCTTGGTTGTTTCAATCATTGAGTTTCAATGGGTCTCATATCAAGTATAATCGAACCAAGCAAAGATGAATAAAGTTCAAGATCACTTGGTTGGATGAAATCATAAAAGAAAAGAAAGCACAGTCATTCAAGAAGGGAGTTACACTTTTTGTCAACCAAATAATGAAGATGTAGTGACATATTTATATGATATCCTTCATTATGAGGTTTGAGGTTCATATTAGCATGCTTTACCCTTCAGAATTTCAATTGATATACTTCAGTTCTTAAACTTTCAATTGGTTTAATTTTCATCATCTATGTAAAGCATGTTATGTTAAACCAAGATATAGTGCAAACATCTCCTTTAACCTCATATTGTTGATGTGCATAAGTGTACTTTGTGTACTCTTGCATGCACAAATTGATGGAGAGTTTAGCCTATATCTTGTGAGACTAATGATTTCTTTCAAGTTCATGTTGTGTAGTCTCACACCTTGGAGAACATCAAATGAGGATGAGTGGTTCCAAGGAAATGATCAAATATTTACCACATGTCACCCCATGGATTAGTTCTATTGGGGAACGATATGTGTTCTCTAGCATAAATTCAGTTGTTTCAAATATATTATGCCTTGACCAAGATATATGATGAACTCCTCTAAGAATCTTAATTGAATCAAGTGCATGTTACAAGTAATTCGAGTACTTGATGCATACATTTAGGGGGAGCTCATTCTATATCTTGTGTCCTTAAAGACTAACATTTTCTTTTAGTGAATTTGTGTAGTTCTTTGAAGAGAATGAGTTTCTCTTGATCGTTTAAAGAGGATAAGTTTCTCTTTGAAATGTCAAGCCTATCAAAAGCTAAGATGGAAATTCATGATTATAATGGAGGCCATGTGGCATAGAACGAAGGTGTGTCACTCCATGAACTATTGTATTACATTTGTGTATCTAGGCTCTTACATGCTAGTGTGTGCATGTATATGCAATATCTTAAGTCACATCACAAGGTTGCACTTGTGGTGATGATTAAAGAATCTCTAGATATTTGATTAATACCTCTTGTGGCGATATCATAACTTAGTCTTAAGTCATCTTAGTGGGGTATGAGTCAAATATGATAACTTCTCAAGAATCTTGGCTTAAAATATTGCATATCATGTCTATTAGTATACTTTTTGAGGATGAGTAATTCTTTCAATTGGTACAATTTCACTTTTTCATACTTTATTTGTACCAAGGTTCAAATTGTAGAACTTAATCCCCTGGCCTCACAAGTCCAAGTGCGTAAGCTAAATAAGTATTCATCACTTGTATGCACACATTTAGGGGGAGAATGGTCTATAATTTGAATCTTTGAGACTAACTTCATTTTCAAGTCTATTATGTATGTAGTCTCAAATTAGAAAGGAACCTTCGGGTAAAGACAATCGTTTCCACTGCAAATTTTGATGGGTATCAAAGATTCTTTGCTCCAATAAATGTATCTTTTATACATTTTATAAGGGAATGAGTTTCTCTTTTATATGCTACTCCAACATCATCTAAAATTGGTAAACATGTATCACATCCTTTTGGATTGCAAATGTCTGAAGTAGCATAGCTTATAAATTCTCCTGTCTAGAACTTAATTGATTAAATAGTGCACATGTTCCTTATGATTGCATGATTATGTTCAATTGATACTCCTTTTATGCCAATGGTACTTTAAATTGCAAATAAGTACTCTCAATAGATGTCAATTGAATTCATATATATGTGTGCACTAAAACTTGAGGAGAACTTAGTGTAATATGTTATTAGTGATCTGCTTATCTATCAAATTGTATCAATTGGTGTTTTTTTTGATATTTTTCATACATGATCACTAGTTGTATAATCCATACTTGTGCAATTTTCATGTTGCCTCTTGTTATGATAAGAAAATGTTAGGTGACATCTAGACTCCAGGTATCAAGGTTTATCTTTCAATTAGTATGACAATATTCATTTGATATCTTGGACCTATGTCACAATTATGCCAACAAGAGCTTGCAAATGAATTCTAAATCCAACACAAGTCTGGAAACCCCTTGAAAAGGTAAAACACAAAGGTACATCACTTCATGTCACTTCTACATTATTTTTTTGTCATCTAAGGATCCTTTTCATGATAGTGTGTTCACATCTTGATTAAATCATAATTTCTACCCTTTATATTCTTTGTATCCTTTTTGGAGATTTATGACAAAGGGGGAGAAATTTGCATTAAAGCTTATCTTTACTTTTAAAAAGGGGAGAAATAATTAACAAAAAGGGGAAGTCATAAGAAAAACATAAGATGAAGAAAGTTGATAAGTGCATTCCATGTCATGAGCATCACGTTTATTTTATGACACACTGCACCCTATGAATAGTATGATATAAGTTGTCTATACTATGACCTAAATATGTGCTTTTGGCATTTGAGTACAAAAGTGTTATTTTCTGAAATGCACATATTTAGGGGGAGGAAACTATATCATAGGATTCAAAATCTTATTTATCAAATCTTATGTAAGCTTTAAATGTGTTGTCATCAATCACCAAAAAGGGGGAGATTGAAAGTGCATTCATCCCTTTTGTGAGTTTTGGTGATTTGGATAACAACACATTTAAAGGTCTAACGAGTTTGCTAAGTGTTGAACAGGAAATTCAGTATGACGAACATACTTGAATAGTGTATAATGATCAGCGAACGAAGGTACACGAGGTTAAATAACCAATGAGACAATGCAAATGGATATTATATGATCTCTATATTGGTTTGAATATATGGACAAGACCTGAGAAATCACTACATACATATGACCAGAATAGAGGACAAAGTGATTTAGAGGATTGGTCAAGCCAAAGAGAATAAGATATGAGGAATCGTGAATTGGCTTGACCATATTACTATCAGTCCATATATGCTTCTATGAGAATCAAACTAAAGCTTGATTGATCTTAACAGTTATATCTAGAAGACATTCAAGCAAGGTTCACAATATTGAAGAAATGATTCTCTCAATGGATGCTCAATATGATGTGACTCAAGAATGGCTTGATAGGGTGAAGATAGCAAGGAAAGGGCTTCGAGGAACTAGGCGAAGGTGAAGGCCAAGCGACGGCTTGTAGACCGAGGTACCATGGCTAAGGTGAAGAAGAGAGTACTTGCACTAAGTCGATGAACTAATCAGCTATGAAGAGTTATAACATGTTGATGCATCAGTAAGGTGACTTGAAGCCATGATTTGAACTCATATAAGGTGATATGGTACAAGTCACAGGGTTTGATTTGAGTTTGCTTCAAAAGGTGAGACAAAGATGTTTGTGATCCTTATGAAGCAATGCCATGGAGAAATCACACATGAGACACCAATGGCTCAAGGAGTTTACTTCATTTTATTTTATTTAACTTGAGTATAGGAATCGTCGTACTATAAAGGGGGATCCAAAAGAAGGTTGGTGTTTGCCAAAGCTCAAACCTCTCTATTCAAAAGCTATTTTTGAAAAGCAAAAATCTCTTTAACGTTCTATGGTTGACCGTGGTTAGGGTTGAGAAACCTAGAGTGTTCTTGCTGAAAAGCAGCTGAACTTCTTCAACTGCAGCTGAGCTTTCCAGCTGAACTTGACTTCAGCTGAGTTGAGCTTCTTCAGCTGCAGCTGAGCTTTTCAGCTGAGCTGAACTTCAGCTGAGTTGAGCTTCTTCAGCTACAGCTGAGCTTTTCAGCTGAGCTGAACTTCAGCTGAGTTGAGCTTCTTCAGCTGCAGCTGAGCTTTTCAGCTGAGCTGAACTTCAGCTGAGTTGAGCTTTCTCAACTTCAGCTGAACTCAACTTCAGCTGTGAACCTCTTTGACCATACACCAGCTGAACTTGCCTCCGGGCAGTTGAGCTGGGGTTTTCTCTCCAAAACTCACTGGTCAAGACCGGTTGAACTGGTCCTGAGGGGCAGTTCAGCTGGTCTCTGACCCCTCTGACCTCTGATCTGCAGTCTGCCAGTCAGACTGGCAAACAGGTCGCCAGGAGCTGTCAGGGGCGGTTCAACCGCCCCCCTGGGCGGTTCAACCGGTCTTGGTCAACTTGACCAGTCTGCAGGTCAGTCTGCGCGTCATTCTGCCAGTCAGACTGGCAGACAGTCTGCCTGACCTGCCAGGGGCGGTTCAACCGCCCTAGGGGGCAGTTCAACCGGTCTCAGGTAGAAAAATCTGCCCAAACGGCTAGTTTTGAGCTCCACCTATATATACTCACTCCTACCTCTCACCCCACAGCAGTGAGCACGATTTGAACTCCATTTCTAACCCAAGAAACACCTCCCTCTCTCTCACACACATCTCTTGCCTCTCCCATTTCAAATCTTTGGAGAGAAATCTTTGAGTGAGCTTGAGAGCTGCGGTTTTGTGCTTCATCTCTAAATCTCTCTTGCTCTTCTTCTTGATTCGAGCTTTGGTACTACATCGAGTTCTTTGTGGATTCATTACTCTTGGAGCTTCTAGCTCCTAGACGACTAGGTGTCTCTTGTGAGTCTCCAAATCTTATGGAAGACCACAAGAAAGTTTGTATTACCCGCTCGTTTGAGCAAAGATTATTGTGTGAGCTTGACCTTTGTGGTCGGCAAAGGGAGGATTAGGGTTGAAAGAGACCCGGCTCTTTGTGGGCGCCTCAACGAGGAAGTAGGGCACCTTGGTGGTGTGACCGAACCTCGGGATAAATCTTGTGTCTCTTGTGTTCTTGCTCATTGTGTTTGTTTGTGTTCTTCGTTCTCTCACCATTCCGTAAAAGATTTGTTTATATCTTTTTGGTGTGTGGATTTTGAGAAGTGCCCTTCTCAGATCTACTACTTTGAACCCTATGGATCATTTAGAACGTCTCATTTCCAAAGTTAACTGGGTGAATTTCGAGATCAATTCAGTTTTACCCAGTTTGCTTCTAGTTTTTGTTGAAAAAGTTTTAACTTGCCTATTCACCCCCCCCCCCCCTCTAGGCAACTTTCAGGAAGTTTCAAAGACAAAGCAAATACATCAGTGGTGCCTTGAAAAGACTCAATGCGACAAACGTATAAAATTTTATGTATATCTTGAGTCGCAGGATCTAATTCTTCCTTAGTAGTTTTCGCACAGGTAATGGTGTTTGCTATAGCTCAAGCCTCCAAATTCAAAAGCTATTTTGAAAACCAAAATCCCTTAAACACTCTAGGTATGACTATTGTTAAGATTGAGAAACTGAGAGTGTTCCTGTTGAAAAGCAGTTAACCTTCTTCAACTGCAATTGAGCTTCTTCAACTGAGTTGAACTTTTTCAGCTGCAGTTGAGCTTTTTCAACTGCAGTTGAACTTCAACTTCAACTGTGAACCTCTCTGACCATACACCAGTTGAACTTGCCTCCGGGCCAGTTGAACTGGGGTTTTCTCTCCTAAACTTTCTGGTCAAGACCAGTTGAATTGGTCCCCAGGGGTAGTCCAACTGGTCTCTGAGACATCTGCTCAGACTAGTAGACAGGCTGACATGTCTGACCAGGGGCGCTTCAACTATGTTTGGTTAGATTGACCAGTAGTCTGCCCATCATATTGTCCAGCAATCTGCTTGTCAGACTGGCAGACAGGCTGACAGTCAGACCAGGGGCAGTTCAACCGGTCTCCCTCGGAAAATCCAGTCAAACGGCTACTTTTGAAGCGAGCCTATGTATAGACCCCACATCTCTCTCTTCATAATTGCTGGTCACCCACACATTCATTGCATACCTAACTTGAGACAAAGGCACACTTCTTCTTCCTTTCTCACCCAAACTTGCTCTCAATTCTACTCGATTGAAGGAGCCCTTTGGTGTGAGGTTTGTGCTTGTGCTCACGAATTTGGTTTTTCTCTCCCGTCTCACTCTAATCTCTTGAGCTTGTTGCAAACACCTCTTGTGCGATTTTGTGTTCTTGAAGGCCTAGAGTTTCAAGACGGATTGAGGTTGCTTAGGAGTCTCCGAATTTGTGGACGACCCCAAGAAGTTTGATTTCCCGCTCTTGTGAGCAAGTTTGAGAAAAAGAATCCCTTGACCTTGGTGATCGGTTGTGGAGGATTAGGGTTGAAAAAGACCTGGCCCTTTGTGGGCTCCTCATCGGGGAGTAGGACACCTTTGTAGTGTGGCTGAACCTCGGGATAAATCTTGTGCCTTGTGTTCTTGCTCGATCTGTGATTGTGATTTTATTTGACAAAATAGACATATAGGTTTACTCGCCGTGTGGATCTTGTTATGAATTAACTATCGTACTTTCACCATCCACGCTTAGCTTATCGCTAGCGTTTTCCACTATAAGAGATCCATTTTCTATTTTCTACATAGTTCATAGTCTAGATTTATTCTAACAGTTGGACTGGTTCATAGTAGTTCAACTTGCCCATGTAGCAATTGAACTGGCCAGCACCAGTTGAACTGTTGATTTAACATTATCTCGAAGTTTGTGGTGATAATTTTTAGGTTTAGCCTATTCACCCCCCTCTAGGCTGCTTTCACTCTGCTAACGGGGGACATGCCTGGGAAGAGAATCTTTCTGAGCGCGTTTTAAGGGCATAATCTGGGTACCCCTATTTATCACACACGACAGTTTGCTTCTAGCAGGAGGCTCTTGTCATGCGCCCACGAGCCATGTGGTGGCACTAGACCCCTGTCCAAGCGAAGAATGGGGACCAAGGGCGCAAGTTGGTCTAAAGACTTGGACCCACCTGCCAGGGGTCTGAATATTAGACGAGGAGGTCTGAGGACCCCTATTATGGGGTCCGGACACGACACACAGAGTTCCAAACCTGGCCAAAGGGGTCCGGACTATATACGCGGGGTCCGAAGCTCACCTGAGGCTGTCCAGACATGCTAGTGAAGTGTTTGAGCTTTTCCCTTACCTGGACACGTGGTAGCATCGGACCTACTCCTGAGTCGGGAGTAGGCCTGAGGCCAGCGATCCTAACAGAAGGGTCTGATCCCGTGGGCTCGGCTACTCTGCTCCTTAGTGAGCGGTTAAGGCTAACCATGTGGGTCTCTATCTCGGTACAATAGAAGTGGATACCCCAGTTGCAGGGCACCAACACTGATTATCTCTACTAACTATTAAGAGAGCACTGTAGACTGCCCCCGCCTCCCTACCCCGCCCGCCCGCCAGACGCGACAGCCGCGATCCGCCCGCCCGCCGCAGTCCCCGCCGCGAACTCCCCACCCGCCCTCCACAATCCCCGCCTGCCATGTGAGGAACTCGAGTCCCCGACCAGCAAAGCAATTTGGAGCCGGGGCCGCCACCGCCCTCGCCGGCGTCCTCGCGTGCCTGGTCCTCGGGCTGAAGCCGCCGGCGTACGCGGTCCAGGCGCTGGCCATCTTCGGTCTCGGCAACGCCTCCTCCTCCTCGGTCACGCTCTCGTCGGAGTTCGACGCGACCGTGCGCACCGACAACCGCAACGGCAGGCTCGGCGTGCGGTACGAGGGGGGCCGGGGCCGCGTCTCCGTGTCGTACGGCGGCGCGCTCTTGGCCGACGGCGCGTGGCCGGCGCTCTACCAGGCTCCCCGGAACGTGACGGTGGTCGTGGCGAGGGCGAGGGGGTCCGGGGTACGGCTGTCGCGGAGCGTGCGAGAGCAGTTGGCCGCGGCGGAACGGCTCCGGTTGGTGTCGTTCGACGTGGACGTCGACGTGCCCGTGCGCCTCCAGCTCGGCGAGGTCAGGACGTGGGTCGTGCCGTTGTGGGCGCGCTGCACCGTGGCGGTCGACAGGCTCGCGGCCGACGCCAGGGTGGTGTCCAGCTCGTGCGACGTCAAGGTGCGCCTCCTGTCGTGGTGGAGGAAAACTGACGATGGCGCCATGGCGGATTACATACATGAGCACTTCTTGTTTGGTTTTAGGATGCGTTTTCCCCTCATTTGCAAGACTGGTTTGGTCGCGCAATGTGGATCTTGTCATCGTAGTATTATATCAGGGACGCTCTCAAATCGTCTTGCGACTTGTGTCATGTTGGTGAGTTGCTCAAGAGTCGAGACTGAAGAATTGACTAATGTTTTGTTCAAGTGCACCTCAAATTTGTACTTACCATCCAACTAATTTGGACTTCAAACGATTCTTATGCTTCAGTGTGGACTGCTGCTTAACTTTGCTCAAATTTGGTGGGTGCAACACAGAGGAATATCAGAATAAATTTGCTAAAAAAAGTAACGAACATCTTCACAAAATGTTTTTGGTTTCACAGTGTCCAAGCCCGCACTTGATTCCATTTGCAATTAAATCTGCTTATACAAATCCTGCTCAACTGCATGGAAGCTTGGCTCTGTTCCGTCCCCATTGCTCTTGTATTAGATTGTCTGTTCCTTAGGTGTGATGGTGGTATGGTCCTCTGATTTTCTCCGATTTTAGTTGTTCTAATAACCCGAATTTCTGCTTTTGGTTATTTCGTTGAGGATGATGGCCTCGGTTCGTTTGTGGAACTTGGAACTGAGATGCCTAGACAACAGTTCATGCTTCACTTCTTTTATACTTGCTCATGAGTCATGCTGCTGATAGTCGCCTAGAGGGGGGGTGAATAGGGCGAAACTGAAATTTACAAAAATAATCACAACTACAAGCCGGGTTAGCGTTAGTGGTAAGGAAACGAGTCCGCGAGAGAGGGCGCAAAACAAATCGCAAGCAAATAGGAGTGTGACACGAGGATTTGTTTTACCGAGGTTCGGTTCTCGCAAACCTACTCCCCGTTGAGGAGGCCACTAAGGCCGGGTCTTTTTCAACCCTTCCCTCTCTCAAACGATCCCACGGATCGAGTGAGCTTTCTCTTCTTCTCAATCAACCGGGAATAAAACTTCCCCGCAAGGGCCACCACACAATTGGTGCCTCTTGCCTTGGTTACAATTGAGTGATGATCTCAAGAACAAATGAGAAAGAAAGAAAGCGATCCAAGCGCAAGAGCTCAAAAGAACACGGCAAATCTCTCTCGCTAGTCACTAAGGGCTTGAGTGGAATTGGAGAGGATTTGATCTCTTTGTATGTGTCTAGAATTGAATGCCTAGCTCTTGTAAGTGGTTGAGAGTTGGAAAACTTGGATAGCAATGAATGTGGGGTGGTTGGGGTAATTATAGCCCCAACCACCACAAGTGACCGTTGGCTGGAGTCCTCTGTTCGATGGCGCACCGGACAGTCCGGTGCACACCGGACAGTCCGGTGCCCCTGCCACGTCACAGATGCCGTTGGATTCTGACCGTTGGAGCTTCTGACTTGTGGGCCCTCCTGGGTGTCCGGTGCACACCGGACATGTACTGTTTGATGTCCGGTGCACCGGCATGGGCGTGCCTGACGACTGCGCGCGCTGCGCGCGCATTTAATGCACCGCAGGGAGCCGTTGGCGCCGCAGAGAGCCGTTGCTCCGCTGGTACACCGGACAGTCCGGTGCACACCGGACAGTCCGGTGAATTTTAGCGGAGCGGCTGCCGAGCAAACCCGAGGCTGGCGAGTTCCGGAGGCCGCGTTTCCTTGGAGCACCGGACATGTCCGGTGCACACCGGACAGTCCGGTGAATTATAGCGCGCCGGCTTCCGAGAAATCCCGAGAGCGAAGAGTTCCTCTGGCCGCACCGGACGGTCCGGTGCACACCGGACAGTCCGGTGCCTCCGGCTAGAGAAGCCCTCGGTTGCCTTGCTGCTCCTTTGTTGAATCCAATATTTGATCTTTTTATTGGCTGAGTGTGAACCTTTTGCACCTGTATAACTTATGCACTAGAGTAAACTAGTTAGTCCAATATTTGTGTTGGGCAATTCAACCACCAAAATTATTTAGGAACTAGGTCTAAGCCTAATTCCCTTTCAATCTCCCCCTTTTTGGTGATTGATGCCAACACAAACCAAAGCAAATATAGAAGTGCATAATTGAACTAGTTTACATAATGTAAGTGCAAAGGTTGCTTGGAATTGAGCCAATATAAACTTATATGATGCGCATGGATGGTTTCTTTGTTTTTGACATATTGGACCATATTTGCACCATGAGTTTTGTTTTTGCAAATTCTTTTGTAAATTCTTTTCAAAGTATTTTTGCAAGATAGTCAAAGATAAATGAGAAAGATTTTGCAAAGCATTTTCAAGATATGGAATTTTCTCCCCTTATTTCCAATGCTTTTCCTTTGACTAAGCAAAACTCCCCCTCAAATAAGGTCTCCTCTTAGTGTTCAAGAGGGTTTTAAGACATCAATTTTGAAAATACTCGTTACTCCCCTCTTAGAACACAAAGAGATACCAATTTTGATATTTACCAATAAAATTATCAAATTTATGAAATTTAGGTGGTGGTGCGGTCCTTTTGCTTTGGGCTCATATTTTCTCCCCCTTTGGCATGAATCGCCAAAAACGGAATCCTTAGAGCCCAATGAAGTACATTCTCCCCCTTTGGTCATGAAATGAATGAGTGAAGATTATACCAAAGTTGGAGAGATGATGCGGAGCGACGGCGAAGGATGAGTAGTAGAACGGAGTGGAAGCCTTTGTCTTCGCCGAAGACTCCAATTCCCTTTCAATACACCTATGACTTGGTTGAAATATACTTGAAAACATATTAGTCATAGCATATATAAAAGAGACATGATCAAAGGTATATTCATGTGCTATGCGTGCAAGACTTAGCAAAAGAAATTCCTAGAATCAAGAATATTAAGCTCATGCCTAAGTCGGGTAAAAGATTGTTCATCAAGTGGTTTGGTAAAGATATCGGCTAATTGATCTTTAGTATTAATATAAGAAATCTCGATATCCCCCTTTTGTTGGTGATCCCGAAGAAAATGATACCGAATGGCTATGTGCTTAGTGCGGCTGTGCTCGACGGGATTGTCGGCCATTTTGATTGCACTCTCATTGTCACATAGCAAAGGGACTTTGGTTAATTTGTAACCGTAGTCCCGCAGGGTTTGCCTCATCCAAAGCAATTGCGCGCAACAATGGCCTGCGGCAATATACTCGGCTTCGGCGGTAGAAAGAGCGACCGAATTTTGCTTCTTTGAAGCCCAAGACACCAAGGATCTTCCCAAGAACTGGCAAGTCCCCGATGTGCTCTTTCTATTAATCCTACACCCCGCCCAATCGGCATCCGAATAACCAATTAAATCAAATGTGGATCCCCGAGGGTACCAAAGCCCAAACTTAGGAGTAAAAGCCAAATATCTCAAGATTCGTTTTACGGCCGTAAGGTGTGATTCCTTAGGGTCGGCTTGGAATCTTGCACACATGCATACGGAAAGCATAATGTCCGGTCGAGATGCACATAAATAAAGCAATGAACCAATCATTGACCGGTATACCTTTTGATCCACGGACTTACCTCCCGTGTCGAGGTCGAGATGCCCATTAGTTCCCATGGGTGTCTTGATGGGCTTGGCATCCTTCATTCCAAACTTGCTTAGAATATCTTGAGTATACTTGGTTTGGCTGATGAAGGTGCCTTCTTGGAGTTGCTTGACTTGGAATCCTAGAAAATACTTCAACTCCCCCATCATCGACATCTCGAATTTTTGCGTCATGATCCTACTAAATTCTTCACATGTAGATTTGTTAGTAGACCCAAATATGATATCATCAACATAAATTTGGCATACAAACAAATCATTATCAAGAGTCTTAGTGAATAAGGTAGGATCGGCTTTGCCGACTTTAAAGCCATTTGCAATAAGGAAATCTCTAAGGCATTCATACCATGCTCTTGGGGCTTGCTTGAGCCCATAAAGCGCCTTAGAGAGCCTATAAACATGGTTAGGGTACTCACTGTCCTCAAAGCCGGGAGGTTGCTCAACATAGACTTCTTCCTTGATTGGTCCATTGAGGAAGGCACTCTTCACGTCCATTTGGTAGAGCTTGAAGCCATGGTAAGTAGCATAGGCTAATAATATACGAATTGACTCAAGCCTAGCTACGGGTGCATAGGTTTCACCAAAATCCAAACCTTCGACTTGTGAATACCCCTTGGCCACGAGTCGAGCTTTGTTCCTAGTCACCACACCATGCTCGTCTTGCTTGTTGCGGAAGACCCACTTGGTTCCTACAACATTTTGATTAGGACGTGGAACTAAGTGCCATACCTCGTTCCTTGTGAAATTGTTGAGCTCCTCTTGCATCGCCATCACCCAATCCGAATCTTGTAGTGCTTCCTCTACCCTGGTTGGCTCAATAGAGGAAACAAACGAGTAATGTTCACAAAAATGAGCAACACGAGATCGAGTAGTTACCCCCTTATGAATATCGCCAAGGATAGTGTCGACGGGGTGATCTCGTTGTATTGCTTGGTGGACTCTTGGGTGTGGCGGTCTTGGTTGTTCATCCTCCTTGTCTTCATTAATTGACTCTCCCCCTTGATCGTTGCCGTCATTTTGAGGTGGCTCATCTTCTTGATTTTCTTGTCCAACATCTTGAGCCTCATCCTCAACTTGAGTTGGTGGAGATGCTTGCATGGAGGAGGATGGTTGATCTTGTGCATTTGGAGGCTCTTCGGATTCCTTAGGACACACATCCCCGATGGACATGTTCCTTAGCGCTATGCATGGAGCCTGTTCTTCACCTACATCATCAAGATCAACTTGCTCTACTTGAGAGCCGTTAGTCTCATCAAACACAACGTCACAAGAAACTTCAACAAGTCCTGAGGACTTGTTAAAGACTCTATATGCCCTTGTGTTTGAGTCATATCCTAGTAAAAAGCCTTCTACAGTTTTAGGAGCAAATTTAGATTTTCTACCTCTTTTGACAAGTATAAAACATTTGCTACCAAAAACTCTAAAATATGAAATATTGGGCTTTTTACCGGTTAGGAGTTCATAAGATGTCTTCTTGAGGATTCGATGAAGATATAATCGGTTGATGGCGTAGCAGGCGGTGTTGACCGCCTCGGCCCAAAACCGATCCGGTGTCTTGTACTCATCAAGCATGGTTCTTGCCATGTCCAATAGAGTTCGATTCTTCCTCTCCACTACACCATTTTGTTGTGGAGTGTAGGGAGAAGAGAACTCATGCTTGATGCCCTCCTCCTCAAGAAAGTCTTCAATTTGGGAATTTTTGAACTCCGTCCCATTGTCGCTTCTAATTTTCTTGATCCTTAAGCCGAACTCATTTTGAGCCCGTCTCAAGAATCCCTTTAAGGTCTCTTGGGTTTGTGATTTTTCCTGCAAAAAGAATACCCAAGTGAAGCGAGAATAATCATCCACAATTACAAGACAATACTTACTACCGCCGATGCTTATGTAAGCGATCGGGCCGAATAGATCCATATGTAGGAGCTCCAGTGGCCTGTCGGTAGTCATGATATTTTTGTGTGGATGATGGACACCAACTTGCTTCCCGGCTTGGCAAGCGCTACAAATCCTGTTTTTCTCAAAATGAACATCGGTTAATCCCAAAATGTGTTCTCCCTTTAGAAGTTTGTGAAGATTCTTCATTCCAACATGGGCTAGTCGACGGTGCCATAGCCAACCCAAGTTAGTCTTAGCAATTAAGCATGTGTCGAGTTCAGCTCTTTCAAAATCAACTAAATATAGCTGACCCTCTAACACACCCTTAAATGCTATTGAATCATCACTCCTTCTAAAGACAGTAACACCTGTATCAGTAAAAAGACAGTTGTAGCCCATTTGACATAATTGGGATACGGAAAGCAAATTGTAATCTAATGAATCTACAAGAAAAACATTGGAAATAGAATGGTCAGTAGATATAGCAATTTTACCCAAACCTTTGACCAAACCTTGATTTCCATCCCCGAATGTGATAGCTCGTTGGGGATCTTGGTTTTTCTCATATGAGGAGAACATCCTTTTCTCCCCTGTCATGTGGTTTGTGCACCCGCTGTCGAGTATCCAACTTGTGCCCCCGGATGCATAAACCTACAAAACAAGTTTAGTTCTTTGTTTTAGGTACCCAAACGGTTTTGGGTCCTTTAGCATTAGATACAAGAACTTTGGGTACCCAAACACAAGTCTTGGAGCCCTTGTGTTTGCCCCCAACAATTTTGGCAACTACCTTGCCGGATTTGCTAGTCAACACATAAGATGCATCAAAAGTCTTAAATGAAATAGCATGATCATTTGATGCATTTGGAATTTTCTTTCTAGGCAACTTGGCATGGGTTGGTTGCCTAGATCTAGATGTCTCACCCTTATACATAAAAGCATAATTAGGGCCAGAGTGAGACTTCCTAGAATGAATTTTCTTAATTTTACTCTCAGGATACCCGGCAGGGTACAAAATGTAACCCTCGTTATCCTGAGGCATGGGAGCCTTGCCCTTAACAAAGTTAGACAAGTTCTTAGGAGGAGCATTAATTTTGACCTTGTCTCCCCTTTGGAAGCCAATGCCGTCCTTAATGCCCGGGCGTCTCCCATTATAGAGCATGCTTCTAGCAAGTTTAAATTTTTCATTTTCTAAGTCATGCTCTCTAATCTTAGCATTAAGTTGTGCTATGTGATCATTTTGTTTCCTAATTAAAGCTAGGTGATCATGGATAGCATCAACATCAATATTTCTACATCTAGTACAAATGGAAATATGCTCAACATTAGATGTAGTAGGTTTGCAAGATTTTAGTTCAACAACCTTAGCATGCAACAAATCATTTTTAGCTCTAAGGTCGGAAATAGTAGTATTGCAAACATCAAAATCCTTAGCCTTAGCAATTAATTTCTCATTCTCATTTCTAAGGCTAGCGATGGAAGCATTCAATTTATCAATCCTAGCAAGTAAATTAACATTATCATTTCTAGGATCAATGCAAACATGAGAATCAACCTTAGCAATTAAATTGGCATTTTCATTTCTAAGGTTGTCTAAAGTCTCATGACAAATACTTAGCTCACTAGACAATTTTTCACATTTTTCTCTTTCTAG
The DNA here is from genome assembly GCA_029449295.1 of Zea luxurians. Lineage (NCBI taxonomy): Eukaryota > Viridiplantae > Streptophyta > Magnoliopsida > Poales > Poaceae > Zea > Zea luxurians. Next base: position 8,933,598 of record JAOPSE010000093.1, on the reverse strand, counting down.
AGCATAAGCATTTTTAACCTTAACATGTTTTTTGTTTTCCTTGATTAGGAAGTCCTCTTGGGAGTCCAAGAGATCATCCTTTTCATGGATGGCACTGATCAATTCATTTAATTTTTCTTTTTGTTCCATGTTAAGGTTGGCAAAAAGAATACGCAAATTATCCTCTTCATTTTTATCATTATCCTCATCACTAGATGTTTCATATTTGGTGGAGGACTTTGATTTTACCTTCTTTTTGCCGTCCTTGGCCATGAGGCACTTGTGGCCGACGTTGGGGAAGAGGAGGCCCTTGGTGACGGCGATGTTGGCGGCGTCCTCGTCGTCGGAGGAGTCGCTTGAGCTTTCGTCGGAGTCCCACTCCCGACAAACATGGGCATCGCCGCCCTTCTTCTTGTAGTACTTCTTCTTCTCCTTCCTCTTGCCCTTCTTGTCGTTGTCCCTGTCACTATCACTTGATAATGGACATTTAGCAATAAAGTGACCGGGCTTACCACACTTGTAGCAAACCTTCTTGGAACGGGATTTGTAGTCCTTCCCCTTCCGTTGCTTGAGGATTTGCCGGAAGCTTTTGATGATTAGGGCCATCTCCTCGTTGTCGAGCTTGGAGGCGTCAATTGGCTGTCTACTTGGTGTAGACTCCTCCTTCTTCTCCTCCGTTGCCTTGAAGGCCACGGGTTGCGCCTCAGATGTGGAAGGCTCATCAAGCTCGTTGATCTTCTTGGAGCCCTTAATCATACATTCAAAACTAACAAAATTCCCGATGACTTCCTCGGGGTTCATTTGTGTATATCTAGGATTGCCACGAATTAATTGTACTTGAGTAGGGTTAAGGAAAATAAGGGCTCTTAGAATAACCTTAACCACCTCGTGGTCATCCCATTTTGCGCTCCCGAGGTTGCGCACTTGGTTCACCAAGGTCTTGAGCCGGTTGTACATGTCTTGTGGCTCCTCCCCTTGGCGAAGACGGAAGCGACCGAGCTCCCCCTCGATTGTTTCCCGCTTGGTGATCTTGGTGAGTTCATCACCCTCGTGCGCCGTCTTGAGTAGGTCCCAAATCTCTTTGGCGTTCTTCAACCCTTGTACTTTGTTGTATTCCTCCTTGCTTAGTGAGGCAAGGAGAATGGTTGTGGCCTGGGAGTTGAAGTGCTCGATTTGGGCCACTTCGTCCGTGTCGTAGTCTTCATCCCCTACGGATGGTACCTGTACACCAAACTCAACAACATCCCATAATCTCTTGTGGAGAGAGGTTAGATGAAATCGCATCAAATTACTCCACATAGCATAATCTTCACCATTAAAAGTTGGTGGTTTTCCTAATGGGACGGAAAGTAAAGGTGTATGTTTAGGAATGCGAGGGTAGCGTAGGGGAATCTTACTATACTTCTTACGCTCTTGGCGTTTAGAAGTGACGGACGCCGCGTCGGAGCCGGAGGTGGAGGTCGATGAAGTGTCGGTCTCGTAGAAGACCACCTTCCTCATCCTTTTGTGCTTGTCCCCACTCCGATGCGGCTTGTGAGAAGAAGATTTTTCCTTCTTCTCCTTGTGGTGAGAAGAGGAAGATCTTTTCTCCTTCCGCTTGGAGGATCTCTTCTTCTTCTCCCTTCTCTTGGTGCGGGACTCTTCCGATGAAGATGAGGTGCTCCCTTGGCTTGTGGTGGGCTTGTTATCGCCGGTCTCCATCTCCTTCTTGGCGGGATCTCCCGACATCACTTCGAGCGGTTAGGCTCTAATGAAGTACCTGCTCTGATACCAATTGATAGTCGCCTAGAGGGGGGGTGAATAGGGCGAAACTGAAATTTACAAAAATAATCACAACTACAAGCCGGGTTAGCGTTAGTGGTAAGGAAACGAGTCCGCGAGAGAGGGCGCAAAACAAATCGCAAGCAAATAGGAGTGTGACACGAGGATTTGTTTTACCGAGGTTCGGTTCTCGCAAACCTACTCCCCGTTGAGGAGGCCACTAAGGCCGGGTCTTTTTCAACCCTTCCCTCTCTCAAACGATCCCACGGATCGAGTGAGCTTTCTCTTCTTCTCAATCAACCGGGAATAAAACTTCCCCGCAAGGGCCACCACACAATTGGTGCCTCTTGCCTTGGTTACAATTGAGTGATGATCTCAAGAACAAATGAGAAAGAAAGAAAGCGATCCAAGCGCAAGAGCTCAAAAGAACACGGCAAATCTCTCTCGCTAGTCACTAAGGGCTTGAGTGGAATTGGAGAGGATTTGATCTCTTTGTATGTGTCTAGAATTGAATGCCTAGCTCTTGTAAGTGGTTGAGAGTTGGAAAACTTGGATAGCAATGAATGTGGGGTGGTTGGGGTAATTATAGCCCCAACCACCACAAGTGACCGTTGGCTGGAGTCCTCTGTTCGATGGCGCACCGGACAGTCCGGTGCACACCGGACAGTCCGGTGCCCCTGCCACGTCACAGATGCCGTTGGATTCTGACCGTTGGAGCTTCTGACTTGTGGGCCCTCCTGGGTGTCCGGTGCACACCGGACATGTACTGTTTGATGTCCGGTGCACCGGCATGGGCGTGCCTGACGACTGCGCGCGCTGCGCGCGCATTTAATGCACCGCAGGGAGCCGTTGGCGCCGCAGAGAGCCGTTGCTCCGCTGGTACACCGGACAGTCCGGTGCACACCGGACAGTCCGGTGAATTTTAGCGGAGCGGCTGCCGAGCAAACCCGAGGCTGGCGAGTTCCGGAGGCCGCGTTTCCTTGGAGCACCGGACATGTCCGGTGCACACCGGACAGTCCGGTGAATTATAGCGCGCCGGCTTCCGAGAAATCCCGAGAGCGAAGAGTTCCTCTGGCCGCACCGGACGGTCCGGTGCACACCGGACAGTCCGGTGCCTCCGGCCAGAGAAGCCCTCGGTTGCCTTGCTGCTCCTTTGTTGAATCCAATATTTGATCTTTTTATTGGCTGAGTGTGAACCTTTTGCACCTGTATAACTTATGCACTAGAGTAAACTAGTTAGTCCAATATTTGTGTTGGGCAATTCAACCACCAAAATTATTTAGGAACTAGGTCTAAGCCTAATTCCCTTTCAGCTGCCCATATATCTCATCCAGTATTTCATTATATTGTCAATGAAACATGCAAGAGTTATATAGTGGATGACTCTGTTTAATTATATTGTAAATAGATTCATGTTTCTTTTTTGTTGAACAAGGCGAACTGTTACTTTTCATAAAGTGGTGTTTGGTTCTAGAGACTGAAGTTTAGCACATGTCACATTGGATGAAACTTTTGTTAGCCTTTACTTGATACCTCTGGCTCCAAATAATTGTACTGAGATTTGTACACAAACCAATTCACCTAAAAGGATAAGCTATTAGAAGGCTGCACATGTAAATATTTCAACAGGCACCTTGGTGGTTGCCTTAGTATCAATGTAAATTAGTGACTGCTATGGAAACAACTAAGGTCTCTTTGAATCAATAGCTCAGTTCCATGAACTATTTTGTTTATTCAAAAACCATCCACTTTCGTCAAGTTGTGCTACCATAATAGACCCTACATGATTATATAAATAAATGAACCTTTTACTCCTTGTTCATTGCAGCCACCATCCATAGTTACAGATGTGGACTGCACAACATGTGATTTCAAGCGTCCTGGAAAAAATTGCCTCATAAAGCTTGAATGGGTCTGGTGAGGAGAGACCTACATGGCAAAAAAGAAGTATGTTTCTAAAAAATTATGTGCTATGATTTTTATGAATATTTTTTAATGCAGTTATGTTTTGTAGTGACTATTATCACATAAAGAGGCAAATTGAATCAGAACTGATTCAATCTGGTGGCATTGCATCGTCAAAGCCTTTTCTTGACCTCTCAAAACCATAACATTTACTTAAATTGAAGGATCGTTTGAAGAAATACTACCAAAAGGTATTGTTCCCAAATTCACTGGTAAATTCTCTTTTGGCGAGCCTTGCATGGATGTTCTTACGCCACAATGCAGGCGCACAAAAGAGTTGTTGATAAACCAATTACTGAAGTTAGAGAAGCGGGAATATGCATGCGTGAAAATTCTTTCTGTGTAGACACAGTGCGTAGGTCAGTCCAATGCTTACTATATCCATATTCCTCTTTATTTTTGATAGCATAGACATATGAGTATATGACATTGGTTGTCAATCTGTCTACATGGTAGCTTTTCATGGAGCAAACTACAGCTCTGTTTTTTACTAATGATTTAGTCATTTAAATGGACATGCTCTAAATTATTAGCGCCCTACTCGCCCAGATCCGACCGCGATAGCTAGGCTCGGCCGGGACGTACGCATGGAGGTGGAGGAGGAGCTGCCTGCTAATCTTACCGGTGGCTCAAAGCAGGCGGCCACCACGACGCCCTTCTACCTCGCCTTAGATCACACAGCTTCCGCCACGTCGTCTCCACCGCCGGCGGAGGCGCCGCCGCTTCCGTGTGCTGCCAACAGCGAGAGGGGATCCGAAATAATCAAGGCGAAGATCATGTCCCACCCACTCTATCCGGCTGTCTTGAGAGCCTTCATAGACTGTCGGAAGGTATGCGTGCAACAGGTTTCCCAGATACATACAATTCTACAGCTAATTTTGCCAGAGAGCAAAAGCTAGCATGGCTTCTTGATTTTTTTAATGTGCTAGCTCCGTCCTTATATATTGTGTGTGTGTTTTTGTTACTTGAGGTCGGAGCGCCGCCAGAGATTGTCGGTCGGCTTTCCGCCCTCGCTGATGACGTCAAAATGAATTCAGACGACTGACAAGAACAACAATGAGCAGCAGACCCAGAGCTCGACCAGTTCATGGTATTACAACGTATATATCTATATATATCAGTACGTGATGAGTAATTGATTCACTTCTGGGTTTTCAGATCGTGTATATATCTGACTCAGACAATGGATCTACATGTCGTGTGTGACTGTGCGCGCGCAGAAGATCTTTAAACATACAAGGACATGCTGCTGGAAATATTAGGGCCTTTCGGTCGCAGAATATCTTTAAGGTTGGCCAAGGATCCACTTTGCGCTGTACCAGGATATCTTCCACCATGTACTATTTGTTCTTTCTTGCCACTACTCTTCAGTAAAATGTCTCCAATGTTCTGAGCATGCTCTAAACCTTTGTAGAAGATTGATTTTAGTAGTGGAGCAGTTTCAGAGGCCAATGAAGGTGGCTCCCTGTATAGGAACTGCCTTACATGCTGTGGCCGCTCCTCTACCTGCTCGACTCGCTCTCCTCGCAGTACCGCGCCGCCGCCGCGGCTTCGTGCCTCCCAACTCTTCCCATCGCCGCCCCACCGCGGAATGCCACCTCGGGGAGAGCGAGTCGAGTAGGACAACTCTTCCCATCGTCGTCCGGCCGCTCACCGCTGACCGCCCGCTCTAGCGCTCGGCCTTGGCCCCGTTTCTGCCCTCGCCCCTCAGCCGCCTCGGCGCCTGTCCGAGACCGACGTCTTCGCTCCATCCAGTCAGTTGACCAGCTCGACTGCTCTAGCTCGTGCTCTCCGTCCCCGATTTGATTTCTTCCTTTTAGCCCAACCCAGCCCAAAGCCATCATATCGCGGCACTCCGCCCAACCCTCCTTGGTACAACGACGACAACGAGGCCCTCGTCACTCCCTCCGTCCCCTACGACCCGCTGGCGCTAAGGAAGGCGTTCGAGAAGGTCGTGGTGGAGCGGCTGATGATAGACGTCCCGTTCGGCGTCCTACTCTCCGGCGGGCTGGATTCGTCACTGGTGGCGGCCATCGTCGTTCGCCACCTCGCCGGGACAGAGGCCGCCAGGCGTTGGGGCACCAAGCTCCACTCCTTCTGCGTGGGCCTGGAGGGGTCCCCTGACCTCAAGGCGGCCAGGGAGGTGGCAGAGTACCTGGGCACCCTGCACCATGAGTTCCACTTCACCGTTCAGGATGACATCGATGCCATCGAGGACGTGATCTACCACACGGAGACGTACGACGTCACCACAATCAGGGCGAGCACGCCCATGTTCCTCATGTCGTGCAAGATCAAGTCCCTCGGGGTCAAGATGGTCATCTCCGGCGAGGGCTCCGACGAGCTCTTCGGAAGCTACCTCTACTTCCACAAGGCGCCCAACAAGGAGGAGTTGCACCGAGAGACGTGCAAGAAGGTCTGTGTCAGTTTCTTTCACTGACTGACTGGCTGGCATTGGTGGATGGATGGATGATCGATTCTTGCTCTGCAGGTTAAGGCTCTGCATCAGTACGACTGTCTGAGAGCCAACAAGGCGACGTCGACTTGGGGCCTGGAGGCTCGCGTCCCGTTCCTGGACAAGGAGTTCATCAATGCGACCATGAGCATCGATCCTGAGTGGAAGATGGTACTTACTGACACTACCCTAGCTGAGAATGGAAAGAGAGCTCATTGCCTTTTCAATCAAACAAAGCAAATCAAAGCAGTATGTATATGTGACCAGATGAGGGCTTTAATTTGCAGGTCTGGCCTGATCTTGGAAGGATTGAGAAGTGGGTGCTGAGGAAGGCATTCGACAACGAGGAGCAGCCATTCCTGCCCAAGGTGGTAGCCAACCTGCGTTTCAGCTGCTTCTACTGAATCTTCCCTAGCTAAAATTTGGACGTTCAGACAGACATCTGAAAAGATTTTGCCTTGCAGCATATCCTCTACAGACAGAAGGACCAGTTGAGTGACGGCGTTGGGTACAGCTGGATCGATGGCCAGAAGGCTCATGCAGCATCAAATGTAAATGCTGCCATGTCAATTTAAGGACAGCTCTGTTTTTTCTCTCTCTCCATGGATCATGATCCATATACATATACTATTTGAATGCAGGTGACTGACAAGATGCTGTCGAATGCAAAGTTCATCTTCCCACACAACACTCCGACCACCAAGGAGGCCTACTACTACAGGATGGTCTTCGAGAGGTTCTCCCCACAGGTGGGTGGAGCTAATTTAAATTCGTTTAGGTTCTTAATAAATTCATACAATAATTGATATATGTTCAGTTATTTGAATATAGACATAAAAATTAAGATCTAAACCCTTTACTAATTTTAGCAGGATGGAGGGGCATTCTTCAGCCAGCAGACATTATCAACTAACATGTAAATATATTACTAAATCATTGGCCATGAAGAAATCTGCTATCCTGACGGTACCTGGCGGGCCAAGTGTGGCGTGCAGCACAACTAAGGCCATCGAGTGGGACGCCTACAATAGGGTCTTATAGAGTAGTAATAGATTTGTGAGTCGTTGCAACGCACATACACCTAACTATCATATATATATATATCTGCATGATATTGATGGTTGCAATGTAGTGGTGAAACAGATATATTAAAATAACAAATTTTATATGTATAGCCATGATCACCAATGAATTACAAAATCTTCTCATAACAATGTAACATATTTATATATAACTTATCATAATATTATATGTTCCCGTTGCAACGCACGGGCACACACCTAGTTATATATTATGAGGGTAAATAAGTTACACCACTAGATATATATAGATATCTTCTAGACAGCCATACTATAGTTTCGATGGTTGCAAATCTTCTTTAATAGACTTTGAAATTATATGTTAAATAATTTTGGAAACCATCATTATTGACTTGGAATGAAAAATATGTGAATTATAAGGCTGTAGATCTATTCTACCTCTACAATTTTCATTTTCATTTTATCTTCATCCAACAACGTATTGAAAAAACTTGTGAATCTCTAAAAAGAGAAAATTCCTCGAGTTCAAATGGCGTTTAGAGAACTCCATCAATTTACTCGACTAAATTCACTTTTCCATACCATTTTCAATTACTGATAGTTGTGAATCATCTAAACTCCTTAGTGATGTTCTGGTAATTAATGACAACCATATGTGGACTAACAATTCTTGAAGAAATCAGAATACAGGTTGGACCATAGGGAAAAGAGCCTTTATCGAAAGTCTTGGAGACTTAAAGCATTGATTGTGGATCGGGTGAAGACAAAGGTATAACATATGTTTTATTTTTTTTCCGGTCACCAGGTGTTTAGAGAAAAAAATTGACCAGATCAGTAGGCTAGATAGTCATACTATTAAGAGGGGTCAATGACACTTGTCTGTTTAAAACTTAGTGCCTCGTAGAGCATCTAGTGTTTGTATTTGCATGAGGACTAACGATGTTTTTGTATTTGCATGAGGACTAACGATGCTTCCGATTTCGAAAGTTAAAATCTTTTCAAAAGTGTATTTGGAAAGTTAGTATGAGCAGTGGTCGACGACCATTCGGGCTAGGAGGCCGACCATCCGCGACTCACTCAGTGGACCAACAGAAGTGGTCTCTCTCGGGGTGATTTTAACTTTTGTACTACGGACCGTCCGGGCATTGGGGCTGGACCGTCCGTAGTCCTAACCAGAGGGGTTGCAAGTTGCACAAGTCTCTGGGTGCTTGTGCGGATCGTTCGACCGGGGTCAGTGGACCGTCTGTAGATGCCAAAATGGAACTGGCCAGGGTTGTACTACGAACTGTCTAGGGTTTCATCCTAGACAGTACTGACTCCTAGGTGGCAGATCGTCCGGTCTTGGAGGGCGGACAATCCACCCTTGTAAAGTCACTTGGTTAGTGCTTAGGTGCGTTAAGTTGCCAGATCTTGGACCGTACGACGGTGGCGACGGACTGTCCGGACCTACCTTTTTCTGACAACTCTAACAGGATTCAAACGACATTTATAGCTGTTACAGGTACGACGGTCCATCCGGGCTAAGGGTACGGACCGTCCGCATATGCGTAGAAAGTGAGCATCTTGCATATAACAGCTAAAAATGTTTGGGGACATATAAATAGAAGGGGTGCTCATGTGTGAGAGCTCTCTTGGCCATTCGTATGACACATTGAGCACATTTGTGACTGTCACACCCGGTTTTAGAAGGCAAACTGAATGTGAACCATGTACGTGCCAGGATCACAAATTCACATACAAAACGATTACATAACTGGACATCATGACACATGCTCAAATAATAACGTAAAGAGGTATTGATTTGATTACATCATGATGTCCGAGACACTACCGGAATCTCACTCTTTGCCGAGTGCTCGGCGCTTTGCCGAGTGTTTTTTGTCGGACACTCGGCAAAGTCACACTCTTGGTAACGACCCCGTTTACCGAGAGTACGACACTCGGCATAGTGTCACACGCTCGACGAATGATGATGCTCGATAAAGGGCCGTCAACAGTCGTCTATAGTTGACAACCGTTACCTTTGTCGAGTGCCATGCATTGGCACTCGATAAAGAATTTACTTTGCCGAGTGTCGCCCGGGAGACACTAGGCAAACCATGCTTTGCCGAGTGCCAATAGTGGACACTCGACAAAGTATATTTTTATTTTTATTCCTTTTCCCAACCAAATTTTTTGTGGTTTGTTCCTACGCTATGTAGACTTACATGTTCTATTTTGGCACAATTATAAAAATGTTTGCTATAACTATTAGATTTTGTTCGTTTAATAGAATTTCCTCGGATAATTCAAATTTGAACTGCAAGTGACTCCAAACATGAAAAAATTGCGATTGTAAAAATGATATTCATGTTATTTAGCATAAGTTACGATCGATTTTAGAAGCAGACCAGAATTTTTGAGCACCATTACAGTGATCCTTCTACTCATTCTCACACTCTTTGCTTGAGATTGCATTCTAGTGGGAGATTGAGTGTTCCTAGTGCATTTGCATCATTTGGTGATCTTTGAGACACTAGGTGGTATACTGTACATGCGTCATCGGCTTGTTACTCTTGGAGGTTGCCGCCTTCTAAATGACTCAGCGGTGTCTCCGTCGAACACTCCGTGAAGATTATGAGGCAGTCGCGATGGTGATTGTGAGGGGTTTGTGCCTACCCCACCAAGCGATAAAGGAGACACTGGTGGAATCGAGGTATTGAGCGATTCTTGTTTCCTTAGCTCAAAGATCAAGCCGTGTCTTGATAGACGAGCAGATGAGAATTTGGAGTCCACCTCAACATCGATTTGGGGTGATCGACAAATCACAGATACCACGGGGAAAATTTTGGTGTCTCTTTTTATCTCTTACTTGTTTCAATTGCAAGTAATTAGTGATTATTGAGTTGTCATTCATTTCTAGCTTTGATATTGTTGTTTCACATTAGTTGCATATTTCTAGTAGCTAGAGAATTTATATCTCTTGTCGTATTGATTAAATTTTCCTAGTGTCTTTAATCTTAGTAAAAAACCGTCTGTTCCCCCCTCTAGCCGATGTCCTAGATTCTACAGTAATGGTATCTTTATGCATTTTTACTCAAACATTTTTTTACAAATCACAAATATAAAAAAAACATATATTATAAATAAATAAATCCCAAGTTCTAACAAACCTCCAGGCCAACAAGCCCAGCAGGCTTACCTACCCTGGGCCCTGGCCGACGGCCACCTAGGGCTTTCCTTCCCTTTCTCTCCCAAGTCCCAACGATTCTAGAACACCTTGGTGGCCTCCCCGGACTCCGCCTCCAGCCCCGGCACTCGCACTCCCAAAGCAGCGGGCACTAGGGTTTAAACTTTCCCCCCGATCCGCCTCGCCTCCGGCGCTGTCGCCTGCCGCCAGACCAACGCCCCCACACCCAGCCGGAGACGACGATGGTGGGGCTCGGCTCGATGGCGGGCTATGGGATCCAGTCGATGCTCAAGGAGGGCCACCGCCACCTCTCCGGGCTCGAGGAGGCCGTGCTCAAGAACATCGACGCCTGCCGCGAGCTCTCCGCCATCACGCGCACATCCCTGGGCCCCAACGGTGAGTCGTGCTCCTTCGTTTCGTTGGCGCGGGTTGTGGGCTCGGTGGCGGTTAATGGAGTGAGAGGATCTGCAGCGAGGATAGCGTGTTCAGTCCTCGGTGGGGTAGTGTGAGGCTGCTGGATCGAGCTGTTGGGGAGCGGGCAGGGATTGAGGGGATCTGGAGTGAGGAGTGGCCTGGTTGTTGGAGCTTATTGGGATACGGCTGACGAGTGTTTGAGTAGTGTGAGGCGGTGTTGCACAGTGGTGGTCGTTTTAAATCACATTTGGCTTTAGCCGCGTACAATGTTTTGATTACGAGCAATTAGTTTGTCTATAGTACTACTAGTCTTCTGCAATACGTTTTGTGTCTGACAAAATTTACTTAGATGCTGAAACCTTCTAGTGATCGATTGCTTGATGTTGTAGTTTTACTTGTTTTTTATGTAGGAATGAACAAGATGGTTATCAATCACTTGGACAAGCTGTTTGTCACAAACGATGCTGCCACTATCGTGAATGAGCTTGAGGTTCAGCACCCGGCTGCTAAAATCCTTGTACTGGCTGCCAGGGCTCAACAGGAGGAGATTGGGGATGGAGCCAATCTCACCATATCGTTTGCTGGTGAACTGCTTGAGAAGGCTGAGGAGCTCATCAGGATGGGCTTGCATCCGAGTGAGATCATCATTGGCTACACCAAAGCCATCAACAAGGTGACACCCCTCCCCCCGACTCCTGTAGGCTTCTGTACAACATTGACATGCAGTCTGATAGCAGGTCCTTTGTGCTTTGTATTTGGTATGCAGACAATTGAAATTTTAGAGGATCTTGTTGAGAAAGGCTCAGAGAACATGGACGTAAGAAACAAGGAGGAGGTTGTGCTGAGGATGAGATCTGCTGTCGCAAGCAAGCAGTTTGGCCAGGAGGATATGCTGTGCCCTCTTGTGGCTGATGTAAGATAATACATACCAGCTTACAGGGAGCTTTGCTTTTTTTCCCACACATCATACTGATATCAGCTAATAGTGGGTTGTAACTTTTTTAGGCCTGCATTCAAGTTTGCCCCAAAAATCCTGCAAACTTCAATGTTGACAATGTTAGAGTTGCTAAGCTACTTGGAGGTGGTTTGCACAATTCTTCTGTGGTCCGTGGGATGGTTCTGAAAAATGATGCTGTTGGTAGCATCAAAAGGGCGGAGAAGGCAAAGGTACGCTAAAAATGCTACTTTTCATTCACATTTCACACTGGTTATACCTGTCAAAGTTCTATGCCCTTCTTTTCTATTGACTTTGAAGTTCTTTAAATGATGAAATGGGCCATGGATGGAGCTCTAGATATTATTTTCACAAGGTTATTAGTATTTGTTGTTGGAAGCTCAAGGATAATCATTTACTCATGGTGATTAAGTCACATGTTCTTTGTTTGTATATTTTGTTACTGTTAAGTGAATCATGTATGCTGATGTAGCATTATCACTCATGAAGCCCTGGCAAACCAATTCCTTCATTGCTGCTAAGGGCAATGAATGGACATGGACTATGATTTTAATTAGATGGGCAGTTATATGTTATAATATGGTATAGGAATTCAATGTGCAGAGGAATCTAACCAATTACGACCCAGTACCCATATTTTTTCTGTATGATGTCTGGCAGTGTTTCTTCCTGAATTCTAAAACCAATCAATATTCAGATTGTCGTATTTGCTGGTGGTGTCGACACCTCGGCAACTGAAACAAAGGGAACCGTGTTGATCCATTCCGCTGAGCAGGTATGTTCTTACTCTGAGAATCTTTTTAGGCCTCTGTTAAAGGTGTTCCTACTTTTACTACGCTCATGATAGGTTTGAGTTTTGCAAATTGTTCAGTTGGCTTTGTGTGTTTTACATTCTGTAGACGTGCATCAACAGTACGTTCCTTTTTTTTATAATTTGTGAATTGGTTTCTTATGTGTATGCTGAACTAAAACATCGGGAACATGGTGTTTCTTTACTTCTCTAGCACATTGCAAACTGTATCTGCAAATATCTGTTGGAATTTATAATACATGTGCTTTTGCAGCTAGAAAATTATGCTAAGACTGAGGAAGCTAAGGTGGAGGAGCTTATCAAAGCTGTCGCTGACTCTGGTGCCAAGGTTATTGTCAGTGGAGCTGCAGTGGGTGACATGGCACTTCATTTCTGTGAACGTTATAAGTGAGTTTTTTTGCTTTTCATATGTGTCTTGAACTGAATAGGTTACCTGAATTATCTCTGCAGTATTGTCTTTGTTCAGTTGTTGAAAATTCCTTTAGACTGGAGAATTATTGTATGTATGTTATATTCTCCAATATTGGGGACTGTATGAGTGTATAGGTGTTGACCTCTTTGTTAGCCTTTACTTATTGACGTTCTGTTTGCAGGCTGATGGTTCTGAAAATCAGCTCGAAGTTTGAACTAAGAAGGTTCTGCCGTACTACTGGGGCTGTTGCAATTGTAAGTTCTGATTTTACAGATGTATTTGTTCCTGTGTCGTGGTAGCATTCTTAAATACTTATTCTGATAATCTGATTTTGGTTTTTGTATTTTTGAATTATATAGTTGAAACTTAGCCAACCCAATGCGGACGAACTAGGATACGCAGATTCTGTTTCTGTAGAAGAAATTGGTGGTACTCGGGTACGTTCTACCTGTTTTTACAGAAGATATATTTTTATTTTTCCTTGGCAACATTCATTTTTTTTGTTTATATAGGTTACTGTTGTCAAGAACGAAGATGGTGGAAATTCAGTGGCTACTGTTGTCCTGAGAGGCAGTACTGACAGTATACTAGATGATCTTGAAAGAGCTGTTGATGATGGCGTCAATACATACAGGGTATGTCTGTGGTATCTATAATAGATGCGACCTAATTCTTTTGTTGTATTGTAACATCCATGTCTGTTTAGCTAATCTATCCAAGTTCTCACTGTTTTTTTATACTAGTCAATGTGCAGGGACAGTAGGATAATTCCTGGTGCTGCTGCAACAGAAGTTGAGCTGGCAAAGAGATTGAAGGAGTTCTCTTTGAAGGAAACAGGGTAAGTTTGTTTCTGTCATGATTAATTAATAACTTTTCAGTTTCATGTACAAGGTAACAGTACATCTGCTTTCAATATGATCAGGGTTAACCCTTCCTCAAAATAAAAACAAACAACAATCATTTTTTTGTAGTTTATGGATACCACCATGAAGTGTTGGGTTTGTTGATTGTACAGGTTGGACCAGTATGCCATTGCGAAATTTGCTGAAAGCTTTGAAATGGTTCCAAGAACCCTGGCAGAAAATGCTGGACTTAGCGCAATGGAGATAATATCCTCTCTTTATGCTGAGCATGCTAGTGGCAATGCGAAAGTTGGCATTGATCTGGAGGAAGGCGCCTGCAAGGACATCTCGACTTTAAAAATATGGGACCTCTATGTCACAAAGTAAGTCAGTATGTCACAAAGTAAGTCAGTATGAACAGTAGGTTAGAACAACAGTGTTGGGTTTTCGAACTTTTTTGTGGTAATTGAACATGTGCTCATTGGGTATGGAAAATGTTCGCACCATTGTTGGTCTACGTAGGTGTGTCTTCAAATTGGGTGCGTGGGTTGCACATCTTGTGTGGCAGTTTAAGCTGCTTATGGTGATCCCTTGGTAGACTTCTCACCTTGCTTATTTTGCCGTACAGGTTTTTTGCCCTAAAATACTCTGCCGATGCTGCTTGCACCGTGCTGCGGGTTGACCAGGTATGACTTCTAAGCATATGTTCTAAATTCTTTTGTTTCAAAGGTCGTAGTGGCAATATTTGAATAATATAAACTCTCCAGATCATTATGGCAAAGCCGGCAGGAGGTCCAAGAAGAGATGCCCAGCCTGGTGGCGGGATGGACGAGGATTAGTTTGATTATAGTTGTTTTCTTTGTATCACGTATGTGAGGTTTCAGAGCAGAGATCATACTTTATCTTGGCTTTTGGTTCTGTAGAAGGTTTTGGGTGCCTGGAGTTCACTTTTGGAAGGTTTGCACGGTTGCGCGGATATCACATAGGCAATTTGCATGTTCTTTCCTGGTGTATTGCGGTGCGGATGTATCAAATGATTCATTACAGGGGGCCGTTCCGTCAGTTCATCACACCGACTGAGCTCTTGTAATGTCTCGTTTGGTTCGAGGGATTAAAGATTAGTCATTTCATATTTTAATCCTATTTAGTCCTTAAATTGTCAAAAGGTGAGATTAAAATAGGGATTAAACTATTTTTTTTCTCAAACGGTGAGACTAAAATTGGAATTAAACTATTTTTTTCTCTAGTCTTTAAGGAGTAACTAAAAGGGACTAAATAATATCAATTCCATATGTTGACCATCTTTTATGTCAGAATACTGATGGCAAGAGAATGCTAAGGGGTATTTTAGTTCTCTTATGATTTATTTAATAAGTTTTAAATACTTTTAGTTTTTAAAACCAAATATGGTAGTCACTAAATTTTAATTTTTTAATTAAATTTTAGTCCCTGATTAAAGGAACCAAAAGGCCCTAAAAGTGTTACTTTAGTTTTAGCTGAAGTTAGGAAAGTTGTCTTGATGGATATTGATTTGGGTAAAGTTGAATGCAGTCGTTCGTTCCCATGGTGAACATTCTCGTGTGTATGACAATTGGCAAGGTTGGCAAAGTCTGGTAGTTGGAGGACCAACCTTTTCCATCTATCACTACAAACTGAAAGCAGCATGCGAAAAAACAATTCAATGCTAAACTGGAATTAATAAGCCAATGGGTGTTTAGTTTCTAGGTACTAAATTTTTGCCGCTTTGTTTTATTTTATTTTAGGCCATGTTTGGTTTCTTTAGTCTACGGACTAAAGTTTAATTAAGGGAATAAAGTTTAGTCTCTAACATGTTTGGTTCTAGGGACTAAAATTAGTAAGAATATACTAAATGACTCATAAGAAGACTAAAATAGTCTTTAACATTCTCATGCTATTAGTACAATTGAACTAAATAAGGGGCAAATATGAAATTAATATGGTTTAGTCCCTTTTAGCCATATCTTGACTCTTGAGGGACTAGAGACTAAATCAGTTTAGTCCCTGTTTTAGTCCTACCGTTTAGCAATTTAGGAACTAAATGAGACTAAAATATAGGGACTAATCTTTAGTAAACAGAGCCTTAGTCTCTAAATTGTCAAAAGTTTAGTCAAATACAAAACTGAAACCAAACACCTCCTAAATTGCCAAATACATGAACTAAAAGAGGGGCTATCTCTATTTTAGTCTCTGTGTTTGGAATTTAAGTACTAAAAGGTACTAAATTGGAGGGACTAAAAATATTAGTCTTTAAAAACCAAACACCTTCTAAGTAAAAATATATTTTTTTAACTAAGGCCCTGTTTGGTTAGAGTGACTAATCTTTAGTCCTTAGTTTTTAATCCTGTTTAGTCTTTATTTTGTCAAACAGAAGGACTAAAGTAGAGATTAATAGACTTTAGTCTCTAGTCCATCTTATGGATGCTAAAAGAGTCTAAAGGATGACATTTACTCTAATTGTCCTTGCCTAGAAAACTAGCATGAAACAAGAAAAAAAGATATTTCAGTCTTTATGTATTGCATTTAATGTATTTAAAATATGTTTAGTCACTACAACCAAACAAAGTAGAGACTAAAGTTAGTCCATGAACTAAACTTTAATCCTAGAATTAATGAAACCAAACATGGCCTAAACTTTAGTCCATGAACTAAATTTTAGTTCTAAAACCAATGGAACCAAACATGGTCTAAAACTTAAATTGTAACTGGAATTGTTTTTGTTAAACTTGTTTTTAAAAGGGCTGAGATGCTCTAGAAGAGGAGACATTCAGGAGTCGGTAACTTGTCAAACTGACTTTAAAGCTAGTCTGCTCTTCTCTTCTGTTTTGACTGTTATTTCATTGGGTGGATTGGTCTAATAGACTTTTTTTGCTTGCGTGGGCTCAATATTTCATATCTCCTAAATTATTTTTATGGGCCATCTGCAAAACTATAGTTTCTATTGGACAGTGACCCATCTCTATCCCTATTCATCACCTAAACTAGCCTGTTGTCCGTACTTTGCTACGGGGTTTATATATCGTATAAATAGATATTAAGATATTTATTTTAATATAATTATTGTTTATTTCTAAATATAAAGGTATGTGTGGTATAGTGGTTAGCTACAAATTTCTGGAGCAGTGGGCGTGGGTTCGAGTGCTCGCTCTGCACTATTTTTGATATAATTATTGTTTATTTCTAAACATTAAAGTATGTGTGGTCTGGAGTGCTGGACAGGTAAAGTAGCTGGGGTCCATAGGGTAGTAGAGGCATGCACAGTAGATGGGGTCCACAGGGTAGTAGATGAGAGAGCGCTGCGTGGGGCCCATAGGGCACGGCCCCCGAGGCGAGGCGCGTGGGGCGGGTCTAGAGTGTCAGCGCCGACGAATAACATTTAGATATATTTTGTGATGATGGCTTTAGAGCACAAATGAAGTCCTAAATTTTTAAATATAGAACTCAAGTCATAAAAATTGTCTCCAACAAGAGTCCTAATTTGCTATTTTTGTCAAATAGATTAAGGACTCGGTGGTTGGGGTCTTAAATATAGTACTCATCGACCTGGGTCCTATCTGTTGAGAACTATGTTACTGCGGATCACCACATTCGCTCTCTTCCCTCCCGTCAACAGTAGAGACGCGAGAAGTTGTAGAGGACCCATCTCCCTTCCCAGAAGCACGACAGAGGAACACACGAGACACAGGATATAGGGTTGGGCCTCTGGCCTCTTTCTCTTTTTCTATAATATGAAGAGGTGTACAGGTTCCTTATATAGAGATGTGAGACCCCTCAGGGGCAAAGTCGGTATTCGCCCACATAACCCTAACTAGGGTTACTTAACACTCCCTCTTGGGCGAATACCACGACTAACACATGCCTCTTTAAAACTCCCAAAAACCCAGTGGGAAAAAATATAGAGAAAGAGTACATGGTGACGCAAATTTCATTTGCACTTTGTTGCCTCATTAAAAACCTTATGTTAGAAACTTCAGAAAAATTCACCAAGGAAAAAGAGTACAACAAATGTCATCAAGACAAATTTCGATCTTCTGGATCAGGATTCCATCGAATCTTCTACAAGGGCTAAATTTAGAAATATGCTCCCCCTGATCCTTGCAAAACTGTATCAAAATGCTACAACACCTTCTTCTGGAAGTATACACACATAGAGATTTAGCAAAGGATTGCATATTGTTGTAAGGATTATATCACGAATTTCACCTCTACTCACTTTTAGGATATACGAGGTAAGTGCACGTATCAACATAAACAAGCCACTTTGACTGATGGTGTTCGATCGACTGGATCTTTATATTTGATAGAAAACTTCCATAAAGGTTCACATATTGATCATCAAGCTGATGCCTTCAGGGCATAGAATATGACATTTATTGTCTCACGATTGTGATCAATATAAGCATTCGCTCCCCCTGACGATGACATCTGTCAAAGTCGTTATCCCTCATAACTCAAGCATATTCTTCAAGATATATGTCTCATTGTTCATCTGGAATAACGATAATGGATGAGGTTGGGGTGCTATAATTTTCTATCTTACACCACAATTTATACATAGTTGTGCAAAGCAAGTAACATGTCCTTCTATAGGACTATAGGGGATAATATAGTTACAATAGTACATATTCTAAATATGACACATCGCTCCAGGCATTCATCCATTGCAACATCTATGATGGTATAACAGAAGTCCATCAAAGATCGTAATCCATCAGGGATTTTTCATCGATCAGATATATCAATATAGTCTGTCATTCTGGCACAATGGGGATATTTTGCCAGTAACACCTAAACCTTATAGGTTTCTGCCATCGAGGCTTTAGAGGATACCGTAATTCCATATCTAGTGGAAAATACCATGAGTAAAGATCGTGGAATGCACATGTGCTTATTCGGTGAACTTCAAGTCCTTTGGTACCTCATCTTATTCCTTTTCGGGTCTGTATGGGTCTTTATCCCTTTATAGGGATTATCAAACTTTGGTGTTTAACTCAGACTTTATTTCTTCTCGAAAGGTTCCATCAAGGAGCTATAATCTCATCTAGGAGATATTCTCTCTACATAGGAGAGTGTTCATTCGTCAGGAATGTATTATTAGGTACGAGATTTATATGTTGCATGTTTATAATTCAAAGATATGAGTCCTCCTAGGATCTCATGATGGATCTTCAGAATCCTATTAACTGCATATTTTAATTCATGTCATTTGCCAGATATATTACATAGCGAAACAGTGTTTATTCAACACATAAGTGGGATGGATCTCTCACAAGACCACTTGAACCATCACATTCACCACACATTATTTCAGTAGTGCCCATAAATGTCTGAACTTCAAGCTCACGACTTTCATTTTGCGATTATTGGTTCAGCCTCAATTGCATTTATCAATGACCCGATAAGAGAGCTTCAAGCACTCATGCCTAGGACTTTGTTTTGGATCCCTTTGCAATCTATAGAGGCAAGATAGGTGTCGACACATTTGTCTCACACATTTAATAATGATCTTCGTCATTTCCCAAAACGAAAGATTCATTGTTCCATATTCCCAGCACAATGATATTGCGCGCATTGCTAGGAATTTCATCATCAAGATGAACCTCTTTGTGAGGCAAATCACCATCAGGGTGAATTAATCGGAGGGAAAGTTATCACAGACCACATGAATCTGCAATCAGAACATATGTTTTGACTAAGGCTGATAGATCATATTCTCAGGCGTCCCCGCGGAATAGATCAAACGCCAATAAGTCAAATGTGGATATGATATTAATCCCGGGTATATCCACATCTACATCAGGTAGAAGCATTCAAACCAATATGGTTAATCCTCAACGATTTCTAGCAAACTGCATATACATAGGAGTACACACTGAACGTCAGGTTCAGTTTGGTTTTTGTGCGTTTTATAGAATATTGAGGCATTACACTAGATGGACATTCCTCCCCCTAATGCCGAGATGTTCTAAAAGCATACATATAAAATCCCCAACCACAATCATCCGATTGTGGCCAATGTATGCTATTATGGTGATTTATTTGGGAAATCTTATGCACATTACAGATAGGGTTTTATGCAGTGAGGTTTGGACTTAGATTAATGCAGTGGCATGAATACTGCATCATTTTCCTTCAATGTGAAGGGTTTGTCTCAACTTCTAGCAAGACACGCAACAACAAGTTGCTTTGTGGTTACAATTCTGCAAACTTACTGTTATTGTTACCAAATACACAGTCAATCGTTAAGATTTAGACTGATATGCACAACTAAAAGGGAAATGTGCCCTTGGGCCATTTCTATAAGTATTTTGGTGATTAGATGCCCAACACATTAATTGAGTTCTTATGTGCAAAATGTGTGAAGAGTGCAAATCAAAGCATAAGGTATGTTTCTAGACTTAGTATATTACTTTGAATACTAATGTGTTTGTCTAAGTGCTAGAAACAGTGACAAAAAGAAGAAGAAAAGGAAAGGAGTTGGCTGTGTGCAGCCAACACCAACACTGGCCAGGCACACTGGACTGTCCGGTGGTGCACCGGACAGTGTCCGGTGCGCCAAGATGGTCGGCGGTGAACCGACTGCTCTCGGGAAAACGCAGAGGCGTACGACTATAATTCACCGGACTGTCCGGTGAGCCAACGGTCGCCAGCGCCAACGGTCGGCCGTGCGATCTACGGGCGACGCGTGGCCCGCAGCAACGGTCGGTTGGGCACACCGGACTGTCTAGTGTGCCAACCGACCCTAGGGACCAACGGTCGGATGCGCCAAATTTGGAAGGAGATCGCGCACTGTACAGCTACAATGACTGTCCGGTGGTGCACCGGACTGTCTGGTGCACCACCCGATAGAAGGCAAGTTTGGCCTTCCAAGTTGGCTTCTAACGGCTCCTAGCTGCCTTGGGGCTATAAAAGGGACCCCTAGGCGCATGGAGGAGCTACCTAAGCTTACAAGAAACATTTTAAGACTCCCAGACTCCGACTCCACGCATTTGATTCTCTATGTTAGCGATTTGAGCTCCATTTGAGTTGTGAACTCCGTGTGTTGTGTTTCGAGCTCAAGTTGTGACTTGTGTGCGTGGTTGTGCTGTGGATTTGAGACTTGTGTGTGTTGCTCTCCCAACCTTACTCCATGCTTTCTTTGTGATCTCTATTGTAAGGGTGAGAGACTCCAAGTTGTGGAGATTCCTCGCAAACGGGAACAATACTCTAAAGGAAAAGACTGTGGTATTCAAGTTGATTATCGGATCACTTGAAAGGGGTTGAGTGCAACCCTCGTCCATTGGGACGCCACAACGTGGAAGTAGGCAAGTGTTACTTGGCCGAACCATGGGATAAAAATCGCGTGTCTCTTGTGTTGCTTTCTCTGTGATTGTTGTGTTCACAAGAACTCGCTTCAAAGCTACTTAGTCGTACTAACACTTATAACTAAGTTTTGTGGCTATTAGTGTTTGATTTTACAGGATCACCTATTCACCCCCCTCTAGGTGCTCTCAATTGGTATCAGAGCCGTACTCTTCATCTAAGGGACTAATCGCCCGAAGAGATGGATCCTAAGGGAAAAGGGATGGTGGTTAATGACAAGGAGAAGGAGTCTATCTTCAACGAGCCAAGAGACGACAAGCCCACTGACTCAGGCTCGAGTCACAAGAAGAAGGACGGGAAGAAGAAGAGGCGTATCAAGAAGATCATCTACTACGATAGCGATGCATCTTCTTCTTCACCAAGAGACAACGATGATGACGACTCTTCGTCGAAAAAGAAAACGGTTAATCAAAACTATTCCTTTGATTATTCCCGTATTCCATATAATTCAAATGCACATCTACTCTCTATTCCTCTTAGAAAACCTCCACACTTTGATGGAGAGGATTACTCATTTTGGAGTCATAAAATGCGTAGTCATCTATTTTCTCTCCATCCTAGCATTTGGGAAATTGTGGAAAATGGGATGCATTTCGATAGTACGGATAACCCTGTGATGATTAATGAACAAATTCATAAAAATGCCCAAGCTACTACTGTCTTGTTAGCTTCACTTTGTAGGGATGAGTATAACAAAGTAAGTGGCTTGGACAACGCCAAGCAAATCTGGGACACCCTCAAGATATCTCATGAGGGAAACGACGCCACCATGATAACCAAAATGGAGCTGGTGGAAGGCGAGCTGGGGAGATTCACGATGATCAGGAGAGAGGAGCCAACTCAGACATACAACAGGCTCAAGACCCTCATCAACAAGATCCAAAGCTATGGAAGCACAAGATGGACGGATCATGATGTCGTCAGACTCATGCTAAGGTCATTTATTGTAATTGACCCCCATCTTGTCAATCTTATTCGTGAAAATCCTAGGTACACAAAGATGACGCCCGAGGAGATCCTTGGAAAGTTTGTGAGTGGGCGCATGATGGTGAAAGAGGCGCGATACGTGGACGATGCTCTAAATGGTCCACTACCTGTCTATGAGCCACAACCCGTTGCTCTCAAAGCAACCAGCAGCAGGGAGGCGCTACCTAGCAAGGTGGCACAAGTGGAAGCTGCCGGGCTCGATGAAGATGAGATGGCACTCATCACCAAGCGTTTCAAGACCGCACTAAAAGGACGCAAGGAGTACCCCAACAAGAACAAAACAAGGGGAAAGTGCTCCTGCTTCAAATGCGGTAAGACTAGTCATTTCATAGCTCAATGCCCAATAATGATAATGATCAGGAACAAGAAAAGTATGGAAAGAAAGAGAAGAAGAAGAATTACAGGAAGGCAAAGGGCGAGGCGCATCTTGGAAAGGAATGGAATTCTGACTGCTCTTCATCCGACTCCGACGATGAAGGATTGGCTGCCTCGGCATTCGACAAATCTTCGTTCTTCCCTAACAAACGCCATACTTGCCTTACGGCTAAGGAGAAGAAGGTATGTATTCGGGACACTCCCAAATATACTTCTTCTAGTGATGAAGAGTCATATGATGATGAAGTAGACTATACTGATTTGTTTAAAGGCTTAGATAAAAATAAAGTAGACAAAATTAATGAATTAATTGATGCCCTTAATGAAAAGGATAGATTACTAGAGAAGCAAGAAGATATTTTGTATGAAGAGCATGACAAATTTATTAGTGTTCAAAAATCTCTTGCTCTAGAAATTAAAAGAAATGAAATGCTATCCTCTGAGTTGTCTGCTTGCCATGAATCTGTCTCTAGTTTGAGGAATTTGAATGATGAATTAAATGCTAAGCTAGAGGAATTTAATAAATCTAGTTCATGTGTAGAGCATGTTGTTATTTGTAATAGATGTAAGGATTTTGATGTTAATGCATGTGATGAACATCTTGTTTCTATTACTAAATTAAATAATGAGGTGGCAAGTCTTAATGCTCAACTTAAGACTTGCAAGGATGATTTTGATAAATTGAAATTTGCTAGGGATGCCTACACTGTTGGTAGACACCCTTCAATTAAGGATGGACTTGGTTTTCGAAGGGAAACCAAGAACTTAACAAGCCAAAGGACTTCCGTTCTCAACAAGGAGAAAGGGAAGGCCCCTATGGCAAGTAGTTCTCAAAGGAACCATGCTTTTATTTATGATAGGAAAATTGCTAGTCATCCTTATTATAATAAGAGTCATGTTCATGTTGCTTATAATGATTCACATGCTATGTTTGCCTCTAGCTCTACTTTGGTTCAAGGTAGAAGTAGGCCTAGGATAAATCATGTTGTGCCTCATGCTCCTAGAAAAATGTGCAATAGACCTTCTACTGTTTACCATGCCTGCAAAACTACTTTTGTGCTTTCATGTAAAAATGCAAAAGTAGTTGCTAGGAAGCTGGGATCCAAATGCAAGGGAGATAAAACTAGTATTTGGGTTCCAAAAGTTATTGTGACTAACCTTGTAGGATCCAACAAGAGTTGGGTACCTAAAACCCAAGATTAAAATTGCCTTGCAGGCTTATGCATCCGGGGGCTCAAGCTGGATTATCGACAGCGGATGCACAAACCACATGACGGGGGAGAAGAAAATGTTCACCTCCTACGTCAAGAACAAGGATTTCCAGGATTCGATCATCTTTGGAGATGGGAACCAAGGCAAGGTCAAAGGATTAGTAAAAATAGCCATTACATCCGAACATTCTATCTCCAATGTGTTTTTGGTTGAATCGCTCGGGTATAATCTGTTATCTGTGAGTCAATTGTGTAACATGGGTTATAATTGTTTATTCACAAATGTAGATGTATTTGTTTTTAGAAGAAGTGATGGTTCACTAGCTTTTAAGGGTGTACTAGATGGCAAGCTCTATTTAGTTGATTTTTCGAAAGAGAATACCGATCTAGATGCATGCTTGATAGCTAAGACTAATATGGACTGGCTTTGGCATCGCCGTCTAGCACATGTTGGGATGAAGAACCTTCATAAGCTTCTAAAAGGAGATAATGTGTCAGGACTAACCAATGTCTGTTTTGAGAAAGACAGACCTTGTGCAGCATGTCAGGCAGGGAAATAGGTGGGAAGCACACATCACGCCAAGAATGTGATGACAACATCAAGACCACTGGAGCTTCTCCACATGGACCTCTTTGGACCTGTTGCATACCTAAGCATCGGGGGAAGTAAGTATGGTCTTGTGATTGTTGATGACTTTTCCCGCTTCACTTGGGTGTTCTTTTTACAGGATAAGTCAGAAACCTAAGGGACCCTAAAGCACTTCTTAAGGAGAGCTCAAAATGAGTTTGAGCTTAAAGTGAAGAAGATAAGGAGCGATAATGGGTCTGAGTTCAAGAATCTACAAGTTGAAGAGTTTCTTGAGGAGGAAGGCATCAAGCACGAGTTCTCCGCTCCCTACACACCACAGCAAAATGGTGTGGTAGAGAGGAAGAACAGGACGCTAATTGACATGGCGAGAACGATGCTTGGAGAGTTCAAGACACCCGAGCGGTTTTGGTCGGAAGCTGTGAACACAGCCTGCCACGCCATAAACCGACTCTATCTGCATCGCCTCCTCAAGAAGACCTCCTACGAACTCCTTACCAGTAACAAACCCAATGTTTCTTACTTTCGTGTATTTGGGAGCAAATGCTACATTTTGGTGAAGAAAGGTAGACATTCTAAATTTGCTCCCAAAGCTGTAGAAAGGTTTTTACTAGGGTATGACTCAAATACAAAGGCATATAGGGTCTTCAAAAAATCATCAGGATTAGTTGAAGTCTCTAGCGACGTTGTGTTTGATGAGACTAATGGCTCTCCAAGAGAGCAAGTTGATCTTGATGACATAGATGAAGATGAAGTTCCAACGGCTGCTATGCGCACGATGGCGATAGGTGATGTGCGACCAAAGGAACTACAGGAACAAGATCAGCCTTCTTCCTCTACAATGGTGCATCCCCCAACTCATGAAGATGACCAAGTACTTCAAGAAGAAGGGAAGGAACAAGGGGGATCACAGAAGGATCAAGTGATGGAGGAAGAAGCACCACGGGCCCCTCCAACCCAAGTCCGAGCAACGATCCAACGAAATCACCATATCGATCAGATTCTGGGTGATATCAGCAAGGGAGTAACTACTCGCTCACGCTTAGCTAATTTTTGTGAGAATTACTCATTTGTCTCTTCTATTGAGCCTTTCAGGGTAGAAGAGGCCTTGCAGGATCTGGACTAGGTGTTGGCCATGCAGGAAGAGCTCAACAACTTCAAGAGAAACGAAGTCTGGAGCCTAGTGCCACGTCCAAAGCAAAATGTTGTGGGAACCAAGTGGGTGTTCCGCAACAAGCAAGACGAGCACGGAGTGGTGACAAGAAATAAGGCTCGACTTGTGACAAAAGGTTATGCCCAAGTCGCAGGTTTGGATTTCGAGGAGACTTTTGCTCCTATGGCTAGGCTAGAGTCAATTCGAATTTTATTAGCCTATGCCGCTCACCATTCTTTTAGGCTATTTCAAATGGACGCAAAGAGCACTTTCCTCAATGGGCCAATCAAGGAGGAGGTATACGTGGAACAACCCCCTGGCTTTGAGGATGATAGGTATCCCGACCACGTGTATAAGCTCTCTAAGGCGCTCTATGAACTTGAGCAAGCCCCAAGAGCATGGTATGAATGCCTTAGAGATTTCTTAATTGCTAATGCTTTCAAGGTTGGGGAAGCTGATCCCGCTCTGTTTAAAAAGACTTGTAATGGTGATCTTTTTGTTGCCTAATTTATGTCGATGACATAATATTTGGCTCTACTAACCAAAAGTCTTATGAGGAGTTTAGCAGGGTGATGACACAAAAGTTCGAGATGTCGATGATGGGCGAGTTGACCTACTTCCTTGGGGTTCCAAGTGAAACAACTCAAAGACAACACCTTCATCTCCCAAACGAAGTACACTCAGGATCTTCTCAAGAGGTTTGGGATGAAGGACACCAAGCCCGCGAAGACACCAATGGGAACTGACGGGCATGTTGACCTCAACAAAGGAGGTAAGTCCATTGATCAAAAGGCATACCGGTCCATGATAGGTTCATTACTTTATCTTTGTGCTAGTAGACCGGACATTATGCTTAGTGTATGCATGTGTGCTAGATATCAATCCGACCCCAAGGAGTGTCACCTTGTGGCCGTTAAGCGAATTCTTAGGTATTTAGTTGCTATGCCTTGCTTCGGGATCTGGTATCCAAAGGGGTCTACCTTTGACTTGATTGGATACTCGGACTCCAATTATGCCGGGTGCAAGGTTGATAGGAAGAGTACATCAGGGACGTGCCAATTTCTAGGAAGGTCCCTGGTGTCCTGGAGTTCTAAGAAACAAACCTTCGTTGCCCTATCCACCGCTGAGGCCGAGTATGTTGCCGCAGGACAGTGTTGCGCACAACTACTTTAGATGAGGCAAACCCTCTGGGACTTTGGCTACAATCTGAGCAAAGTCCCACTCCTATGTGACAATGAGAGTGCAATCTGCATGGCGGATAATCCTGTTAAACACAGTCGCACTAAGCACATAGACATCCGACATCACTTTCTGAGGGACCACCAGTAAAAGGGAGATATCAAGGTGTACCATATTAGCACCGAAAACCAGCTAGCCGATATCTTCACCAAGCCGTTGGATGAGAAAACCTTTTGCAGGTTGCGTCGTGAGCTAAATGTCTTAGATTCGCGTAACTTGGATTGATCTATAGCATACATGTAGTCTATGCCTTTGATCATGTTACTTTAAGCATTATTTGTTTTATATTTGTGGTGTTCAAGTTGTACAAGACCTCCCCGGACCTCACAAGTCCATATGCAAATGGTGCACATATTTAGGGGGAGATGTGCTACAACTTGATCCTTTGAGACTAACCTATTTGTTTGAGTATACTTGATGTAGCCTCATAGGTGCATTGAAAGGGAAAGGTGAACTTGGACAATGAAAAGACTTCCACTGCACTCCGGTATTAGTGTACTTACTTCCAAGTTCATACTTGCAATCTCATTGCCTTTTTGCTCTTAATTGACAATTTTTGGTGAGGCAATGGGGTTAAAGGGCCAAAAATGATCCCGTTTTGGTGCTTAATGCCAAAGGGGGAGAAATTAAGGCCAAAGCAAATGGATCAGCCAACCACTTTAGAATTTTGAAAATAGTAGAGTTAGAATTTGTGATTTGTCCAAAATACTCTTATTGAAAAATTTGGCCTCTTATGGGGGAGAATTTTGATTATGGGAAAAGGGGGAGTTTTTGGCACTTGAAAAATCTTTCTCTTGGAATATCTCTTGATTTGCCCAAACAAGTGTGTTTGACTTAGAGATAGAAAAAAGAATTTGATTTGCAAAAACAAACCAAGTGGTGGCAAAGAGTGATCCAAATATGCCAAATCATAAGCAAAAATAATTTGGTCTTCAATTGCATTGATGTTGCACTTCTTTGGTTGCTTTTTGATGTGTTGGCATGAATCACCAAAAAGGGGGAGATTGAAAGGGAAATGTGCCCTTGGGCCATTTCTATAAGTATTTTGGTGATTAGATGACCAACACATTAATTGAGTTCTTATGTGCAAAATGTGTGAAGAGTGCAAATCAAAGCATAAGGTATGCTTCTAGACTTAGTATATTACTTTGAATACTAATGTGTTTGTCTAAGTGCTAGAAACAGTGACAAAAGAAGAAGAAAAGGAAAGGAAAGGAAAGGAAAGGAGTTGGCTGTGTGCAGCCAACACCAACACTGGCCAGGCACACCGGACTATCCGGTGGTGCACCAGACAGTGTCCGGTGCGCCAGGCTGGCCGACGGTGAATCGGCTGCTCTCGGGAAAACGCAGAGGCGTACGGCTATAATTCACTAGACTGTCCGGTGGTGCACCGGACTGTCCGGTGAGCCAACGGTCGCCAGCGCCAACGGTCGGTCGCGCGATCTGCGAGCGACGCGTGGCCGCAGCAACGGTCGGTTGGGCACACCGGACTGTCCGGTGCACCAACAGACCCCGAGGACCAACGGTCGGATGCACCAAATTTGGAAGGAGATCGCGCACGGGACATCTACAGTGACTCTGGTGGTGCACCGGACTGTCCGGTGCACCACCCGACAGAAGGCAAATTTGGCCTTCCAAGTTTGCTTCCAACGGCTCCTAGATGCCTTGGGGCTATAAAAGGGACCCCTAGGCGCATGAAGGAGCTACCTAAGCTTACAAGAAACATTCTAAGACTCCCAGACTCCGACTCCACGCATTTGATTCTCTGTGTTAGCGATTTGAGCTCCATTTGAGTTGCGAACTCCGTGTGTTGTGTTTCGAGCTCAAGTTGTGACTT
This sequence comes from Zea luxurians, assembly GCA_029449295.1. Taxonomy (NCBI): domain Eukaryota; kingdom Viridiplantae; phylum Streptophyta; class Magnoliopsida; order Poales; family Poaceae; genus Zea; species Zea luxurians. Next base: position 8,905,027 of record JAOPSE010000093.1, on the reverse strand, counting down.
GTGTGCGTGGTTGTGCTGTGGATTTGAGACTTGTATGTGTTGCTCTCCCAAGTCCCAACCTTACTCCATGCTTTCTTTGTGATCTCTATTGTAAGGGCGAGAGACTCCAAGTTGTGGAGATTCCTCGCAAACAGGAACAATACTCTAAAGGAAAAGACTGTGGTATTCAAGTTGATCATCGGATCACTTGAAAGGGGTTGAGTGCAACCCTCGTCCATTGGGACGCCACAACGTGAAAGTAGGCAAGTATTACTTGGCCTAACCATGGGATAAAAATCACATGTCTCTTATGTTGCTTTCTCTGTGATTGTTGTGTTCACAAGAACTCGCTTCAAAGCTACTTAGTCGTACTAACACTTATAACTAAGTTTTGTGGCTATTAGTGTTTGATTTTACAGGATCACCTATTCACCCCCCCTCTAGGTGCTCTCAACAACACTATGTTAGCCATAAGGGTCCTCCAGGGGCTCATTCACACCATTCGCCGTTTGGAGCAACTAGTTGAATTAAGATCAACGAGTAAAATGACCATCAGGGTCTAGTGCTCACAAGAACATTCACTGGTTGCATTGTGCTTTGAAGTACATAGGAAAAATGGGTGCACATATAATGGTAGTAAAGTGCATGGCATCAGGCCAATGCTGCCAAGCAGAGATTTTTTATATGCAGAGTTGTATAGTCCAGCTCGTTTTATCATTGCCCATGATTTACCCAATTACTCATACCGTTCAGAAATTGAGTACCAATTTGTGCAACATTTTTAGGTATTATAATTTTGAGAGAGAACTTATAACAATAGTCAATTATTTGTGATGTAAGCAGCCAGCGGGACAAACTTTTCTCCTCATATTATATACCAACTTGTTCTATAAAGCATTATCTTGATCTTTTCATTGTTCAGCAAAAAGAGAAGCTTTGGAATAGAACAGACAAGGCCAAGAATTCCTTTTATCTAGGAAAAATCACTAGATTGCTAAGCTTTTTCACGAAGCAAATGGTGATAACTGCTTGGCAAGAGCGAAACAAGAACGATATCCGTCTGGGACCAAGCTTCAACAATAGATAGTACTACTCTCATACGAAGGAGTCATCGGGACTAGGGAGAATAAAATAGGTCTCCATAAGATATTTATATTTTTATCACAAATTAACATCACGAACAGTATTGTGGTCGAAAATTGTGGATCTTCCAACGCCAAGAACCAAGGACAAATTAATGCCTAATGTAGCTTCAAGCTCTGTGGTGATGTGGGATTTCACTACTATTTTTCTACTCTTCTTACTTCTGGTAGATCGGAGGTAGATAATGTAAGGATGCCAAAGGGTGAAATCAAGTGTAGTTAGGCTACATAAACCCTAGGTATGTGTCCATTCAGGACCGACCTTTACCATTCTCGTCAAAGTACTACCCCAAGTCAATTCAGCGACTATGAGTATTTACAATTCTGAGATATGTATGCAACACAAGCATATAGGTCCTAGATAGGACGAGCAAAGCGGTTCGATGGGAACACACAATGGTTTTTCACACCAACATGGTGATTTTTCTCACAGAATAACCTCTCAGTGTACACACAACTTCGTGTTGTTATGGTACTAGCCATTTATCTCAAAGTTTGCTGCATGTCGTTCAATGACAAAGAGAGCAATGTGTCAACATCTGGTTGAGCAATTTATAACTGAGATTTATAGCCTTAAAACATTTGGTAAGGTCGTTTTGCTTACTAATAGAATTCCAATGTGTGATATCTCCGATGCCAAAAGGCTTTCATGCATTATATTTCATATCTTCGGGTTACTTCAAGTAAAAGTTCATGCATGAGAAAGGAGAGAATTAACTTATCTGTATTCTATATTATTTCATTTAATTTCCCAGATTATTCAAGCACTATAGAGCTTGATATAGTTGTTATGGCCACTTGGCAATATAAATAAATATATGATGTCACACAACACAATCAAATAAAATATAGAGTTAAACAACATTGTTTACGAAGGTTGCGCTATGTTGTGACTTCAGGGGCTCGAATAATCCACCACATTACACGCGAGTACAAGCTCCAGCGTATCTAGCGTCAACGTGTGTGTGGCTAGCAAGGCTACGACAACGAATAAGCCTCCGTAACAAGCGCAATAGGCGCAATTGTGGCTCGATAGTCGGGGTACATGAAAGGGAAATAGGGTCAAACCTTTTCCAATAAGAATTTTGGTGGTTGAATTGCCCAACACAAATTATTGGACTAACTAGTTTTCTCTAGAAAATATGTTCTATAGGTGCCAAAGGTTCACAACAAACCAATACAAATCAAAAGAAAGGGTTCAAACAAAGGGAGCACAAAACAACCGAAGTGTGCCCTGGTCTGGCACACCAGACTGTCCGGTGCACCACCGGACAGTGTCCGGTGCACCAGGGAACCCAACTCCGAACTTGCCACCTTCGGGAATTCTGGGAGCCGCTCCGCTATAATTCACCGGACTGTCCGGTGTAGCACCGGACTGTCCAGTGTGCCAGCGGAGCAACGGCTACTTCGCGCCAACGGTCGTCTGTGAAGGCATAAAATGCGCTACAGTGCGCGCCTGCGTGCGCAGAAGTCAGAGCAGGCGCCAGAAGGTGCACTGGACAGTCTACATGACCTGTCCAGTGCACCACCGGACAGTCTGGTGGCCCCATAAGTCAGAGCTCCAACGGTCGAACCCTAACGGCCGGGTGACGTGGCTGGCGCACCGGATAGTGTCCGGTGCGCCCGTCGATAGCAACCTCCACCAACAGCTACTTTGGTGGTTGGGGCTATAAATACCCCCAACCACCCACCATTCATTGCATCCAAGTTTTCAGACTTCCTACACCTTACAAGAGCTATAGCATTCAATACAAGACACACCAAAGAGATCAAATCCTCTCCCAAGTCCAAAGATCATTCCAAAACAAATTAGTGACTAGAGAGAGTGACTTGTGTTCATTTGAGCTCTTGCGCTTGGATTGCTTTTCTTCTTCATTCTTTCTTGTGATCAACTCAATTGTAACCGAGACAAGAGACACCAATTGTGTGGTGGTCCTTGCGGGGACTTAGTGTCCCGTTTGATTGAGAAGAGAAGCTCACTCGGTCTAAGTGACCGTTTGAGAGAGGGAAAGGATTGAAAGAGACCCGGTCTTTGTGACCACCTCAACAGGGAGTAGGTTTGCAAGAACCGAACCTCGGTAAAACAAATCACCGTGTCCCACTCTTTGTTTGCTTGTGATTTGTTTTCACCCTCTCTCTCGGACTCGTTTATATTTCTAACGCTAACCCCAGTTTGTAGTTGTGCTTAAGTTTGTAAATTTCAGATTCGCCCTATTCACCCTCCCTCTAGGCGACTTTCAATTGGTATCAAAGCCCGGTGCTTCATTAGAGCCTAACCGCTCGAAGTGATGTCGGGAGAACATGCCAAGAAGGAGATGGTGACCGGCGACAAGCCCGTTACAAGCCACGGGAAGGCTCCATCGGGAGAGTCCCGCAACAAGGGGATGGAGAAGGAATCCCCTTCACACAAGTCGCATCGGAGTGGCGAAAAGAAAAAGAAGATGAGGAAGGTGGTCTACTACGAGACCGACTCTTCATCGCCATCCACCTCCGGCTCCGACGCGCCGTCCATAACTTCTAAGCGCCATGAGCGCAAGAAGTTTAGTAAGATTCCCCTACACTACCCTCGCATTTCTAAACGTACTCCATTACTTTCCGTTCCATTAGGCAAACCACCGGTTTTTGATGGTGAAGATTATAACATGTGGAGTGACAAAATGAGGCATCATCTAACCTCACTCCACACTAGTATTTGGAATGTTGTTGAGTTTGGTGTACAGGTACCATCCGTAGGGGATGAGGACTACGATTCAGACGAAGTTGCCCAAATTCGGCACTTCAACTCACAAGCCACCACAATACTCCTCACCTCTCTAAGTCGAGAGGAGTATAACAAGGTGCAAGGATTGAAGAGCGCCAAAGAGATTTGGGACGTACTCAAAACGGCGCACGAAGGAGATGAGGTGACCAAGATCACCAAGAGGGAGACGATCGAGGGGGAGCTCGGTCGATTCATGCTTCACCAAGGGGAAGAGCCACAAGCAATGTACAACCGGCTCAAGACCTTGGTGAACCAAGTGCACAACCTCGGGAGCACCAAATAGGATGACCATGAGATGGTCAAGGTTATTCTAAGATCACTAGTTTTTCTTAATCCTACTCAAGTACAATTAATTCGTGGTGATCCTAGATACAAACTAATGTCTCCCAAGGAAGTGATAGGTAAATTTGTGAGCTTTGAACTAATGATCAAAGGCTCCAAAAAGATCATCGAGCAAGGCGCATCCTCCTCCGTACCTAAAAGCACAACTCGTTGCATTCAAAGCAATGGAGGATTCTACTCCAAGTACAATCCCCATCGACGCCTCCAAGCTCGACAATGAGGAGATGGCGCTCATCATCAAGAGCTTCCATCAAATCCTCAAACAAAGGAAGGGGAAAGATTACAAGCCCCGTTCCAAGAAGGTGTGCTACAAGTGTGGTAAGCCCAGTCATTTCATTGTTAAATGTCCATTATCTAGTGATAGTGACAAGGGCGACGACAAGAAGGGAAAGAAGAGAGAAAAGAAGAGGTACTACAAGAAGAAGGGCGGTGATGCCCATGTTTGCCGGGAGTGGGACTCCGACGAGAGCTCCACTGACTCCTCCTCTGACGAGGATGAAAGGGAAATAGGGTCAAACCTTTTCCTATTTGATTTTGGTGGTTGAATTGCCCAACACAAATAATTGGACTAACTAGTTTGTTCAAGATTATATTCTACAGGTGCAAAAGGTTCAACACAAACCAATCAAAAGAACAAGTTAGGTCTCAAGAGAAAGGAGCAAGAAGGAAACCGACGGCTGCCCTGGTCTGGCGCACCGGACTGTCCGGTGTGCCATCGGACAGTGTCCGGTGCACCACCGGACAGTGTCCGGTGCACCAGGGTGCTTCAGCTCGAACTCTTCACCTTCGGGTTTCCCAGGCGCCGCTCCGCTATAATTCACCGGACATGTCCGGTGCACACCGGAGTGTCCGGTGTACCAGCGGAGCAACGACTATCTGCGCGCAACGGTCGACTCTGCAAAGTGTACAGTGCAAATCAGATGTCAGAGCAGACGGTCAGAGGGGCACCGGACTGTCCGGTGTCGCACCGGACTGTCCGGTGCCACATGAGGACAAAGCCTCCAACGGTCGACCAGCTCCAAGACCTAACGGGAGGATGACGTGGCGGCGCATCGGACACTGTCGGTGGCGCACCGGACACTGTCCGGTGGCGCACCGGACTGTCCGGTGCGCCCTTCGCCAGCAGACTTCACCAACGGCTAGATTTTGGTTAGTGGCTATAAATACCACCCCAACCGGCCACTTCAAGGGGAGGGAGCCCAAGCAACATTCCAAGTCATCTAGTTGACATACTCAAGCCCTCCCAACCACATATATTCATTGATCCATCCTATACACAAGATTTAGTCCACTACAACCAACACAAGTGCCACCAAAAGAGAGTGCAAGCAATTGAGAGCTACTCAATTGAGTTTAGCCCTAGCGCCTTGTGAGATTCATTGAGAGATAGTGTGTGCTACATCTTTGTGTTCATTTGTGCGTGGAGTATTGACTCCCATCCAACTTCCTCCAAAGTTTTGGAGGCTTGTAAAAGCTAGCAAGAGACACCAAAGAGTGTGGTGGTCCTTGTGGGATCGAGAGTGATCCTTGAGAAGAAGAAGAGCTTGCCGATCCTTGTGTGATCGGTGGAGAGAGGGAAAGGGTTGAAAAAGACCCGTCCTTAAGTGGACTCCTCAACGGGGACTAGGCCTTCGTGGGCCGAACCTCGGTAAAACAAATCACCCGTGTCCATTGTGTTTATTGCTTGTGATTTGTTTGTTCTCCCTTACTCTAAGTTTTTCTTGCACCATTCTTTGCTAATATCATTTGGTGTTGCTTCAAGTTAAACTCTCATTTAGTGAAGCAACACCTTGCAAGAAAGAACTTGACTTAGTGCTCTTCTCATCTAAGGCTACTTGCTTTATTCTCATAAACTTGTTAGTAGTATTGATTTATCACTTCCGCATTATTTAGCAATACTCTTTTCAAGCAAGGACTTAGTTTTTATACTCCGATAATTGTGTATCTTGTTCTAACCACTAATCAAAGGATTTAGTTGGGGGATAAAGTTTTAATTTTCAGGTTTCGCCTATCCACCCCCCCCCCCCCTCTAGGCGACTTTCAATTGGTATCAGAGCTAGGCACTTCATCTTGAGTCTAACAACTCGAAGTGATGGCTCATAGAAGATCCCAAAAGAACAAGAAGACCCAGGAGAACAAGGAGGTAACTCTTGAGATATTACTTTCCGATTGTTCTAATTATGATTCATGGTCTACTAGAGTGATAAATGCTTTTAGAGCGGTAGACCCACAATTAGAACAAATTTTAGACAAGAGTATTATTCCTCCTAACTATGCTAGGGAAAATGCCTCCGAAGAAGATTTAAGATGTATACGCTTAAACTATCTAGCTTATGACATCTTAAGTAAATCCCTTAGCAAAGAAGATTATCATGCCTTCATAATAAAATATGACAAACCCATTTGTGATGTGCATGATATTTGGATTAGAATTAAAAGCAAAATTAATAAGTCCAAACATGATAGTTCATTTTGTGCTTCTACTTCCTTTGGTCCTTGTGATACTAACCCTTGCAAGGAAGAAGAAAATGAACGATGGAGACCAAACGATGAATCCACCTCTCCAAAAGGTTTGTCTTCCCATTTCGATTCCCACATATGTTGTGTGGCTAATGAAAATAATAGCGGAAGGACAAATGAGGATGAGGAGGAAGAAAGAAGCTTCTTGCATCTCTACGCTCGCCTAAGCCAAGAAGATAAGGCGGTCATGCTCAAACTTCTATAAAGAGCGAGAGAGCAAAGCGAAGCTCGTCAAAGGCTAGAAGATATTCTCTCCATGAAAATGCTACACTTTGACGAGTTGACTAAAGAACATGAGGAGCTAAAGTGCTCTCATGTTGATTTGGTCCAAAGGTATGAAACTATTTCAATTGAGCAAGATAACGCTTTACATTGTATCGCTCAATTAGTAAATAGAAATGCCTTGCTTAAGGACCAAGTAGAAAAGCTAAAAGATGAAAATCTAGCTTTTCAAGAAAAATATGATATGCTTCTATGTTCTCATGAAAATCCTATAGATGATCATATCATATTAAATGTTGCTCATGAGGTTGTGATAGAAAACTTAAAATCTCAACAACCTCACTCATGCACATGTATTCAAATTGATACTATATTACCATGTGCTAATGCTTGTTGTCCGTCGACAAGCAAATCTTCCTTTGAGCTAGAATTTGCAGGAACAAATGATGATACATATCAAAAGCTCAAAGAAGAAAATGAGAGGCTAAAGATGAACTTGACACAACTAAAAGGGAAGTGTATTGCTCAACCTTCTCAAGATAACCGTGATCACATGGTGAAGAAGCTTGAGACGGGAACAACCGTGGCATGCACTACATCCCTTGAAGAAAATGTCAAGGATTTGAGGATTGCCAAGAGGAGGAAACAAAAGATGAAATTCAATGCCTCCTCCAAAAGCCTCAACCATGCCTCCACAAAAGGTAACATCCAAGGTAATAATCAAGTTACACTTCATACAAATGAAAACAAGAAGTGTAGTGAATGCTTTGAAAAGGGGCACTTGATTAGGTCATGTCCCTACATTAAAAATGGCTTGATTATTAACAAGGATGATAGACTTTGTTTTAAATGCTCCAAGAAGGGACACTTACTTAGATCTTGTCCCCATTTAAAACAAAGAGGCATAGGGTTAGAAAAGAAAACATTCACTAACCATGTAGCAAGCAAGAAACAAGGAAGGAAGAAATCTTCAAGGTCTGAAAAACGCCTATGCTACACATGCCGAAAGAAGGGACATCAATGCAAGGATTGTCCCATTGGTAACAATCCCACTCCTAACTTGTCAATTAATTCTCATATAACTAGGCAACCCAAAATTGCAACTTGTGCTAGAAAGGTAATGAGTTTACCTAGTGCTAACACAAAGGACATTTGGGTTCCTAGATCTTTGTTGACTAACCTTGACGGACCCATCAAGCGATGGGTACCAAAATGTGCTTGACAAGCTTTGCAGGAGAAGGAGATGATATGAAGCTTTGGGGTGCTTGAGAGAGTCTATTTAATACTCAATAACTCAAGCTATCAATCTTCAATAATCTATATCCGTGATTGACCCAAGGTTATTTTTCAAATTGTTATGTCTAAAATTCATATCATCTCGGGGAAGATATTATATGTTGTAGGAAATGAAGAAATATCATGTACGAAAAATCAAGGACTACAACATGGAGGAAAGCCAAAGGATGGTAACACTTATCTTTTAAGTGCAAGTATTTTAGAATATCATTTCTTATGTGTCGTGTGTAGTCACATAGAAAAATTAAAGCACTTCAAATGCCTTTAAATTTATATTACCATTCTTTGAAGAAATTCCTCTCATATGGTAGATTGCATACTCATCATTTCCATCCTATGGCAATCTACATGCTTTAAAATGTTGCAAGTATCTCATGGCATGTTTTCACTAAGTTGTTTTATTATTGCCATGATTCTAGATATAGAGAGATATTTCAAATTCTTAAAAGGATAAGGTGTCATGTAAGAAATTCAAATCCTTAGGACACTTATAAAAAGAAAAACTCTCTCCATAACTAGAATAGTGAGACTAATGATTTTCTCTAAGTAACCCAAATAGTCTCACTTGTAGAGAATAAGTTTCTCTTTGGAAATGTGTAATCTAACATGAAAAGAAAAATCAATCCAATAATTTATGATGTGTTTTTACTTGCTTAAATTGGATTTGATTCTTTCACATTTATCGCTTTACATATCATGAATTAGATTTATTCCTATAATCTTAAGAGATTATTTATGCTTGTTTTAAGAATTAAAATTGAGCATAACATCATCTAGGATAATCTAGTTCATGCTATGAAGTTTCCATGTTTTAGTAATCTAGCTTTTCATTCCTTATCAAAATGATTACAAAAATGGAAACTAGTGCTTGTGTTACTAACAAATCATCTCTTGAGCTTACTTTTGAATATCTACAAAAGAAAGTGCACAAGCCTCATGGGTTGCTCTTCACCCAAAGGAAGAAAGGTAAAAAGCAAAGGTATGGGAACTCATCTCTTTAATATAGTTCCCATCAATGATTGTTTACTCTAAATTATGTCGTTGTGAAGAAATAGATTCTTTATTAAATTTAAATTGGCTAAGTTGTGCATTCAATCTCATTCTCATTAATGCACTTATCCACTAGAATCTATTCATACTGTAAGGAAAATGGACCCCGGGCCATTTGGCTAATTGAGTTTTGGTGTTTGATGAACAACACAATCCGTGAACTAATAAGTTTTCTAGTGTTTTGTGTTTGTAGTTCATAGGATGCGAAGAGAATTGGACCAAGGCAAATGAGGATGCAACACCTCAAAAGAAGACATAAAAAGATGCATAGGAGTCCAATACTCAAGAACAAAGAAGCCCGAAGAAATCAGCGAAGAAATCCAAGATAAGGGCTGTCAGCCAGCGCCTGGTGGCGCACCGGACATTGGTGTCCGGTGTGCACCGGACTGTCCGGTGTGCACCGGACTGTCCGGTGAGACACTGGACAGTCTGCGCAGAGAGGCCGCAGACAGGCGCTCTCTGGCTGTAGCACCGGACTGTCCGGTGTGCACTGGACTGTCCGGTGTGCCAACGGGCAGATGGCAACGGTCGGATCCAACGGTCGACTGCTACAGGCGCCAACGGTCGGCTGACGTGGCGTGCACCGGACATCTACTGTGCAGTGTCCGGTGGTGCACCGGACTGTCCGGTGCACCCGACGATAGAAAGCTGCTGCTTTCTGTCCAACGGCTAGTTGGGGGTGTGGAGGCTATAAATACCACCCCAACCGGCCATTCTCAAGTGTGAGAGCCCAAGCAACATACCAAGGCATATAGTGCACATTTCCAAGAGCTCAAACACCCAAGTGCTTAATAGAATCACTCGGTGATTAGCGTAGGTGCTTTGCGAAGTGCTTAGGTTAGTTAGACCGCTTTAGCGCTTGCTCTAGGTGAATCCTAGTTAGTTGAGTGAGTTTTGTAAAACCACACAACCCCTCGGCTCTTGCGTGAGTCGTTGTAATTGTACCGAGTGGGGCGAGAGTCTTGCGAGACCGTGACAACCGCGTTTGTGTCACGGCCGCCACCGTGTACCGGAGGGAATGAGGCCCGCGGCATTTCGGCCGGAAGCTCGATAGTGGAGACGGCGGGGAGCGTCCGAGAGGAGCCGGAAGCGGAGCACCACTTGCGCGTGGAGAAGGCCCGCGGCTCTCTATGGAGTTACTCGACCGTGGTGCTTGGCCCTCGCGTGGGCTTCCCTTTGCGTAGGGGCACCAACGAGGATTAGTCGGGACCTTGCGTGGTTCCGGATACCTCGATAAAAATACCGGCGTCATCCACGAGAGTTTGCTTCTCTACTTAGCTCTTTACATTCCGCATTTATATTAAGCATTTAAGTTTCAATCTTGTAGTCATACTTATTTAGTGTAGATTGAAACTTAGCCTTTGCGGTAGAGATAGCAACACTTAGACAAAACCTAGTTTGCACATTCTAGTTTTGATTATTTGCATAGGTTTTGCTCTAGGGATTTAATTGTGGCCTAGTTTAGTAAAAGTTTTAGAAGTCCTAATTCACCCCCCCTCTTAGGCGTCACCCGTTTCCTACAAGTGGTATAAAAGCCGGTTTGGCTCATTTGAAACGCTTTAGCTTCACCGCTAAAAAGAGCCGACGCCTTTTAGAGGAAGGGATGGATACCCATAGGCCACCACACTTTGACGGCACTAACTTCCCATATTATAGTGCTAGAATGGCTTGTTACCTAGAGGCCGTTGATCTAGGTGTTTGGAGAGTCACTCGTGACGGGATGAAACCTCTCAAGAATCCCGAGAAACCCACCACGAGTGAGGAAAAATAAATCCATTTAAATGCTAGAGCCAAAAATTGCTTGTATGAATCTCTTAGCATGGATATTTTCAATCAAGTATTTACCCTGAAAACTGCTAATGAGATTTGGCTAAAATTGCATGAGCTCCATGACGGCACATCCAATGTCCGTGAGCAAAAACATTGCCTAGTCTTAAATGAGTATAATTCTTTTGCTATGAAAGATGATGAGCTTGTTAGAGACATGTATTCTCGATTGAATCTAATTATCAATGAGCTCAATTCTATTGGCATTAATAAGCTAGGTGATGCGGACATTGTGAGGAAGATTATCTCCCTGCTACCACAACAAAGATATGGGAGCATCATCACCATCCTTCACAACATGGAGGACTTGAGCAACATGACCCCGACCATTGTGATTGGGAAAATCGCGGCCTTTGAGATGTCGCGTAAAATGAGTCGGGGAGAGGAGCCAACTTCCTCAAGACCATATGCTTTTGCATGTGATGAAAGGAAGGGCAAAAAGAAGGCTCCCACTCCAAGTTCCTCAAGTGAAGAAGAGGAAGAAGAAGAAAGTGATGATGATGAAGATAATCAACCATGCACATCATCCTCCGAGGACGAAGAGACAATCCGACGCGTCGGAAAGGTAATGGGGATGATCCGCAAGATTAATCTAATGGGTGTGCCCCTGCAGGTCGAGGATCTTCTCTTTAACATTGACAGGAAAAAGCAAAGGAAGAGAGGATGCTTCGCATGTGGGGAGAAGGGCCACTTCAGGGACAACTGTCCAAATATGGCCAAGCCCAAAAAGGAGAGGAGCAAAGGCAAGGCGCTAACAAGTGTTAGAACTTGGGATGATTCTTCAAGTGAAGATGAACCTCCAAGGACGCGCAGCCACCGGTCCTCATCACGCTCATCACGGTCATCACACAATTGCCTTATGGCAAGAGGTAACAAAAGCATTCCATCCTCTAGTGATGAAAGTAGTAGTGATGATGAAGGTGAGGGAAAGCCCTCTGTAGATGAGCTTGCGGAAGCCGTAGAATTTTTCCAGGATGTTTGCACTAAGCAAAAAGCTCAACTTAAAACTTTGAAAAATAAGTTGATTAGCTCCCAAAATGATTATAAAGGTTTGCTAGAAAAATTTGAAACTTTTGCAAACTTAAATAGTGAGATGTCAACTAAAATTGAGATATTAGAAGCTAGTGCTCCATCCACTGCTACCGATGATAGCCTTATTAAAAAGAATGAAAAACTTAAGGCTAAGTTAGCTAGCTCCCAAGAAGCTATTGAAAATTTGCTAGAGAAAATGGAAATTCTTAGCATATACAATAATGAGCTAACTACTAAGCTAGAAAATATTGGTAGCACCCCAGTAGCATCTTTAGTTGAAATACCTGAAATAATTAAGAAAGATGCTTCTACTTCCTGCTTTGATTTAATTGATGATTCTAACCCCTGCAACCAAGTCGTTGTTGAGAATATTGTTGTAGAGACATGTTCGGATGAGGTTGCAAAGGAAAATGAACAATTAAAACAAGAAGTGGCTCGCCTTGGCAAGGCTTTGTATGACAAGAAAGGCAAAGCCAAACAAATCCGACCTCCACAGGATAACACCACTGCGGGAGTGAACAAGCCTGTAGAGGGAGAAACTGTGATTTGTAGGCTATGCCACATGGAAGGCCACAAGTCTTTCCAATGCAAGGCGATGACCGGGGATAAACAAAGGCAAAACCTCAAGCAAAAACCATCAAGCAAAATCTCCAACACCTACATCAAAAAGGTGAACAAAAAGGATGCTACACCATATTTGATCAAGAAGAAAAAGAACGGAAAGGTAATAGCAATCAAGGCCAACAAGCAAGCCAACAAAGGAAAGGGGGCCAAATGCATCTGGGTGCCAAAGGAGATAATTTCAACCATGAAAAGCACCAAGAAGGTTTGGATCCCAAAAGGGAAGTGAGTGGACCGAAGGTCATCGGGAAATTTGGAGACTTGGCAATTTTTGGGATGTATATCATGGGATACATCATATTGGATCAAGTTTATTGCCAAGTGGGTTAGTGAAAATTTTGGACCCAAATTTCCCACCCATGACTAAGGTAACTAGTTTTATTGTATTTCTCGTTTTTAGATATGTGTATCTATTTATCTTCATCTAGTTTACCTTTCTTGCCTAGTATTACATTTGTTATGTACTTTTGTTTAAAATCATGCATACTAGGTAAATCATATGGTAGGATTGCTTGCTTTCAATTCATATACCTAAGCAAACCTACATGGCTTAAAATGTTTATTAAAGCACGACACATAGCTTTTATATCACTCCATAGTAAATGATGCATCAATTGAAAATTTTGATTTCTACCAAGTGTATCATTTAACTTATATGTGCCAAAGTTTGGATTATGGATAATTTGCCCCTCTTGATATCAAATCAAAATGCATGTCTCCTACAAGTATTCAAAACTTGTATGCACACCTTTAGGGGGAGGTTACTCTATAATCTAACACTTTGAGACTAACACCTTTTCAAGTCTATTTCATGTGATAGTCTCATTGTAAGGAAAATGAAGTCCCCGGAGAAAGACAACAATCTTCCACTGCAAAATCTCCAAGAACTCTCATGTCTCTCAAGCTCGCCATTGATCTTCAATTGGTATCTTTTGAGACTACATTCAGTATCATTTACATGTCTTCTCCAATATTTGATTAGACTATAATTCATATCATATGCTTCCATGTTGCTAAAAAATGCATAAGTAGTTAACTCATATTCTGTTACCTATGCATAAGTGAAGCTAGTCTTTTCAAATCATGTCTTGCACCTCTAATTTTTCACATGCTTTTTCCTAAGTAGAGGATCTCTGTCAGGGGGAGTATTTCTTCATCTCTAAAGGGGGAGAAAAACTCTTTCTAAAGGAGAATACTCATTTAGGGGGAGTAATCTTTTAAGGACTCCTACAACTGGTATCATTCATGGCTTAATTTAATATCCTCATTTGATACAATTCTTGTTGAGGGCAAGTTTTTATTTACTTCCTACATGCTTTTAATATCTTCCTTTTCGGTGGTTGATGCCAAAGGGGGAGAAGTTTAGGGACCAAAGCAATGAAAACTATATCAAACATCAAACACCACCAATTTTTAATTTTATATCTACAAATGGTTTTTCAAGTGGTTTTGGTTATTTGGTCCAAAAATAGGAAGTAAGTGAATTATGGAGTTAGGGGGAGGCTTAAGTCCATAATATCACATTGTGGGGACAATCATGCATCTTAGCAAGTAAAATGCATATTTTCATTCAAATACTTGTATTATTTGCTTGCTTTGGTTGTGTTGTCATCAATCACCAAAAAGGGGGAGATTGTAAGGAAAATGGACCCCGGGCCATTTGGCTAATTGAGTTTTGGTGTTTGATGAACAACACAATCCGTGAACTAATAAGTTTTCTAGTGTTTTGTGTTTGTAGTTCACAGGATGCGAAGAGAATTGGACCAAGGCAAATGAGGATGCAACACCTCAAAAGAAGATATAAAAAGATGCATAGGAGTCCAATACTCAAGAACAAAGAAGCCCGAAGAAATCAGCGAAGAAATCCAAGATAAGGGCTGTCAGCCAGCGCCTGGTGGCGCACCAGACATTGGTGTCCGGTGTGCACCGGACTGTCCGGTGAGACACTGGACAGTCTGCGCAGAGAGGCCGCAGACAGGCGCTCTCTGGCTGTAGCACCGGACTGTCCGGTGTGCACCGGACTGTCCGATGTGCCAACGGGTAGACGGCAACGGTCGGATCCAACGGTCGACTGCTACAGGCGCCAACGGTCGGCTGACGTGGCGTGCACCGGACATCTACTGTGCAGTGTCCGGTGCACCCGACGACAGAAAGCTGCTGCTTTCTGTCCAATGGCTAGTTGGGGGTGTGGAGGCTATAAATACCACCCCAACCGGCCATTCTCAAGTGTGAGAGCCCAAGCAACATACCAAGGCATATAGTGCATATTTCCAAGAGCTCAAACACCCAAGTGCTTAATAGAATCACTCGGTGATTAGCGTAGGTGCTTTGCGAAGTGCTTAGGTTAGTTAGACCGCTTTAGCGCTTGCTCTAGGTGAATCCTAGTTAGTTGAGTGAGTTTTGTAAAACCACACAACCCCTCGGCTCTTGCGTGACTCGTTGTAATTGTACCGAGTGGGGCGAGAGTCTTGCGAGACCGTGACAACCGCGTTTGTGTCACGGCCGCCACCGTGTACCGGAGGGAACGAGGCCCGCGGCGTTTCGGCCGGAAGCTCGATAGTGGAGACGACGGGGAGCGTCCGAGAGGATCCGGAAGCGGAGCACCACTTGCGCGTGGAGAAGGCCCGCGGCTCTCTACGGAGTTACTCGACCGTGGTGCTTGGCCCTCGCGTGGGCTTCCCTTTGCGTAGGGGCACCAACGAGGATTAGTCAGGACCTTGCGTGGTTCCGGATACCTCGATAAAAATACCGGCGTCATCCACGAGAGTTTGCTTCTCTACTTAGCTCTTTACATTCCGCATTTATATTAAGCATTTAAGTTTCAATCTTGTAGTCATACTTATTTAGTGTAGATTGAAACTTAGCCTTTGCGGTAGAGATAGCAACACTTAGACAAAACCTAGTTTGCACATTCTAGTTTTGATTATTTGCATAGGTTTTGCTCTAGGGATTTAATTGTGGCCTAGTTTAGTAAAAGTTTTAGAAGTCCTAATTCACCCCCCCTCTTAGGCGTCACCCGTTTCCTACACATACCTTTGCAATAAATGTTCTCATATTGACTTGTTTTATGTAATAATTATTAAAGTTCAATATGAAGAAGTAAATTCCTATGATTGATCAAATTGTTAAATAGTGCATGTTCCTCTTTTCAAGTAAAAGTGCACTAATGTTAAGGATTTTTACTTCATGTCTGTGTGACTTATGGATGATGAATTGTGCTTATTTTCTATCTAAAAGAAATCATCCTTCATTATATACTCTCTTGTGTTACTAACATCCTTCTTGAGTATTTTCAATAAGTTTGAAAGGAAAAAGAAGCCACTGCAAAGGGAGGACTCTCAAATGAAAGAGAACATCAAGAACAACAACACCTACTTCTACGAAACAATCAATGGTGTGGTTGTGAGTATTCTAAATCCTTTCATAATGAGAATACTAGGCTCAAGTTGTTTATTGCAAATTTAATGAGCCTTGATCAAGATGTATAATGCTTCTCTCTATTTGTCTTTAAATGTAAATGCATCTATTCATCTCATTCAAATTCTTGATGCATATCTCTAGGGGGAGTCTATTTCTATATCTTGATTATGTGAGACTATCGCTTTTTCTTAAGTAATTTCATATAGTCTCATGCATGAGAATGAGTTTCTCATGAAGTATGCTACTATTTTCCAATTATTATCTTTCACTCTAAAGTAGCATATGTGCTGGATTCTCCTACTCTAAGCTTAATTGATAATTTATTGTGTATGTTGTTCTCTTGATCACATCTGTTATTTGTTTGATCATTGAATGACTTCTATTAACGATCATGCCTCTTAGTGCCGCATATTCTATCAATCAATATCTCTTGATATGCACTAAGTTAAAAGGAGAATTCATGATTCATCTATGCAATTTGTGATCCACTTGATATATGCTAATCATGACTTAGAAAAGGATCACTAGTTGTAGAACTCTCTTTTGTGCAAAATATTTCCATATATTGTCTTAAGAATAGGTCTTAAGCAACTAAGACAAAGGACAAAGCACAATGAAGAGAGCGTCTCTATGTGAAGATATAAAACGGTAAAACTACTTCCATTCATTTACATATGTACCTAAATCTTCCTCTTGTAAGCATTCTTTGCATATCTTAGATAAAAGGAAGAGAAAGCATGTCCTTTGCATTTATCCCTGCTTCATATCTAGTTTAACTTCTCAAAAATTCATTCATGCTTTAATGCATCCTTGTTAAAACTAGATGAAGTGATTTATTTGTCAAAGAGCTTAAAGCTTAACCTTGTAACGAGGATAAGCTACCTTTGTTCCAAAGGTGGATGGTCCTTAAGCCTCTTTGAAATCCTTAAGGGAAAATGCTCAAAATGTTTACAACATGCTTTCATAAGTGCATAAACTGTCATGAGCATCACACTTATACTACGACACAATGCACTTCACATTCCGTATAATATAGATATGTTCTCACTAACCTAATTATGTGCAATTGGCATTTAAGGCCAAAATATGTGTTCCTCTCCATGCACATATTTAGGGGGAGCAATCTATGTTATATAGAACTATGATCATGCTTAACTTGATATATCCTTTAGATCATATTTATTTTATGTCTATGACTAATGTGTTTTCAAGTATATTCTCATGCTTAGTCATAGAATTGAAAGGGAAATGGAATATTCGGCAAAGACGACGCTTCCACTCAACTCCATCGGTATTATCCACTCTTTGTCGGTATTCCGCATAGTTCTCCACTTTGGTATAATCTTCACTCATATCTCTATTTCAATTGAATATTTCAATTGTTTGCCAAAGGGGGAGAGAAAGAAAAGGGCTTATATTTCACTCAAAGTATCCGTTTTTGGCGATTCATGCCAAAGGGGGAGAAAGTATTAGCCCAAAGCAAAAGGACCGCACCACCACCCTAATTTTAAAAACTAATGATTTTCAATTGGAAAATTTCAAATTGGTGTCTTATTGTGTTCAAAAGGGGGAGAAAATAGCATTTTCAAAAATTGATATCTTAAAACCCTCTTGAACACTAAGAGGAGAATTTATTGAGGGGGAGTTTGTTTAGTCAAAGGAAAAGGATTTGAAACAAGGGGAGAAAATCTCAAATCTTGAAAATGCTTCGCAAAATCTTATTCATTTACCTTTGACTATTTTGCAAAAGGACTTTGAAAAGGATTTACAAAAAGAATTTGCAAAAACAAGACATGTGGTGCAAGCGTGGTCCAAAATGTTAAAAATAAAAAAAAACAATCCATGCATATCTTATGAAATATAGATTGGTTTAATTCCAAGCAACCTTTGCACATATATTATGTAAACTAGTTCAATTATGCACTTACATATTTGCTTTGGTTTGTGTTGGCATCAATCACCAAAAAGGGGGAGATTGAAAGGGAAATAGGGTCAAACCTTTTCCTATTTGATTTTGGTGGTTGAATTGCCCAACACAAATAATTAGACTAACTAGTTTGTTCAAGATTATATTCTACAGGTGCAAAAGGTTCAACACAAACCAATCAAAAGAACAAGTTAGGTCTCAAGAGAAAGGAGCAAGAAGGAAACCGACGGCTGCCCTGGTCTGGCGCACCGGACAGTGTCCGGTGCACCAGGGTGCTTCAGCTCGAACTCTTCACCTTCGGGTTTCCCAGGCGCCGCTCCGCTATAATTCATAGGACATGTCCGGTGCACATCGGAGTGTCCGGTGTACCAGCGGAGCAACGGATATCTGCACGCAACGGTCGACTCTGCAAAGTGTACATTGCAAATCAGATGTCAGAGCAGACGGTCAGAGGGGCACCGGACTGTCCGGTGTCGCACCGGACTGTCCGATGCCACATGAGGACAAAGCCTCCAACGGTCGACCAGCTCCAAGACCTAACGGGAGGATGACGTGGCGGCGCACCGGACACTGTCCGGTGGCGCACCGGACTGTCCGGTGCGCCCTTCGCCAGCAGACTTCACCAACGGCTAGATTTTGGTTGGTGGCTATAAATACCACCCCAACCGTCCACTTCAAGGGGAGGGAGCCCAAGCAACATTCCAAGTCATCTAGTTGACATACTCAAGCCCTCCCAACCACATATATTCATTGATCCATCCTATACACAAGATTTAGTCCACTACAACCAACACAAGTGCCACCAAAAGAGAGTGCAAGCAATTGAGAGCTACTCAATTGAGTTTAGCCCTAGCGCCTTGTGAGATTCATTGAGAGATAGTGTGTGCTACATCTTTGTGTTCATTTGTGCGTGGAGTATTGACTCCCATCCAACTTCCTCCAAAGTTTTGGAGGCTTGTAAAAGCTAGCAAGAGACACCAAAGAGTGTGGTGGTCCTTGTGGGATCGAGAGTGATCCTTGAGAAGAAGAAGAGCTCGCCGATCCTTGTGTGATCGGTGGAGAGAGGGAAAGGGTTGAAAAAGACCCGTCCTTAAGTGGACTCCTCAACGGAGACTAGGCCTTCGTGGGCCGAACCTCGGTAAAACAAATCACCCGTGTCCATTGTGTTTATTGCTTGTGATTTGTTTGTTCTCCCTTACTCTAAGTTTTTCTTGCACCATTCTTTGCTAATATCATTTGGTGTTGCTTCAAGTTAAACTCTCATTTAGTGAAGCAACACCTTGCAAGAAAGAACTTGACTTAGTGCTCTTCTCATCTAAGGCTACTTGCTTTATTCTCATAAACTTGTTAGTAGTATTGATTTATCACTTCCGCATTATTTAGCAATACTCTTTTCAAGCAAGGACTTAGTTTTTATACTCCGATAATTGTGTATCTTGTTATAACCACTAATCAAAGGATTTAGTTGGGGGATAAAGTTTTAATTTTCAGGTTTCGCCTATCCACCCCCCTCTAGGCGACTTTCAGAGGACGCCACCAACATCGCTATCAACAAAGGGCTCCTCTTCCCCAACGTCGGCCACAAGTGCCTCATGGCAAAGGACGGCAAAAGGAAGAAGGTGAAATCAAAATCCTCAACTAAATATGCAACATCTAGCGATGAGGCTAATTCTAGTGATAATGAGGATGACTTGTTTACTCTTTTTGCCAACTTAAACATGCAACAAAAAAAATTAAATGAATTAATTAGCGCTATCCATGATAAGGATGAACTCTTGGATAGCCAAGAGGACTTTCTAATTAAAGAAAACAAAAGGCATGTTAAGGTGAAAAATGCTTATGCTCTAGAAGTAGAAAAATGTGAAAAATTAACTAGTGAGCTAAGCACTTGCCATGATATTATCTCCAACCTTAGAAATGAGAATGCCAATTTAATTGCTAAGGTTGGGAAGCTTGATGATTGTGATGATTCAATTGTTAGTCTTAGAAATGATAATGCCAACTTAATTGCTAAGATTGACAAATTGAATGCTTCTCTTTCTAGCCTTAAAATTGAAAATGAAAAATTAATTGCTAAGGCTAAAGATTTAGATGTTTGCAATGCTTCTATTTCCAATCTTAGAAATGAGAATAATATATTGCATGATAAGATTGTTGAATTAAATACTTGCAAACTCTCTACATCTTCCATTGAGCATGTTACTATTTATACTGGATGTAGAGATATTAATGTTGATGATATTCATGATCACTTAGCCTTAATTAAACAACAAAATGATCACATAGCTCAACTTAGTGTCAAAATTAATGAGCATGACTTAGAAAATGAGAGATTTAAATTTGCGAGAAGCATGCTCTATAGTGGGAGACGCCCAGGTATTAAGGATGGCATTGGCTTCCAACAGGGAGACAATGTTAAGCTTAATGCCCCACCTAAAAGATTGTCCAATTTTGTTAAGGGCAAGGCTCCCATGGTTCAGGATAACGAGGGTTATATTTTATACCCTGCCGGTTATCCCGAACACAAAATTAGGAGAATTCACTCTAGGAAGTCTCACTCTGGCCCGAATCATGCTTTTATGTATAAGAGTGAGGCTTCTAGCTCTAGGCAATCAACCCATGCTAAGTTGCCTAAGAAGAAAACTCCTAAAGCATCAAATGATCATAATGTTTCATTTGAAACTTTTGATGCTTCTTATGTGCTAACCAACAAATCAGGCAAGGTAGTTGCCAAGTATATTGGGGGCAAACACAAGGGAACAAAAACTTGTGTTTGGGTATCAAAGGACCCAAAACTGTTTGGGTACCTAAAATCAAGAACTAAATCTATTTTGTAGGTTCATGCATCCGGGGGCTCAAGTTGGATCATCGACAGCGGGTGCACAAACCACATGATAGGGGAGAAAAAGATGTTCTCCTCCTACGAAAAAAACCAAGATCCTCAACGAGCTATCACATTTGGGTAGGGATGAAAGTGGTAATCGGAACTGTTAGAACAAATTTAATATTTTAAAATAGATATGTATAAAATTTGATGTTGATCTTTTCTTATGTTATCAAGCACATTAGTACAAATATGAATAAAATATTATATAAGTTGTTTTATGTATTATTTGCACCCTACAACAACACAAAAAGTTGAAAAAAATACCGAATTTATTTCCGAGTCCATACCGAAGTTTATATCTATTATTTGAGAAAATGTAGGATGAATTTGAGATTTACCTTTTATGAATCTTAACAAGCTGGATGTTAAAAACAAGAATACAAATTTGTATTGTATATGCTATATCCTATTTATTCGCAATTAAAGAAAAAACTGATTACCGAATAAATACCGTTTTCGACCGTTTTCATCCCTACATTTGGGGATGGAAATCAAGGTTTGGTCAAAGGATTGGGTAAAATTGCTATATCACCTGACCATTCTATTTCCAATGTTTTTATTGTAGATTCATTAGATTACAACTTGCTTTCTGTTTCTCAATTATGTAAAATGGGCTACAATTGTCTTTTTACGGATACAGGTGTTACTGTCTTTAGAAGAAGTGATGATTCAGTGGCTTTTAAGGGAGTATTAGAGGGTCAGCTATACTTAGTTGATTTCAATAGAGCTGAACTCGATACTTGCTTAATCGCTAAGACTAACATGGGTTGGCTCTGGCATCGCCGACTAGCCCATGTTGGGATGAAGAATCTTCAAAAGCTTCTAAAGGGAGAGCACATTTTGGGACTAACAAATGTGCATTTTGAGAAAGACAGGATTTGTAGCGCATGCCAAGCAGGAAGCAAGTTGGTGTTCATCATCCACATAAGAACATCTTGACTACTGACAGGCCACTCGAGCTCCTCCACATGGACCTATTCGGCGCGATCGCTTACATAAGCATCGGCGGGAGTAAGTACTGTCTAGTTATTGTGGATGACTATTCTCGCTTCACTTGGGTATTCTTTTTACAGGAAAAATCTCAAACCCAGGAGACCTTAAAGGGATTCTTGAGATGGGCTCAAAATGAGTTCGGCTTGAGGATCAAGAAAATTAGAAGCGATAATGGGACGGAGTTCAAGAATTCACAAATAGAAGGCTTTCTTGAGGAGGAGGGCATCAAGCATGAGTTCTCTTCTCCCTACACGCCACAACAAAATGGTGTAGTGGAGAGGAAGAATAGAACTCTATTGGACATGGCAAGGACCATGCTTGATGAGTACAAGACTTCGGATCGGTTTTGGGCCAAGGCGGTCAACACCGCTTGCTATGCCATCAACCGGTTATATCTACACTGAATCCTCAAGAAGACATCATACGAACTCCTCACCGGTAAAAAGCCAAATGTTTTATATTTTATAGTCTTTGGTAGCAAATGCTTCATTCTTGTTAAAAGAGGTAGAAAATCCAAATTTGCTCCTAAGGCTGTAGAAGGCTTTTTACTAGGGTATGATTCAAACACAAGGGCATATAGAGTCTTTAACAAGTCCACTGGACTAGTTGAAGTTTCTTGTGACATTGTGTTTGATGAGACTAACGGCTCTCAAGTAGAGCAAGTTGATCTTGATGAATTAGATGATGAAGAGGCTCCGTGCGTCGCGCTAAGGAACATGTCCATTGGGGATGTGTGTCCTAAGGAATCTGAAGAGCCTATTCAAGCACAAGATCAACCATCTTCCTCCATGCAAGCATCTCCACCAACTCAAGATGAGGATGAGGCTCAAGATGATGATGAAGAAGATCAAGAAGATGAGCCACCTCAAGAGGAGGGCAATGATCAAGGGGGAGATGCCCATGATCAAGACAAGATGAACAAGACCTAAGGCCGCCACACCCAAGAGTCCACCAAGCAATACAACGAGATCACCCCGTGAACACCATCCTAGGAGACATTCATAAGGGGGTAACTACTCGATCTCGTGTTGCTCATTTTTGTGAACACTACTCTTTTGTTTCCTCTATTGAGCCACACAGGGTGAGAAAGCACTTCAAGATTCGGATTGGGTGCTGGCGATGCAAGAGGAGCTCAACAACTTCACAAGGAATGAGGTATGGCATTTGGTTCCACGTCCTAACCAAAATGTTGTAGGAACCAAGTGGGTCTTCTGCAACAAACAAGATGAGCATGGTGTGGTGACAAGGAACAAGGCACGACTTGTGGCCAAAGGGTATTCACAAGTCAAAGGTTTGGATTTTGGAGAAACCTATGCACCCGTAGCCAGACTTGAGTCAATTCGAATATTACTTGCCTATGCTACTCACCATGACTTTAAGCTTTACCAAATGGACGTGAAGAGTGCCTTTCTCAACGGACCTATCAAGGAAGAGGTCTATGTTGAGCAACCTCCCGGCTTTGAAGATAGTGAGTATCCTAACCACGTGTATAAACTCTCTAAGCCGCTTTATGGGCTCAAGCAAGCCCCAAGAGCATGGTATGAATGCCTAAGAGATTTTCTTATCACTAATGGATTCAAAGTCGGAAAGGCCGATCCTACTTTATTCACTAAAACCATTGAGAATGATTTGTTTGTATGCCAAATTTATGTTGATGATATCATATTTGGGTCTACTAACAAATCTATTTGTGAAGAGTTTAGTAGGATCATGATTCAAAAAATTGAGATGTCTATGATGGGGGAGTTGAAGTATTTTCTAGGATTTCAAGTAAAGCAACTCCAAGAGGGCACCTTCATTAGCCAAACGAAGTACATTCAAGATATTCTCACTAAGTTTGGAATGAAGGATGCCAAGCCCATCAAGACACCCATGGGAACCAATGGGCATCTCGACCTCGACACGGGAGGTAAATCCGTAGATCAAAAGGTATACCGGTCGATGATAGGTTCTTTACTCTATTTATGTGCATCTCGACCGGGCATTATGCTTTCCGTATGCATGTGTGCAAGGTTCCAAGCCGACCCTAAGGAAGTTCATCTTAGGGTCGTGAAGCAAATCTTGAGATACTTAGTTCATACACCTAAGTTTGGTCTTTGGTACCCCAAGGGATCCTCATTTGATTTATTAGGATATTCGGATGCTGATTGGGCAGGGTGTAAGATTAATAGGAAGAGCGCATCAGGGACTTGTCAGTTTCTGGGAAGATCCCTAGTGTCTTGGGCTTCAAAGAAACAAAACTCAGTAGCTCTTTCTACCGCCGAAGCCGAGTACATTGCCACAGGTCATTGTTGCGTGCAATTGCTTTGGATGAGGCAAACCCTTAAGGACTATGGCTACAAGTTTAGCAAAGTCCCTCTCCTATGTGACAATGAGATTGCAATCCGCATTACGGATAATCCCGTTGAACACAGCCGCACTAAGCACATAGCCATTCGGTATCACTTTCTGAGAGATCACCAACAAAAGGGGGATATCGAGATAGCCTATATAAACACCCAAGATCAATTGGCCAATATCTTTACCAAGCCTTTAGATGAGCAATCCTTTACCAAACTTAGGAATGAGCTAAATATTCTTGATTCCAGGAATTTTGATTGATTCTTTGCACACATAGCTCATTTTTATACCTTTGATCATATCTCTTTTATGTCTATGACTAATGTGTTTTTCAAGTGTCATCTCATGCTTAGTCACAGATATTGAAAGGGAAATGGAGTATTCGGCAAAGAAGGCGCTTCCACTCAACTCCAATTATATTTGCCGGTACTTCGCTTCGTTCTCCACTTTGGTATAATCTTCACTCATATTTTTGTTTGCCAAAGAGGAGAAAGTTTGAATAAGGGCTTATATCTCACTCACAAGTATCCGTTTTTGGCGATTCATGCCAAAGGGGGAGAAAGTATGAGCCCAAAGCAAAAGGACCGCACCACCACCAAATTTAAAAATGAAGTTTTCAATTTGATATCTTATTGTGTTCAAAAGGGGGAGAAAGTAGTATCTTCAAAAATTGCAAAACCCTCTTGAACACTAAGAGGAGAATTTTATTTAAGGGGAGTTTTGTTTTAGTCAAAGGAAAAGCATTTAAGGCAGGGGGAGAAAATTTCAAATCTTGAAAATGCTTTCTTCAATCTTATTCTTATACCTTTGACTATTTGCAAAATATTTTTGAAAAGAATTTTACAAAGGATTTGCAAAAACAAAACCCGTGGTGCAAATGTGGTCCAAAATTTTAATAAAGAAGAAAACCATCCATGCACATCTATTGAGATAAGTATATTGGTTTTAACTCCAAGCAACCTTTGCACTTACATTATGCAAACTAGTTCAATTCTGCACTTTTATATTTGCTTTGGTTTGTGTTGGCATCAATCACCAAAAAGGGGGAGATTGAAAGGGAAATAGGGTCAAACCTTTTCCAATAAGAATTTTGGTGGTTGAATTGCCCAACACAAATTATTGGACTAACTAGTTTGCTCTAGAAAATATGTTCTACAGGTACCAAAGGTTCACAACAAACCAATACAAATCAAAAGAAAGGATTCAAACAAAGGGAGCCCAACTCCGAACTTGCCACCTTCGGGAATTCTGGGAGCCGCTCCGCTATAATTCACCGGACTGTTCGGTGTAGCACCGGACTATCCGGTGTGCCAGCGGAGCAACGACTACTTCGCGCCAACGGTCGTCTGCGAAGGCATTAAATGCGCTACAGTGCGCGCCTGCGTGCGCAGAAGTCAGAGCAGGCGCCAGAAGGCGCACCGGACAGTCTACAGGACCTGTCCGGTGCACCACCGGACAGTCTGGTGGCCCCACAAGTTAGAGCTCCAACGGTCGAACCCTAACGGCCGGGTGATGTGGCTGGTGCACCGGACAGTGTCCGGTGGTGCACCGGACTGTCCGATGCGCCCGTCGACAGCAACCTCCACCAACGGCTACTTTGGTGGTTGGGGCTATAAATACCCCCAACCACCCACCATTCATTGCATCCAAGTTTTCAGACTTCCTACACCTTACAAGAGCTATAGCATTCAATACAAGACACACCAAAGAGATCAAATCCTCTCCCAAGTCCAAAGATCATTCCAAAACAAATTAGTGACTAGAGAGAGTGACTTGTGTTCATTTGAGCTCTTGCGCTTGGATTGCTTTTCTTCTTCATTCTTTCTTGTGATCAACTCAATTGTAACCGAGGCAAGAGACACCAATTGTGTGGTGGTCCTTGCGGGGACTTAGTGTCCCGTTTGATTGAGAAGAGAAGCTCACTCGGTCTAAGTGACCGTTTGAGAGAGGGAAAGGGTTAAAAGAGACCCGGTCTTTGTGACCACCTCAACGGGGAGTAGGTTTGCAAGAACCGAACCTCGGTAAAACAAATCACTGTGTCTCACTCTTTGTTTGCTTGTGATTTGTTTTCACCCTCTCTCTCGGACTCGTTTATATTTCTAACGCTAACCCCGGTTTGTAGTTGTGCTTAAGTTTGTAAATTTCAGATTCGCCCTATTCACTCCCCCTCTAGGCGACTTTCAGTACAGGATAAGTCCACGCAACGTACGCAACAGTCGCAATTGTGGCTCGCTGATCATGGCAGACGAACCGTGCCTGCAGGGCATGCGAAAAATACGCGACTTGGTGATGGCGGTCCGACTCAACGGGAGTGTTCCGACTAAGTGAGAGTGCAACATAGCAATCACATGACGCAATCAAGTCCGTACGACACAAATAATGTGTCGTGTTGCCAGGGCGCAACCAATATTTAACCAATGCCATAACTTAGCCGATTAATAATATAGTCTGATCAGCATGACCGGGTACCCTCTATACAATTTAATCATTTGGCATGAGTCTAAAGACTTAATGCAGCAAATATTTAGAGCGATTTGAGTATGTACATACAGTACAATATAGCCTTTACATGCATTCTAATATTTCTGCTACATATTTACCACAAAGAATAGAGCAGAAAGATAATACTGAAATTAATAAATGAGCATAAGCTTATCACGTGCAAGAAGTCATTTTTTCATATAAGCATATATATATATATATATATATATATATAAGCATGCATTTTTCTACTTATTATTTGTGACAGGAAATAATTAATTAAGGTAGAAATTGCAGCATAAAAAGTGCTTTATTCTATTTATTACTTAGAACATAAAATAAATAGATTAAATAACATGGAGCATGTGTACAATTAAAATAGTACTAGAGTTTCTTAATTAGAAACTTATGAAGAAAATATTGCCTCCTACGCGATTTTCAATAAATGAATTAGAAACGGAAATAGATAAAAATCGCATACATATTTTACGGAGTCAATCTAGCCATACAACTTTTCCTTTTGTATGCACGCATCATGCATGCGGCCATGCAGGAATGCGGTCATGCAGGAGACAATGCAACGGATCCTGCTTCGTCTAGTTTTTTCTTTTCCTCAGCATAACTGCCACTAATGCTCCTTTCCTTTTTTATGTGCCGCTTTGATCGGGTGATCCATTTTTTCGCATGCGCTTTGACGGCTCAATGTCGCCTATCTCTGGAAGCATCAGCAGCACGGGAGGGCAGAGGGCAGGGAGCAGAGGGGATGAATCCATCCACCTAGGTCGCACGCATGCACAATTGACTTGCGATTCCGATAGCCTCGCGGGCTTGAAATCTGGGCAGTAGTTGATGGCCTGAGCTCGACGACCATCACAGGAGAAGCCATCCGCTAGCAGGACGGTTCGCGTAGCGCAGGCACGCGGGGTACACTATCGAAGCAGTTCGCGCGATGCGTGGCCAGCAGAGCCACCGTCTGCATGTTTTTTTGTCGCGATAAACAGTACATTCATTGTACTCACATAGACATACCGCTTGATTTCTAGAGACGAAATCGAAGGATGTCACGTAGGACAGTTCGGCTAGGCCGAGGGACCTGTCGGCTTGACGAAGAGTTGATGCAGATATGATACACAACAACGTCGAGGTAGAGCGTGCTGATAACGTGTTGAGAACTATGTTACCGCGGATCACCAGATCCGCTCCCTTCTCTCCCGTCAGCAGTAGAGGCGCGAGAAGTTATAGGGCCTGTTTGGTTCAGCTTTTTTCTGACTAGCTTTTTTGAAAATCTGGCTGTGAGGAGAATCTGACTGTAGGGAGAATCTGAGTATCATTACGATTACGTGTGGAGGAAGATAAAATTGTTCATAAGGTTTAGGATCTAGAAAGTGACGGATTCCTACTATTACAACGACTCAACCGATTATGTGTTTATGTTGATTTTGGATGGTTTTTGCCCCAACGAATTTTATAAAAGCTGGCTAAAAAGCTGAGCGTTTGGCAGTCCGCAGTAGCTTTTGGTGGCCAGAAGCTGAAACAAACAGGGCCATAGAGGACCCGTCTCTCTTCCCAGAAGCACGACAGAGGAACACACGAGACATAAGATATAGGGTTGGGCCTCTGGTCTCTTTCTTTTTTTTTATAATATGAATGGGTGTACAGGTTCCTTATATAGAGATGTGAGACCTCTCAGGGGCAAAGTCGGTATTTGCCCACATAACCCTAACTAGGATAGATTACTTAACACTAACTTTCCATTTTCCTCTAAACCAACCGATGAAAACTGTTGTTGAAGTAAAAAAAAAGACGCCTAGATTTTGACGATAAGGATAAAAACTATAAAACAATTTATACATTGTTAGAGTTAAAAAAAATCATTTGATCCCTAAACATTTTAAACAAGGTCCTATTTCAAGTTTTAGGACTCTTGTTTAAGGCCATGTTTGGTTTGAGGTACTAAAGATTAGTTCCTCTATTTTAGTCTCATTTAGTCCCTAAATTGTCAAATGGTGGGACTAAAATATGGACTAAATTGTTTTAGTCTCTAGCTCTCATGGGGTGACTAAAAAGGACTAAACCATATAAATTCTATCTTGTCCCTTCTTTATTTCAGTTACACTAATGACGGAAGAATGTTAAGGGGTATTTTAGTACTCTTATGATTCATTTAATATGTTTCGAATAGTTTTAGTCTCTAGAACCAAACAGGATAGAGACTAAACTTTAATCTTTTAATTAAACTTTAGTCCCTGACTAAAATAACCAAACAGGACCTAAGACTTATGGTTGGAGATAGAGATGACAATGGGTACCCGCTACCTGAAACCCGGTGGGTTTTTGCTCTATTAGGGTATGGGTTTGGGTCAATTTTTCTACCCACGGGTTTGTTAATGGGTTCAAATGGAAACCCAACGGGTACGTGGGCATGGGTTTGTTCTTCCACTACCCATACCCGCAAACCCTTGGGTTTTTAAAACCCGCCTTAAAATCAAAATATGTTCTAATTGAAATAAACTTCATGTAACAAATTTTAGGCTAAAAGTAGTTATCACTTGGTCCTTTTATGCTAGCTTATTAATGTATTGATTGTCATTCACATGATGAATTATTTTTTATGTTGATATTAGTGGGTATGGGAAACCTGTTGGGTACCTGAAACCCGCATGGGTATGGGTTTGGGAAAAATTTTATACCCGTCATGGTTATGAGTTTTTTAGTGGACGTATTTTTTCTTCACGGGTACAGGTTTGGGCAAGTAATACCCAGCGGGTTTTTACCCATTGCCATCTCTAGTTGGAGATGTTGTTATATGATATGATAGGTTTGGTATTATGATGAAATGCAATAGACGGGGAATAGTGATGGACCCTTTTCATGTTTCACTCATGGATCCGGTGCTGGTTGCTTTGGGTAATTTGGCTCACGTGAACTTCGGCCCGAGTTTCTACAGAGCCCAGGCGGAGGTAGGCCCAGTAGAGTATTCTGGGCAATTGGAGATCAAAACGGCCCAACCACATCACTGCACTGGAACTCTGGAACTGGAAGCTTCCGCAGTACCGCCCCACTCAAATCTCTCGACGCATTACCCACTCGGCGTGATCTCGCTCACTCGTGGGCTCGTGGCGACAACTGGGCGACCGACGCCGATGCCAAGTGCCCTGGTCTTGATCGGTCTCTTCGCCAGGTCTTCGTCTCCAGGCCTTAGTCGGGCCCTTCGCCGGCGACGAGCACCGCCAGGCATGCGCACCACATTCTCTCCCATTCCTGCTGCGCGGAATTGAGTTCGCTAACCCTACCCTACACTATTTGGCTGTATTCGTATCTGATTTATAATTACAAGTGTATACATGTATTATTCCTACTAACCTACAGTCTCTCTTGCAAACATTATTGAATGTATATGTGTACAACCATGCCCTTTACCAGGTCCGCCTCTGGCTGTAAGTGTAAGCGTGTGATGTTTTGCTTGCCTGAACATGTTCTGATTTGGTTTCTAGGGTCATCTGCTCGTTGCATGATGATCCTGTATTTTGGTCACATAAACGAGTTTACTATCTATTTCTAGCTTATCTATAACTCCATAGTCAGGCTGATCAAGCTTTACAATCACTATGAGTTGCGTGACCGAGTGGATCTTGCTGTGTGCTTTTAGAAGCTTGGAAGTAACAATGAGTATTCTTATTCAGACTTTATGCCTTGCATAGTTTTTGTTTAGCTGCAATGGATCCTGAAAATCAGGCATTGATGTCATAGTATAATAATCTTGCTGAAATC
The DNA here is from genome assembly GCA_029449295.1 of Zea luxurians. Taxonomy (NCBI): domain Eukaryota; kingdom Viridiplantae; phylum Streptophyta; class Magnoliopsida; order Poales; family Poaceae; genus Zea; species Zea luxurians. Next base: position 8,874,416 of record JAOPSE010000093.1, on the reverse strand, counting down.
ATAGGATCATCGCTTCCACAGGCATTGTTTTACGAAGTAATTTGCCCAAACTCAGAACATTGCTTGAACTGTGGCTCTGCCCTTGTTTGCAACATGAGTACCATCCTTATCCAGCCATTATGACTTGTAGAAATGTTTTCCAACATAAGTACCATTATGTACACTTCCGACGGTGCATTGGCTGGACAATAAATTTATGATCATTATGAATTTTACTTTCTCTGGTCATACCTGTCATATTCTCTATGAATCTCACATTTTCTTACTGAAACAACAACAGCAATAACATGATACACTGCTATGAAAGTTGTATAGCTGTAATATCTATAGCCTTACGGTGGAACGGGTGGATGCATAATTTACGGTTCAATTTGTCAAAGTCGGTAGTGGCCAGTGGGCACAAAAAGCACACATGATTATTGCATGATTCAATACTTGCCTGTTTCTTGATGCATGCACATGGATGGGTATAATCATGCAATCTTTCATGTGCAATTGTGCAGGTGACACCGCATAACATCAATTTATTTTGGGAAAAAAAGTTGCAGTGATGAATCATAAATGGTTCACAGGGATGATCCGCTGTTGCTATGTGTGTTCATAGGTACACCCGGTAAGTATAAATTGATTTCTTTCCTCTTGACGTGCTAACTGAAGAAAAAAAGATCTATTGTACATAATTATTAGTCTTGATCCGTTTAATTATCTGTTTGTAGTTGGGCCATTTTATCTGGACTTACAGTTATTTCCTACTTCTCACCTAAGCTAGCTTTTAATGGAAGTGCTAAGTTTACTTCATTGGGAAGATGAAGAGGTGATTCTATCCAATAAAAGGGGTTGCAGAGATCTGTAAATCAAAAATATTTTTATAATATGGTTCCCACACAGACACTGTAAGGGCTTGTTTGGTAAGGGGATTGGAGTGGATTGAGTGGGAAATGAACTAATTTTCCCCGCAATCCCTTCCATTCCAAACAAGCCCTAACTGTTTGGAGGAGGGGGAATATACATAAAATATTGGGAGGACTAGTTAAATTGATTAGGCACCTCATTCTGTTACTTTGCTTCCAACTATTGTGAATCCATGTTATTTTTCAGACCTTTTATAATCCTGTACAGTTAGTCTTTATATCATATATCAGTTAAGAGACACCTCTTCAAAGTGAGTGTATCGTGATCATTCATGTCAATTAGATACTTTCCTCAACCCCCTGTTTACTTCTCTTACTTGGGCCCCATCAATCTCCCTTCTGACCCTTTGAACACACTACAACTGCAATTGGTAGGTGGTGCTAACCTTTCTGTGCTGACTTCTTCATTGTGTGTGCTCTCTAAAATCGGCAGGAATGCCTCTTTCTTAACTCTATTTCACCTCACTGTTTTTTTAAAATTTGACAACTAAATCTGGATAAGAAGTGATACTCAAGTATTTATTGTCACTTTGCTTCTATTTGAGCTCCTTAAATTATTTGCTGCAAGTCTTTTGCTCACTAAATCATGCATAATGCAAACGATGTTAACAAGTCTGACCCATTGACACCTGCTACCTTGCACAACTCTTAACATTCTATTCTTGTTGACACTTTGCTTCTACTTTGACTTTGAGTGCCTTGAATCATCTGCTGCAAGTCTTCTTTTGGTCAATAAATCATGCATGATGCAAACGGTGTTAAGAGGTCTTACCCATTGACACGTGCCACCTTGCTTTGATGACAGCCAACTGCTAAAGCAACATATACTACCCTGAAAAAGTTGATACCTGCAGAGGATAAATAATACTGCTCCACTCAAACATATCTCTATATGATGCCATACTAATATGAAGTTTCTTTTTATGTTGATTTTGATCTTGTGCTTGCTTTACATATGTGTCTTTATTCATTTGTTCCTTGTAATTCTATTTTACCTCCTCTGTAACAAAGTGCCATTGGATGTGTTGAAAGTCATGTTATTGACAATAATATGGTGCATATCATCTCAATAGGTTCACTTCTCGTGGATGCTGCACTAAATCACATACATACTCGTGGATTTGCTTTTAGCTGGAAAGGAGACTTTTCATTTTCCCCATTTAGAATGATGTTTGGGTCATTCGTCATCCTTTACTCATCTGATGATTGTGCAGCTAAATAGCTTATATTTGAAGAAGGGCTAGATTGAAGTACTACTCAAATGTTCAATCACGATTATGTATTTATGTGCAAGATCATATAAGTTCAATATATGAATTTCCTTTGCATATGTAAGAAAAACACTGTTTGAATCATGATGCACTATAGATAGAATCACTGAGTATTGTACTAATTTTTCACGGTTGATTTCATTTTACTTTCATTCCTTTCCAACTCAACTATTAACATAACAGAATTAGCAATTCAGTGGAGTGAATTATGCTGGAAAGAAGAGGGCCTTTTTTCATGTCTTTTTGAAGTAGTTTAACACTATTCCGTTATTAGTTCCACACTGATATTTTTCATGGTCTAATTCACTAAAGGTTTTGGCATAATATTATTTAAGAAAGCGATCCAAAGGTGTTCATCCACTTTTGGATAGTTTTGTCCTTAAAGTATAACATTTTTCCATAGTATACCATATTCATCTGATGCAAACTTATTTAATGCCAGGTTGCGCTCTACTTTTCATAGAATATGATCAGTTGCAACAGGGAACAGGCGTTGAGGGCCAGGGAAATTGCTCTAAAGAAGATAGAAAGCAAAGATTTTTTTGGTGCCCAGAAGACTGTGCTTAAAGCTCAAAAGCTTTTTCCAGAGCTGGAGAATGTGTCTCAGCTGTTAACCATCTGCAGTGTGCACTGTGCAGCAGAGTTAAGGGTGAATGGAGAGATGGACTTCTATGGAGTCCTTCAAGTGGAGGAAGGTGCTGATGAAGCCTTGATAAAAAAGCAGTACCGCAAGCTCGCATTTTCACTTCACCCTGATAAAAATTGTTTTGTGGGTGCTGAGGCAGCTTTCAAGTTGATTGCTGAAGCTTATTCTGTACTATGTGATCCTGCAAAGCGAAATGATTATGACCTGAAAAGGAGCAATGTATTTAGAAATGTGCCAAAGCTAGCCAAACAGCAACCATCAAAGTGGACTAATTCACATAGACAGAGCATGCCTGGATTTAGAGAAACATTTTGGACTGTATGCCCAAATTGTCGGATCCAATACCAGTACTACAGCAGTATCCTGAACATCATGGTCCACTGTCTGAACTGTAAAAGGAGTTTTATTGCATACAGGCTGAATCAACAGCCCATGGCCACTTCATCATGTGTACCCAACAACTCCCAAGTTCCTGCAAACATGTTTGTGAATAAACAGCGTGACACTCCCAATCAACAAGGTCACCCTGTGAAGCCTTCATGTGTCGGTAGAGGCACCGATGTCAAGCCAAATGGTTACCAAGACCTTGTTCACATGTTTCGAAATCAACAACATCGCGTTCACAGTCAAAATGGTCATCCTGTGAAGCCTTCTGCAGGAAGAGACACAGATGCAAAGCTGAGGATGAATGTGGCCCACCGTGATGAATACATGAAAGGGAAAGCTAATGACCCGGAGATGTCGAGGGGGAAATTTCAATTTTCAACGCTGAATGAAGATAAATTTTCTGTCCCAATGGGAAATGGGGACATGCAAGGAAGGTCATCAATTTCAGATCCTGCTGATCCAAACATTATTGACACACAGAAATCAGTTCAGGAAGATGCGTCTGCAGTGCCAGATGCTATGGATCTGCTTGGCTCTGCAAGGCCTTCTGCAGGTTGGAAAACATATGGAGATTCAAGGATAAATGTTGCAGGTAAAAAATTGATGCTAGATCATGTTGATCTAAGTATTATTGGCAGAAGAAACTTGCAAAGACAAGATGCATCTACAGTGCCTTCTAGTGCCGGATCCTCTGGTACCCAACACTCAGTTAAGAGGAAAACATATGCTGATGGCAATATTTGCCTAAACACGGATACCAACAAGAGACCAATGAAGAATAAATGTCCATCTGATGTTAACATGAGTTGTAAACAAGTATGTGATGATGGTGTCACCAATGCTGGCATACAATTAGATCCACCTCATTTGTCCAGCAATGTAGACACCCACCACAAGCCAAAAGTTACTGAGCATCATGCAAATATCAAGGAAAAAGCTACTGAAACTGATAGTGATAAGGACAATATCATGGAAGAAGCTCCTCAAACTGTTAGTGAAAAGAAGCCTTCCTACTCTGAGTGTGTCACCTTACCTGATCTAGATTTCTTCAATTTTGAGAAGGTTAAGGATATCAATGTGTTTGAAGTTGGTCAGATATGGGCCCTCTATGATAACCTTGATGGCATGCCAAGATATTATGCTCGTATAAAGCATTTTGATGCCTCGAACTTCGAAATACATTCAACTTGGCTGGAGTATGTTGCAATGGATGAAGATGAGAAGTGGACTGACGAAGAACTGCCTACTGCTTGTGGAAACTTTCGCCTTGGAAAAGGAACCGATATATTAGAAAAGGAAATGTTTTCTCACATTGCTACTTGGACGAAAGGTAAAAAGAGGAAGTCGTATGTCATATATCCTAACAAGGGTGAGGTATGGGCTCTTTACAAGGGGTGGAGCATGGAATGGTGCTCAGATGCAGATAATCATAGATCATATGAGTATGAGGTTGTGGAAGTCGTGTCAAGTATGTCAGCCAATGGTGGCGCGACCGTTGTCCCACTGGTCAGGATTAATGGATTTGTTAGTTTATTTGCAACAGCTAAGGACAAACCTTCATTTGTGATACCATCAAGTGAGCTGCTCCGGTTTTCTCACAGCATTCCTTTTTATAGGACTAAAGGAAATGAAAAGGTTGGTGTTCCAAGAGGATTTCTGGAACTGGACAATGCATGTCTCCCTGCTGACCTGGATGCATCATTCCCTTCTCTTACTCTTGATTCTTACATGTCTCTCGGCAAGAACGAAAGCAGCACATTTGTTGATGTGACCACTGACAATACAAGTTGTAGAATGGATCTGGGAGATGATCAAATTGCTCAAAAAGAGAATGACCACCCAATATCTACAGACAATCCCAAAGATATGTGCCCGGAACAAAATACACCCTTAAAGGAAACCACTAATTATGCCAAAGAGTCTGGTGATTGCTCTCTTCAAAGCAGCCTCTCCCCCATCATATACACATATCCTGATTCTGATTTCCACAGATTTGAAGAAAATCGCTCCTGCGAGAAGTTTGAACGTGGACAAGTATGGGCCCTGTACAACAACATTGATAAACTCCCCAAGTTCTATGCCTGGGTAAGAAAAGTCAGGGAAGAGCCGTTTAGAGTCGAGGTGATCTGGCTCGAGGCCTGCCCCGAACAGGACCAGGAGAAACAGTGGCTGGAGCAGGACATACCCATCAGCTGCGGGACATTCAAGATCCGGAAATGGAGAGCCGAGTACGGCACAAACGACACCTTCTCTCATCAAGTAAATGCCAGAGAAACCGGCGCAAAGTGGGCGCTCGAAATCCTCCCGCAGGTCGGCGACATCTGGGCCGTCTACATGAACTGGGCACCTGACTGGGTTCCGTGCGGTGCTGACGCCTGCGAGTTCGCTATCTGCGAGGTCGTCGAGCGCACCGCTGAAGCTAGCACAAAGCTCGCCTTCCTGGCCCAAGTCGGCGGCTACCGGTCCGTGTTCAGGCCTGACGAGCAGAGGGGAGTGTTGGAGGTGCCTGCCACGGAGAGGACGAGGTTCTCCCACCAGATACCTTATTTCCGGCTGGCGGGAGAGGGAGGTGGCGGGCTCCGTGGCTTCTACGAGCTTGACCCTGCTTCCGTCCCCGACGCCTTTCTGTATGGGGACACCTGATGATGTGGACTGGCAGACGGTGAAGCAGGTTTCCTAGATGGTTGAACCGAACCCTGACTCTGGGTAGCATTATGTCTCAAGTGTTAGGCTGTCACTTTATGTCTCACTGGAACCGTGCGGATGTAGATATGGAGGTGCCTGGGGTGGGTGGGTTATCGTCCTGTACCAGTGACTGGAAAAGGTCTGTTGTGCTGGTTACAGAGCATGGCTACCGATCAAGTTAATTCTGGATTACCAGGGTCACGACAATGTTTAACGTTAGCTTATGATATACTAGTGCGGAGGTGGAGCTGTACCCCGCACCACTTGCACCGTGGAGGCGTGGACTATGCTTTTACCATGCAATTTTGGAGCTGAAACCTGGACAACTCAAGTTTAATACTGCTATATGTATGGAGTCGTCTGTTACCTGGACAGTTGGAAATATGGCCTTTGAATGCTGTCTGTGTCCCTGTCGTTGGTAGCATGCACTGGTGAGTGACTACCCTTGTTATGTTACCTAGCCTGGATGGAAATCTACATTCGCTCCATAGGATGGTTTGCTGCTCGTGTAGGATGGTTTGCTGCCCGTGTTAGCTTATTCTGGAATTCAGTCTGTGCTCGTCAGAAGGAATGCATATAAAAGGTTCATGATATAAACAATAGGCCTTCAAAGACCTCATCAGAAGGAAGAAACTAGGGTTGAAGGCTTCCATCTAAAAGGTTCATGGTGCTCAAAAGGATGGATGAATTGGTTTCTCTAAAAATTCTTGATATAATTAATAATTAAGTCATAATTGCAAGTCTAACTTCACCTGAGTGTGTTCCGATGTGTCCTTTGGGTCTCTCTAAAGTGCATCTAGCCACTAGTTGGAGTGGTGTGTATCTCTTAAGAGTCTCTAAAGTGCATCTAACTTCACCTGAGTGTGTTCCGATGTGTCCTTTGGGTCTCTCTAAAGTGCATCTAGCCTCATCTGTAGAGACTCTTAATTAATTATTATAGAATACTTTCTTTGTTACAATTTATAATTCTTTTGATTTTTTACCTCATATTTGACTGTCTCATCTTATTAAAAAAATCATAATTATTGTTAGTTTTTACTGGATATTGTTTACTATATAATATACTTTTTATTATATATTATACTTTAAATACCGCTTTGAATTTTTATTATGATACCGTTTAGTATATAATATACTTTAGATATGGTTTTGATATTTTTATTTTTTTAAAAAAATTAAGACGAGTCAGTCAAACTTGGTAAACAAAAGTCAAACGAATTATAAATTTAAACAAAAGTCAAACGAATTATAAATTGAAATGGATGGAATACTATTTTTCGTTAGCGCCATTCTAAATGGGTTGTTCGTGTCTAAAAACCACTATGTATTTTTTAAGATGGGATATTTTTATCTTCGCCTTAATAATAATCAAGACTAGTATCCCTGTTCCAAATTAAAATTCGTTTTAAATTTTTAATAAACTCATACAATAATTAATTTATGTGCTTTGTATATATGTCTAGATTTATCACCATGTATTTGAATATAAAAACCAAGAGCTAAGAATATTAATTTGAAACGGAGGAAGTATATTTTTATGCTCGCCTTATTAATCAAATCAACTGTCCTCTTAAATCGATTATATAGTAGTGTATGGACAGGCATCCGAACCAACACTTAGGGCTAGTTTGGGAGACATAAAACTAGAGAGGGGAACCAACACTTAGGGCTAGTTTGGGAGACATAAAACTAGAGAGGGATAGAGGGGCTAAAATCCACTCCTTATTCAAAATTGTATAAGGAGAGGATTTTAACCCCTTTAGTGCCCGGTCGGTTAGCTGGGATTAAGACCTGAAACTATTCCTGCTCATCAGTTTTAATATAAATAAAACTAACATTCCACGTGAAACAGTTCCAAAGGATCCGTTCCGAATAAAACGAACAACTCTTTAATCTCCTCCGGTTTTGGACTCCGAAACTAGTCCTTAGTTGTTGTTTTTTCGTTGTATTTGTTCCTCCCTCCCTTATCGTTGGTCAATCCTATGGAATCATCTAGGTTTCAGCTTGTTCTTAACATGATCCATGGCTCTCTTGCTCTCGTTCGTTCAAAAATAAAAGACAAAATGGTGATGTGGTTTCACATTCAATATCAGGCTGATTGGATGGGTGCTCGTCCATACATAGACTAGCGTCGTCCTGACCAGCGAGATACGATAATTTTGAGTGTATAAGTGGATGCAAGTTAATAGCATCAAAATGGCTTATTTTATATTCGCACATACAGGCTGTGACTCCCATATATAAACAACTAAACATAATCTCAAATAAAGTTAACGCATGCGATGATCCAAAATGAGATGGTGCGGGTAACCAATCAGGCGGTATATGATCCGGACGATGCATCTGATCCTTACTGTCAGACAAAGATTTCGACATTCTTTGAAGAACATATTCCGTTCAGCCAGCAGCTGGGGTAGGGATTACGTGTGCAGTGTGGTAAGCCCCTTGTGCGAAAACTATGAACGACATGGAAACTAGCTAGAGTTCTTTCTGTATTTGTAAAGCCTTCGAGGGTGTGCATGTCAGACGTGCTAAATGGCTGTACGTACGTTTTCCATATCCATGGCTGGGCTGAAGAGCCTTGTGTCTGAAACTGAAAACTAGCTTGTCTACTACCGGTGTGTATCGGAGAGCCTCTTCTTCTTTGTTTAAAGCTGGGCTAGCTGATGCCTTGAGTGCTGAAAAGCATGCAAGTCTTGTAAAACAAAAAAAAAAAAAAAAAGAGACCGGCCGGCACATCTTACAAAAAGAGCGGCATATATATATATATATGCACTCAAGAACAAATTGCACAGCACGGCAGGCACAGCATGTACGTGTGGCAGAAGCCGTCGTCCGATGCCTCCTACCAGTATATATACATACATACAAAGGGGAGGGATGGAGATCGACAGCACTAGATCGAGAGCTGAGAGGGTCGATCGATCGAGAGCTAGCGGCCAGCCATGAGCTTCGCAGCATCCGTGCAGTGGTGGGAGGACTGGCAGCTGCGGCTGCTCGTGCTGGCCAGCCTCTTCTTCCAGTACTTCCTCTTCGCCGCCGCCGTCGTCCGCAAGCTCCGCGTCCCGCCCTGGTTCCGGGCGCTCATCTGGCTGGCCTACCACGGCGGCGACGTCGTGGCCATCTACGCCCTGGCCACGCTCTTGGACCGCCGCAAGGTGCTGGCCGCCGCGCACCCCGGCCCCGCGCTCGCCCACCTCGACACGCTCTGGGCGCCCGTCTTGCTGCTGCACCTCGGCGGCCAGGACGGCATCACCGCCTACAGCATCGAGGACAACGAGACCTGGAGATGGCACTTTCTGCTCTCGGTGTCTCAGGTACGTTGGTATAAAAAAAGAAAAAAAATGGAAAAGAAAGGCTGACCAGGAGGAAGTGTATATATATATATATATATATATATATATATATATATATATATATATATATATATATATATATATATATATATATATATATATATATAACGAAGAGGCGGAGCCTCCTATTTCATTAGGAAATAGAAAAGTTTGTAACAACGACACCAACGCTAACAAACGATCCGACAGAATCAAACAAGATCAGATCTCTATCTAGACTCCTTACACTATTAAACTAGATCAGTGGAGGGCCTAGGATAGCAGATATAGTTCGACCTACGACTAGCAGCATAAGACTTTCTTATTTACAACCATAACATGACAGACAGGCGCAACAAAAGATACTGAACCAAGACGACCCCCAAAAGAAAGGATAGCTCCAGCTTCAAATTCAAAATCTAGTTTTTGATCACCCAGAAATTCGCCTGTCCATCGGGCACCACCCAAACGCCCGGGCAAACGCTTCACTTGCTGTCCTTCGGATTAGCTTGCTTCCTTGGACCACAATTTTTTGCTCCTTCTTTCTCTGTCGAATAGCCCAGGAATCCAGCCAGAAGCAGCAAAGAAAAATGATGTTAGAGGGATCAAGAATAATTTTATTCCCAAAGCACCAATCATTTCTAGTGCGCCAAATTGCCCAGAACATAGCTCCACAACCAAACAAAACCAGATTAGCAATCTTGTCATTTGGTCTACAAAACCCGTTGTCGTAAAGGTTGCTAATACTAATCGGAATCATTACCAGATTCAAGGCCACTTGAATTACTCTCCATATATATCTCGCAATGGGACAATGGAAGAATAAATGATCAATGGATTCATCCACGCCACAAAAACAACACTCCAAAGAACCATTCCAGTTCCTTTTCTTCAGATTATCTTTAGTAAGAATTTTATTTCTTACCACCAACCACATGAAAATCTTGATTTTCTATGGCAACTTGGATTTCCACAAGAACTTATATGGAATAGAAACTTGATCTATCATTTTCTTTTTGTAAACAGAATTAACAGAAAAGCCTTTTCTTCCAAGACTCCACATAATTTTGTCCTCCTGATCAGACAAGAACACATGATTGCAACAACTCATCAGCTCATCCATTAAAACCCTCATATTACCAACCATCCTTCTTCTAAAAGTAAGAGACTCAAAATTAGAAGCCAAGACAGCATTAACCGAAATGTCTTTGTCATAAGCCGAGTCAAATAAAACAGGAAACTGAACAGATAGGAGCAGATTTCCTATCCAGATACTTTTTCAAAAGCTAGTATTCAAACCATTTCCCACCACAGATTTGCAATATTTGTAAAAATTATCACGCAGACTCAGGATTTTTTTCCAGAAGTGCGAATCACCTTGTCTTTGCTTGATCGAAATAAGGGGTTTTCCTTTAATATATTTACTGGCAATAATTTTTTGCTATAATCCATTTGAAGTTTCGATATTCCAAAGCCATTTAGTAAGTAAGGAATCATTCATAAAATCAAGATTCAAAACACCCAAACCTCCCTGACTTTTGGGAGAGCACACAGACATCCAATCAACCAAATGAATTTTTTTGGACTGACGCCCCCTTGCCAAAGGAGACGCCTCCTAAGAATATCAACCTTTCTAATAACCGACTTAGGGACAGGATAAATCGAAAGCATGTATAACAGAACATTGGATAAGCAGCTGTTTAAAAGAGTTAGCCTACCACCCAGACTCAAAAATCTACCCTGCCACCCAGCAAGCCCTTTTTACAATTTTTCAATCATGGGAACCCAAAGACTTTTATTTATCTTCTTATTATCAATTGGCACACCAAGATATTTCATAGGAAGACAACCAATAGGACAGGTGAAGATATCAGCATACAAATAGTCAATTTCCTTAGCTTTTCCAAAACACAAAATTTCACTTTTGTGAAAGTTTATTTTCAACCCCGACATGCTTTCAAACAAACACAAAATGAATTTAATATTTCTGGCGCCTTCTAAACAATCTTGGATAAGGAAAATGGTATCATCAGCATATTGGAGGCAACAACATCCGTTTTGGATGATATGAGGAATAAGACCCTCAATCAGACCCTCAATTTGAGCTTTATGAATCATGCACGCCAAGCCATCAGCAACCAAATTGAACAAAAGGGGAGAAAAAGGATCTCCTTGTCTAACCCCTTTGTGAGTGGTGAAGTAAGGCCCTAACATATCATTAGTTTTTATGGCTACTTTGCCACCTCGCACAATTCTCATTACCCAATCACACCAAGTACTCCCAAAACCTTTTTTTCATCATGGCATAAAGGAAATGCCAATTCACTTTATCTTAGGCTTTTTCAAAATCAATTTTAAGGACCACACTGCTTTGATTTTTCCTCTTAACCTCATGAAGAATTTCATTAAGAGAGACGACCCCATCCATAATGTATCTGTTTTTAATGAAGCCATATTGTGAGTCACTTATCACCTTTGTGATACAACTCGCCAGCCTGTTATTCAAAACTTTGGTAATAATTTTATAACAAACATTCAAAAGATAGATAGGTCTGAAGTTCTTCATGTCAACCGCATTATCAACCTTTAGTAACAGAGTAACCATCCCATAATTCAGTCTTTCAATATCAAGATTTCCAACGTAAAAATCCTTGAATAAGTTCCAAACATCCATATGAATCAGATCCCAAAAGTTTTGAAAGAATTCCACAGGCAAACCATCCAGACCAGGAGCACTATTATGCTTCATCTCAAAAACCACTTTTTTAATTTCATTAATGTCGAAAGGAGCCGTTAGAAATGATCTGTCACTATCAGACAACTGATTCATATTGAGATTAGAAATATTAATACTAGATAGGACAGAAGAGCCAAAAAGATCTTTATAATAAGAAGACGCAATCTTATTAATACCTTCAGAATCATTCACAGAAACACCGTCATGACACAAAAAAGGGGATTTTAACACGTCGCTTTCGATCTTTCGCAATAAGGTGAAAGAATTTAGTATTTTCATCACCCTCATTGATGAATTTCTCTCGTAGTTTGCTTTTTTTGCAACTTTCTTCTTCCATGATTTTTTTTTCAAATTCCACTCCAAATTGAGTTTTTTTATTCTTTCAGCATCCGAAATACCCATAACTTCACATTTTTTTATCTAAAATGTCAATTTTATTCATCAGCTCTTTTTTTTAATTTCAAATATCTACCTTCAACATTAATATTCCAACCTTTCAACATTTTCTTGAGACGCTTTGTTTTTTCTTTCCAAATCTCAATACTCTTTTTACCTCTAACAGGCAAAGCCCAATTTCTTTCAACCATATTCCTAAACTCAGGTCTAAGCATCCAACACAACTCATATCTAAAATCTCTCACAATAGGGGGAGTAAAATCAGTATTGAGACATAAAGGCACATGATCAGAAAAAGATCTACTAAGACCAGAAACATTCACATTATTAAAATGTAAATCTCACTCCGGGCTAACAAGAAATCTGTCCAACTTTTCATAAGTGGGGGGATTTCTATTATTAGACCAGGTAAAAAGCCTACCACTAAGCTCCAATTCAATCAGATCATGCACATCAATAATAGAGTTAAATAAAGAACTCCACTTATTGGTGTCGCCAGGTTTGTTTTTATCCGATTCCTTTCTAAGAATGTTAAAGTCGCCACCAATCAACATTGGGTGAGAGCACTTGGAGCAAAAAGCGGATAACTCAGGCAGGAATTTCTGTTTTTGATCATTTTGAGCAGCCCCATAAACGTTAATGAAATTCCAAATAAATCCTGATTCCTTTTGAATCACCAGAATACGAATCATAAATTCTCCTAATTCTTTCTCTCTAACATCAAAGATGTCAGCATCAAACCCAACCAGTAAGCCTCCAGACCTACCATTAGGGGGAGACCAGACCCAAACAAAATTTCTGTTACCACCAATAAAGTTCAACCAAGAGTCATCAAAGTTTTTCTTGTTGGTTTCTTGCAAACCAATAAAATCAATTCTCTCTTTCCTAATAATATCTCGAAGAAACTCACTTTTCACATCTTTACCCAGACCCTGACAGTTCCAAATTAAGCCTATCATTCTGAACAATTTTGGGTAGGCCCCTCATTCTGACCTCTCCACTTAATAGAAATGTTCCTATTATTGGGAGATTTACTATCCTTTTTTTCTTCCTCACAGTTTTTTCCTGTGACGAATTTTACGACCTTTTCTGAGAACCATCGCATCATCAAGATCAGTCAAAGCATTATCCACACTTTCATTCTGACTATTATTATCCATATTAGAATCAAGAATGTCTACCTTGGAATTATCAGCATTAAATATAATAGATTGAACAACCAATTCTTTTCTAGAAAGCTCTAAGGACTTAATCATGTTTAAATTTTCCACAGCGTCATTAAAAGAAGAACCTAATTCAACCCCTATTTTATGCGCAACATCCATAAGAACAACATTATCAGTATTAAGAACAGAAAATGGATTGTACGATGTACCTTTGTTAATGAATGCATCTTTAGCCATTGCTCTTGCTGCAACCTTGTCTGCAATCTTCATTTCATCATTAGACTCCAACCTGCTCCTCCTCCTAACTCCTTCTGCAGGCTCCCCTTCCATGGAACCTCCTTTCTTAACTCCAGCAACCTTACCAGCATCTTCAGAAACAGAATCATTCATATTCATTTTTCCTTTCTCTTGAGGAGGAGAAGGAATAAGTTCTTCATCCTTGATGAATTCCTCCAGCTCTTGGAAATCCAACAGATCATCCTCACTTTCATTGTAATCATCATCTTCATTACCCTGACTGTCAAGGTATCCTTTGACTCCTTCAGGAATTTTTCCAATCTTCAAACTATCAGAATGTTCAGACTGAGACCCAGCTACATTACCATGAACTGAGGAAACCTTTAAGGGAACCTTATCATCCATGTCAGATTTTTCATCACCACTTTTGGCCTTTTTAACAGATTTCTCAAAAGAGAGGTCACCAAGGCCTTGTCTATCAACCGAAGCCCTATTACCCAGATTTATAGATTTATCATTCCACCCTTCATTAGTAATATTATCAATTTTAAAGAAGATATCATACAGAAAAGGTTTGACACCAACTTCAATGATAGGGGGAATCATGGCAACACTTTTAACATGAACTTTGAATCTTACAATATCTTTAGAGTTTAAAGATAAAATGTCTTCTTCCTCAACAGCCCTAATTGTAGAGCCCAACTCACAGATAGCCTGGTAATTCTGAAGCTCTTCAGGCACATTTTCAGCCACAATCCAAACAGAGTGGAGTTTGGACTTAGGTTTAGCCTGAGAACTCCAAGATGATACAGAGATTTTTGCACCAGACAATTTTATTTTCAATTCAGGGAAATTAATCATCTCATCAAGTCTCTCTTGAAAAGGAAATTGCATCAGGAAACCAGAGTGACACTTAGTGGCTTTCCAAGTATGGCCCTAGGGGAAATGAAAACCGAAATCCTTCTCAAGATCCTCAGCCGAGATCAAACCCTCCACAATTTTAACCAAACCAATAAAATTGCGTTTCGGTTTATTCGACAGCGGTTTGGAGAAGTGGGAAGAGTAAAACCCTAATCCATCTGCCGCCATCCCAACAATAGGCATGCATGGCTTGTTTTGTTTGGGGAGAACGCACCGAGCGGTCTTATGCGTTTCTTTGCGACAGATCTCACACCATAAAGATTTGAAACAATCCCTAGCATGATGCCCATCCATACCGCATTTTTGATAGAAAACCCTACGCACCATTTCATTCTCTATCTTCAGAATGGGGGGAGGAGGGGTTTTAACAATACCTGACTGCCCGCCATCGCCGGAAGAAGAGGTAAGGATGTCATCCTTGTTCTCGGGCTTTCCAGACCCCGGCTTCAAGCGCCAGCTAAGACTCCGGTTCTTTCCCCAGGATTGGGACCCCTGAGGAGCATCTTTCTGCCCCTAACGGTCCCAGTTAGGGTTACGATTCTTCGGATCCATCCGGAGCGGAGCAGCAGAGCGACCCAGAAGGGGCCACTCCTCGGAGATCTCGGGCAGACGAAACGGAGAAGAAAACCAACCCCCGCAGAAGCTCGAACACGACGAGCACGGGAGAGACCAAAACCGAGAGAGACGCGACGCGAAATGGGGGAATGAATGCGATCCAACGAAATCGGGCGGAAACCCTAGCCGCTTACCTGAAGACAACCCTCCACCGTGCGTCGACTTGTCGTACACGACGCCCTGGGCCGCGACTAGAGATGGCAATGGGTAAAAACCCGCTGGGTATTACTTGCCCAAACCCATACCCGCGAAGAAAAAATACGCCCGCTAAAAAACCCATACCCATGACAGGTATGAAATTTTGCCCAAACCCATACCCATGCGGGTTTCGGGTATCCAACGGGTTTCCCATACCCACTAACATCAACATAAAAAATAATTCATCATGTAAATGACAATCAATACATTAATAAGCTAGCATAAAAGGAACAAGTGATAACTAATTTTATCTTAAAATTTGTTACATGAAATTTATTTCAATTAGAACATATTCAATTAATAATATTATGAGACATATTTATAAGGAATGTTGATTTTAAGGCGGGTTTTAAAAACCCATGGGTTTGTGGGTATGGGTAGTGGAAGAACAAACCCATACCCACGTACCCGTTGGGTTTCTATTTGAACCCATTAACAAACCCATGAGTACAGAAATTGACCCAAACCTATATCCTAATAGAGCAAAAACCCATCGGGTTTCGGGTAGCGGGTACCCATTGCCATCTCTAGCCGCGACCGAAGGCGAAATTCTGGAGACCCGAATTGTGCGGGGGAACACGGAGAAGACGGCCCATGGATCACGGACGATGTGGCGCGGGCCGAGAATGACCAGGGGGAAGACGCCTCTGGAGACCACCCACGCCCTTTTTTTTTTCTCCTCATCATCATATACCGTCCATGACCTTGGCAACAGGGCGTGGTAAGTGCACGGCTCACAGACTTGCCTATCGCATGTCCCCCAGATCACCGTGGCCATCTACGTTTTCCGCAAGGCATGGTGGTCAGGTGACACGATCCTGCTGCGAGCAGCGATCCTGCTCTTCGTCCCCGGCATCCTTAAGTGCT
The DNA here is from genome assembly GCA_029449295.1 of Zea luxurians. NCBI lineage: Eukaryota > Viridiplantae > Streptophyta > Magnoliopsida > Poales > Poaceae > Zea > Zea luxurians. The sequence continues at coordinate 8,858,044 of JAOPSE010000093.1, read as the reverse complement.
TGGAGAAGCCATGGGCTCTCAAGAACGCGACCGTGATGAGCATCATGAACTGCTCCGACCCACGGCTGGAACTAACCCTCGACGAAGACGACACGGCGCCCAAGGGCATCCACTCGCAGGAGCAGTACGTGCGGGCCGCTGCCGAGTCCGTCGCCCAGTTCGAGTCCCTGGATCTGGAGCTCTTCCAGGACGAGGTGGCGGACCAGCCGTACCACCTCTTCGTGGACCTCGGCCACCCCTACTCCATCCGGCTCATCAACCTGCGGCTCATGGCGCCGCGCCTCGCGAGGGCCAACGTGCACGGCCTGGTGCGCTCGTCCCTGTCCAAAGCGTTCGACCGCCTCTACACCAAGCACAAGGCGAGCTTCGGCGGCCTGCTGCGCGCCGCCGTCGTGCTGCTGACGTTCGCGGACATCGGGCTGTTCCAGAGGAGCCACCGCGGCGTGTACGAGCGCGCCGACGTCGTCGTCACCTACGTGCTGCTCTGCTGCACCGCCGCGCTGGAGTTCGTCTCGGCGTGCCTGGTGCTGGGGTCGGGCCTTCCCAAGCCAGACGACCAGCTCGCGCAGTACAACCTCGTCGGCTACCTCGCCCGCAACGAGAAGCACCCGTGGCTCTGGGCGCTCGCCCGCCTGCTGGGGGGAAAGCTCCAGCTGGACCGGCTCTGGTGCACGGCGCCGCCCGCGCCGTCCCTCGGCATCACCAGGCTCGTCTACGACCACGTAGCCAGCGGGTGGAAGGACTACATACCAAAATCTGTGCACGACGAACTCGCCGGCGGCGGCGGTCGGAAGATGACCAGCGCCGTGGAAGCCTACCGGAGGTTCAACGACAGCCGCGGCCAGCGGACGCTGGAGAGGGAAGGATGCGTCGGCCGGAGGGCCATCGAGGAGAGCCTGCGGATGCCCTTCGACGAGAGCGTCCTGCTCTGGCACCTCGCCACGGAGTTCTGCTACTTCGACCACGTGGACACCGGCCACGACGCCACCCGGCACAGCAGGACAGTGTCCAACTACATGGCGTATCTGCTGCTCGTCAAGCCGGAGATGCTGATCCCCGGTGCAAGGCGCGGGCTCTTCCGCGCCGCCCACGCGGAGCTCCGGAAAATGCTCAAGCCGCCGCCGGAGGACGAGATAGCGGTAGAGCTCGAGCCGACGGAGAAGAAGGCGCCTCCGCCGAGGGCCGAGAACGAGATGGTGCGGAAGGTGATGCAGAAGGTGAAGAGCACCATCGGTCTCGGCTCAGAAGGCCTTGTCCACAAAGCACGGGCGGTCGCCCACGAGCTCATGGAATTTGCCGAGGAGAAGAGACGGGAGTTCGTCCAAGAGCAGAAGGAGATGGGGAAGAGGAAGAAGCTCATCGTGCAAGCCTTGCGTGAGGCCAAGCAGAAGGCAAACGAATTCAACACCAATCCGATGGAAGGTTTCAAAGAGAAGGCAAATCAGTTCATCAACGAGGTGAAAGACAAGAAGAAAACCAAGGACGAGGAGAAGTTCACGGATCTCTTGGGAGATGCCAGGAACAAGGCTGAGGAACTCATCAAGATGATCAAGGACGAGGTAAAGAACGCGGGCAAGCGCACGGATCAAAAGCGCAAGGAGGAAGAGGATAAGAAGATGCTTAACGTTAACGAATTATCCGAGAGTGTAGGGAAGGCCATCAAGCATGCCGAAGAGGAGGAGAGGAAGCTCAGGGATCTCATGGAGCGGAAGCTCATAACCAACGAGGAGGAGCTGCTCGTGATCCGAAGCAGGGAGGAGGCGGACAACAAGATGTGGGCGGTGATCCAAGGCGTGTGGGTGGAGATGCTCTGCTTCTCCGCCGGCAGGTGCCGCGGGTACCTGCACGCCAGTAGCCTGGGCAGCGGCGGCGAGTACCTCTCCTACGTCTGGCTCCTCCTGTCCTACATGGGCATGGAGACCATGCCGGAGCGGACGCAGAGGCCCGAGCTGCCCGTGGTCGGGGACACCGGGTCTCTGGTGAAGACGCCCACGGAGGACGATATGAACGACGAGCCGACGGCACAGACGACGACAACACCCGCCGCCACAACCACGAAGCAACAGGGAACGTCACAGGCAGGCGGTGCCGTGCCGGCGCAGGAACAGCAACGTATGGCGGTGAGGACCGTTCCAGTGATGTCGATGACCGCGGTGGTGCCCGTCGGTGATAACATGGTTTGACCGACGGCGGGCGCCGTGGAGATTGATTGCATGCACCGTCTCGTGTTTCTTCTGGTTGCCCTTGATTTCTGCTCGGATTTCGTTCCCTCAGTGTGTTTGTTTCTGGCGTGTGTGCTAAGTGTCGTCATTGGTGTGCGTAATCTTGCGCCTGCTGCTAATCTTCTTCTGTAATAAATCAAATAAAGGTATATATATACAGGGTCCGGTGGTTTTGCTTGTACAAGTTACACTCAGTGCAGTATATACTAGTATGTGATATGTCCATGAGTCCATCTGGGTTACCTAAAAAAGTTCCAAATGTTTTAATTTCTACATAGTGCATTTTTCTCCATTGATGTTAATTCCTTTTACTTTTGTCCTAGGATTCAGAAAGAAAAACTCTAGACAGTGCAATCTGTACAATTTACAATATTGACAGTACAATTTAGTTTTGCTTTGGTTCACAGTTTACAATGCAAGTTTTACCTTCCTTGGCTCATCAGGCCTGCACAAAATCACTAGGCCTGTTTGATCTTATAAATTTAAACCACTATCTAGAGAGTGCTTTCTATGTCTTTATTAAATTACTTTGTAATTCGCCTCAATTCCTAGGAACCAGACATAGCCTAATAAAATTGAGGCTAAATTAACATTGTCTATGTCATCACTTGCATTCACAAACACAATATGCACATAAACAGCATCAGTTAAGAAAACGAATGAAACTAGTTATGACAATGGCTAGTTTATGAATCTAGCCATTAGAAAAGCACTAGACGTGTCCTGTGTAGAGAGTTTGTGCACAATGAACATTTCTGGTGCACCCAACTAGGTTGAGTGGGGTTGTAGTTCCTTTGCTTGGGAGTATTTATACCCCTAGCTCAACTATATAAGGTCTCTTGCCCATTTCAAGGAACGATTTGAGAGTTAGGAAGAGTATTTACTTGGTGAGGGACTTGAGTTGATAATCACTTGATTAGTGGCCTCATTAGCACATAAAGAGTAGCTTGTGTGCATTCACCATCCTCAATAGAGATGGTTAGGTCAAGTGAGTTAGTGCTTGTTACTCTTGTGATCTGCATCACCTAGATAGTTGATGGGGATCAGGAATTCGATGATCACCTAAGAACTTGTGAGTCACTTAACTCAAGATTGTACATGGTTGTAAGAGATTCACAGTGTCAAATAGGAAAACAATCAGTTCATAGAGAGCACTTGGTCCTTGCACAGATTAAGGGGGAGAGACACCCTTGTGTGAATGCTCCAACAAGGATTAGCGTGGAGTGTCGATTCTCTGGTACCTCGAGAAAACCTAGAGGAATTCCTAATTCTTTCTTTACAACGCACATTTATAATTGAGCGATTACATTCAATTATTTACTTTACAAGAATTGACATGCTACTATAGGATGGGAACTTAGAGTACAAAACTTTTGATCATCTACTAGACAGGAGAAGGGATGAAGTTAGGCTTGCTTATAGGTTTTAATCTGTGAAAATAATATAGAAGCATATAATCTTTGAAAGGGAAATAGGCTTTAAACATTTTCCTAAATGTTTTTGGTGGTTGAAATGCCCAACACAGATAATTGGACTAACTAGTTTGCTCTAGAGTTTATGCTCCACAGGTGCCAAAGGTTCAACTCAAAGCCAATACAAAGATTAAAAAGGGTTCAAGAAGAAAGGAGCAAAGGAAACCGAAGTGCTTCCTGGTCTGGCGCACCGGACTGTCCGGTGCACCACCGGACAGTGTCCAGTGCACCAGGGAAGATCAACTTCAAACTCTTCACCTTCGGGTTTCCCAGGCGCACCTCCGCTATAATTCACCGGACTGTCCGGTGTACCACCAGACTGTCCGGTGCGCCAGCGGAGCAACGGTCATCTGCGCGCAACCGTCGACTCTGCAAAGCAAACAGTGCAAATCAGATGTCAGAGCAGCGGTCAGAAGGGCACCGGACTGTCCGGTGCCACATGAGGACAAAGCCTCCAACGGTCGACCAGCTCCAAGCCCTATCGGGAGGATGACGTGGCGGCGCACCGGACACTGTCCGATGGCCTGTCCGGTGGCGCACCGGACTGTCCGGTGCGCCCATCGCCAGCACTCTTCTCCAACGGCTACAAATTGGTTGGTGGCTATAAATACCACCCCAACCGGCCACTTCAAAGAGAGGGAGCCCAAGCAAGATTCCAAGTCATCTAGTTGACATACTCAAGCCCTCCCAACCACATATATTCATTGATCCATCCTATACACAAGATTTAGACCACTACAACCCACACAAGTGCCACAAAAGCGAGAGCAAGCAAAAGAAAGCCTCTCGTGTGATTTAGCTCTAGTGCCTTGTGAGATTTATTGAGAGATAGTGTGTACTACTTCTTTGTGTTCATTTGCGCGTGGAGTTTTGACTCCCATTGAACTTCCTCCAAAGTTTTGGAGGCTTGTAAAGCTAGCAAGAGACACCAAAGAGTGTGGTGATCCTTGTGGGGTCTTAAGTGATCCTTGAGAAGAAGAAGAGCTCTCCGGTCTTTGGTGATCGGTGGAGAAAGAGGGAAAGGGTTGAAAGAGACCCGTCCTTAGTGGACTCCTCAACGGGGACTAGGCCTTCGAGGGCCGAACCTCGGTAAAACAAATCACCCGTGTCTCGTGTGCTTATTGCTTGTGATTTGTTTGTTCTTTCCTTTTCTAAGTTTTTTCTTGCAGTATTCTTTGCTAATACTATTTGGTGTTGCTTTAAGTTAAATTCTCATTTAGTGAAACAACACCTTGCAAGAAAGAACTTGTGATATTACTCTTCTTATTTAAGCCCTCTTGCTTTATTCTCATAGATTTATTAGTTGTATTGTTTTATCAATTCTGCATTATTTGAAAGCAATACTATTTTCAAACAAGGACTTAGTTTTTATACTCCGATTATTGTATATCTTGTTCTAACCACTAATCAAGGGATCTAGTTGGGGGATAAAGTTTTAATTTTCGGCTTTTGCTTATTCACCCCCCCCCCTCTAGGTGACTTTCAATTGGTATCAGAGCTAGGCACTTCATCTTGGGTCTAACAACTCGAAGTGATGGCTCGTAAAAGATCCCAAAAGAACAAGAAGGCCCAGGAGAACAAGGAGGTAACTCTTGAAATATTACTTTCCGATGGTTCTAATTATGATTCATGGTCTACTAGAGTGATAAATGCTTTTAGAACGGTATATCCACAATTAGAACAAATTTTAGACAAGAGTATTATTCATCCTAGTTATGATAAGAAAAATGCTTCCGAGGAAGATCAAAGATGTATACGCTTAAACTACCTAGCTTATGACATCTTAAGTAATTCTCTTAGCAAAGAAGATTATCATGCCTTCATAATGAATTATAATGAATCTATTCGTGATGCGCATGATATTTGGACTAGAATTAAAAGCAAAATTGATGAGTCCAAACATGATAGTTCATTTTGTGCTTCTACTTCCTTTGGTCCTTGTGATACTAACCCTTGCAAGGAAGAAGAAGAAAATGATCGATGGAGACCAAACGATGAATCCACCTCTCCAAGAGGTTTGTCTTCCCATTTCGATTCCCACATATGTTGTGTGGCTAATGAAAATGATAGCGGAAGCACAAATGAGGATGAGGAGGAAGAAAGAAGCTCCGTGCAACTCTACGCTCGCCTGAGCCAAGAAGATAAGGCGGTCATGCTCAAACTTCTAAAAAGAGCGAGAGAGCAAAGCGAAGCTCGTCAAAGGCTAGAAGATATTCTCTCCATGAAAATGCTAAGCTTTGACGAGTTGACTAAAGAACATGAGGAGCTAAAGTGCTCTCATGTTGATTTAGTCCAAAGGTATGAAAATATTTCAATTGAGCAAGATAACGCTTTACATTGTATCGCTCAATTAGTAAATAGGAATGCCTTGCTTAAGGACCAAGTAGAAAAGCTAAAAGATGAAAATCTAGTTTTTCAAGAGAAATATGATATGCTCCTATGTTTTCATGAAAATCTTATGGATGATCATATCATATTGAATATTGCACATGAGGTTGTGATAGAAAACTTAAAATCCCAACAACCTCACTCATGCACATGTATTCAACTTGAAACTACATTACCATGTGCTAATGCTTGTTGTCCGTCGACAAGCAAATCTTCCTTTGAGCTAGAATTTGCAGGGACAAATGATGATACATATCAAAAGCTCAAAGAAGAAAATGAGAGGCTAAAAATGAGCTTGACACAACTAAAAGGGAAGTGCATTGCTCAACCTTCTCAAGATAACCGTGATCACATGGTGAAGAAGCTTGAGACGGGAACAACTGTGGCATGCACCAAATCCCTTGAAGAAAATGTCAAGGACTTGAGGATTGCCAAGAGGAAGGAACAAAAGATGAAAATCAATGCCTCCTCCAAAAAAGCCTCAACCACGCCTCCATAAAAGGTAACATCCAAGGTAATAATCAAGTCACACTTCACACTAAGAGAAGTAAGAAGTGTAGTGAATGCTTTAAAAAGGGGCACTCGATTAGGTCATGTACCTATATTAAAAATGACTTGATTATTAACAAGGATGATAAACTTTGTTTTAAATGCTCAAAGAAGGGACTCTTAATTAGATCTTGTCCCTATTTAAAACAAAAAGGCATTATGTTAGAAAAGAAAATATTCACTAACCATGTAGCAAGCAAGAAACAAGGAAAGAAGAAATCTTCAAGACTTGAAGATCGCCTATGCTACATATGCCGAAAGAAGGGACATCAATGCAAGGATTGTCCCATTGGTAACAATCCCTCTCCTAGCTTGTCAATTAATTCTCATATAACTAGGCAACCCAAAATTGCAACTTGTGCTAGAAAGGTAATGAGTTTACCTGGTGCTAACACAAAGGACTTTTGGGTTCCTAGATCCTTGTTGACTAACCATGATGGACCCATCAAACGATGGGTACCAAAATATGCTTGACAAGCTTTGCAGGAGAAGGAGAAGATGTGAAGCTTTGGGGTGCTTGAGAGAGTCAATTTAATTCTTGTTAACTCAAGCTATCAATCTTCAATGATCTATATCCATGATTGACCCAAAGTTATTCTTCAAATTACTATGTCTTAAACTCATATCATCTCGAGGAAGACATTGATGTTGTAGGAAATAAAAGAATTATCTTGTGTGAAAAATCAAGGCCTACAACATGGAGGAAAGTTAAAGGATGGTAACTTCTATGCTTTTAAGTGCAAGTATTTTAAATTATCATTTCTTATGTGTCTTGTGTAGTCACATAGAAATGTGTAGCACTTCAAATGTCTTTAAATTTATATTACCATTCTTTGAAGAATTTCCTCTCATATGGTAGATTGCATACTCATCATTTCCATCCTATTGCAATCTACATGCTTTAAATTATTGCAAGTCTCATGGCATGTTTTTTCGCTAGTCATTCTATTATTGCCATGATTCTAGATATAGAGAGATATTTCAAGTTCTTAAAAAGAATAAGGTGTCATGTAAGGAATTCAAATCCTTAGGACACTTATAAAAGGAAAAATTCTCTCTATAACTAGAATAGTGAGACTAATGCTTTTATCTAAGTATCCTAAGTAGTCTCACTTATAGAGAATAAGTTTCTCTTTGGAAATGCGTAATCTAACATGAAAAGAAAAATCAATCCAATGATTTATGATGTATTTCTACTTGCGTTAATTGGATATGATTCTTTCACATTTATTGCTTTCCATATTATGAATTAGATTTATTCTCATAATCTTAAAGGATTATTTATGCTTGTTTTATGAGTTAAAATTGAGCATAACATCATCTATGGATAATCTAGTTCATCCTATGAAGTTTCCATGTTTTAGTAATCTATGTTTTCATTCATTATCAAATTAATTACGAAAAGGGAAACTAGTGCTTGTGCTACTAATGACATATCTCTTGAGCTTACTTATGGAAATCTACAAGAGAGTAAGTGCATGTTTAAAGCCACAAGCCTCAAGGGTTGCTCTTCACCCAAAGGAAGTAAGGTAAAAACAAAGGTATGAGAACTCATCTTCTTAATCAAATTTAGTTCCCATCGCAATGGCCATTTAATCTAAATTATCATATTCCACCCATGTGAGGAATAGATTCTTTATTGGACTTAAGTCAGCTAGATGTGCATTCAATCTCATTCTCATAAATGTACTTGTCCATTAAAATCTAATTTATGCCTTTGCTATATATGTTCTCATATTGATTTGTGTCTAAGTGATGATTAATGAATTCAATATGAAGAAGTAAATTTCCTATGATTAATCAAAATGCTTAAAGGATGCATATTGTTATGCTCTAACGTTAAGGAATTTACTTCATATGTGAAACATGGATGATGAATTGTGTTTATTTCCTATCTAAAGAAATCATCCTTCATTATATACTCCCTTGTGTTATTAACATCCTTCTTGAGTATTTTAAATAAGTTTGGAAGGAAAAAGAAGCTACTGCAAAGGGAGGACTCTCATATGAAAGAGGAGGACATCAAGAAACAACACCACCTACTTCTTCAAAACAATCAATGGTGTGGTTGTAAGCATTCTAAACCTTTTTCATTGTGAGAATACCAGGCCTAAGTTGTTTATTGCAAAGTTTATGAGCCTTGATCAAGATGTATAATCCTTCTCCCTATTTGTCTTTAAAGTAAATGCATCCAATTCATTCAAATTCTTGATGCATATCTTTAGGGGGAGTCTCTTTCTATATCTTGATTATGTTGAGACTATCACTTTATGTTGGTAATTACATATAGTCTCTTGCATGAGAATGAATTTCTCACGATGTATGCTACTATTTTTCAAATTCTTATCTTTCACTCTAAAGTAGCATATTTGCTGGATTCTCCTACTCTAAGCTTAATTGATAATCTGATGTGTATGTTGTTCTTTTGATCACATCTGTTATTTGTTTGATCATTGGATGACTTCAATTAACAATCATGTTTATTAGTGCCGTATATATTCTCAATCGATATCTCTCTTGATATGCACTAAGTTAAAAGGAGAATTCATGATACATTTATGCAATTTATGATCCATTTGATATATGCTAACAATAACTTGGAAAAGGATCACTAGTTGTAGAACTCTCTCTTGTGCAAAACATTTCCATATATTGTCATTGAGTATAGGTCTTAAGCATCTAAGTCTAAGGACAAAGCACAATGTAGAGAGCGTCTCTATGTGAAGGTACAAAAGGGTAAAACTACTTCATCTCATTTATACATGTACCTAAATCTTCCTTTTCTATATGTTCCTTGCATATCTTGTATAAAAGGAAGAGAAAGCATGTCCATGCATTATCCCTGCTTCATACCTAGTTTAACCTCTTAAAATTTTACTCCTGCATTAATGCATCTTTGCTTAAACTAGATGAAGTGATTTTATTGTCAAAGAGCTTAAAGCTTAACCTTGTAACGAGGATAAGCTACCTTTGTTCCAAAGGTGGATGGTCCTTAAGCCTCTTTGAAATCCTTAAGGGAGATGCTTAAATTGTTCATAACATGCTTTCATAAGTGCATAAACTGTCATGAGCATCACACTTATACTATGACACAAATGCACTTCACATTCTCTATGACATAGAATTGTTCTCAGTAACCTAATTATGTGCAACTGGCATTTAAGGCCAAAATATGTTTCCATCTCAATGCATATATTTAGGGGGAGCAATCTATGTTATATAGAACTATGATCATGCTTAATTTGATATATCCTTTGATCATATCTCTTTTATGTCTATGTCTAATGCGTTTTCAAGAATATTCTCATGCTTAGTCATAGAATTGAAAGGGAAATGGAGTATTCGGCAAAGACGACACTTCCACTCAACTCCTTCGGTATTATCCACTCTTTGTCGGTATTCCGCATGATTCTTCACTGTGGTATAATCTTCACTCACATATTCTTTACCAAAGGGGGAGAAAGTATTAAAAGGGCTTATATTTCACTCAAGCATCCGTTTTTGGCGATTCATGCCAAAGGGGGAGAGAGTATTAGCCCAAAGCAAAAAGACCACACCACCACCAATTTCAAAAAATGTAGTCTTTTAATTGATGTTAGAAGAAGTTTTTCAATTGGTATCTTATTTTGATGTTTTTTGAAACTCCTTTTGATGTTAAAAGAAGTTTTCAATTGGTATCTTATTTTGATATAATTTCAAATTGGTATACCCTCTTCAAAATTAATATCTAAAACCCTCTTGAACACTAAGAGGAGGATTTCATTAAAGGGGAGTTTTGTTTAGTCAAAGGAAAAGCATTTGAACCAGGGGGAGAAAATTTCAAAACTTGAAAATGCTTCTCAAAATCTTATTCATTTACCTTTGACTATTTGCAAAAGAACTTTGAAAAGAATTTCCAAAACATTTTGCAAAACAAAACATGTGGTGCAAGCGTGGTCCAAAATTTTTAAGAAGAAAAACTATCCATGCATATCTATTGAAATAAGTATATTGGTTTAACTCCAAGCAACCTTTGCACTTATTTTATGCAAACTAGTTCAATTCTGCACTCATATATTTGCTTTGATTTGTGTTGGCATCAATCACCAAAAAGGGGGAGATTGAAAGGGAAATAGGCTTTAAACCTTTTTTCTAAATGTTTTTAGTGGTTGAAATGCCCAACACAAATAATTGGACTAACTAGTTTGCTCTAGAGTTTATGCTCCACAGGTGCCAAAGGTTTAACTCAAAGCCAATACAAAGATTAAAAAGGGTTCAAGAAGAAAGGAGCAAAGGAAACCGAAGTGCTCCCTGGTCTGGCGCACCGGACTATCCGGTGTGCCACCGGACAGTGTCCGGTGCACCACCGGACAATGTCCGGTGCACCAGGGAAGATCAACTTCAAACTCTTCACCTTCGGGTTTCCTATGCGCATCTCCGCTATAATTCACCGGACTGTCCGGTGTACCACCGGACTGTCCGGTGCGCCAATGGAGCAACGGTCATCTGCGCAACGGTCGACTCTGCAAAGCAAACAGTGCAAATCTGATGTCAGAGCAGCGGTCAGAGGGGCACCGGACTGTCCGGTGCCACATGAGGACAAAGCCTCCAATGGTCGACCAGCTCCAAGCCCTATCGGGAGGATGACGTGGCGGCGCACCGGACACTGTCCGGTGCGCCCATCGCCAGCACTCTTCTCCAACGGCTACAAATTGGTTGGTGGCTATAAATACCACCCCAACCGGCCACTTCAAAGAGAGGGAGCCCAAGCAACATTCCAAGTCATCTAGTTGACATACTCAAGCCCTCCCAACCACATATATTCATTGATCCATCCTATACACAAGATTTAGACCACTACAACCCACACAAGTGCCATAAAAGCGAGAGCAAGCAAAAGAAAGCCTCTCGTGTGATTTAGCTCTAGTGCCTTGTGAGATTCATTGAGAGATAGTGTGTACTACTTCTTTGTGTTCATTTGCGCGTGGAGTTTTGACTCCCATTGAACTTCCTCCAAAGTTTTGGAGGCTTGTAAAGCTAGCAAGAGACACCAAAGAGTGTGGTGATCCTTGTGGGGTCTTAAGTGATCCTTGAGAAGAAGAAGAGCTCTCCGGTCTTTGGTGATCGGTGGAGAAAGAGGGAAAGGGTTGAAAGAGACCCGTCCACAGTGGACTCCTCAACGGGGACTAGGCCTTCGAGGGCCGAACCTCGGTAAAACAAATCACTCGTGTCTCGTGTGCTTATTGCTTGTGATTTGTTTGTTCTTTCCTTTTCTAAGTTTTTTCTTGCACTATTCTTTGCTAATACTATTTGGTGTTGCTTTCATTTAGTGAAACAACACCTTGCAAGAAAGAACTTGTGATATTACTCTTCTTATCTAAGCCCTCTTGCTTTATTCTCATAGACTTATTAGTTGTATTGTTTTATCAATTCCGCATTATTTGAAAGCAATACTCTTTTCATACAAGGACTTAGTTTTTATACCCCGATTATTGTATATCTTGTTCTAACCACTAATCAAGGGATCTAGTTGGAGGATAAAGTTTTAATTTTCAGGTTTTGCCTATTCACCCCCCCTCTAGGCGACTTTCAATCTTTCTCCTCCCTCTTGGACGTTTTGATCCTTTCAAGTTGGTTTTTACCTTAATGGGTTGTAAATGGCTCCTTGAAGAAAAGATGATGTCCTACACGATATCTTTCGAGGAACACACATATATGAGTTTTTGGGTGATGTCTGAATACTTATGAAAGATTATGGAGTTTGACTTATATGCTCTAATTAGAGGGTGTGCTTTTGGCAATGCAACCTAGTGCCAGTAAAGAGCTTAGGTAAAACTTATTTTGCACAAAATTGCAAAAGAAGTAAAAGTCGATACAGATTAAAACCAAGCAAATAGGTCACCAAATTAGCCTTAAATGTGTCGACGCCCCCTGAAGCAATCAAGGATCATCGAGTCCCTTCGGACGCATTCTAGGGCTATCCTGAGACTCTCCAGTACTATCAAGGCCTTCTAGAGGCGTCAAGTCTGTCAGGGCCTTCTGGTGCTATGGAGGCCTTTCAAGGGCATAGTGGTCTTCTTGGACATCAAGGCCATATAGGTCCCTTCGGGGTCGTCAAAGCCCTCCGGGGTAGGGATGGCAACGAGTACATACCCGTTGGATAGTACCATTCTATACTCTAACCATCAAAACAATTCTAACCGTCGGGTTACCCACACAGGTATACTCGTACCCGCACGGGTGATAATTTTACCCGTCGGATAATCCGTACCCGCTAGAAAAGTCTTAAGTTCCAATATACTAATCACTCAAAATATTAAATAAACATAGAAAACAAGTTTAACTTCACATATAACAAATCATAAATCATATGATTACATAACTTGGTAGCTAGATAAATGATAGCTAGAGAATAATTTTATTTTAGCTAAAATAGGCTCTATTAAATTATTATAATGGTATTGATGCGGGTATATTTTACCATGGTTAGTCGGATATAGGTAAAGGCAATATCAACCCATACCGCTCTATCCAACGGATAAAACTTATTGGCAACTTATTGGCTATTAATATAGCTACAGGTAGAGAAATTATCCTGTACCTGCCTTCATATAAGATAAAACCGAAATTATCCCGTGCCTGCCTTCTATAAGATAAAACCCGTCAGATATTAAGCACACATTGCCATCACTACTACAGGGTATCGGGGTCCTGTGAGGAGTACTGAAACTTGGACATCGAGGACCGTCAGGGGCGTTGTGGCCATTATTAAGTTTGTGGATACGTGTGGGTTGGTGTGTTTGCCACCCGGGATAGTTTGCTGTATATACCGTGGCACATGTTTGGTAAAAATTACTAATATATGCAGCAAACTCTATATAATAAATTATGTATACATGAATTCTTTCTAAAAGTGTGGAGCCGAGAACTCCAACCAACGGCAAAGAGCAGCTGCAGAACACTTGTTTGGTTGCAGACTTCAACCAACGGCAAAGAGCAGCTGCAGAACACTTGTTTGGTTGCAGACTTCAGACTTTTCCTTGGAGAGGAGAGCTGCTGGCGGCAAGTGGCGAGAAGCCGTTGCCGTGATCCGAGGGTGGGTGGACGTGATGTCAATTCTTCAGCTTAGCTCTCTAGTCCTCTGATCTTCTCAAAGCACCTCTCTACAGACTGGATGATCTCTGCCGTGATACGATCACCTGCAGCCAGCTTGTATTGCTCAAATTTCGCTTCATCGCACTCCAGTGCAGCTTTCTTGCAAGCCCTGATGCTTCCTAGAGAGATAGAAAAAAAGTGGAGCCGTGGCCAGTTCAGACATAAAGAAAAAAGAGCAACCCATGTCAAGGATCCAACATGTCAAAAGCGCTACATTGTATAGAATATGAAGCTGACCGACCAAATTGACATGTAGGCAGGAATACTTTAAGCAGGAAAATAACTGGCACAACTATGTTTTGTGTTCTAAGGAGAAATGTAGTTCCAGAAAGCTAAAAAATATTAGGGAATCAGAACGAATCCAAGTGATAAATCTATAGCTTTCTACTATAGCAGTAGCTCCTACGCACCTCCATCATAGATGGCAGAAATGTTGCACCGGAAGTTCAGTAAATTACTCAAAAACAGCAAAACGCCCCACACGAAGATTATTAGCACTCGTTAACTTTGACCGTTATGAGAGATGACATAAATGAATCCTTTCTAAATCAAAGTCCCATCTGTCAAATTACTACTACTTCAGCAAGAAGACAGAATTAACTACAGAAATAGGTTGTTTTTGGAATGTTCGCCGTGCACCAAAGTAAGCGCCAGTTTGATTGAAAACAACCAAGTAAAAAGGCAATGCAATAACATTGTTCTATACCATCATCCAGAGTCTGAGCCACTTACCACTCATGTCGAGCAAGTTGAACGAAACGGGGATCTTCCCAATGCACCGCACCATCGTCATAGCAGCCCAAACTTTCTGGTGGTCTTCGCGAGACACGCGGACGATGCAGAGCTTCGTTACAGGATTAACATACTTAACTGAAATTTTTGCAGAGCGTATAAGTGCTTTTATATTAAAAAAAAGCCAGCGGTAGACATAGTACAGCAAACACTGGTATAAGATTAAAAGGGTTTCAGAAGTAATTGCTGGTGGTACCTTGCAATGACCCAAGAGATCCAGCTAGGCCACACTCCCCAAAGTTGAGCTGAATGCTGTCTTTTATAACTTTTGTTATATTAAATTGGGTCAGGATTACAGGGTCCTGTTCACCTCTACCTGCATCTATAAAGATCTCCACCACCATGTACCTATTCTTGAAATGGACCATGGTGACTACACACTTCCTTTACTGCAGAGCTCCTGCATCCAGATGAAAGACTAGTCAATACTTTTAAGAAATGTAAGTAACTGAAGCAACATCTTATTGTCCAAATCACATTTTCCAAGATACAAAAAAATGGGGTGGGATGGGGACTGGGGAAGGCAGTAATGTAAAAAATCATTCATCTAGAAGGTATGCCTAAGAGAATGACACAATTCAGCAAGGGTAGGGGGAAAGTGGGAATGACTCATAGAGACCAAGCTGTTGACAAATCAAGAAACAATGACTGGTAGTTGTCATCAGTCATCACACTCAATTCGATATTGATGTGGGATATTGAACAACATGGGTAGTGCACATCCATGTAATATGTGCAAAATAATTCAGCTAAAGAAACTATGACAAAGAAAGTAATGGCTAACTGAGTTGCAGGCTATTCAATTGTATTACTGAGACAGTCAATTAGTGAACAGTTCCTAGTGAAACTGATCAAACCTGCTCAAGCATTTGCTGGCTTTGTACCTATACGACAAACCAAAGGTGTTCAAATTTTGTTTATTGGATATCCCTTAAAGGCACCCATATCCAGAGTTAAGATGCTCTGGTCAAGTACTAAGTTTATCCCAACAAAAAATAATCCAGTCTCCAACTAAAGAAACGAAGCATGGAGATAGACAAATGTGTAAGCTGCTGACAGGATATCCTTAAATCATATGAAGGTATATCTATCTGATGCGAACACATTAAGAGGATGAAATAGAACACTACTAATCCCCGAACAACATCGATAGCTAGCACTAGCAAAACAGTAATCAGATATCACGAGAAGGGCAGGTGATATCGAGCCAGACGGTGCGTGGAGATAGGTGGCAGATGACATCTATATGTTTTCATTGCAGTAAATATATTCAACTTGTTTATTCAAATTTAAGAATCTAGACACAAAACTCCTGAACTCGCTGCAGTGGTTCAGATGCAGAAATATAAACAAACCAGATTTAAGAATTTTAGATCTCTCGGGTTAGGGTTTACCTAACCCTAAATCTAGGGTTTCGGCCACTGAGAGACTTGGTCTCGGCCACACCCATGGAAACCGAGAGAGCAAAACACACCGTTATTTTAGGGTTAGGGTTTAATAACCTAACCCTATCAGTTCAACCATCAACAGAGACGGTGCACAGGGCTCAGGATCCAACGATCCACGACCAAGAAATAGTCAATATGTAATAGAAATACAGATCGGATGACGGTTTTTGAACCATAACTGAAATATTCCCAAAATTGGGACTGAATCAAAAGTGCACAGATGCACTGCCCGATTCACAACAGAAAAAAACGCAACTGGAACCTGGATCTACGCATGAGAGACTCCAAAAACTCGACCCAATATTACATCTCATCCATTTCATACATGCATTCATCACGGTAAAGGGGTTCGAGTTAATGGAGTTAGATCCGGATACTAGAGTCAAGAAACAGCCACAGTTGGCCGGCCTTTATACCTCAACTTGTAGCTGTGCTGGACAACCGACGGACCCGACCGACGGAAGTGCGCCCACCCGCAGGGACGCACTCGCCGGCGGTGAGGCCCACGACGCCCTCCTTAGTCGGCCAGGCTGGCCGAGCGTCCACGGCTCGCCAGTGAGCTGTATGTTGGCCGCAGACAAGAGAGCACGTAAAAAAAAACACTCACAGAGAGAGGAGAAATCGTGCTCGCTGGTGAGGCTAGGCGGCGGCTGATTTTTTTAGCCGTTAGCCGAGGCAATGAAGCCAAACGAAGCTGTTTGCCAAGCGACGAAAAAAAAGAACAAAATAGAGAGAGGGGAGTCGGACTGGAGCTGGCGGGCAGTGTTTTGTGCGGCTAGAACAGAAGTGAGCTAGTGTAGACGCGTGAACAGTAACTCGTCGATTCCTTACCGTTGATCTCCATCCAACGGTGCTAAGTTAACGTGGGGAGCCCCTATACGCGCGCATGGGCCAAATACGCGGTTTAGGCCCAGGCGCGCCACCAGCTCCCCTAGGCAGAACGAGTGGGCTGTTTTCAGCGACCTGGGCCCAGGTTACGGCCCAGGCGTGTCCCCTGCTTCCCTCCCGTAGGCCGGCCGGCCGGCCAAGTGGGCCAATTTTTGGGCCGCCTGTGGTCGCACCAAGTGGCGAGGCCACTTTCTTTTCCAGCGAATTTTTAATTATTTTATTTATTTCCTGGAATTAGTGAACAGAAAAGAAACCAGAGAAAATAGTAATATATATACAGAAAATTATAGAAACATTTTTTATCAGATGTAGAAAATTGCAGAGATATTTATGTACTATTTTATTCCGCTACGTACTTCGGTATTTTATTAATATTTTATGCAATTTATAGTGAATTATGAAACTAACGTATACTAATTATTGTTTAAATTGCATATAATTCAGAAAATTTGTGGTAATTAAATATTTTAACCAACGTTAGATATTGTTACCATATTTTGAACAGAAGTATATATATTCTAGATCATCCAACGATGGTTTTAGAATTTTAGAACCAGATTATTATTTGTTTTTCTATGCATTATTGTTTATTATGAAGCCTACGTGGATTAATTCTCATTAAGTGCATAGAAATTCAGAAATGTTTTTGTGGAGACTGAATATTTTGACCAACGTCGAATATTGTTGCCACATTTTATACAATAATTAAGTTTTCTATATCATCCAATGATGTTTTCTATATTTTTTGACCAACGTTGAATATTTAATTCATGCAAGTTATATGTTTCAGTATTTACTTTAGATATCCTAAATATTTTCTGTTTTACTTTGCAAAAGTGCACATTTTGGCTACTAGTTGGTTAGACAAGATAGATTAAACCGCTACGTGGCGCTGCCAAGTTTATTGACTTTTAGTATTATGTTGTTAAAGAGTAGATTCAAGATCAAACCATAAAAGATGAGCATAACAGAAGATAACAGATGCTAGCGGATCCACTCACAAAAAAGGTCTTCCACCCAACGTGTTAAGACAACACGTAGCCGGCATGGGTTTAAGGGAGTGCCTATGATCTTGAATCAAAGGGGCTACAGATTGCAACCAAATAAAGTTTTTTTTGTTCTAAAGCAGGTGAGCATGTTGTAGTCAATGAGTGCGATGATACTTAATCGGTCATTGTCATGCATTGATCTCTATGTGTAAACTTGTCAAGGGATGGAATCCAGAAAAGTTGAGAATAAGGAATGTAGAGAACAAAGGGGAGATTGTTGGGTGTGTCCTCTACAGCTGGTCATCAGTGATCGGATTAGGCTAAACCCAACTATCTATCTCTTTAAATGGGCCCTTGATTGGGAGGGCCCACGCTAACCTCGGTTGGAGCCCCCAGGCACACGACGCTATAAATATAGAACTAAGGGGTCGTAGGAAAAACTAACACTAGTACCTTGCCCCAAAACCCTAGTCCCTAGAGGGCCCCCATCGCCTAGGCGTCGGAGTGTCTGGAAATGCGATAACCTACAATGGCTCGGATCCCGATGCCTGCTGCTTCTCTGCAGGGAAACAATATGAAGATAGCAATAACAACAACAACAACAACAACAAGGTGTGTTTCCTCATTTCTCTCAGTAGATCAGATCTACTCGTCATTGAGGTTTTACTTTCAGTTACAGACTGGTATTCTAGGGACTTAGAAATCGATCTTAGGCAGTATAGATTCAAACACGACTCAGTGGGGTTGCATGCTAGCGACCGCCGCCGCGCTCGCCTTGGCTGTCTCCACGGAGAGGAGGAGGTCGACCCCGTGAGACGTCGGGGGGCGCGAGCTGAGGAGGTGATTTGCTTCTTTAGATCCGGAAGCTGTGACCAGTGAGACGTCGGGAGCGCGAGCTAAGGAGGCGCGATAAAGAGGAGGAGGCTACGATGGGTGGCAGCGAAGTTCGCGAGGGTGGTCTGCGCGAGGAAGAGGAGGGGGCTCTGATGGTTTGCGCAAGGAAGAGGAGGGAGCTCCGGTGGGTGGCGGCAGCTTCGAGAGGGAGTGTAAGTGCAATCAACCCTAATTGAGGGTTTTGGTGATTAAATGACAAAACAAACAGAGATTCTAACAAGTTTGCTCCTAGCATGTACACAGTAATTCTACAGACAGGAGAAGCACAGGTCTTACGAGCATAAAAATAGAAAGCACAGCAGATTTAAAATTCCACATCAAATGGCGTGCTCCAAGTGCTTTGAAACAACGGCAGTACTCAGTTTATAATTCTTGAGTTATAGGAATCACCGTGCAATTAAGAGGGATCCGCAATGGTTAAGTAAGTTATGCAATGAGCTAAGTTCAAAACCCTTTGAAAACATCTTTGAGAACATTTTTCTAGATCATGAATGCCCTTGAGAAAGACCAATTTTACTTCCCACAAAAACTCTACCTTTGTCCTCCTCAAAACACTCAAAATTTGGTTTCAGCCCTAGAAACCGGTTCAACCGGTCCTGAAACCGGTTCAACCGGTTTTGGGACTGCTCCTCTGCCACCCCTGCTCTGACATGTCTGACAGTCAGAAGCTGTCAGAAAATGTCACTGCAGATCTTTTGGGAAAACCGGTTTAACCGGATTTTCCCCCTACTCAACCGGTTTTGAAATCGGTCGAGTCTCCGGCTGAGTAGCTTAGTAAACCGGGATCCCCCTGGTAGAAACCGGTTCAACCGGTCTGAAAACCGGTTCAACCGGTTTTTACTCCTTTTCTCCCAACGGCTGCCAGCTTTTGGGGATCCTTTATATACCCCCTCACACTCTCTCTCTTATTTACTTCTGCCTCTCCCATGAAATCTTGGCTGACCAAACTCTCAACAAGTGCATTCATTTCACCTTTTCACACCCGCAATCACATCTCCTTCAATCGCTTGAAGGATCCTTGGTGTGAGGTGAACTCGATCTAACACGCTGTCATTTTCATCTCGATTCTCCTATTCTCTTTGTTCTTGAGCTCGTTGCAAACTTAACCTTGTGTGGATTTGTTTCTCTTGGAACCTCGTGTTCCTTGACGGTTAGAGGTTGCTTGGGAGTCTCCAAATTTGTGGACGACCCCAAGAAGTTTGTATCACCCGCTCTTTGAGCATATTTGAGAAGAGATTGCCTTGACCTTTGTGGTCGGTTTGTGGAGGATTAGGGTTGGAAAAGACCCGGCCCTTTGTGGGCTCCTCAACGAGGAGTAGGACACCTTTGTGGTGGTTGTCGAACCTCGGGTTATATCGCGTGTTCTTGTGTGTTCTTGTTAAGCACTTTAAATTTGTTGGTTGGTTCATATTATCTATTCGAGTAGATCTTGCGTAGGGCAAGTCATTAGCAAAATCTTTCACTACTTCGCAATATTTGTTTATCTAAGTTGAGCAGGTTCAAACTTGTTCAGTTGTAAACAAAACCAACTGAACCGGTTTGCACCAGTGCAACTTTAATTTAACCTTTCTCGAAGTTTTTAGTGAAAAATTTCAGGTGTAGCCTATTCACCCCCCTCTAGGCTACTTTCAATTGGTATCAAAGCCTCGTACCTCATTTTGCGCTTAACCGCGTGAGGAAACGATTATGTCTACTCAACGGGACCATGTGGATCCTATCCTCGAGGATATTCCCGTCACATCCTCCGGTGAGGAAGTGGACCCCAAGGTCCTCGACCTCGCCATGAAGATTGCCAAGAGGATGTTCCTCAAGATGAAAGAGGAAGATGCTAAGAAAAAGGCCGAAGAAGAAGAATCAAGAAGAAAGGCCGAAGAAGACAAAGGTAAGGGAAAATTTGATTACAATGACGACCTAGTGGATCTTTTGGTGTCGAAGGTGTTGAGCAAGGTAAGTCTCAACACCGAAGGATCATCTACCAAAAGCAAAGGTAACGAATTTAGTAAAGTTCAATTCGATTACTCTAGAAATTTTATTCCCAACTTCTCTTCCGCCCCACTTGGAAAGTTACCAACTCTTAGTGAGTTGAACTATGACGAGTGGGCCGATAAGATGAAGTCGCATTTAATCGGTGTACATCCTAGTCTTTGGGAGATTGTTAATGTAGGTATGTATAAGCCCGCCCAAGGAGAAGAGATGACTCCGGAAATGATGCAAGAGGTTCATCGCAATGCTCAAGCGGTGAGTATAATTAAAGGAAGTCTTTGTCCGGAAGAATACCGGAAAGTTCAAGGAAGAGAAGATGCCCGTGACATTTGGAACATTCTTAAAATGTCACATGAAGGGGATCCCAAAGCTAAGAGACATAGAGTTGAAGCTTTGGAAAGTGAGCTTGCTAGATATGATTGGATCAAGGGTGAGTCACTTCAATCTCTCTTTGATCGATTGATGGTGTTAGTAAACAAGATAAGAGTACTTGGAAGTGAAGATTGGAGTGACTCCAAGGTCACAAGACTATTCATGAGAGCATACAAAGAAAAGGATAAGAGTCTAGCAAGGATGATAAGGGATCGTGATGACTATGAGGATATGATGCCTCATCAATTATTTGCAAAGATTCAACAACACGAGTCCGAAGAAGCCCCCATCAAGACAAGAGACTCTCATGCCTTGATCACAAATGAACAAGACAACCCCAAGAAGAGCAAAGACCACAAGGCAAAGAAAGTGGTCGAGACGTCAAGTGATGAAGATAGCTCAAGTGATGAAGACACAGCTATGTTCATCAAAACATTCAAGAAATTTGTAAGGAAAAATGACAAGTTTCAAAGTAAAGGAAAGAAGAGGGCATGCTATGGATGTGGCCAAACCGGTCATTTCATAGCGGATTGTCCTAACAAAAAGGAACAAGAAGCCAAGAAGGAATACAAGAAGGACAAATTCAAAAAGGGAGGCAAGACCAAGGGACATTTCAAGAAGAAGAAATATGGTCCAGCCCATATTGGTGAAGAATGGAACTCCGATGAAGAGAGTTCTAGCTCCGAAGAAGAGGAAGTGGTGGCAAATGTTGCCATCCAATCTACTTCAAGCTCGCAACTCTTCACCAACCTACAAGATGACTCCTACACTCCAACTTGCCTCATGGCAAAAGGAGATAAGGTAACTTTATTTAGTAATGATTTTCAAAATGATGATGATGATGAACAAATTGCTATGAAAAATAAAATGATTAAGGAATTTGGCTTAAATGGATATAATATTATCATCAAATTAATGGAGAAGCTAGATAAAAGAAAAGCAACTCTTGATGCTCAAGAAGACTTGCTTATCCTTGAAAAGGAATGAAACCTAGAGCTTCAAGGATTGCTACTCAATAAAGATGAAATGCTAGATGCCTTGACTAAGGAAGTATCTTTAGTCAAGACAACTATAGAGGATAAAGAAAAAGAAGTAATCAATATGAAAACCTCTATAGCTAATCTTGCAAATAAAAAGGATGCACTTGAATCAAGCATGTTAAGCTTGAATGTCCAAAATCAAGAACTTCAAGTGCAACTTGAAAATTGCAAGAACATCAATGCTTCATCTTTATTGATTGAATCTAAGTCTAGCTCCTCAAATAATACCTTTTGCAAACATTGTGCCAAATATCATGCTTCTTGTTGTCTAACTAACCATGCAAGGAAGAATAGCCCACAGGTGAAGGTCAAAGAAATATTGAAAAAATTTTCTAGCAATGATGGGTTAAATAAAATTGAACCCAAGTACAAGTCCCTAAAGCCCAACAATGGAAGAAGGGGACTTGGGTTCAACTCATCCAAGGAAAACCCTAGCACAGTGCATAAGGGGTGGAGATCCCCCAAGTTCATAGAGGGAACCACCCTATATGATGCCTTGGGGAGGATTCACTCCTCAAATGACAAGTCAACTCAAGTAAAGGTAAACTTGAGTTCCACAAAGAGTAAGATGAAGGAAGCGGCATCAACAAGTGGAGAAAAATTTAATGCTCCCATTTCTCACTCCTATCTTTGTGACTACATGTTGACTTGGGATTTAGGGAAATTAGTTGTTAAATATGTGGGTGCCTACACTAAAAGAAAAGTCATGAAAAGAAGTGTGTGGGTACCCAAGGCTATAACTAACACTGCAGGACCCAATTCAATTTGGGTACCTAAAAGCATAGCCTAAATTTGTTTTGCAGGTCTACTCCTCTGGTGGGTCAAGTTGGGTGCTTGACAGTGGATGCACAAATCACATGACCAAGGAGGAAGACATGTTCCATTCCTTGCAACTAACTCAAGAAGCACAAGAAATTGTGTTTGGAGATAGTGGCAAGAGTAAGGTGATTGGTATTGGTAAAATTCCTATCTCTGACCAACAATCACTTTCAAATGTTTTATTGGTAGATTCTTTAAGCTACAATTTGATGTCCGTTTCACAACTTTGTGGAATGGGTTATAATTGCTTATTTTCTGATGTGGATGTGAAGATCCTTAGAAGGGAGGATTCCTATGTTGCCTTTATAGGTCGCTTGAAGGGCAAACTCTATCTTGTTGATTTCACAACAAGTAGAGTGACGCCTGAGACTTGTTTAGTGGCAAAATCTGACAAGGGTTGGCTTTGGCATCGCCGGCTCGCTCATGTTGGCATGAGGAACTTGGCCAAACTTCAAAAGGATGGTCACATTATTGGACTAACAAATGTTGTGTTTGAGAAAGAGGGTTTGTGGCGCATGCCAAGCAGGAAAGCAACATGGAGTCCCACATCAATCAAAGAATGTGGTCACAACAAAAAGGCCATTGGAGCTTCTTCACATGGACCTCTTCGGACCTGTGGCTTACATCAACATTGGTGGTAGTAAGTATGGTTTAGTCATTGTTGATGATTTTTCTCGCTTCACCTAGGTTTTCTTTTTGAGTGATAAAGGTGAAACTCAAGAAATATTGAAGAAATTTATGAGGAGAGCTCAAAATGAGTTTGAGCTCAAAATCAAGAAAGTGAGAAGTGATAATGGGACGGAATTCAAGAACACAGGTGTCGAAGAATTTTTAGGCGAAGAAGGAATCAAACATGAGTTCTCGGTTCCTTACACTCCACAACAAAATGGTGTTGTGGAAAGAAAGAACCGAACTTTAATTGAAGCAGCTAGAACCATGTTGGATGAGTACAAGACACCTGACAACTTTTGGGCAGAGGCGGTCAACACCGCATGTCATGCAATCAACCGTCTCTATCTTCACAAGATCTACAAAAAGACTGCTTATGAGCTTCTCACTGGTAACAAACATAAAGTTGATTATTTTAAAGTTTTTGGTTGTAAGTGTTTTATTCTTAACAAGAAAGTCAAGAGCTCAAAGTTTGCTCCTAGAGTGGACGAGGGTTTCTTGCTTGGTTATGCATCAAATGCGCATGGATATCGCGTTTTCAACAATACCACCGGTCTTGTTGAAATAGCGATAGACGTGACATTTGATGAATCTAATGGCTCGCAAGGGCATGTTTCTAATGGCACTACAGGAAATGAAAAACTACCTTGTGAGGCAATAAAGAAACTTGCAATAGGTGAAGTGAGACCTCAAGAAAAGGATGATGAGGAAGGAACTTTGTGGATGACCAATGAGGTTGTTGATGTGGGTGCAAAGGTGGTGGATGACAAACCTTCCACCCAAGTAAACCCATCAACCTCAAGTCATCCAAATCTCGAAGAAAATCATCAACCCCAAAGGATGCCAACGGTGGTAGAAGATGAACATGAAAGTACTGATGGTGAAGTGGCTCTTGATCAAGTAGATGATGAGGAGGAACAAATTCAAAGACAACCATTAGTGCCTCATCCTCGAGTTCATCACATTATTCAAAGAGATCATCCTGTGGACAACATCCTGGGTAGCATCAGGAGAGGGGTAACAACTCGACCTCGTTTAGCAAATTTTTGTGAATTTTACTCGTTTGTTTCTTCTCTTGAGCCACTTAAGGTTGAAGAAGCGTTGGGTGATCCGGATTGGATAATTGCCATGCAAGAAGAATTGAACAACTTCACCCGGAATGAAGTCTGGTCCTTGGTTCCAAGACCCAAGCAAAATGTGATTGGGACAAAATGGGTCTTTAGGAACAAACAAGATGAGCATGGCGTGGTTACAAGAAATAAAGCACGATTGGTTGCCCAAGGCTACACTCAAGTGGAAGGACTTGATTTTGGTGAAACATATGCGCCAGTAGCAAGGTTAGAGTCAATTAGAATATTAATTGCCTATGCTACTAACCATGATTTCAAGTTATATCAAATGGACGTCAAGAGCGCGTTTCTAAATGGTCCACTACAAGAGAGGGTCTATGTGGAGCAACCGCCGGGCTTTGAAGATCCAAGGAAGCCAAATCATGTCTATCTACTTCACAAGGCACTCTACAGGCTTAAACAAGCCCCTAGAGCTTGGTATGATTGCCTTAAAGATTTTTTAATTAAGAATGGGTTTACAATAGGAAAAGCTGACTCTACATTATTTACTTGCAAAGTTGACAATGAATTATTTGTGTGCCAAATATATGTCGATGACATTATATTTGGTAGTACTAATGAAAAATTTTGTGAAGAGTTTAGCAAAGTAATGACGAACAGGTTTGAGATGTCTATGATGGGCCGAGCTTAAATACTTCCTGGGATTTCAAGTCATACAACTCAAGGAAGGTACTTTTCTATGCCAAACTAAATATACGCAAGATATGCTCAAGAAGTTTGGCATGGAAAAGGCAAAGCACGCCAAGACTCCAATGTCATCAAATGGACACCTCGACCTAAATGAAGAAGGTAAACCTGTAGATCAAAAGTTATATAGATCAATGATAGGATCTCTACTTTATTTGTGTGCATCTAGACCTGATATAATGTTGAGTGTTTGCATGTGTGCTCGCTTTCAAGCTAATCCTAAAGATTGCCATCTTGTTGCCGTTAAGAGAATTCTAAGATACTTAGTGCACACCCAAAATCTAGGCTTATGGTACCCTAAAGGCTCCTTTTTCGATTTGCTTGGCTACTCTGACTCAGATTATGCCGGTTGCAAAGTAGATCAAAAAAGCACTACTGGGACTTGCCAATTCCTTGGGCGGTCCTTAGTGTCATGGAGTTCTAAGAAACAAAATTGTGTTGCACTTTCCATTGCAGAAGCTGAGTACATAGCAGTTGGGGCATGTTGTGCACAGTTGTTATGGATGAAGCAAACCTTGAGAGATTTTGGTTGTGAGTTTAACAAGATTCCACTATTATGTGACAATGAGAGTGCCATAAAACTTGCAAAAAATCCAGTGCAACACTCTAGAACCAAACATATTGACATTAGACATCATTTCTTGAGAGACCACGAAGCCAAAGGAGATATCGAATTGTTTCATGTGAGCACCGAAAATCAACTAGCCGATATCTTCACAAAACCCCTTGATGAGACTAGGTTTTGCTTTCTTAGGAGTGAGCTAAATATCTTGGATTCTCGAAACGTGTCTTAAAAACTAAAATTTTGATCAAATTTGATGAATATAAATTGATTGTTTGCACAATATGTCATGAGAAATACTATTTGTTTCATTAAAATCACTCATGTCATATTTGCTAAGTGCTATTATAGCCTTTTCGGGCAATATCTAAAAACAGGTTGAGTGAATCGGCTGAGTAGGTCACTCAACCGGTTTTCCCCTGGTGGAAACCGGTTGAACCGGTATAAAAACCGGTTGAACCGGTTTTGACCACCTCCGCGTCCGTGCTGTCAGTCTGCGCCGCAGTCTGCGCTGTCAGTCTGCCATAAAATCCGCGCAGTCAATACCTTTTTCTGTGCGCTTTTATTGTGCAGTCTGACCAGAAACCGGTTGAACCGGTTTTAGAACCGGTTGAACCGGTTTTCTGTCTGTTGACCGGCCGACGCCTCCCCTATTTCTCTCCCCTTCCTCTCTTATCTTCTTCTCAGTTCCTTATCCTAGCCGTCGCCGCCTATTTTTTTTCTCTCTCTCCTCCACACTTTCACCACTCCAAAACCCACTTGTGCCATCCAATCTTTGGAAGTTTTGTTGGAAATCCGTTCATCTCGGCATTCTCCATCATCTCCCTTGATCTTGTTGGGATTTCTTGATTCAAACTTCAGATCGAGGTATTGTCATAGTTCATCTCTTTTTACTCAATCTCTCCTATTCTTGATTATCTTGTGTATCATTCGTTGGGTACATTTTAGTTTAAGTGCTTGCAACACTTAGATTATCTTCATTTGTCATGAACATTGTTTGAGTTTAGCGGTTAGATATTGTTCATTGTAGTTGAACCGCTCGCATTAACGGTTGAAGTGCATGCTCAATATCATACTCGTCTCTACTTAAACGTGTTTGTTAAGATCCTTGCTCATCATAGGTTCTATCTTCTCTTTTTAAGGATGGTGCGTCGGAGGAATCCTTCTATGGTTGAATCCGACTCCTCTGACGACCAAGAGATTCATGGAGATACTCCCCCACGCTCCAGATCCAAGCGTGGGCGAGGAAGTGGCAACGTCATGCAGGGTGGTGAGGCCTCTGGGTCTCATGGTGGTCGCGGTCGGACGGCCCGGAATCCATCCGGTCGGTCTCGACCTACGACAAATCCTCATGCATGGGAAGCAACAAGTGATGATGAGGGTGGGAAAGATGATGAGGTTGATCTTCCCCCTGCCCACGCCCCTGTTATTCGAGGTTTGGTCCTCCACCGGGCGGAGGCCCGTCGCGCTGGAAATGAGCCAGTGACTGATTTCACTGCCAGTGGAGGTTCTGCTCTTCTGCAGGACATCCGTTTCCAGAATCCTGCATTACGCATTCGTGATGCCAGGATTGATGGGAACCGTTTTTGGACGCTTCATCATGTGGATTTTTACAATTCTGTGATCCTCCCCAAGAAACATCAACCCATACTACATCAACACTATATCAACTGGGAAGAATGTGAGGCAATTGGGGACCCAGAGATGACACAGGCATTGAGGGCCTGTGAAAAAAAGAAGATGAAGGAGATAATGACATTCCAATATGATTGGAATGATGAAGTCATTGCCCAGTTTTACTCAACTCTGTGGGTCAAGCTGGCGGATGAGGAAAGTCCATACAACTATCCTTATCTTAACTTCTACATTGTCGTTGAAAGGGAATTAGGCTTACACCTAGTCCCTAAATAATTTTGGTGGTTGAATTGCCCAACACAAATATTGGACTAACTAGTTTGCTCTAGTGTATAAGTTTTACAGGTGCAAAAGGTTCACACTTAGCCAATAAAATGACCATGTGTTGGGTTCGACAAAAGAGCAAAGGGACAACCGAAGGCACCTCTGGTCTGGCGCACCGGACTGTCCGGTGTGCCACCGGACATGTCCGGTGCACCAGAGGACTCCAACTCCGAACTCTTCACTCTCGGAAATTTCCAAAGGCCACTCCACTATAATTCACCGGACTGTCCGGTGTACACCGGACATGTCCGATGCTCCAAGGAAGAGCGGCCTCAGGAACTCGCCAGTCTCGGGAATTCGCGAAGACGGCTCCGCTATAATTCACCGGACATGTCCGGTGTACACCGGACTGTCCGGTGCAACCTCGGGGCAACGGCTACTTCGCGCCAATGGTCACCTGCAGGCTCATTTAATGCGCGCCAGTCGCGCGCAGATGTCAGGCACGCGGAAGCAGGTGCACCGGACATCAAACAGTACATGTCCGGTGTGCACCGGACATCTAGGCGGGCCCAGGTGTCAGAACTCCAACGGTCAAATTGCAACGGGTTTGGTGACGTGGCTGTTGCACCGGACATGTCCGGTGTGCACCGGACTGTCCGGTGCGCCATCGAACAGACAGCCTCACTAAACGGCTAGTTTGGTGGTTGGGGCTATAAATACCCCCAACCACCCCACATTCAAGGCATCCAAGTTTTCCACTTCTCAACCACTTACAAGAGCTAGGCATTCAATTCTAGACACACCAAAGAGATCAAATCCTCTCCAATTCCACTCAAGCCTTTAGTGACTAGCGAGAGAGATTTGCCGTGTTCTTTTGAGCTCTTGCGCTTGGATCGCTTTCTTTCTTTCTCACTTGTTCTTGTGATCAAAACTCAATTGTAACCAAGGCAAGAGGCACCAATTGTGTGGTGGCCCTTGCGGGGAAGTTTTGTTCCCGTTTGATTGAGAAGAAGAAAAGCTCACTCGGTCCGAGGGACCGTTTGAGAGAGGGAAGGGTTGAAAGAGACCCGGCCTTTGTGGCCTCCTCAACGGGGAGTAGGTTTGCGAGAACCGAACCTCGGTAAAACAAATCCGCGTGTCTCACTCTTCATTTGCTTGCGATTTGTTTTGCGCCCTCTCTCGCGGACTCTATTATATTTCTAACGCTAACCCGGCTTGTAGTTGTGATTATTTTTGAGATTTTCAGTTTCGCCCTATTCACCCCCCTCTAGGCGACTTTCAATTGGTATCAGAACCCGGTGCTTCATTAGAGCCTAACCGCTCGAAGTGATGTCGGGAGATCACACCAAGAGGGAGATGGAAACCGGCGACAAGCCCACTACAAGCCAAGGGAGCACTTCATCGGAAGAGTCCCGCACCAAGAGGAGGGAGAAGAAGAAGGACTCCTCCAAACGGAAGGAGAAAAGATCTTCCTCTTCTCACCACAAAGAGAAGAAGGAAAAATCTTCTTCTCACAAGTCGCATCGGAAAGGCGACAAGCACAAGAGGATGAGGAAGGTGGTCTACTACGAGACCGACACTTCATCAACATCCACCTCCGACTCCGATGCACCATCCGTAACTTCTAAGCGCCAAGAGCGCAAGAAGTTTAGTAAGATCCCCTTACAATATCCCCATACATCTAGACATACTCCATTACTTTCCGTTCCATTAGGCAAACCGCCAACTTTTGATGGCGAAGATTATGCTAGGTGGAGTGATTTAATGAAATTTCATCTAACCTCACTCCACAAAAGTATATGGAATGTTGTTGAGTTTGGAGCACAGGTACCTTCTGTAGGGGATGAGGATTACGATACGGACGAAGTAGCCCAAATCGAGCACTTCAACTCCCAAGCCACAACCATTCTCCTCGCCTCTCTAAGCAAGGAGGAATACAACAAAGTGCAAGGGTTGAAGAATGCAAAGGAGATTTGGGACCTACTCAAGACGGCGCACGAGGGTGATGAACTCACCAAGATCACCAAGCGGGAAACGATCGAGGGGGAGCTCGGTCGCTTTCGTCTTCGCCAAGGGGAGGAGCCACAAGATATGTACAACCGGCTCAAAACCTTGGTGAACCAAGTGCGCAACCTCGGGAGCAAAAAGTGGGATGACCACGAGGTGGTTAAGGTTATTTTAAGAGCTCTTATCTTCCTTAACCCCACTCAAGTTCAATTAATTCGTGGTAATCCCAGATATCCACTAATGACCCCCGAGGAAGTTATCGGGAATTTTGTGAGCTTTGAATGCATGATTAAGGGCTCAAAGAAGATCAACGAGCTTGACGAACCTTCCACATCCGAGGCGCAACCGGTGGCCTTCAAGGCAACGGAGGAGAAAAAGGAGGAGTCTACACCAAGTAGACAACCAATTGACGCCTCCAAGCTCGACAATGAGGAGATGGCCTTAATCATCAAAAGCTTTCGGCAAATCCTCAAGCAACGGAAGGGGAAGGATTACAAATCCCGTTCCAAGAAGGTTTGCTACAAGTGTGGTAAGCCCGGTCATTTTATTGCAAAATGTCCTATGTCTAGTGACAGTGACAGGGGCAACGACAAGAAGGGAAAGAGGAGAGAGAAGAAGAAGTACTACAAGAAGAAGGGCGGCGATGCCCATGTTTGCCAAGAATGGGACTCCGACGAGAGCTCCACCGAGTCCTCCTCCGACGAGGACGCCGCCAACATCGCCGTCACCAAGGGACTCCTCTTCCCCAACGTCGGCCACAAGTGCCTCATGGCAAAGGACGGCAAAAGGAAGAAGGTTAAATCTAAATCCTCCACTAAATATGAATCTTCTAGTGATGATAATGCTAGTGGTGAGGAAGACAATTTGCTTACCCTTTTTGCCAATCTTAACATGGAACAAAAGGAAAAATTAAATGAATTGTTTAGTGCTATTCATGAAAAGGATGACCTTTTGGATTCCCAAGAGGATTTTCTAATTAAAGAAAACAAGAAACATGTTAAGATTAAAAATGCTTATGCTCTAGAAATAGAAAAATGTGACAAATTATCTAGTGAGCTAAGCACATGCCATGACACCATTAACAACCTTAGAAATGAAAATGCTAGATTAATTGCTAAGGTTGATTCTCATGTTTGTATTGACTCAATTCCCAATCTTAGAAATAATAATGATGATTTGCTTGCTAAGATTAAGGAATTGAATGATTCTCTTGCTAGCCTTAGAGTAGAAAATGAAAATTTGATTGCTAAGGCTAAAGATTTTGATGTTTGCAATTCTATTATTTCCGACCTTAGAACTAAGAATGATATGTTACATGCTAAGGTTGTTGAATTAAAATCCTGCGAGCCCTCTACATCTACTATTGAGCATGTGTCTATTTGTGATAGATGTAGAGATGTTGATATCAATGCTATTCATGATCACATGGTATTAATTAAGCAACAAAATGATCATATAGCAAAATTAGATGCTAAAATTGCCGAGCATAACTTAGAGAATGAAAAGTTTAAATTTGCTAGAAGTATGCTCTATAATGGGAGACGCCCTGGCATCAAGGATGGCATTGGCTTCCAAAGGGGAGACAATGTCAAACTTAGTGCCCCTCCTAAGAACTTGTCTAACTTTGTTAAGGGCAAGGCTCCCATGCCTCAGGATAACGAGGGTTACATTTTGTACCCTGCCGGCTATCCTGAGAGCAAAATTAGGAGAACTCATTCTAGGAAGTCTCACTCTGGCCCTAACCATGCTTTTATGTATAAGGGTGAGACATCTAGTTCTAGGCAACCAACCCGTGCCAAGTTGCCTAGAAAGAAAACTCCTAATGCATCAAATGATCATAGCATTTCATTTAAAACTTTTGATGCATCATATGTTTTAACTAACAAATCCGGCAAGGTAGTTGCCAAGATTGTTGGGGGCAAACACAAGGGATCAAAGACTTGTGTTTGGGTACCCAAAGTTCTTGTTTCTAATGCCAAAGGACCCAAAACCGTTTGGGTACCTAAAGTCAAGAACTAAAACTGTTTTGTAGGTTTATGCATCCGGGGGTTCAAGTTGGATACTCGACAGCGGGTGCACAAACCACATGACAGGGGAGAAAAAGATGTTCTCCTCATATGAGAAAAACTAAGATCCCCAACGAGCTATCACATTCGGGGATGGAAATCAAGGTTTGGTCAAAGGATTGGGTAAAATTGCTATATCACCTGACCATACTATTTCCAATGTTTTTCTTGTAGATTCCTTAGATTACAATTTGCTTTCCGTATCCCAATTATGTCAAATGGGCTACAACTGTCTATTTACTGATATGGGTGTTACTGTCTTTAGAAGAAGTGATGATTCAATAGCATTTAAGGGAGTGTTAGAGGGTCAGCTATACTTGGTAGATTTTGATAGAGCTGAACTCGACACTTACTTGATTGCTAAGACTAACTTGGGTTGGTTCTGGCACCGCCGACTGGCCCATGTTGGAATGAAGAATCTTCACAAGCTTCTAAAGGGAGAACACATTTTAGGACTAACCAATGTTCATTTTGAGAAAGACAAGATTTGTAGCGCATGCCAGACCGGGAAGCAAGTTGGCACACATCATCCACACAAGAACATCATGACTAGTGACAGGCCACTGGAGCTCCTACACATGGACCTATTCGGCCCGATCGCTTACATAAGCATCGGCGGGAGTAAGTACTGTCTAGTTATTGTGGATGATTATTCTCGCTTCACTTGGGTGTTCTTTTTGCAGGACAAATCTCATACCCAAGAGACCTTAAAGGGATTCTTGAGACGGGCTCAAAATGAGTTCGGCTTAAGGATCAAGAAAATTAGAAGCGACAATGGAACGGAGTTCAAGAATTCTCAAATTGAAGGCTTCCTTGAGGAGGAGGGCATCAAGCATGAGTTCTCTTCTCCCTACACTCCACAACAAAATGGTGTAGTGGAGAGGAAGAATCGAACTCTATTGGACATGGCAAGAACCATGCTTGATGAGTACAAGACACCGGATCGGTTTTGGGCCGAAGCGGTCAACACCGCTTGCTACGCCATCAACCGGTTATATCTTCACCGAATCCTCAAGAAGACATCCTATGAACTCCTAATCGGTAAAAAGCCCAATATTTCATATTTTAGAGTTTTTGGTAGCAAATGCTTTATTCTTGTTAAGAGAGGTAGAAAATCTAAATTTGCTCCTAAAACTGTAGAAGGCTTTTTGCTAGGATATGACTCAAACACAAGGGCATATAGAGTCTTTAACAAGTCCTCAGGACTTGTTGAAGTTTCTTGTGACGTTGTGTTTGATGAGACTAACGGCTCTCAAGTAGAGCAAGTTGATCTTGATGAGACAGGTGAAGAACAGGCTCCGTGCATCGCTCTAAGGAACATGTCCATTGGGGATGTGTGTCCTAAGGAATCCGAAGAGCCTCCAAATGCACAAGATCAACCATCCTCCTCCATGCAAGCATCTCCACCAACTCAAATTGAGGATGAGGCTCAAGATGTTGAACAAGAAGATCAAGAAGATGAGCCACCTCAAAATGACGGCAACGATCAAGGGGGAGATGCAAATGATGAAGACAAGGAGGATGAACAACCAAGGCCGCCACACCCAAGAGTCCACCAAGCAATACAACGAGATCACCCCGTCGACACCATCCTCGGCGACATTCATAAGGGGGTAACCACTCGATCTCGTGTTGCACATTTTTGTGAACATTACTCTTTTGTTTCCTCTATTGAGCCACACAGGGTAGAGGAAGCACTACAAGATTCGGATTGGGTGGTGGCGATGCAAGAGGAGCTCAACAACTTCACAAGGAACGAGGTATGGCACCTAGTTCCACGTCCTAACCAAAATGTTGTAGGAACCAAGTGGGTCTTCCGCAACAAGCAAGATGAGCATGGTGTGGTGACTAGGAACAAAGCTCGACTCGTGGCCAAGGGGTATTCACAAGTCGAAGGTTTGGATTTTGGTGAAACCTATGCACCCGTAGCTAGGCTTGAGTCAATTCGCATATTATTGGCCTATGCTACTTACCATGGCTTCAAGCTTTATCAAATGGACGTGAAAAGTGCCTTCCTCAATGGACCAATCAAGGAGGAGGTCTATGTTGAGCAACCTCCCGGCTTTGAAGACAGTGAGTACCCTAACCATGTTTATAGGCTCTCTAAGGCGCTTTATGGGCTCAAGCAAGCCCCAAGAGCATGGTATGAATGCCTTAGAGATTTCCTTATTGCAAATGTCTTCAAAGTCGGCAAGGCCGATCCTACTTTATTCACTAAAACTCTTAACAATGATTTGTTCGTATGCCAAATCTATGTTGATGATATTATATTTGGGTCTACTAATGAATCTACATGTGAAGAATTTAGTAGGATCATGACACAGAAATTCGAGATGTCTATGATGGGGGAGTTGAAATATTTTCTAGGCTTCCAAGTCAAGCAACTCCAAGAGGGCACTTTCATTAGCCAAACGAAGTATACTCAAGACATTCTGAGCAAGTTTGGAATGAAGGATGCCAAGCCCATCAAGACTCCCATGGGAACAAATGGGCATCTCGACCTCGACACGGGAGGTAAGTCCGTGGATCAAAAGGTATACCGATCGATGATTGGTTCATTGCTTTATTTATGTGCATCTCGACCGGACATTATGCTTTCCGTATGCATGTGTGCAAGATTTCAAGCCGACCCTAAGGAATCACACCTTACGGACGTAAAACAAATCTTGAGATATTTGGCTTATACTCCTAAGTTTGGGCTTTGGTACCCTCGGGGATCCACATTTGATTTGATTGGTTATTCGGATGCCGATTGGGCGGGGTGTAAGATTAATAGGAAGAGCACATCGGGGACTTGCCAGTTCTTGGGAAGGTCCTTGGTGTCTTGGGCTTCAAAGAAGCAAAATTCGGTCGCTCTTTCTACCGCCGAAGCCGAGTATATTGCCGCAGGCCACTGTTGCGCACAATTGCTTTGGATGAGGCAAACCCTGCGGGACTACGGTTACAAACTAACCAAAGTTCCCCTTCTATGTGATAATGAGAGTGCAATCCGCATGGCGGATAATCCCGTTGAGCATAGCCGCACTAAACACATAGCCATTCGGTATCATTTTCTTCGGGATCACCAACAAAAGGGGGATATCGAGATTTCATACATTAACACTAAAGATCAATTAGCCGATATCTTTACCAAGCCACTTGATGAACAATCTTTTACCAGACTTAGGCATGAGCTTAATATTCTAGATTCTAGGAATTTCTTTTGCTAATTTACACACATAGCACACAAGTATACCTTTGATCATATCTCTTCTATATATGCTATGACTAATGTGTTTTCAAGTGTATTTCAAACCAAGTCATAGGTATATTGAAAGGGAATTGGAGTCTTCGGCGAAGACAAAGGCTTCCACTCCACTCTACTACTCATCCTTCGCCGTCGCTCCGCATCACTCTCCAACGTTGGTATAATCTTCACTCATTTATTTTATGACCAAAGGAGGAGAAAGTACTTCATTGGGCTCTAATGATTCCGTTTTTGGCGATTCATGCCAAAGGGGGAGAAAATATGAGCCCAAAGCAAAAGGACCGCACCACCACCCTAATTTTAAAATTAATGATTTTCAACTGGTAAATTTCAAAATTAGTATCTCTTTGTGTTCTAAAGGGGGAGCAAGTAGTATTTTCAAAATTGATGTCTTAAAACCCTCTTGAACACTAAGGGGAGACTTTATTTGAGGGGGAGTTTTGTTTAGTCAAAGGAAAAGCATTTGGAACAAAGGAAGAAAATTTCAAAACTTGAAAATGCTTTGCAAAATCTTATTCATTTACCTTTGACTATCTTGCAAAAGGACTTTGAAAAGAATTTACAAAAGAGTTTGCAAAAACAAAACTTATGGTGCAAATATGGTCCAATATGTCAAAAACAAAGAAAACAATCCATGCGCATCATGTAAGTATTTATATTGGCTCAATTCCAAGCAACCTTTGCACTTACATTATGCAAACTAGTTCAATTATGCACTTCTATATTTGCTTTGGTTTGTGTTGGCATCAATCACCAAAAAGGGGGAGATTGAAAGGGAATTAGGCTTACACCTAGTCCCTAAATAATTTTGGTGGTTGAATTTCCCAACACAAATATTGGACTAACTAGTTTGCTCTAGTGTATAAGTTTTACAGGTGCAAAAGGTTCACACTTAGCCAATAAAATGACCATGTGTTGGGTTCGACAAAAGAGCAAAGGGACAACCGAAGGCACCTCTGGTCTGGCGCACCGGACTGTCCGGTGTGCCACCGGACATGTCCGGTGCACCAGAGGACTCCAACTCCGAACTCTTCACTCTCGGAAATTTCCAAAGGCCACTCCACTATAATTCACCGGACTGTCCGGTGTACACCGGACATGTCCGGTGCTCCAAGGAAGAGCGGCCTCAGGAACTCGCCAGTCTCGGGAATTCGCGAAGACGGCTCCGCTATAATTCACCGGACATGTCCGGTGTACACCGGACTGTCCGGTGCAACCTCGGGGCAACGGCTACTTCGCGCCAACGGTCACCTGCAGGCGCATTTAATGCGCGCCAGTCGCGCGCAGATGTCAGGCACGCGGAAGCAGGTGCACCGGACATCAAACAGTACATGTCCGGTGTGCACCGGACATCTAGGCGGGCCCAGGTGTCAGAACTCCAACGGTCAAATTGCAACGGGTTTGGTGACGTGGCTGTTGCACCGGACATGTCCGGTGTGCACCGGACTGTCCGGTGCGCCATCGAACAGACAGCCTCACCAAACGGCTAGTTTGGTGGTTGGGGCTATAAATACCCCCAACCACCCCACATTCAAGGCATCTAAGTTTTCCACTTCTCAACCACTTACAAGAGCTAGGCATTCAATTCTAGACACACCAAAGAGATCAAATCCTCTCCAATTCCACTCAAGCCTTTAGTGACTAGCGAGAGAGATTTGCCGTGTTCTTTTGAGCTCTTGCGCTTGGATCGCTTTCTTTCTTTCTCACTTGTTCTTGTGATCAAAACTCAATTGTAACCAAGGCAAGAGGCACCAATTGTGTGGTGGCCCTTGCGGGGAAGTTTTGTTCCCGTTTGATTGAGAAGAAGAAAAGCTCACTCGGTCCGAGGGACCGTTTGAGAGAGGGAAGGGTTGAAACAGACCCGGCCTTTGTGGCCTCCTCAACGGGGAGTAGGTTTGCGAGAACCGAACCTCGGTAAAACAAATCCGCGTGTCTCACTCTTCATTTGCTTGCGATTTGTTTTGCGCCCTCTCTCGCGGACTCTATTATATTTCTAACGCTAACCCGGCTTGTAGTTGTGATTATTTTTGAGATTTTCAGTTTCGCCCTATTCACCCCCCCTCTAGGCGACTTTCAGTCGTCCCGATAGCTTTTGAAATACAGCTAGGGATAAAACTTCCTGAGGTGTTCTATATTCCATGAGTTCCCAATTTCCGTGCCGTCCATCTGAGTGAGACGATATGATCCCGGTCGAGTGACTTCTGCTACTATGAATGGTCCTTCCCATAGGGGTGACAACTTGTGCTGTCCCTCCCCCATTAGAATTCGGCGGAGGACGAGATCTCCCACTGCAAAGGATCGGCGTCGCATGACCTTATCGTGGTAACGCCTCAGAGTTTGCTGGTACCGTGCTGATTGAATTACCGTGTTCAGCCGTTCTTCTTCGAGTACATCAACATCCTCTAGCCTAGTAGCCTCGGCTTCTGCTATGCTTTCAAAGATCAACCTTGGTGCCCCAAACTTGTGGTCAGCAGGTAGTACTGCCTCTGACCCGTAGACCATGAAGAAAGGAGTATTTCCATGCAAAGCTCGACTAGGTTGAGTTCTTAGGCTCCAAACGACGTAGGGCAACTCCCTTATCCACTTTCCTGCAAACTTTTTGTTTTTATCGAAGACTTTCTTCCTGAGTGCCTCTAATATCATCCCGTTAGCTCGTTCAACCTGCCTGTTGGCTCTTGGGTGTGCCACCGAAGCATACTTGATCTGAATGCTCTTTTGCTCGCAGAAATCGAAGAACTCTAAACTTGTGAAGTTGGATCCTAGGTCAGTTATGATACTGTTCGGTATTCCGAATCTGAATATTATGTCTTGTATGAATTCCACGGCCTTAGCTAAGGTTAAAGAAGCAATGGGTTTGAACTCTATCCATTTAGTGAATTTGTCGATTGCTACCAGTACATGAGTGTATCCTCCTTGAGCTTTCTTGAAAGGTCCAATTGAGAGCACCTAGAGGGGGGGTGAATAGGTGATCCTATAAAAACTTGAAACTTAAAGCTACAAAACTTGATTAGGAGTTAGCACAATAAAATCAAGTGGCTAAGGAGAGCTCTTGTGAAGAACAATAGATACAGTGAGAACAAGCACAAGAGACACGAGGATTTATCCCGTGGTTCGGCCAAGTACAACACTTGCCTACTCCACGTTGTGGCGTCCCAATGGACGAGAGTTGCACTCAACTCCTCTCAAGTGATCCAATGATCAACTTGAATACCACAGTGTTCTTCTTTTCTTTACTCTTTCCCGTTTGCGAGGAATCTCCACAATTTGGAGTCTCTCGCCCTTACAATGAGAATCAAAGTGAAAGCACTAGAGTAAGGGAGGGAAGCAACACACACAAATCCACAGCAAATACGCACACACACACGGCCAAGACTCGAGCTCAAATGAATATCTCAAAGTTCTCACTAGAACGGAGCTCGAATCACTAAGAATGACAAACAAGTGCGCAAAGACGGAGTTGAATGATCAAGGATGCTCAAAGGTTGCTTGGTATACTTCTCCATGCGCCTACGGGTCCCTTTTATAGCCCCAAGGCAGCTAGGAGCCGTTGAGAGCATTTCGGGAAGGCAATTCTTGCCTTCAGTCACCTGGCGCACCGAACAGTCCGGTGCACCACCGGACACTGTTCGGTGCGGATTTCTTTCCTTCTTTGGCAAAGCCGACCGTTGGAGATATAGAGCCGTTGGCGCACCGGACACTGTCCGGTGCACACCGGACAGTCCGGTGCCCCCTTCTAGCCGTTGGCTCGGCCACGCGTCACGCGCGGAATCCTCGGCCGACCGTTGGCCCGGCTGACCGTTGGTTCACCGGACAGTCCGGTGCACCACTAGACAGTCCGGTGAATTATAGCCGTATGCCGTTAATTGCTTCCCGAGAGCGAAGACTTCACCTGTAAACGGCTCACCGGACAGTCCGGTGCACCACCGGACAGTCCGGTGATTTATAGCCGTACGCCGTTGATCGCCTCCCGAGAGCAGCCAGTTCGCCAGAGCCAGCCTGGCGCACCGGACACTGTCCAGTGCACCACCGGACAGTCCGGTGCACCATCGGACAGTCCGGTGCACCACCGGACAGTCCGGTGCACCCAGACTGAGCAGACTTTGCTGAACAAAGCCATCTCTTCTCCAATTTGATTTCTCCTATTTCTAGCACTTAGACACAATTCATTAGTCTTCAAATCAATGTACTAAGTCTAGAAACATACCTTTACTCTTGATTTGCACTTCTTGAGTCCTTTGCACAATTTAACACTTAAGCACTTGTGTTGGACACTAAATCACCAAAATACTTAGAAATGGCCCAAAGGCACATTTCCCTTTCAATCTCCCCCTTTTTGGTGATTTATGCCAACACAACAAAAAGCAACTAAAAGAAGTGCAACATCAATACAAATGAGAACTCAAAATTGTTTTGATCAAATTTGGCATATATGGATCACTCTTTGCCACCACTTGGTTTTGTTTTTGCAAATCAACCTCAAACTCCTATCTCTAGTTCAAACACAATTGTAGAGACATAAAGAGAGTTGTTCCAAGAGAAATTGATCAAAGATTTCAAAAACTCCCTTTTTTCCCATAATCAACCATTCTTCCCACAAGAGGCCAACTTTTGACAAGAGAAACAATAAGAGAGTTTTGAACAAACCAAAAGCTCTATTCTACTGTTTTCTACTGTTTTCAAAATTCTCAAGTGGTAGCTGATCCATTTCTTGCTTTGGCCTTATTTTCTCCCCCTTTGGCATCAAGCACCAAAACGAGATTAATCTTGGCCCTTTAACCCCATTGCCTCACCAAAATCTTCAAATAAGAGTACAAAGGCAATAAGAGTACATGAGATGAACTTGGAATAAGTTACCCTCTCATCGGAGTGCAGTGGAAGTCTTTCATGGTCCAAGTCCACCTTTTCCCTTTCAAACCTCCTTTGAGACTAAATTAAGAAAACTCAAGCACATGGTTAGTCTCAAAGGGTCAAGTTGTAGCACGTCTCCCCCTAAACATGTGCATCACTTGCAATTGGACTTGTGAGGTCCGGGGAGTGCTTGTACAACTTGAGCACCATAATTAAACAACAAAATGCATAAGGAACATGATCAAGGCATAAACACATGTATGCTATAAATCAATCCAAGTTCCGCGAATCTAAGACATTTAGCTCACTACGCAGCCTGCAAAAGGTCTTCTCATCTAGAGGCTTGGTAAAGATATCGGCTAGCTGGTTCTCGGTGCTAATATAGAACACTTCGATATCTCCCTTTTGCTGGTGGTCTCTCAAAAAGTGATGCCGGATGTCAATGTGCTTTGTGCGGCTGTGCTCAACAGGATTTTCCGCTATGCGGATAGCACTCTCATTGTCACATAGGAGTGGGACTTTGCTCAGATTGTAGCCAAAGTCCCAGAGGGTTTGCCTCATCCAAAGTAGTTGCGCGCAACACTGTCCTACGGCAACGTACTCAGCCTCAGCGGTGGATAGGGCAACAGAAGTTTGTTTCTTAGAGTTCCATGACACCAGGGACCTTCCTAAGAATTGGCACGTCCCCGATGTACTCTTCCTATCGACCTTACATCCAGCATAGTCGGAATCTGAGTATCCAATCAAATCAAAGGTAGACCCCTTTGGATACCAGATCCCGAAGCAAGGTGTAGCGACTAAATATCTAAGAATTCGCTTCACGGCCACAAGGTGACACTCCCTTGGATCGGATTGAAATCTAGCACACATGCATACGCTAAGCATAATATCCGGTCTACTAGCACATAAATAAAGTAAAGACCCTATCATTGACCGGTATGCTTTTTGATCAACGGACTTACCTCCTTTGTTGAGGTCGGTGTGTCCGTCGGTTCCCATTGGAGTCTTTGCGGGCTTGGCGTCCTTCATCCCAAACCGCTTTAGCAAGTCTTGCGTGTACTTCATTTGGGAGATGAATGTGTCGTCCTTGAGTTGCTTCACTTGGAACCCAAGGAAGTAGTTCAACTCGCCCATCATCGACATCTCAAACTTTTGCGTCATCACCCTGCTAAACTCTTCACAAGACTTTTGATTAGTAGAACCAAATATTATGTCATCGACATAAATTTGGCACACAAAAAGATCACCATCACAAGTCTTAGTGAATAAAGTTGGATCGGCTTTTCCAACCTTGAAAGCATTAGCAATTAAAAAGTCTCTAAGGCATTCATACCATGCTCTTAGGGCTTTCTTAAGTCCATAGAGCGCCTTAGAGAGCTTACATACGTGGTCGGGGTACCGTTCATCCTCGAAGCCAGGGGGTTGCTCCACGTACACCTCCTCCTTGATCGGCCCGTTGAGGAAAGCGCTCTTCACATCCATTTGGAACAACCTGAAAGAATGGTGAGCGGCATATGCTAGCAATATACGAATAGACTCTAGCCTAGCCACAGGAGCAAAAGTCTCCTCAAAGTCCAAACCTGTGACTTGGGCATAACCTTTTGCCACAAGTCGAGCCTTGTTCCTCGTCACCACCCCGTGCTCGTCCTGTTTGTTGCGGAACACCCACT
Source organism: Zea luxurians (assembly GCA_029449295.1). Lineage (NCBI taxonomy): Eukaryota > Viridiplantae > Streptophyta > Magnoliopsida > Poales > Poaceae > Zea > Zea luxurians. The sequence continues at coordinate 8,816,269 of JAOPSE010000093.1, read as the reverse complement.
TGGTTCCCACAACATTTTGCTTGGGACGCGGCACCAGTGTCCAAACTTCATTTCACTTGAAGTTGTTGAGCTCTTCCTGCATGGCCAACACCCAGTCCGGATCTAGCAAGGCCTCTTCTACCCTGAAAGGCTCAATAGAAGAGACAAAAGAGTAATGCTCACAAAAATTAACTAATCTTGAATGAGTAGTTACTCCCTTGCTAATGTCACCCAAAATTTGGTCGACGGGATGATTCCTTTGAATCGTCGCTCGAACTTGGGTTGGAGGTGCCGGTTGTGCTTCTTCCTCCATCACATGATCATCTCATGCTCCCCCTTGATCACACGCCTGAACCTGTTCATCGTCTTGAGTTGGGGGATGCACCATTATTGAGGAAGAAGGTTGATCTTGCTCCTTTTGTTCCTGTGGCCGCACATCTCCAATCGCCATGGTACGTATTGCGGCAGTTGGAACGTCTTCTCCATCTACATCATCAAGATCAACAACTTGCTTTCTTGGAGAGCCATTAGTCTCATCAAATACAACGTTGCTAGAGACTTCAACCAAAACCGAGGATTTGTTGAAGACTCTATACGCCTTTGTATTTGAGTCATAACCTAACAAAAACCCTTCTACAGCTTTGGGAGCAAACTTAGAATTTCTACCCTTCTTTACTAGAATATAGCATTTGCTCCCAAATACATGAAAGTAAGACACATTGGGTTTGTTACCGGTTAGAAGCTCATACGAAGTCTTCTTGAGGAGGCGGTGAAGGTAGACCCGATTGATGGCATGGCAAGCCGTGTTCACGGCTTCCGACCAAAACCGCTCGGGGGTCTTGAACTCTCCAAGCATCGTCCTCGCCATGTCTATGAGCGTCCTGTTCTTCCTCTCTACCACACCATTTTGCTGTGGTGTGTAGGGAGCAGAGAACTCGTGCTTGATCCCTTCCTCCTCAAGGTACTCCTCCACTTGAAGGTTCTTGAACTCGGACCCGTTGTCGCTCCTTATCTTCTTCACCTTGAGCTCAAACTCATTTTGAGCTCTCCCGAGGAAGTGCTTGAGGGTCCCTTGGGTTTCAGACTTATCCTGCAAAAAGAATACCCAAGTGAGGCGGGAAAAATCATCAACTATAACAAGACCATACTTACTTCCTCCTATGCTTAGATAGGCGACGGGTCCGAAGAGGTCCATATGAAGCATCTCTAGAGGTCTTGACGTGGTCATCACATTTTTGGGATGATGTGAGCTTCCCACCTGTTTTCCTGCTTGACAAGCTGCACAAGGTCTATCTTTTTCGAAATGCACATTTGTTAGACCTATCACGTGTTCTCCCTTTAGAAGCTTGTGAAGGTTCTTCATCCCCACATGTGCTAAACGGCGATGCCATAGCCAGCCCATGCAAGTCTTAGCCATTAAGCATGCATCTAGACCGACCTCCTCTTTTGCAAAATCAACTAAATAAAGTTTGCCGTCTAGTACACCCTTAAAAGCTAGTGAACCATCACATCTTCTAAAGACAGACACATCTACATTTGTGAATAAACAATTATATCCCATATTGCATAATTGACTAACAGATAACAAATTATATCCAAGAGACTCAACTAAAAACACATTAGAAATAGAGTGCTCGGATGAAATAGCAATCTTCCCTAACCCTTTCACTTTGCCTTGGTTCCCATCACCGAATATTATTGAATCTTGGGGATCCTTGTTCTTGACGTAGGAAGAGAACATCCTCTTTTCCCCCGTCATGTGGTTTGTGCATCCGCTATCGATAATCCAGCTTGAGCCCCCGAATGCATAAACCTGCAAGGCAAATTTAGGCTTGGGTCTTAGGTACCCAACTCTTGTTGGGTCCTACAAGGTTAGTGACAATATCCTTAGGGACCCAAATGCAAGTTTTATCTCCCTTGCATTTTGCCCCTAATTTCCTAGCAATCACCTTTCTATCCTTTCTACAAATTGCAAATGTAGCATTGCAAGCATGATAAATTGTAGAAGGTTCATTGTTTACTTTTCTAGGAAAATGAACAACATTTCTTCTAGGCATAGCATTTTTCCTAGGCATATCTCTACCATGCATATAAGAAGAACTTGAAGCAAACATGGCATGAGAATCAAAAGCATCATAACTTCTGTAAGCATTTCTAGAATGTCTCCTATCATGGTACATGAAAGCATGGTTCTTTTTAGCACTACTAGCCATAGGGGCCTTCCCTTTCTCCTTGGCGGAGATGGAAGCCTTATGGCTTGTTAAGTTCTTGGCTTCCCTCTTGAAGCCAAGACCATTCTTAATTGAGGGGTGTCTACCAACCGTGTAGGCATCCCTTGCAAATTTTAGTTTGTCAAATTCATTCTTGCTAGTCTTAAGTTGGGCATTAAGACTAGCCAATTCATCATTCAATTTAGAAATTGAGGCTAAGTGTTCACTACAAGCATCAATATCAATATCTTTACACCTATTGCAAATTGTAACATGTTCTACACAAGATGTTGATTTATTAGCTATTTCTAACTTAGCATACAAATCATCATTTATGCTCTTTAAGCTAGAAATAGAGTCATGGCATGTAGACAATTCACAAGAAAGCATTTCATTCCTTTTAATTTCTAAAGCAAGGGATTTTTGAGCCTCTACAAACTTATCATGTTCTTCATACAATAGATCCTCTTGCTTTTCTAATAACCTATTCTTATCATTCAAGGCATCAATCAATTCATTAATTTTATCTATTTTAGTTCTATCTAATCCCTTGAACAAGCATGAATAGTCTATCTCATCATCGCTAGATTCTTCATCACTTGAGGAAGCGTAAGTACTAGTATCACGAGTGCTTACCTTCTTTTCCCTTGCCATGAGGCAAGTGTGATGCTCGTTTGGGAAAAGAGACAATTTGTTGAAGGCGGTGGCGGCGAGTCCTTCGTCGTTGGAGTCGGACGAAGAGCAATCCGAATCCCACTCCTTTCCAAGGTGTGCCTCGCCTTTAGCCTTCTTGTAAACCTTCTTGTTCTCTCTTTTCCCATTCTTTCCTTGTTCCTGGTCACTATCATTATCGGGACAGTTAGCAATGAAGTGACCAACCTTACCGCACTTGAAGCAGGAGCGTTTTCCCTTCGTCTTGTTCTTTTTGGGATGCTCCTTGCGGCCCTTTAGCGTCGTCTTGAAGCGCTTGATAATGAGGGCCATTTCTTCCTCATTGAGTCCTGCCGCCTCCACTTGTGCCACCTTGCTAGGTAGCGCCTCCTTGCTCCTCGTTGCTTTGAGAGCAATGGTTTGAGGCTCTTGGATTGGGCCATTCAACGCATCGTCAACGTATCTAGCCTCCTTGATCATCATCCGCCCGCTTACGAACTTTCCAAGTACCTCCTCGGGTGTCATCTTCGTGTACCTGGGATTCTCATGAATATTGTTCACAAGATGTGGATCAAGGACGGTAAAGGACCTTAGCATTAGGCGGACGATGTCGTGGTCCGTCCAACGCGTGCTTCCATAGCTCCTTATCTTGTTGACGAGGGTCTTGAGCCGGTTGTATGTTTGGGTTGGCTCCTCGCCCCTGATCATAGCAAATCTTCCAAGCTCGCCCTCCACCAATTCCATCTTGGTGAGCATGGTGACGTCGTTCCCCTTATGTGAGATCTTGAGGGTGTCCCATATCTGCTTGGCATTGTCCAAGCCGCTTACCTTATTGTACTCTTCCCTGCACAAAGATGCTAAAAGGACAGTAGTAGCTTGTGCATTTCTATGGATTTGTTCATTTATAAACATGGGACTATCAGTACTATCAAATTTCATTCCACTCTCGACTATCTCCCATATGCTTAGATAGAGAGAGAACAAGTGACTATGCATTTTGTGGCTCCAAAATCCGTAGTCCTCTCCATCAAAGTGAGGAGGTTTGCCAAGTGGAATGGAGAGTAAATGAGTATTTGTACTTTGCGGAATACGAGAGTAGTCAAAAGAAAAGTTCGAATTGACCGTTTTCCTTCTCTCGTAGTCGTTGTCGTCGTTGTCCTTTTGGGAAGAAGTGGACTCGTCGCTGTCGTCGTAGTAGACGATCTCCTTAATGCGCCTTGTCTTCTTCTTCCTCCCATCCTTTCGTTTGTAGCCCGAGCCCGAGTTGGTAGGCTTGTCATCCTTCGGCTCATTGACGAAGGACTCCTTCTCCTTATCATTGATCACAATTCCCTTCCCCTTAGGATCCATCTCTTCGGGCGATTAGTCCCTTTCTTGAAGAGAACGGCTCTGATACCAATTGAGAGCACCTAGAGGGGGGGGGGGGGTGAATAGGTGATCCTGTAAAAACTTGAAACTTAAAGCCACAAAACTTGATTAGGAGTTAGCACAATAAAATCAAGTGGCTAAGGAGAGCTCTTGTGAAGAACAATAGATACAGTGAGAACAAGAACAAGAGACACGAGGATTTATCCCGTGGTTCGGCCAAGTACTACACTTGCCTACTCCACGTTGTGGCGTCCCAATGGACGAGAGTTGCACTCAACTCCTCTCAAGTGATCCAATGATCAACTTGAATACCACAATGTTCTTCTTTTCTTTACTCTTTCCCGTTTGCGAGGAATCTCCACAATTTGGAGTCTCTCGCCCTTACAATGAGAATCAAAGTGAAAGCACTAGAGTAAGGGAGGGAAGCAACACACACAAATCCACAGCAAATACGCACACACACACGGCCAAGACTCGAGCTCAAATGAATATCTCAAAGTTCTCACTAGAACGGAGCTCGAATCACTAAGAATGACAAACAAGTGCGCAAAGACGGAGTTGAATGATCAAGGATGCTCAAAGGTTGCTTGGTATACTTCTCCATGCGCCTAGGGGTCCCTTTTATAGCCCCAAGGCAGCTAGGAGCCGTTGAGAGCATTCCGGGAAGGCAATTCTTGCCTTCAGTCGCCTGGCGCACCGGATAGTTCGGTGCACCACTGGACACTATCCGGTGCCGATTTCTTTCCTTCTTTGGCGAAGCCGACCATTAGAGATATAGAGCCGTTGGCGCACCGGACACTGTCCGGTGCACACCGGACAGTCTGGTGCCCCCTTCTAGCCGTTGGCTCGGCCACGCGTCACGCTCGGAATCCTTGGCCGACCGTTGACCCGGCTGACCGTTGGTTCACCGGACAGTCCGGTGAATTATAGCCGTACACCGTTAATTGCTTCCCGAGAGCGAAGACTTCGCCTGTAAACGGCTCACCGGATAGTCCGATGCACCATCGGACAGTCTGGTGATTTATAGCCGTACGCCGTTGATCGCCTCCCGAGAGCAGCGAGTTCGCTAGAGCCAGCCTGGCGCACCGGACACTGTCCGGTGCACCCAGACTGAGCAGACTTTGCTGAACAAAGCCATCTCTTCTCCAATTTGATTTCTCCTGTTTATAGCACTTAGACACAATTCATTAGTCTTCAAATCAATGTACTAAGTCTAGAAACATACCTTTACTCTTGATTTGCACTTCTTGAGTCCTTTGCACAATTTAACACTTAAGCACTTGTGTTGGACACTAAATCACCAAAATACTTAGAAATGGCCCAAAGGCACATTTCCCTTTCACCATTCATATCCAGTCCCCAGCATGCGAACGACCAAGTTACTGGTATGGTCTGCAGTTGCTGTGCTGGTAGATGTTGTTGCTTTGATAAGTACTGGCAAGCTTTGCACCTCTGAACTAACTCGGCTGCATCACTTTTCGCTGTTGGCCAATAGAATCCCGACCTGAAGACCTTCCCGACTAGTGTCTTGGATGCTGCGTGTATTCCACATTGCCCAGCATGGACCTCATCTAAAAGTTGCTTCCCAGTAGATGAGAGAATGCATTTCATGAGGACGCCCGATGCACCCCTTCTGTATAGTGTCTCCCCAATGAGTGTGTAGTGAGCTGACTGTCTAGCGATGCGCTCGGCTGCATTTTTGTCATCTGGTTCCTCTTCATTCTTTATATATCTGATGATTAGCCTTCTCCAGTCATCAGAATCTGACTCTGGTTGGTTCACGATATTACATTCTTCTGCCTGGTCCATTGAGATGCTTGGATGTGGTATTTCTTGTACAAAGACTCCAGGTGGGACCTAAGTTCGACTGGATCCTAGCTTGGACAATACATCAGCTGTCGTGTTTCGATCTCTTTCTACATGGTGAAATTCCAGACCTTTGAATTTATCTTCTAGTTTCCAGACGGCGGTGCAGTACTTTCCCATTGAATCGCTCGAACAGTCCCATTCTTTGTTTATCTGGCTTATGACTACTAAAGAATCTCCGTATACCATCAGTCTCTTGATGCCTAGTGATATAGCAATGTTCAGTCCATGAATCAGAGCTTCATATTCGGCTGCGTTGTTGGAGGCTCGAAATAACAACTGGAGGGCATATTTGAGGTGCTCGCCTCCAGGTGCGGTAAAGATAATCCCCGCGCCTGCTCCCTGTAGTTTTAACGAGCCATCAAAATACATTCGCCATACTTCTGCGGTTTCCGGATTATCTGGTACTTGTTGTTCAGTCCATTCTGATACGAAGTCAACCAATGCTTGAGTTTTGATGGTAGTGCGAGGTCGAAATTCGATGTCATGAGATCCCAGTTCGCAGGCCCACTTGGCTATTCGGCCAATGGCTTCCTTGTTGTGAAGAATATCCCCTATCGGAAAACCAGTGACTACTATGACTTTGTGGTTGTTAAAGTAGTGACGTAGCTTGCGGGCAGTTAGAAGTACTGCATATAATAGCTTCTGAACTTGAGGATACTTTTTCTTCGAGGGACCCAAAACTTCACTGATGAAATAAACAGGATGTTGCACTGGGTAGGCATGTCCTTTTTCTGCTCGCTCGACTACCAACGCGGTGCTTATCACGTGAGTCATGCAAGAGATATACAGCAGCAAATCTTCAGCTGGTTGAGTTGACGTGGCTCGCCGTGGCGGCTTCAGCACTGGTGGTGTCGTCAAGAATTTTTTCAGTGCATCTAGGGCTTCCTGTGCTTATGAAGTCCACTGAAACTTATCCACCTTCTTGAGTAGCTTATAAAATGGTAAGCCTTTTTCTCCCAGTCTGGATATGAATCTGCTTAGGGCTGCCATACATCCGGTAAGTCTCTGAACTTTCTTTTGTGATCGTGGTGCCTCCATTTTCATGATAGCTTCGATCTTATCCGGATTAGCTTCAATTCCCCGGTGGCTGACAATAAATCTGAGTAGCTTTCCTGCTGGTACCCCAAAGACACATTTTTCGGGATTAAGCTTCCATCGATATCGCCGTAGACTGTTGAAAACCAGCTGTAAGTCTTCGATGAAGTTTTCCGAGTTCTCGGTTTTGATTACTACATCATCTACATAGGCTTCCACACGCTTGCCCCAGTGATCGGCTAAGCATGTTTGAATGGCTCTCTGATAAGTCGCTCCAGCGTTTTTGAGGCCGAACGGCATGGAGGTATAGCAGAAAGCACCGAACAGAGTGATGAACGTTGTTTTTTCCTCGTCTTCCTTTGCCAAGCTAATCTGATGATATCTGGAGTAGCAATCCAGGAAAGATAGCACAGAACATCCAACAGTGGAATCTACCACCTGATCTATCCTAGGAAGCCCGAAGGGATCCTTCAGACAATGTTTGTTGAGATCCGTATAGTCGACGCACATGCGCCAATCCACCTTATTCTTTTTGAGTACAAGAACAGGGTTGGCTAACCACTTGGGATGTAACACCTCTCTAATAAACCCAGCCGCGACCAAGCAGGCCAGCTCGGCGTGAATGGCCTCTCTCTTGTCGGGCGTGAAGCGACATAGTTTTTGCCGAATCGGCCTCGCCTGGGGATAGACCTTCAGTTTGTGCTCGGCCAGTTCTCTCGATACTCCCGGCATATCCGCAGGTTGCCATGCAAATACGTCTCGGTTATCTTGCAGAAACTGGACGAGCGCGCCTTCCTATTTGTCATCCAGGCTGGAGCTAATGATGGCAGTCTTGCGTTCATCAGCGAACCCAAGGTTGATCCTTTTGGTTTTTTCAGTCGGCCGCATAGAGGTCGCAGCTTGAGCTTCATTTGCAGGTGCTGCAAGGTCTTCCTCAGGCTTAGAGTTTGCCTGTGTCGAAGAAGTCGCCGACGATTTGGTGGTGAGGGCCGCCTGGATGGCCACTCGGAAACATTCTGCGGCGCCTTGGAAGTCAGCGCGCACAGTTATGATTCCTTGCGGCCCTGGCATCTTCAATATCATGTATGTGTAACGCGGAATGGCCATGAATTTTGCCAATCCTAGCCTCCCGATGATGGCGTTGTACCCGCAGTCGAAGTTCGCCACCTCGAACCTCAGGAATTCGGTTCTGTAGTTCTCCGGAGTTCCAAAGGTGACCGGCATGTAGATGTGGCCCAGCGGGTATTCTCCTTCAGTCGGCACAATGCCGAAGAAAGGAGTGTCTGACTCGTGGAGCTCTTTGAGGTGAACTCCCAAGCCTTAGAGTGTCCGGGGGAAGGTGACGTTGATGCTGCTCCCCTCGTCCACTAATACCTTCTTCACCCTGCTCTCTTGGATCACCGGATCGACGAGGAGCGGGTATTTGCCTGGGTGGTCGAAGTTGAGCCATTGATCTGCCCGAGTGAAGGTGATCGGGTGCTCCGACCATCGGTACGGAGCGGGAGGACCGGTGGTCGCCACCAATATCTGGCGATCGTTGAGCTTTTGTTGCCTTCTATTCTCATGCGATCCGTGTCCGCCGAAGATGACGTTGACCTCTCTGTCAACGCGCGGGAAGGCTCCACCTCCTCCCTCCTCCTGTTGCTGAGGTTGTCGTGGTTCTCCTGGTCCTCCACGCGGCGGAGGAGGAGGTAGAGGTTGGAAGGGCCGGTCGTGTCCGACGGAGTGCTTGAAGTCTCTGCAGTTCCGAAGGGTGTGGCGCATGTCCTTGTGGTACGGGCACTGGGTGTCGAGGATGTCGTCCAGCGTGCGTTCGCCTCCACGAGGTCCTCCCCGGGCGCGAGAGGCAGGTGGTCCAGCAGCGTGTACTTCTTCGCGAGGCCTCTTCTCCCAGCGTTTGTCGGGCTGCTGGTTTGTATCGCATCGCAGTGCTGCTGGTGCAAGCTTCGCTCCTCCGATGAGGTCCTGACCTCGCTCGTCGGTGGTGATGTAGAGGTCGGCTTCCCGGAATAGTTGCTCGGAGGTAGTCGGTGCCTTCTGTAATATGGCTCGGACGAAAACCGAGTCGTTGGATCCTCTGTAGAAGTCCTCGATCACGGCTGCCTCCGTGACCTCGGGGATACGATTTCTCATGGTCTGGAACCTTTTGAGGTACGACTAAAGAGTTTCGTCCCCCCCAGCTCTTGATGGATTTGAGGTCCCATGGTTGCGCGGGTTTGTCGGAGAGGGACTGAAAGTTGGCGGTGAAGCGTCGGCTGAAGTCGCTCCAGTCATCGATGCAGTGTCGGGGTAGATGTCGCAGCCATTGCAACGCGTCTTGCCCGAGGACGATGGGTAAGTATGTGGTCATCACGTCCTCGGATGCCCCGGCAGCTCGAGCAGCGGTGGTGTAGACGGCCAGCCAGCCTCCTGGATCCTGCTTAGGTTCATATTTGTCGACATTGGATACCTTGAAGTTAGGAGGCCATTGAATGGCCCTAAGGCGTGGAGTAAGAGAAGACACTCCACATGTGTCTTCTTGTCGTCGGGGACGATGTCTGTCCCAGGGAGGGGTGTAGTTGTCGTGGTGCCTCGACCGTCCCCGGGTGGTTCCACCAGTCGAGGCCGTTGCCGACTCGGTCCTGGCGGCCTAACTTCGAGCTGGGATGCCGTGGTCCCTGTCGTATTCTTCCCGGCGGCGGATCTCGTTCTCATGTCGTCGTTCACGTGAGGCGTTGATGGAGCTTCGCGCGTCTCGGCGGCTGTTGATGGTGTGTCGTAGGTCGTTCGGCGAGTGAGCGAGAGGTAGAAGATGGTTGGCTGCTTGGGTGAACAGTCGTCGATAGCCTTCGGCGTCGGGAGTCCATTAGCTATTTGAGCTAGTACCCCGCCAACTTCACTCGGCGTGTTCATGGCTCGGGTGAAGTCGGGGTTCAGGTTGCGCCCGAAGAGTGGATTCTCCCGACGTTGCCTTGCCTCCTGCTCGGCTTGCTCCTGAGCTCGTCGGCGATCACGCCGTCGGGAGTTCCTTCGTTCTCTGAAGATGCGTTCCTCCGGAGTTTCTCCTATTTCTGAGACCTCGTCTCACGAGACAGGCTGCTCTGGGTCCCGCTCTCCGGCCTCATGATGTCGTCGGATATTTCGGCGTCGGTTCCTCCGTCGGCGGGATTCCCGCTGAGGAGGTTCTTCTCCGGGCGCGGTCGGCTCGTCGTCGGAGACGGGGGGCGACTCCACTCTCCCGATGAAGAGGACGTCGGGGTAGAATGGTGCGGCGGTCATGGCGACCTTCTTTCCGTTCTCCTTTGAGGGCGGAGGAACGGAAAGAACAACTTGCTCCCTCCCGGTTTTATTTGTTTCATTCTTCCTTGCGATTTGTGTCCATTCTTTCGTCAGAGAGGTAGACATTGGAGTTCTCCGGGTCAGCGGGCCCTCGGCCCCTGGCTTGCTGAAGGCGATCTTTTTTCGGAGCGCTGGAGGTTGCGCTTTTTCCTGCCTTACTCTGATATTCTCGGAGTTTGGAGGAGACTTCTTTCTTGGCGGATTTGCGATGCGGTGTAGAGTTCCTTCTTCATCTGCTATGGATGAGATAGTTCCGAAGCAGAACACGGATCCGAGGCGAAGGATGATCTTGCGGTGGAAGGTAACGGCCATTGAGCTAGCTTAGATCGGCGACACACCCCCTACCTGGTGCGCCAGCTGTCGGTGTTTTGGGTCCGACCGCACACCCGGGGTTGCCCCTCAAGGTGTTTTTAGGAGCAGGACGGTGTTACCGACTGTAGCTTAATGGTTCGTGCAAGGTGCACGAGAAAGAGTAGACAATGGTGTACAGGTTTGGGCCGCTTTGAGATGCGTAACACCCTACGTCCTGGCGAGAATGCTTTATGTGGTGGATTACAAGGGAGCTCTCTAACGCTAGAACGTAGAAAGCTAGGGTGGATGGCTGAGTAGTGAGATCGATCGTTCTGAAGGGGTGCCCCCTAGGCCTTATATATTCGACCGTGAGGCAATACATGCGGATATGATAACAATAAGCTCCTAAGAAATAGTGAACTGATTGAGTCTATCTTCCTATAGTTCTGCCGACTCATCCTCGCTTGGTTCCATTGTACGGGGCTCTAGCGCGGGAAAGTTGGGTCTCTGTTGTGGTCACTTGCTTGACATTGTTGGGCCGTCCGGGCTCGCACCGATCTGGCCTTGCGTCGATCTGCCTCACTGGTCATTCTTCCCTAGGCCCACGAAGGGATGACCTTGCGAATTATTGGGCCTTCAGGCCTTTCATGAGGTCTTTTATCCTTCCAATGGACCCAGGGGATATCTGTCCCCCACAGTGAGCTACCGTCGGTTTGCTCACATTCTTGGATTCACTGACAATGATATTTCTGGGGATAAGATCAAGATCCATGATTTCCGCCAACCTACCAGAGATGAAGCCAGAGACCTTCATCTCTCTGAGTCTGGGAAATATTAGGAGTCCACCAACATTCACAAGTATTACAGATACATCAACTCCCTCAGCCGGATGACCCTCATTCCAAAAAGGGGTAATCAGATGAATATTCTTGGAGAGAGCAAGGTTTTGCTCTCATTCATGAAGCCCAGCAGCTCAGAGAGTATCAACGTCTTTGATATGATATGTCAGGAAATCATTCATGCTGTCTGCTTTCCACTAAAGGGATGTCTTCATGCACCTTTTATCATGAAGATGATTGAAGTTGTGACGCAGTTTCGATATGATAAATGTACAAGACTTCAATCATATACCCCTTTCTAGATTGATCCCAACAATCCAGCAAGGCGCTTAAGGAAAGCCCCTTCCAGCTCCCGTGCACATACCTCTGCTGGTCCGTCTGCTGGTCCTGCTGCTGCTGCCGGCGCCTCGTGTCCCTCCCCTGGCCGTGGATCTCCCACGCCACGTGGTCATGGTCGTGGCCGAGGGATGGGCGCCCGCTTGGCCCATGGGATTGCAGCATTTTTCTCCATGTGCCGGAACATTTCTGCTGATGTACATGAGCTGGCAAGGCGTCAGCGGGAGACTGACGACAATCTTCGTCGTCAAGCTTCCACTATGGGTATGCCATTTGCCCCTCGCTCGCCTGACGTGCCTCTCCATCCTCCTCCCTCGGAGATCAATGAGTGGCACCAGCAGGTCTACGGGGTGCCCTTTATGTCAGCAAACGACGAAGAAGAAGAAGAAACCTACTTTGATGATCGCGAGCAGTTTGCCCCGCCTCCCTACCATGGGGATCCGGGTCAATCATCCTCTCACCCTCCGCCCCAGGATCCTACTGGAAGTGCTCCTCCCCCGGATCAGTCTGGGGAAGAACACTTCGCATCTCACCTGGCGCACCACTTCTTTGCTCCTCATCAGCCTCCTCCTAATTGGTGATCTTTGTGTTGGTGGTTCTCTCCTCTTTTGGTTCTTGTTGCCAAAAAGGGAGAGAAGGTTTCTTATCTTGGCAGTACCTTCTATTTATGTAACAAACATCGATTTGTAATAATTATTAGTCTATCTTGTGATGCATGCATGGCTCTGTGATCTGTGATGCATGCATAGCTCTGAAGCCATAAACTTTTTTATGATGTGATGAGATGTGATATCATTATTGTAATAGCCGTAGTAACTTTTCATATCATATGCTATGCAATAATGAGCTTGTTTGTGTAATTTTACCCTTTCTATCATCACACTCCATAATTGTGTTTCATCCCTCATTGTTTTGTGTATGGTGTTGATTGTTCACTCTTTCTAAATATGTTGCAAATTGACATATCAAGTCAATGTTAATATCACAAAACTCATGCACATATTTAGGGGGAGCTACAAATACACAAATGTTTTTATCTCGCAAGTACTTGTAATTTTTTAATTTTTATCTCTGCTCTAGTTTGTTTTGGCATCAATCACCAAAAAGGGGGAGATTGTAAGTGCAATCAACCCTAATTGAGGGTTTTGATGATTAAATGACAAAACAAACAGAGATTCTAACAAGTTTGCTCCTAGCATGTACACAATAATTCTACAGACAGGAGAAGCACATGTCTTACGAGCATAAAAATAGAAAGCACAACAGATTTAAAATTCCACATCAAATGGCGTGCTCCAAGTGCTTTGAAACAACGACAGTACTCAGTTTATAATTCTTGAGTTATAGGAATCACCATGCAATTAAGAGGGATCCGCAATGGTTAAGTAAGTTATGCAATGAGCTAAGTTCAAAACCCTTTGAAAACATCTTTGAGAACATTTTTCCAGATCATGAATGCCCTTGAGAAAGACCAATTTTACTTCCCACAAAAACTCTACCTTTGTCCTCCTCAAAACACTCAAAATTTGGTTTCAGCCCTGGAAACCGGTTCAACCGGTCCTGAAACCGGTTCAACCTGTTTTGGGACTGCTCCTCTGCCACCCCTGCTCTGACCTGTCTGACAGTCAGAAGCTGTCAGAAAATGTCACTGCAGATCTTTTGGGAAAACCGGCTCAACCGGATTTTTCCCCTACTCAACCGGTTTTGAAACCGGTCGAGTCTCCGGCTGAGTAGCTTAGTAAACCGGGATCCCCCTGGTAGAAACCGGTTCAACCGGTCTGAAAACCGGTTCAACCGGTTTTTACTCCTTTTCTCCCAGCGGCTGCCAGCTTTTGGGGGATCCTTTATATACCCCCTCACACTCTCTCTCTTATTTACTTCTGCCTCTCCCACGAAATCTTGGCTGACCAAACTCTCAACAAGTGCATTCATTTCACCTTTTCACACCCGCAATCACATCTCCTTCAATCGCTTGAAGGATCCTTGGTGTGAGGTGAACTCGATCTAACACGCTGTCATTTTCATCTCGATTCTCCTATTCTCTTTGTTCTTGAGCTCGTTGCAAACTTAACCTTGTGCGGATTTGTTTCTCTTGGAACCTCGTGTTACTTGACGGTTAGAGGTTGCTTGGGAGTCTCCAAATTTGTGGACGACCCCAAGAAGTTTGTATCACCCGCTCTTTGAGCATATTTGAGAAGAGATTGCCTTGACCTTTGTGGTCGGTTTGTGGAGGATTAGGGTTGGAAAAGACCCGGCCCTTTGTGGGCTCCTCAACGAGGAGTAGGACACCTTTGTGGTGGTTGCTGAACCTCAGGTTATATCGCGTGTTCTTATGTGTTCTTGTTAAGCACTTTAATTTTGTTGGTTGGTTCATATTATCTATTTGAGTAGATTATGCGTAGGGCAAGTCATTAGCAAAATCTTTCACTACTTCGCAATATTTGTTTATCTAAGTTGAGCAGGTTCAAACTTGTTCAGTTGTAAACAAAATCAACTGAACCGGTTTGCACCAGTGCAACTTTAATTTAACCTTTCTCGAAGTTTTTAGTGAAAAATTTCAGGTGTAGCCTATTCATCCCCCCTCTAGGCTACTTTCAGGGACAGACAATGAAACCCTTCCCGACCATGTGACAGCAGGGGCAGGAACTCCGTGCTGCCCCGCGGATGGCCCACGGATGAGGCCAGGTGCGCGGTCACCAAATAAAAAAAACTTTTCCCTAGGGAGGATTCGGCCCATGGCTTTCTCGGTCAGGGATATTACCGGGATCCTCCTGGGATCCTAGGATGCCAAATTGGCCCTAACGCGCGAGAGGAGCCCACGAGTCGCGATGTGTGGGCGGCTTGTATTCGCCTGGCTAGTTGTGCGAAGCGTTGTTCACTTATCTGCTGATGTGCTTCAATCTTCTCTTTACGAAAAAGGTAAAAAATGATCAGTAATAATAAAATTATTTTCGTTTTCATATTTTTAACGTGATCGAAAACGTTAACTTCGGAAATAAAAACGACATCGGTAATTTGGAAACATCGGAAACAAAAGTTTGGTATGAAAACTATACCGGTTACGATCAAAATCTAAAATTCGATCGGTAAAACTGTAACATGTACTCTCATTTGACTTCAAAAATTCATGCAAGTCATACATTCATATAAAATTAGTAATAATATATAATGTAGGAGGTCACAATAGATATATAAAGTAAGAAGTCATACAATAATAAAATCATTATTATGTATTTAAATAAAGTAGAATCAAGATGTGTATAATAATATGACACTTACATTCTATTTGTACTCCTACTACTTGGCATAGTCAATATAATTAGTGTCTTCTTGGTCCTTCTTAAGTTCTCGTGCAAATTATGAATATATGTATCAAGAGTAATAACACATAAGAAAACATAAATAAAATTTATAAAAGTTTCAAATGATTCTAAATTATATGCCATTAGATAGATCTTGATTTTAGAAAAATAATAAAATTAGTTCCATATTTTTCTAAACTAAGATTAATTTATAAAGATTAGTTTAGTTTTTAAAAAAATACCGAATTTATTACCGACGGTAAAATACCGAATAAAAACGGTAATTTCCAGAAACGATTGGAAGAGACCTAAACCATTTCCGATTTCGAGTTTTTTTTATCGATTCTGTTTTCGTATTTTCGGTAACCGTTTTCGTTTAGACCTAAATTTCGATAAAACTTCAAAAACGATTCTCGGTATCAAATTACCGTTTTTGTTTTCACCCCTATTTTGCAGGTCAGGTCGTAAACATTTTAGCACCATGTCGTGACGGGATTGAATAATGTACCTTCCAGAATTCATGGAAAAATACGTGCATGAATATCTGTTAAATTCTTAAAAAGCATTTTTCTCATTTTCTGGACAAACTTTTAAATTCTTTAAAAGAGCACACTCATTCTCCATTCTAGCATCGAAAGGAAGTTTGAGACTCAGTTTTTCACTTCTGTAATTCTTGGACAAACTATGGATCTGTTTAGTTGGGTTATAGAAAAAGCTGATATGAGTTGTGAGCTGTAAGAAAACTGTTTTGGACTATGAACTGCTAAAAAGGTAAAAACTGTTTAGTAAAAACCACTAAAAATATAAAAATTATTCCACATATATTTTTATGGTTCCATACAAAAGCCACTAAAAACGTGTTTGGAGGTGCTTTTCAGTTTTACACTACGAGAATATCGACTTTTAGAAAAAACTATTTTCTAGATTCAGCCATTTGATTTAGCTTTTAGTTTTTAAGAGGGCAAAAGCCAAAGCCAAAAACCAAACCAAACTCACTCTACATGTAATGTGTTGCGTTCCTAGCACCAAATAATTGCAGCGAAAATCATTACTAATACAAGTCTAACAGCATGGCAAAACTCCTAACCAATTGCAGTACAATGCTAAAATTTTCCGATAGCACCTTCCAACTGCAACAAAAGCTACACGTGCCGAAACACAATTTATTCGTAGAAATTTAGTCATATATTCCCACCATTTTATACAAAGATTGCAATATGACCTACAGAAATTTAGTCATATATTCCCACCATTTTATACAAAAATTGCAATATGACCTACCCGTTGCACTCAAATTAGTGGTGCTGCAAAAGAAATGTAACCCTAGTTCCTTCAAAAATGGTAAAAAATGGCACGCCTGTGCGAAGCTAGGTGTCGGGGACCGTAATTAGGGGTACCCTCAATGCTCCTAATTCTCAGCTGGTAACCCCCATCAGAATAAAGCTGCAAAGACCTGATGGGTGCGATTAAGTCAGGGATCGATCCATTCGAAGGACGCGCTCACGCCTCGCCCGAGCCTAGCCTCGGACAAGGGCGGCTGACCCCGGAGAATCTCCGCCTCGCCCGAGGCCCCCCTCCAGCGGCTAACGTATCTCCGGCTCGCCCGAGGCCCTGTCTTCACCAAGAAGCAACCCTGACCAAATCGCCGCGCCGACCGACCAAATCGCAGGAGCATTTAATGCAAAGGCAGCCTGACGCCTTTATCCTGACGCGCGCCCTGCAGTCGACAGAGCCGAAGTGACCGCCGTCACCTCGCCGCTCCACTGACCGGCCTGACAGGAAGACAGCGCCGCCTGCGCCACTCCGACTGCGGTGCCGCTTGACAGAGTGAGGCTGACAGGCAGTCAGGCCCGGCCGCAGGCGCCATAGGAAACTCCGCTCCGCCCGACCCAGGGCTCGGACTCGGGCTAGGCCCCGGAAGACGGCGAACTCCGCTCCGCCCGACCCAGGGCTCGGACTTGGGCTAGGTCCCGGAAGACTGCGAACTCCGCTCCGCCCGACCCAGGGCTCGGACTCGGGCTAAGTCCCGGAAGACGGCGAACTCCGCTCCGCCCGACCCAGGGCTCGGACTCGGGCTCAGTCCCAGAAGACGACGAACTCCGCTCCGCCCGACCCAGGGCTCGGACTCGGGCTCAGCCCCAGAAGACGGCGAACTCCGCTCCGCCCGACCCAGGGCTCGGACTCGGGCTAAGTCCCAGAAGACAACGAACTCCGCTCCGCCCGACCCAGGGCTCGGACTCGGGCTCAGCCCCAAAAGACGACGAACTCCGCTTCGCCCGACCCCAGGGCTCGGACTCCGCTCTGGCCTCAGCTGACGATCTCCGTCTCGCCCGACCCAGGGGTTCGGACTCGACCTCGGCCACGAAAGACAGACTCGACCTCGGCTTCGGAGGAGCTTCCACATCGCCCAACCTAGGGCGCAGACCGGTCACGTCAACAGGAGGCGCCATCATCACCCTACCCCGAGCTGACTCGAGCCACGGGGAACAAGACCGGCGTCCCATCTGGCTCGCTCCACCAGATAGGCAATGATGGCGCCCCGCATACTCAGTGACGATGGCAGCTCTCAGCCCCCTTACGGAAGCAAGAGGACGTCAGCAAGGACTCCACAGCTCCGACAGTTGTCCCTCCGCCAGGCTCCAGCGCTTCTCCGACGGCCACGACATCACGCCAGCAGGGTGCCAAAATCTCTCCGGCTGCCACAACGGCATGTACTTAGGGCGCTAGCTCTCCCCCGCTAGACACGTAGCACTCTGCTACACCCCCATTGTACACCTGGATCCTCTCCTTACGCCTATAAAAGGAAGGACCAGGGCCCTCTTAGAGAAGGTCGGTCGCGCGGGGACGAGGACGAGACAGGCGCTCGCGTGGGGCCGCTCGCTCCCTCTCCCGCATGGACACTTGTAACCCCCTACTGCAAGCGCACCCGACCTAGGCGCGGGACAAACACGAAGGCCGTAGGATTTCCACCTCTCTCACGCCCATCTCCGGCCACCTCACTTCCCCCCTTCGCGCTCGGGCTCGCGTCGACCCATCTGGGTTGGGGCACACGGCGACATTCACTCGTCGGCTTTGGGACCCCCCGATCTCGGAACGCCGACAGTTGGCGCGCCAGGTAGGGGCCTGCTGCGTGTTGACGAACAGCTTCCCGTCAAGCTCCAGATGGGCAGTCTCTAGCAACCTCTCCGACCTAGGACGGTGCTCCATTTCGGGAGCCTTGAGTTCATGTCCCTCGACGGCGGCTACGACATGATACTCATTCCACCGCCGGGCGACAGCGGCAATGGCGGCCGACAGCCCGCCCGCCGGCGGTGGAATCGACGACGTCTTCCCCGCGGGGTGGAAGAACAACCTTCACGCTCGCCCCGTCCTCTCCCCCACCAACGGAGGAGGAGGCGGGGCAACCAAGGCCAAGCGGAAGGTAGCGCCTCGTCGACTGTCGAGCGAGTCGACGACCCCAGCGCTCCAACGGGGGGCGAGTTGGGCATCGACCTCACGTTTGAGACGGAGGCGAGCGCCGTCTCCCCGCGACACGCCAACTCCAAGCAAACAGACGGTGCCGGCATGCTCGCGGAAGCCTTGCTGGGCGTCACCCTCGTACCCAGGACGACGGTGCAGTCAGCCCCCGACATGACTTCATCACCGCCCGTCGACCAAGAGGTACCGACTGATTCCCATCTCGCGCCTTTCAGATTCAGCCTCGACCCGCCAAGCGGTCTCGCTTTGGCGGACGCTCTCGTAGAGGCGAGTCCGAACCCTTTGGAGTTTCGTATGCGGTCACCTTGGGACCGGCTGACGGACGTCTCGACCTACGGGCCCTCTGGGTCCGAGGAAGATGACGAGCCTAGCTTTTGTTGGGATTTCTCTGGACTTGGCAACCCCAGTGCCATGCGGAGCTTTATGACCGCATGCGACTACTGCCTTTCCGACTATTCCGACGGCAGCCGTAGCCTTGGCGACGAGGACTGCGACCCAAGCCACGAATGTTTCCACGTCGATCTAGGGGGTCCCTCCGAAGGCAACCATCTTGGCATGCCGGAGGACGGTGATCTCCCTAGGCCGGGGCCTCGCGTTGACATCCCACGGGAGCTAGCTGTGGTCCCCGTTCAGGCGGGGGGCCATGACCCATAGCTCGAGCAAGTCCGCGGGGTGCAGGCTAGGCTCGACGAGGGAGCAGGAGCGCTTGAGCCGATCCGCTGGGACGTCGGGTAGGCATGGGTGGCCCAACCTCCAACCGGAGAAATACGTCATCTACCCCAGGGCCTCCAGCACCGCATCATCGACGATGTCAGGGTCAGGCCACCACCTGCATCTAGTGGGGTTGGCCAGAACCTGGCTGCAGCAGCAATGCTCCTCCGCGCGATGCCGGAGCCATCAGCCACCGAGGGGCGGCGAATCCAGGGAGAGCTCAAGAATCTCCTGGAAGGCGCTGCGGTCCGACGGGCCGAGAGCTCCGCCTCCCGAAGGCAGGGGTACCCCTCGGAACATCATGCCGCGACTTCCTGATTCACGCGGGAAGCCTCGGTCTACACCGGGCGCACGCGCCACACAGCGCCTGCGGCCCCGGGTCGCATCGACAACGAGCACCCTCACCGTGACCGTTGGGCCCGCCTCGACGAAAGGGTGCGCCGAGGCTACCACCCTAGGCGTGGGGGATGCTACGACAGCGGGGAGGATCGGAGTCCTTCGCCCGAACCACCCGGTCTGCAGGCCTTCAGCCGGGCCATACGACGGGCGCCGTTCCCGACCCGGTTCCGACCCCCGACTACTATCACAAAGTACTCGGGGGAGACGAGGCCGGAACTGTGGCTCGCGGACTACCGTCTGGCCTGCCAACTGGGTGGAACGGACGATGACAATCTCATCATCCGCAACCTCCCCCTGTTCCTCTCCGACACCGCTCGCGCCTGGTTGGAGCACCTGCCTCCGGGGCAGATCTCCAACTGGGACGACCTAGTCCAAGCTTTCGCCGGCAATTTCCAGGGCACGTACGTGCGCTTCAGGAATTCCTGGGACCTCCGAAGCTGCCGACAGCAGCCGGGAGAGCCTCTCCGGGACTACATCCGGCGATTCTCGAAGCAGCGCACCAAGCTGCCCAACATCACTGACTCGGATGTCATTAGCGCGTTCCTCGCTGGCACCACCTGCCGCGACCTGGTGAGCAAGCTAGGTCGTAAGACCCCCACCAGGGCGAGCGAGCTTATGGACACCGCCACCAAGTTCGCCTCCGGCCAGGAGGCGGTCGAGGCTATCTTCCGGAAGGACAAGCAGCCCCAGGGCCGCCCATCGGAAGATGCCCCCGAGGCGTCAACTCAGCGCGGCGCCAAGAAGAAAAGCAAGAAGAAGTCGCAAGCGAAATGCGACGCCGCCGACGCGGACCTTGTCGCCGCCGCCGAGTACAAGAGCCCTCGGAGACCTCCAGGAGGTGCCCACCTCTTCGACAAGATGCTCAAGGAGCCGTGCCCCTATCACCAGGGGCCCGTCAAGCACACCCTTGAGGAGTGCGTCATACTTCGGCACCACTTCCATAGGGTCGAGCCACCCGCGGAGGGTGGCAGGGCCCACGACGACGATAAGAAGGAAGATCACCAAGCAGGAGAGTTCCCCGAGGTCCGCGACTGCTTCATGATCTACGGTGGGCAAGCGGCGAATGCCTCGGCTCGGCACCGCAAGCAAGAGCGCCGGGAGGTCTGTTCGGTGAAGGTGGCGGCGCCAGTCTACCTAGACTGGTCCGACAAGCCCATCACCTTCGACCAAGCCGACCACCCCAACCATGTGCCGAGCCCGGGGAAATACCCGCTCGTCGTCGACCCCGTCATCGGCGACGTCAGACTCACCAAGGTCCTCATGGACGGAGGCAACAGCCTTAACATCATCTACGCCGAGACCCTTGGGCTCCTGCGTGTCGATCTGTCCTCCGTCCGGGCAGGCGCTGCGCCCTTCCATGGGATCATTCCCGGGAAGCGCGTTTAGCCCCTCGGACAACTCGACCTTCCCGTCTGCTTCGGAACACCCTCCAACTTCCGAAGGGAGACCCTGACGTTCGAGGTGGTCGGGTTCCGAGGAACCTACCACGCGGTACTGGGAAGACCATGCTACGCGAAGTTCATGGCCATCCCCAACTACACCTACCTGAAGCTCAAGATGCCGGGCCCCAACGGGGTCATCACCGTCGGCCCCACGTACAAACACGCGTTCGAATGCAACGTGGAGTGCGTGGAGTACGCCGAGGCCCTCGCCGAGTCCGAAGCCCTCATCGCCGACCTGGAGAGCCTCTCTAAGGAGGTGCCAGACGTGAAGCGTCATGCCGGCAACTTTGAGCCAGCGGAGACGGTCAAGGCTATCCCCCTCGACCCCAGCAGCGATGCCTCCAAGCAGATCCGGATCGGCTCCGGGCTCGATCCCAAATAGGAAGCTGTGCTCGTCGACTTTCTCCGCGCGAACGCCGACGTCTTCGCGTGGAGTCCCTCGGACATGCCCGGCATACCGAGGGATGTCGCCGAGCACTCGCTGGACATCCGAGCCGGAGCCCGACCCGTCAAGCAGCCTCTGCGTCGATTC
Organism: Zea luxurians; assembly: GCA_029449295.1. Lineage (NCBI taxonomy): Eukaryota > Viridiplantae > Streptophyta > Magnoliopsida > Poales > Poaceae > Zea > Zea luxurians. The sequence goes on along the minus strand of JAOPSE010000093.1, from coordinate 8,794,510 downwards.
GATGAGGAGAAGCGCAGAGCCATAGGCGAGGAGATCCACAAGCTAATGGCGGCAGGGTTCATCAAAGAGGTATTCCATCGCGAATGGCTTACCAACCCTGTGCTTGTGAGAAAGAAAGGTGGGAAATGGCAGATGTGTGTAGACTACACTGGTCTGAACAAAGCATGTCCGAAGGTTCCCTACCCTCTGCCTCGCATCGATCAAATCGTGGATTCCACTGCTGGGTGTGAAACCCTGTCTTTCCTCGATGCCTACTCAGGGTATCACCAAATTAGGATGAAAGAGTCCGACCAGCTCACGACTTCTTTCATCACACCCTTCGGCATTTACTGCTATGTCACCATGCCGTTCGGCTTGAGGAATGCGGGCGCGACGTACCAGCGGTGCATGAACCATGTGTTCGGTGAACACATTGGCCGCACAGTTGAGGCCTACGTCGATGACATCGTAGTCAAGACAAGGAAAGCCTCCGACCTCCTTTCCGACCTTGAAGTGACATTCTGATGTCTCAAGGCGAAAGGCGTCAAGCTCAATCCCGAAAAGTGTGTCTTCGGGGTGCCCCGAGGCATGCTCTTGGGGTTCATTGTCTCCGAGCGGGGCATCGAAGCCAACCCGGAGAAGATCGCAGCCATCACCGGCATGGGGCCCATCAAGGACTTGAAAGGCATACAGAGGGTCATGGGATGTCTCGCGGCTCTGAGCCTCTTCATCTCACGCCTCGGCGAAAGAGGTCTACCTCTGTACCGCCTCTTAAGGAAGGCCGAGTGCTTCACTTGGACCCCTGAGGCCGAGGAAGCCCTCAGGAACCTGAAGGCGCTCCTCACGAAGGCGCCTATCTTGGTGCCCCCAGCCCCCGGAGAAGCCCTCTTGGTCTACGTCGCCGCAACCATTCAGGTGGTTAGCGTCGCGATTCTGGTCGAGAGGCAAGAAGAAGGGTATGCATTGCCCGTTCAGAGGCCAGTCTACTTCGTCAGTGAGGTACTGTCCGAAACCAAGATCCGCTACCCACAAGTTCAGAAGCTGCTGTATGCGGTGATCCTGACACGGCGGAAGTTGCGGCACTACTTCGAGTCTCATCCGGTACCTGTGGTCTCATCCTTCCCCCTGGGAGAGATCATCCAGTGCCGGGAGGCCTCGGGGAGGATTGCAAAGTGGGCGATGGAAATCATGGGCGAGACAATCTTGTTCGCCCCTCGGAAGGCCATCAAGTCCCAGGTCTTGGCGGACTTCGTAGCTGAATGGGTCGACACCCAGCTCCCAACAGCTCCGATCCAGCCGGAGCTCTGGACCATGTTCTTCGACGGGTCGCTAATGAAGACGGGAGCCGACGCAGGCCTACTCTTCATCTCGCTGTCACACCCGGGTTTTAGGGGTCCAAAACTCGGGCGCGAACATAATCACCAGGTGTGCTGGGACCAAGTCTCACACATATGATGAATCATGGCACAGGATCGAATGTCACAACTTTACTACATAATAGGAATTCTGCACAAAATAAATAAATAATTACATTATAAGGAGACAACGGTCTAGCAACCCAAAGTTGACTGGGAGACGACGGCCTAGATCTCTCACGAACACATCGCAGCATCCTCCATGCGCTTCATCCTGCGGTACCTGTTCTTGACCTGTGGGGGTGTGAGACAGCAAGAGTGAGCTCACATACGTTCATCGCTCAACAAGTTGTGGGGAATAATGTGCATGAACTCGCCAAAGGTGGGAGCTCACGTGAAGTGTAAGGCTTACCAAAGAGGATGGTTAGAGCTGAGCATTGCTTTTAAAGTTGGTCAAAATTTTATTAGCAGTTACTAAGTATAAGTAAATACCAAACCCAATTAAGTAGTAGAACAAAAGTAACAACTTCACCTGCGATGCAATGCATATGACAAATTGAATTTAGTTCCATAATTTAATCATGTGAGTGTCCGAGCTGCTCTTGACCGTGAGCACGGCTAGTATACCAGTTTTACACTCTGCAGAGGTTGCGCATCTTTACCCACAAGTCGTGTTACCCATCTGCCAAGAGACGGCCAATCCCATACACCTCTACCGAGGAGGTGAGGCAGGGTAACACTACGAGGCCTTTACAAAGTTCCACTAGCTTCAGAAAACCCGCTACAGTTTATAGGAAGTTCCAATGCAGGAATCCCTTGCAGGACCGCCATCGCAGCAAAATCCTCCTGAGGGCCTCCCTACACTGACCACTCCCCTACTGCCCTTGCCCCTTTCGGGTAAGGTAGTCTTCCACTAGCTTTCCTAATTAATCAGCCAAGGGCGTCCCATTAAACCCTTGTGGTAGCACTGTTTTCCCGGGTGGTTCTCCATGTTCCAATTAACATAATGATCTTATCATGAACAGTAAATAACAACTGATAACAAAAGTATGAATAATATGTATCTCAATGCCCAAATCCACGTATAGCACTAGCAAGTACTACCCAGAAAGTTTAGTGGTAAACAAGGCATAAAGATAGACAAACTAGGGTAACCTATTAGGTCCCATCAAAATTAACCTATGCAGATCATTATGATTAATTAGAACATGAGTGGGTAAAAAGAAGTGATCAAGGGCACAACTTGCCTGGGACTTGAGATTCCAGGTACCAGGATGATCTTCAGATGACACGTGTCCTCACTGCTAAACGTAGCAACACAGACATACATGGTATAGGCAAAATTAACATTACACCAAACATATATGCAAAATACATATTAATAGTCTACATACTGAAATATGATCACAGGAACAGAAATTATTAATTTTGGAGTTATAGATTTTAAGTTATGGATTTCTAAAGATTTTATGTGCTTTGTACAAGATTAATTAGGATATCAATTTTAATGTGGCTTTCATGTCAAAACAGTGGCACTATTTGATGACCAATAATATTATAAAATTATAGGAACTGGAATGGGCAAATTTGGACTTCATATGAATTTTCTATGGATTATACAAGTTTTAGGGTTTATTTTCATATTAAAAATCTATTTCTAATTCATTATTCAGTTTACAGCCGACACTGGACTGGGCCTCAATTTCCTGGAAAACTGGGGTTTAGAGCGCAAAAATGCCTAAGACACAGAGGTGCTCCAGTCAGGGACGGCGGGTTGATTCGGAATTAATTGAGGGGCTCATAAGTAAGAATGCCATACAAAGGGGTATGGGACGATTACAGTCGTGCGATCGGTAATCGGTGGTCCAGATTAGATCGCGCGAAGGGGTATGCGCGTCCCAATCCACGCCGTCCATTACTTGATCAACAGATCAGATTGAACGATGAGACTTTACGCCTAGGACCTAATCTTGTCCATTCACAGGCCGCCCAATGGTCTGGATTTCTCCACCACCGAACCGGTATGGCCAGATCTGATCATGGCCGTTCACCAGAATCCGACGGTCAACGACGCTCCCACCTAACCCCAGGTGAGCGGGACGGCGGCGCCGCCCTGATACACGGCGAACCATCGCCGGGGTCGAGCAATTGGGCACCCCCCCGGTCCTAACTCCGATCCGAGGTGTTCACTACGCAGCAGATACATGGGCGAACTGGATGGGGAATTTCTTACCGGCTATCGTGAGGTAGTCGCGGCCGTCCACGAGCAGATGCGGACGCCGAGCGCTGGCGTGGAATTTCCGGTGTCGCCCCAGGCCCCTCCTCCAATCCGGGTCTTCGGTCACCACCGTAGAGACCCGCAGAAGCTTTTCTGGTCGGCACTAAGGTCAACCACGGCGACCAAGGTGGGGCACACCGCCGACGGCCGCGGCGACAATTTCTCTCGCCGCGCGCAGGCTTTCTGGTGACCGTGCAGAGGGAAGAGTCGAGGGGAAAGGTGAGGAGGGAGTCGGAGGCCGCGTACTTATACTCAGGGAACGCTTCGCGGTCGTTGCACGGATACCGAGATCACCGGCGAGCTTCGCGGAGGTCGTTGTGGCGAGGACCGTCTACTCCGCGCGACTTTCACGGGGATGAAGACGACGAGTGCGTTGATCCTGCGAACTGGGCCCCACTGCGCAGCCAAAGAGTGAGCGCACGCGGTGGAGAAAGTAGGCAAAGAGAGACTGACCCGCGGGCCCACGCAGCAGTAAGCGTCCGCGCGCGCGGAGCTTGAGGCTAGCCATCGAGCCCCACATGTCGGCGCGAGCGGGTACGCAGAGATTGGGCTGGCGCGCGCGCGAGGGCGGTTTTGGTAGGTGGGCCGAAATGGTGCAGTCCGGCCCAGGTAAGCTTTTATTCCTTTTCTTTTTCTGATTTCCTTTTTCTTTTCTTCTCTTTTTCTCCATTTTTCAAATCCAATTTGAATTCAAGTTTAAATTCAAACTTTGTGAATAACTTGTCCTCAATTTAAAATATATAGTTTAATAATTTAAGTGTGAAAGGTATTTATTCTGATTTTTATTTTATTTTATGTAGTATTTTTCTCAATTCTTCCCTTCTCTTAATTCAAACCCTAATTTTCAATTTAGGACTCAAACTTTCTAGTAATTATTATATTATTATTTTTATCCTTGTTATTTTATTTAATGCACAAACATATAAAACTCTAACGAGATGCACTTTGTTTTATTTAGTATCATTTGTTCTGATTAATCACTCTTAATTATATGTGTGTCCTTTTTATGATGCAAATAAGGCACATAGAATGAGAAGATCTCTCTATATTCTTTATTTAGAATTTTGAGTATTACAAATCCTACCCCCCTTAAAAATAATCTCGTCCTCGAGATTTGTAAGAAAAGGGATGTATACTCATATTGTTCTCGGAACATATGCACAAACAAAGAAATCTCGGCATGAGGCATAATTCTTTGACAAAACATAGTGTCAATAGACCTTATTATTTCTTCTAAAATAATATCATATCATCTACTAACTAAAGTAACATCTAGATCTTACAAATAATAATAATTTATATATATGTTTATGTAGCTTGGTGGAGCTGGTGGTGGTGGTGGAGGTTGTTGTTGTTGTTGTCTCTCCAACCGCGCTTGCCTTATTTCTTGGCGGACCTGACGTATTTCCTCGCGTTCTTGTCTTATCTGATTTTGCATCTCGGTCACCAGGTCTGTTAATTGTTGTATTACCAGTCTTTGGGCAGCAACCACTTGATCGATTTCAACAGGTGGAGGATTTGGAGGATTCATTTCTGTTTGCTGTTACGTGATAATCTTTCCTTTCCTGGTATTGACCATGAAAGTTAGAAGCATATGGTAATAGTTTTGCAAAAATTATTCAATAAGCGGAATGAATAAGCTAGTAGCTGGTTATAATCTAAAGATTCTTTAGTAGGGCTTAATCTTTGTTTTATGTCCTGATTGGGGTAACCAGTCGTATAAGGTGAATATCCAAGGGTAAGATAGAATCTGTCAAGATGAGATATATATGGGTGAGATAGACTACAAGATGTAGGTTAAAAGTTTGTTTGTTGTTAGGTGGGAATAGATCATATTCGTTAGAAGGTTATGATATAAGCCAAGTGGTTGGGATAAGTATGCTCGTTAGAACAAGACAAGTCTCTACGAATAAGACATAATCTTTTGAGATTAGTTAGATCTAGTAGGATAGGGTAGAATCTTTTTTTTTTGAGATGAGATGGATCTATTAAGGTAAGAAAGAATCTTTTAATATAAGAGAGAATCTTTTTAAGATAAAATGGATCTATTAATATAGGAGAGTATCTTTTAAGATAAGAGAATCTATTAAGATAGGAAAGAATCTTTCAAGATAGGATTGATCTATTAAAATAGATATACTTTAATGGAGAGTAATCTAGGCTGTTTGATTATCTTATGAATTATATATATGTATGCCTATATGTATATGTAGATGCAATTGCGAACATTACTTCACAACTCATCACACTCAATCAAAGATCCAAATCAGACAAGTATCATAAGAACAAACATTCAAGTTCGTAGTTATCTATATAAAAGAAAAATAATTTTTGTTTTTGTTCCTAAGAGTAGGTATCCTATTCCTAAAGGTCACTTTAGGCACGAAATTTCAAAGTGTGAAATCCACATTTGTCTTTAGAAGAAAAAGGTAAGAATAATCAGAGTAAAGGCGGAATTAGATGAGAAAGGATTAAGAAAAGTTTAGAAAAGATCAGAGTAACAAAGGTAAGTAGACAATGGTTGTCCAGTGTTGGAGCGAAGGCAGAAACGCCACCCTTCGCCCGAAGTCTCCACCGCTTAGCCCCTGCCCTGACGGACAAAGCAGGCAGGGACACCCTTCGCTTCATCGGCACCAGAGACAAAACGGAGACCCTTCGCTCGATTCGGCACCAGACGAAGGCCTGCGGCGACGCCTCCCCGCGGCGCGGCCTCGTTCAGCTTTGAGGTCCACATGAGATCTGGGCCATCGTAACGGGCCCTGCGTGGCCGCGTTTGTGTTATGGGCCTAATTTGTAAAGGCATACTTGTAATTACAGCTTGTAACCCCGCTTTATGGGAATATTCTAGGGATAAACTAGGTGCCTGAGGGCACATGCGTCCTTAACGCAAGGCGCCGTGCACTCGGACACCTATAAATACCCCCGCACAGTGCCCGTGAGAGGCTAGATTAACAGAGCTTTTGCCATCACGCGCGAGTGCCCTGTTGCCATCACCATTCACTCGTGTTGGATCCCCTTGCTAGAGAGAGCAAGTACCAACATTTGGCGCCCACCGTTCGTGCTACGAGACAACCACCCGCGATGGCACCCAAGAGAGCTAACCCGAAGGCTGACGAGGCTGCGAAGGCAGCACTGCTCGCCGCAAGAAAGGGCAAGGCCCTCGCCCTCACCCAATCCACCCACCAAGAGGCCACTGAAGACGACACCCTCCGCACCTGCGACCCTGAGGGACAACCCTCAGGCTTCGCACCTCCCTCAGACTTCGCACCACCGGAGGGCGCGGACCTCGCTGAGGACGGTGAGGTCCTCGGCGTCTCAGCAGAAGAACAGCTACAGCTGCGCGCCCTGCGCCTCAAGAACCGCAACCTCCAGAGGCAGAAGGAGATACTGGAGGCCAAGCGCCAGCGTGTGTCCGCACTCGCCAAAGTGCGGCAGATGATACGCGACGAAGAGCACAAGGCCCAGGAACTCGAGCGGGAGATTGCGCTGATGCAGCGCGAAGGCCACCTCAGCCCGCGACACGAGTCATCCCTCCAGCAGCGCGCACAAAACGAAGACACGCGCGAAGGCCACCCCGGCCTGCAGCATGGGCCACCCCTGCAACACCGCGCGCAACCGGAGGACCCGCGTTTCCCCCAGCGCGACTTCACTTTCCCGCACGCCGCGCCATTCCAAGGGGTCAATTATCTCGATGAGCGAAGTCCCCTGGCGCCTCACCTGCAAGTGACGCCATGGCCAGCTAACTTCCGGGCTGGGACCTACCCCAAGTACAACGGCAGCACCGACCCGGCTCAATACATAATGAGTTACCAGGTCGCCGTCGCATCGTCCGGGGGGGACGACGCCACAATGGCGAAGTCCTTCATCATCGCCCTCGAGGGCCCCGCACTCACCTGGTTCACCAGGTTGCCTCCGCTGTCCATCGATTCCTGGAGAAGTCTCCGGGACAAGTTCCTCCTCAACTTCCAAGGGTATCGCCCGGACACCGACGCCCTGGCCGAGCTCTCGCTCTGCAAGCAGCTAGAGAAGGAGACCCTGAGGGAATATTACCGCAAATTCCTGACACTCAAGTCACAGCTACCCTCAGTCGATGACCAGATTGCCATCCACTATGCTATCAGTGGTCTTCGCGCTGGCGTCCTTTACAGCCACTGCATTAGAGATCCGCCGAAGAACCTCCAAGAGTTATACCAGCTGTTTGAAAAGTACGCCAGATCCGAGGAGCTCCACCAGCGCAAGATTGAGTCCCAGCGGAAGCCAAAAAATGCTCCACAGTCCAGCCGCACGTGGACAAGGACTCCGCAACCAGACTCCGGTCGAGATGGCCGCGGTCAGCAGCAAGTGCACAACATTGCCAACCACCAGCCGGCCGCTGACCCCCTCCGTCGCCAGGAATATCCCCCCCAGGGCCGCGGAAGTGGAACTCGCGGCAGGGGCCGAGGGCGTGCGCAGCCACCCCCTCCACCACGCCGATTTTACTGCCTTTTCCATGGCGAAGACTGCGCCCACCAAACCAAAGACTGCCCCGAAGTGAAGGCCACCAGAGACAGAATGGCGAGGGCGCAGCCAGCCGACAACCCCAGAATTGTCGCGCATAATTACCAGCCACCCCCTCCACCATATATCCACGCTCCCGCCCCGCATCCACCGCACCACGCTTACCAACATCATCAGGAAGTACAAATCGTACATCCTCCGCCTCCACCACCACACCAGCAACAACAAAACATCCCCCATGCCCCAAAGCAGGAAGACTTCGCCGATCAACCTTATCGCGGAGTTATTCATATGATAACCGGGGGGTCCAGCACCGACTTTGACACCAAGCGGCAGAAGCGGGACCACTACCGCAGCATAAACCATGTCGCCGTCACGGGCCCAGTTGTGCAGACAAAGTGGTCCCACGTACCGCTCACCTTCGACGCACGGGACGTCGACTTGCGCAGCGCCCCCCACTGCGATGCCATGGTTATCAATTGCAGCGTGGCAGGCTGGGACCTACACAAGGTCCTCGTTGACAACGGCAGCCAGGCAGACATCATCTTCCTCCACGCCTTCGATCGCATGGGCATCAGCCACAGCCTGCTTAAGCCTTCGGACAACCCGTTGTATGGCTTCGGCGGCAAGGGCACCTTCCCCGTCGGCAAAATAGAGTTGCCCCTCTCCTTCGGTGTAGCACCCAATGCCCGAAGTGAGCAAGTGACTTTTGACATTGTGGATATGGTATATCCATACAACGCCATCATGGGTCGGGGCTCCATCAATAAGTTTGAAGCTGCCATCCACGGACTGTATTTGTGCATGAAGATACCAGGCCCGCTAGGCGTAATTACAGTCCGCGGTAACCAGCAAACAGCGCGCAACATAGAGCGGGACTTCGTGCCTGGTCAGAGGAACGTGCACTGTCTCACGACACAGCGCGAGGTCCCTGCGCCCGCTAGCCCAACTGACAAGCAGCACGACAAGGCTCAGTTGCAGAGTCAGGATGGGACCAAGACTGTCCCCCTCGATCAGGCCACGCCCAAGCAGACAGTCACTATCAGCGAAGACCTTACTTCACATGAAGAAGAGAAGCTCCTCTGCTGCCTGGCCAAGAATAAAGATGTCTTCGCCTGGTCCGCCCTCGACCTGGTCGGAGTCAGCCGATCCATAATCGAGCACAGTTTGGGAATCGACCCCTCGGTGCGACCAAGAAAGCAAAAGCTTCGCAAAATGTCCGATGAAAAGACAGAGGCCGCCAAGGCGGAGGTGCACCGCCTCCTAGAGGCTAAATTCATTGAGCCAGTGGCTTACCCCACATGGCTCTCCAATGTTGTAATGGTGCAGAAAAAAAGCGGGAAATGGCGGATGTGCATAGACTTCACCAGTCTCAATAAGGCCTGCCCAAAAGACAATTTCCCGTTGCCACGGATCGACAAAATAGTCGATAGCGCGGCCGGATGCGAGGTCATGTCTCTCCTCGACTGCTTCTCCGGCTATCACCAGATATACATGAAGGCGGAAGACAAGGCTAGCACCAGCTTTATAACACCCTTCGGCACTTATTGCTTCATCAGAATGCCGGAGGGTCTCAAGAATGCCAGGTCCACCTTCTCCAGACTCACCAAAACAGTACTCGAGGGGCAGGTCGGCAGAAATATATTTACATATGTGGACGACATCGTCGTCGCCAGCAAAAATAAGGAGGACCACCTCGCCGACCTGGCCGAGACATTCGCAAACATGCGAGATGCACGACTCCGCCTAAACCCGGAAAAGTGCGTTTTCGGTGTCCGCCAGGGCAAGATATTGGGCTACCTGGTGTCGCAACGCGGCATCGAGGCCAACCCAACCAAGATCTAGGCCATCATCGACATGTCGCCTCCGCAGTCCACCAGGGACGTCTAGCGTCTGACAGGCAGATTGGCCGCTCTCAACAGATTCATTTCCAGGTCGGCCGAGCGAAGTCTTCCTTTCCTCAAAACTCTCCGCAGCGCAAAAGACTTCGCCTGGGGGCCGGAGCAAGCAGCGGCCTTCGCCTCATTAAAACAGTACTTAACGGAGCTGGCCACCCTCACGAGCCCCGACTCCTCGCTCCCCCTATTGCTCTATGTCGCGGCTTCGCCGCACGCGGTCAGCGCGGCACTAGTGCAGGAGCAGACAGTCGAAGGCGCTGTCAGACAGTGCCCTGTTTATTACGTCTCCGAGGTCCTGACACCGTCCAAATGCAACATGACAGAGCTGGAGAAGATCACCTACGCAGTCGTTATGTCCTCGCGCAAGCTGCGCCATTACTTTGAAGCATTCAAGGTTCGCGTCACCTCAGACAGGGGGCTCGGCGAACTGTTTAGAAACCCGGAGGCATCGGTGAGGATCGCCAAGTGGGCAGCCGAACTCTCCGGCTACCACATCAGCTTCGAGCCCAGGACAGCCATCAAATCGCAAGTCCTGGCAGACTTCGTCGTCGACTGGACCGGGCCAGTAACACAGCCGGACCCGACCACAGAGAAGGTCTGGACGATCCATTGTGACGGCGCATGGTGCCATGCGGGGGCAGGCGTCGCTGCAATCATAACCTCACCAGTCGGGGTCAAGCACAGATATGCAGCACGACTCAGCTTCAATCTGGAATCCGACAGATGCACAAATAATATAGCAGAATACGAAGCAGTCATCCTCGGCCTCCGCAAGCTAAGGGCCCTCGGAGTCACCACTTGCATCATCAAAACAGACTCCAAGGTAGTTGCCGGCCAGGTCGAGAAAGACTATGCAGCCAAGGACCCCGCACTCATGCAGTACCTCGCGGCCATCCGAAGTCTCGAGAGGCAGTTCAAGGGGTTCACCGTGCAGCATGTGGACCGGGCCAAGAATGAGGAGGCCGACGCATTGGCCAAGGCCGCGGCCAGGGGCGAAACTCTGCCCTCCGACGTGTTCTTCCACGTCATCGGCACGCCAGCAGTCCGGAGCCCCGAAGGGCTCCAAATAACCAATGACAGCGAGGGCCACCGTACAGTTAACCTCATCATGACCGAAGACTGGCGAGCACCCATTACCCTGTTCCTGCAGGGGTATTATCACCCAGCCGACATCAGTGAGGCCAAGCGCCTCAGACATCGAAGCCGAGACTTCGCTCTGATTGAAGGCCAGCTCTACAAAAAAGGGGTCAGTCAACCAATGCTTAAGTGCGTCACCGAGGCCGAAGGCATGCAGATCCTACGTGAAGTCCACAGTGGCACGTGCGGCTCGCACGCGGGGCCGAGGGCCCTAGCTGCTAAGGTGATCCGCCAGGGTTTTTATTGGCCCGCAATAATTTGCGCCGCGAATCGGGTCACTCGGTCCTGCGAAGCCTGCCAGAAGTTCTCTCCTCGGTCAGGCGGCCCTTCGCAGTATACAAAACTGATCGCCCACACATGGCCTCTCCAGCGCTGGGGTCTTGACATTGTTGGACCCCTGCCCACCGCTCAGGGGAACCTTAAGTTCGCCTTCGTCGCGGTCGAGTATTTCACCAAATGGATCGAGGCACGGGCTGTCTCCACAATAACATCAAAAACTGCCCAAAAATTCTTCTGGCAGAACATCGTTTGCCGCTTCGGAGTACCGTCCGAATTAACAGTCGACAACGGCAAGCAGTTTGATAACCAAGACTTCAAGGATTTTTGTTTCTCCATTGGCACCAAGCTTGCCTTCGCCTCAGTCTATCATCCGCAGTCCAACGGGGTCGTGGAGCGCGCCAACGGGAAAATCTTCATAGCTATCAAAAAAATGCTCCTCGATGAAAAAAAGGGCAGATGGAGCGATTTTTTACCTGAGGCAGTCTGGGCACTAAACACGACTGAGTGCAGGGCGACCGGGTTTACTCCCTTCCGTCTTTTATACGGATCGGAGGCCATGACCCCGCAAGAAATAAAGCACGGGTCCCCGCGAATAGTCCCGTCAGCCGTCCCAGATGTGGACGAGCCAACTTCAAAGGATCTCATCGACGGAGACCGTGTCTTCGCCCTACAGGCCCTGAACAAGTATCAAGCCCAGACCAAAGCATGGCGCGACCATTCAGTCACCCCGAGGGAGTTCAGCGAGGGGGACCTCGTACTCATTCGAACAGCTCGGACGGAGTCCAAGGGCAAGCTGGAGCCCAGGTGGGAGGGCCCTTTCATCGTCAAGACGAAAGCTTCCCCCAGCGCTTATAGGCTCACAACGCCAACCGGCGAGGACCTGGAGCACTCCTGGAACATCGACAACCTCCGCAAATTTTTTGTTTGATTCCTCAGGGCTGTCTTCGCCCTTGTAATTCGCAAAAACAATCTTGCACCGGCCCGCACTCTTTTCCTCCCGGGGGGTGAGGTTTTTAACGAGGCGGAGCCATGTAATATATGCGTAAAAAATCCCCCGCAAAAAGACATGCGTCGAAAAAGACCGCGATGACGGTCTTCGACATTCGACCACCACGAGGTCACCGTGAGGCTAAGCGCTAGCTACCCTCGCGTGCGACAAATCCGCGCAGAAGTCGCCTAAGGGTGCAGCCGGATTAGCACAACAAGTGCGAAAAAAAATCTAAGTCTATCGCGAAGACTATCCGCGCAGAAGTCGCCTAAGGGTGCAGCCGGATTAGCACAACAAGTGCGAAAAAAAATCTAAGTCTATCGCGAAGACTATCCGCGCAGAAGTCGCCTAAGGGTGCAGCCGGATTAGCACAACAAGTGCGAAAAAAATCTAAGTCTATCGCGAAGACTATCCGCGCAGAAGTCGCCTAAGGGTGCAGCCGGATTAGCACAACAAGTGCGAAAAAAAATCTAAGTCTATCGCGAAGACTATCCGCGCACAAGTCGCCTAAGGGTGCAGCCGGATTAGCACAACAAGTGCGAAAAAAATCTAAGTCTATCGCGAAGACTATCCGCGCAGAAGTCGCCTAAGGGTGCAGCCGGATTAGCACAACAAGTGCGAAAAAAATCTAAGTCTATCGCGAAGACTATCCGCGCAGAAGTCGCCTAAGGGTGCAGCCGGATTAGCACAACAAGTGCGGAAAAAATCTGAGTCTATCGCGAAGACTATCCGCGCAGAAGTCGCCTAAGGGTGCAGCCGGATTAGCACAACAAGTGCGGAAAAAATCTGAGTCTATCGCGAAGACTATCCGCGCAGAAGTCGCCTAAGGGTGCAGCCGGATTAGCACAACAAGTGCGGAAAAAATCTGAGTCTATCGCGAAGACTATCCGCGCAGAAGTCGCCTAAGGGTGCAGCCGGTTTAGCACAAGTGCGGAAAAAATCTAAGTCTATCGCGAAGGCTATCCGTGCAGAAGTCGCTTAAAAGTGCAGCCGGATTAGCACAACAAGTGCGAAAAAACCGAGGCCTATCTGTGCAGAAGACACTTAAGGGTACACTTGGACTAGCACAACAACGGCTGAAACGACAACATCAAACCATCCACGCCAAGACCAACTATAATCAAGCCAACACAGCGCAGCCAAACAAATCAGTGAGTACAAAACGCCTTCGCACACACACATGCACGCGAGGGCACACAATTCCACCATACAAGCCTCTACATACACAAGCGAGGGCACCACACTCTACATCGGTTCAACCTTAGGAATAATTCCCATCTCCCTATAATTAAATAACATTATCCTGAGCTCCTCACCCGCAAAAAGCCTTCGCAGTTCCCCTTCACCTACACTCTCGGCGGTCGGCAGAGACAACAGTTCCTGCCGACCAGCCCCACTCACACGAAGCAGAGCCCGCTCCTCCGCGCTAACCCTACGTTTTGCAACCGCCCTTCGTCGACGGCGCCCGGTGCTAGGGCCTGGCACGTCCGACGCGTCCGCGGCGAGTGGCGAAGCCTCCGCCGCAGCCACGTCCAAGGCCGCAAAATAATCCAAATTCTCCTCCGACGACTCCTCAGTCCACTCAACCGAGCTCCCGGAGTCGGCAAAATCAAAAAACTCAGATGCAGACCCACTATATTCATTACCACCTTCCGCGGTCGAAGCCGCCAAAAACTCAGTAGCAGCGGTTGCGTGCGCAGGCCCAAAATCTTGAACCTGCGCAGCAACCAAAATTCAGTACAACATCCAAAATTCCCCAACCCTAAACAACCACTACGCCACCTACGCGGGCCCTGACGCTGCGGGAGCCTCCGCCGTTGGCTCCGCCGCCACTTCCGCCATTGTTTCCACCGCCTCCGCCGCCGGATCTTCGACGGTCGGCACAGCTGCTGCGAGGGCATCAGGACCGCCTTCGGCCACCTTCGGGGGCAGGTCTTCAACTGTCGCAGCAGATGTGGGGGCGCCTGGTGCGTCTTCCGCGGTCTCCGGGGTCGGCTCCGGGTCAGGCAGGGCGCTGTTCAGTGCTCCGAAGTCGTCCACCCGCCCGCCTCGCTCCGCCTAAAACAAAACATACAAAAAGTCAGCAAACACACGCACAGACCACATCCAGCAAACGCCGAACAAACGACAACGTTACCTGAGCCCTCGCAGCCTCGGCCCGCTCCCTGACCACATCACCACCATACAGACCCCACATCCGGTCATAGAGGGCACCGGCGGACTCCTTCACCACGGGGTCTTCGACCTTATAGATATCTCGCCCAAAATCTTCATCTGCCTGGTCGAAGGCCTCATAGTGCCGGCACCCTTCGCGAGAGAGTGCGTTCATCGCCCCCTCGCAGGTGACCAGGGAGGCGAACGACATTAATCCCCTCAGGACAGTGGGGAGCTCCTGCAGCTCCTCTTGCACCCATTCCAGACAGCGAAGCCCGGCCTCTCGCTCCGGCACCACGAAGTCACCGGTCCGCGCACCCAGCTCGCGATATGTGGCCATAAGCTGTGTGCGCGTCTGTTCGGCCTCCGTTCGCACCGCGGCTTCGGCCCCCTTCGCGCGGCTCTCCAGAGCGGTGAGCCGCCCCCGCAGGTCTTCGGCGAGATCCTTGGCAAGATTGGCTTCCGCCCGTGCCAGCCTAGCCTCCGCCTGCGCGGCCTGCTCCTTGGCGATGGCCTCGTTGGCCTCCCTCCTCTCCCCCGCCAGCTGGCGCCGGAGGTCAGCCTTTTCCTTCTCCAGGGCGGCCACCTTGTCCGCCAGTTTACGACACTTGCTGTCGGAGGCCGACTTCTCACGGACAGCGTCAGCATGTTGCGTCCGAAGTCTCTCGACTTCGGCAGACAAAGCTGCCGTAAGTGCCCCCGACGCAGTACGGCTGGTGAAGTCAGCCACCTGCAGAGCACACGTAAGGCCATGGCCGTAATATATATATATATATATATATATATATATATATATATATATATATATATATATATATATATATATATATATATATATATAGCCCGGCGGACCTGACTCAGTGCCTCCGTCGCCTGACTCAGCGCCTCCGCCACTCCTTTCAGCCGGCGGGTCGCCACGCCAGCCTCGTCCCTGACCAACGCGAGGGCCGACACCTCGCCTCCGGCGCCAAGGGTCCCGTCCCTCGCCTTCGACGACAGCGCAGCCGTCGCGATTGCCGCGGCAGGCACAACTATAGCAAGCCGGCCCTCGTCCGACCCTGCAACGCATCAACGAGTAAAAAAAAAAAGAAGGCGGCCGGGTGACTTACCCCCAAGATAATCGTCCACACTAATATCGGTGCCGAAGTCGGCAACGCGTTTGCCCGGCGGCGGCGACGTTTGGGCCGCCTTCGAAGCCTCCGCCAATCCGCTGGCCGGCGGCACCACCTTCGTCAGTTTGGAGACTCCGGCGCCCGCCGTTGTCTCCGGCGCCTTGCTGGGTGCAGAAGCGCCCGCCTTCGCCGCCAGCGGCGGCTTGCCTCCGCTGGAGGCCGCAGCCTTCGCCGTTCCCCGCTGCCTTTTCGGCCGGGCTTCGTGAATCCTGACAGTCGCCTGGCGTTTTTGCGCCGCCCCTTGGCGATCCTTGTCCATCACTGCCCACACAACAGCACCGATATTTCGCCCGTAAGGAAAAATTCTCCACTAACGAACCATACGAGATGTAAAACAGTCTTCCTCAGCCGCGCAGGGGATAGGAACATTTCTAGGCCAGCAGCCCCCGGTAACCCTCAGCATCCGAGCCGAAGACTCCCGGAGCTCGGGCGAAGACATCCTCTCCCCCGGGGCCGCACACGTCCTCATTAACTCTCTAGCAAAACTATCAGACACCCCAATTCCTCCCATCGCAGTACCTAATTTTCTCTTTTTTGAGGAGGGGGCGGCCGCCAGCGCAGGGTCGCCTCCAGTTTCCACCGCCGGCTTCTTCCCACGGCGGTCCGCTTCGTCTTGACCAGGGTAGCCGTCGTACGACAATTGATTTAATTCGAAGACCCTGTTCAAACGTTCATTTGACCCGCGAATATCAAAGCTGCGCTGGCCTTCCGTCCTCGCCACGTACCGCCCCACGAGCCGCACCGCCAAGTCCTCCGCATCACGCACGAAGGCGGCCGGGTCACGGTTTCGCAAATTCAGTGCAAAGGCAGGACTTCGCACCACCCTTCCTCCGTGAAAAGGCATCTGGCGAGGGCACACTTCGCCCAGCGCCCAGCCGTGCGCCAAGGGCCAGACCCCGTACGCCACGAACTCTTCAACTAAATCACGACCACTGCTCTGGCCGGCGGCACACCGAAGGGCCCCTTCGTCTGCATCCTCTTCTGCCACTTCAAAAGGCGGATACGCAGAGTAATAGTGAGAGCACATCTCAGACACGGGAAGTCCTTCATGGCCTTCGACAGTAGCCTCAGCAACGTAAAACCAAAATTCATTCCAATTGCCCCACTTGTTGCGGGCGCACGGAACCAACTCCACTACTGGCATTGTGGTCTTGCCGGTCTTCGGCGTGAATGTGCACGACCCGAACTGGGCAACTCCGTCCTCAACCATCCTCTTCTGCCAATGCAAGCAATAATTCTTCGCAAAAACTTCAACCGACGGCTGTCCGCCGTACGAAGTCGTCGCCCAGACATACTTCGCCAGCGCCACCACGGCGTTCGGTGTCAGCTGATGTATTTGAACGTTGAATCTACGCAGGACTTCGCCAACAAACCGGTGCGCAGGCAAGCGGAGACCGGCGACGAAGAACGCCTCGAAAACAACCAACTCACCCTCCGGCTCGGGGACTTCCTCCGTCCCCGGAGCACGAGCGACTCCGCCGCCAAAGTAGCCCAACCGCTGCATATCTTCAACGCGGGCCGACGTCATCCGTGACACGCCAAAATCAACAGAGTCGCCGGCGCGCAGCTCCTCCACCATCACGCTACTCAACATCTCCTCAGACGAGGCGGCGGCCGGCGGCGTGGCGTCGGCGGAAGAAGAAGAGGATGGCATTGCTACGTACCGTCGGCGGCGGCGGGCGGTCTGCTTCACTCGAGCCAGAACTCCGACGAGCAAAGGGAGCAGCAGAAGAAGAGGAGCAGAAAGACGGCGGGCGGCTAGGGTTTTCACGGAGCGCGGAAGGCAAAGTTCAAACAGCGCCGACCCTCGCCCCCCTTTTATAGGCAGGGCGCGGCTCTTCGGGAAACCCGCAATCTGACAGGGCGCGACGCTTCGGAAAACCCGCAATCCAACAGTACGATGTCCATCAACGGTCACATCAAAAACCCCCGCGGAACCACTTCGAGCGAGGGCAGCGTCTCCGCCATCTAGCGACGTCTTCGGCACCAGGTGACTTTGTCGAACTGGTCCCTCGGAGGGCAAATGTTGGAGCGAAGGCAGAAACGCCACCCTTCGCCCGAAGTCTCCACCGCTTAGCCCCTGCCCTGACGGACAAAGCAGGCAGGGACACCCTTCGCTTCATCGGCACCAGAGACAAAACGGAGACCCTTCGCTCGATTCGGCACCAGACGAAGGCCTGCGGCGACGCCTCCCCGCGGCGCGGCCTCGTTCAGCTTTGAGGTCCACATGAGATCTGGGCCATCATAACGGGCCCTGCGTGGCCGCGTTTGTGTTACGGGCCTAATTTGTAAAGGCATACTTGTAATTACAGCTTGTAACCCCGCTTTATGGGAATATTCTAGGGATAAACTAGGTGCCTGAGGGCACATGCGTCCTTAACGCAAGGCGCCGTGCACTCGGACACCTATAAATACCCCCGCACAGTGCCCGTGAGAGGCTAGATTAATAGAGCTTTTGCCATCACGCGCGAGTGCCCTGTTGCCATCACCATTCACTCGTGTTGGATCCCCTTGCTAGAGAGAGCAAGTACCAACATCCAGTTCTATCTAGGTTTCGTCCTACAGTCAACATTCCTCTGATACCACTTCTGTCACACCCGGGTTTTAGGGGTCCAAAACTCGGGCGCGAACATAATCACCAGGTGTGCTGGGACCAAGTCTCACACATATGATGAATCATGGCACAGGATCGAATGTCACAACTTTACTACATAATAGGAATTCTGCACAAAATAAATAAATAATTACATTATAAGGAGACAACGGTCCAGCAACCCAAAGTTGACTGGGAGACGACGGCCTAGATCTCTCACGAACACATCACAGCATCCTCCATGCGCTTCATCCTGCGGTACCTGTTCTTGACCTGTGGGGGTGTGAGACAGCAAGAGTGAGCTCACATACGTTCATCGCTCAACAAGTTGTGGGGAATAATGTGCATGAACTCGCCAAAGGTGGGAGCTCACGTGAAGTGTAAGGCTTACCAAAGAGGATGGTTAGAGCTGAGCATTGCTTTTAAAGTTGGTCAAAATTTTATTAGCAGTTACTAAGTATAAGTAAATACCAAACCCAATTAAGTAGTAGAACAAAAGTAACAACTTCACCTGCGATGCAATGCATATGACAAATTGAATTTAGTTCCATAATTTAATCATGTGAGTGTCCGAGCTGCTCTTGACCGTGAGCACGGCTAGTATACCAGTTTTACACTCTGCAGAGGTTGCACATCTTTACCCACAAGTCGTGTTACCCATCTGCCAAGAGACGGCCAATCCCATACACCTCTACCGAGGAGGTGAGGCAGGGTAACACTACGAGGCCTTTACAAAGTTCCACTAGCTTCAGAAAACCCGCTACAGTTTATAGGAAGTTCCAATGCAGGAATCCCTTGCAGGACCGCCATCGCAGCAAAATCCTCCTGAGGGCCTCCCTACACTGACCACTCCCCTACTGCCCTTGCCCCTTTCGGGTAAGGTAGTCTTCCACTAGCTTTCCTAATTAATCAGCCAAGGGCGTCCCATTAAACCCTTGTGGTAGCACTGTTTTCCCGGGTGGTTCTCCATGTTCCAATTAACATAATGATCTTATCATGAACAGTAAATAACAACTGATAACAAAAGTATGAATAATATGTATCTCAATGCCCAAATCCACGTATAGCACTAGCAAGTACTACCCAGAAAGTTTAGTGGTAAACAAGGCATAAAGATAGACAAACTAGGGTAACCTATTAGGTCCCATCAAAATTAACCTATGCAGATCATTATGATTAATTAGAACATGAGTGGGTAAAAAGAAGTGATCAAGGGCACAACTTGCCTGGGACTTGAGATTCCAGGTACCAGGATGATCTTCAGATGACACGTGTCCTCACTGCTAAACGTAGCAACACAGACATACATGGTATAGGCAAAATTAACATTACACCAAACATATATGCAAAATACATATTAATAGTCTACATACTGAAATATGATCACAGGAACAGAAATTATTAATTTTGGAGTTATAGATTTTAAGTTATGGATTTCTAAAGATTTTATGTGCTTTGTACAAGATTAATTAGGATATCAATTTTAATGTGGCTTTCATGTCAAAACAGTGGCACTATTTGATGAACAATAATATTATAAAATTATAGGAACTGGAATGGGCAAATTTGGACTTCATATGAATTTTCTCCCGGACGGGCGAGCACCGACCTCCACGCAGGGGCGTTGTACCGGAGCAAAGGCAGGACAGCCCAAGAACACGAATGCCGCCCTAGCAGCGCGTGACGTCTTGGGCGGTCCTCCGGTGCGCGTGGTGCGACGACCGCTCATACGACGGGAGGGGGCACCGAGAGCCGAGCCAGAGCCAGCTGAGCCAGCAAGCCCAACGCGCTGAAGCTGACGACGCTCGCGGCCGACCGCCCCCGCGTTGTCGGAGTCCGCCCCTTCCGCTAGGCCAGTGAGCGCCCTCTCCCCTGAATGCTGAAGGAGAGGATGACCCATGAGCCCGTGCGGGAGGTAGAGCTCCGGCTCAGCCCGCCCTCCGCCCCAGCAAGGATGACGAAGATCCTTGAAGCTGAGGGTGGGACCAAGATCGCGGTCCGGCTCGCTTCTCCCCACCATCGAGCTGGTGGTCACCGTCTTGGGTGACCGCCGGCGGAGGGATGCAACCGGACTGCCTGACGAAAATCCTTGAAGCCGAGCGATGACTAAAAGGTACCAACTTCCCTGGAGTTGTGTTCCTCCGACGACGACAAGGCGGAAGAACCCCGGGCGCTCCCCACCCGGGGGCTTGGAAGGTGGAAAGGCACGACGCATAAGGGAGCGCGAAGACATGGACGCCTTCCAAAGGGGTCACCCTCCTTTTAAAGGCAACTCTCCTCACTCGCGTCCCCAGCCGTCGTGGGCTGAGTCTTCTCCAACACGTTCCAAGGTCCTCCCCTACGGCGCGGGGGCTGGGTCCCACATGTCATGCAAGCCGGCTCAGAGCGGAAGAAGCCAAACCGCCGTGCGCGGTGCGTGCAACCGCCCAGCGGTTACAAGCGGCTCTCCACTTTTGCCCAGACCAGCGGGCGAAAGGGCGGGCAGCCATGCAGGCGGCATGCAACCGCGCCAAGTGGGCACATTTCTCCGACTCCCGACATGCCCGGCAGGGAGGCCCAGGCCCACGTGTCATGCAACCGGCGCGCCGAATGCTTCGTGCAAGAAACTGCACCGCCACTCGCGCCACTGCCGCGCCTCCTCGACTGCGGAACCGACCGCGACTCAAGGCGACCCAGAGCACGACCCAGCGGCGCCAGCCTGGCGCGACGGTCAATACGGCCAAAAACGGGCCGGCAGTAATGGCGGTGGCAGGCGGGCAGGGGCAGCAGTCACGTCGCCAGCCAAGCCTACGTCCCATCCAGGGGCGACGAGGGAACCCTCTCTCTCACGGCGTGAAGACAACGCGCCCGTGTTCCGTTCCTCGAACGGCTCGCGCACGCGCAACGACCGCCCCGCGAACCACTCGCCCCGTCGCATTAACTCCGCGGCGGGACAGACGACACCTCTGGCAGGGGAAGCGGGCGACGCTTCGCCTTCGCCACAGTGACCGCGTCAAAAAAGGTACGCCACGTCGTTCGATTTCGTATCCTTTTCCTTTTTTCCTCTTTCTCTCTCTTGCAACAGGGACCGGGGAAGGGGGATACCCTGAAAAGGATCCTTCTCCGTGAAGGAACCAGGCTCCGAGCCTCCCTACTGATCAGAGGTTCGAAGGCTGGCCCCTCGGAAGGGTTCGGCAGCCACCTCAGATCGCGTGGGCTCTACACCCACTACTGGTCAGAGGTTCGAAGGCCGGCCCCTCGGAAGGGTTCAACGACCGCCTCAGGCTACTCGGGCTCCGCGCCCACTACTGATCAGGGGTTCGAAGGTTGGCCCCCGAAGGGTTCACAGCCGCCTCAGACACAGAGCGAGGGATGACCATGGGTACGTTCGATACATAACCAAGGCTCGGGCTGCACTCCCGAGGTACCCTAGGACATTTCCGAGACCAGCGGGAACGATCTTGTAATGGAATCCCATCAGAGGGAGGCATCGAGCCCTCAGACCCCATCGCCAGGGGACCAGGTCCGGCAGATCACCCGCAGGTACTTTTGGGCGCGCCTCTGGGCCCCTAGCCGACCCCTAACGAATGGGGCACGGGCGTCCACTCGGATTACCCGCCTGCAGCTCACCGGAGACACCATGTTCGGCGCCCATCGAGGGCAACATGGCGCTTTCCCCCCCTCCTCCTTGCGGAAAGGCGACGCAGGGGCGTATGTAAAAAAGTCGAGTCTGTCCCTGATCGCCCTCTCGCCCTATGCAGAGGCTCGGGGGCTGCTCTCGCAAGCCCGGCTCCGGCCGAACCGTTGACAGCGTCAACATACCAGCCCGAGAACTTGGACCCGACCGTACACCCGGGCTACGGCCAGCTCGCATGAGGGAACACCAGACTAGCCGAACCATTGCGCGAGGCATTAAGACCTCGGAGGAGTAAAACCACTCCTCCGAGGCCTCGGGGGCTACACCCGGCGGGTGCGCTCGCGCGCACCCCCCCGGAACAAAACGCAACCGAGAAAGGCTGGTCCCCTTGCAAAAAAGTGCGATGAAAGCCTCCAAGCGAGTGCTAACACTCCCTTCGAGGCTCGGGGGCTACTGTCGGGGACCGTAATTAGGGGTACCCTCAAGGCTCCTAATTCTCAGCTGGTAACCCCCATCAGCATAAAGCTGCAAAGGCCTGATGGGTGCGATTAAGTCAGGGATCGATCCATTCAAAGGACGCGATCACGCCTCGCTCGAGCCTAGCCTCGGATAAGGGCGGTTGACCCCGGAGAATCTCCGCCTCGCCCGAGGCCCCCCTCCAGCGGCTAACGTATCTCCGGCTCGCCCGAGGCCCTGTCTTCGCCAAGAAGCAACCCTGACCAAATCGCCGCGCCGACCGACCAAATCGCAGGAGCATTTAATGCAAAGGCAGCCTGACGCCTTTATCCTGACGCGCGCCCTGCAGTCGACAGAGCCGAAGTGACCGCCGTCACCTCGCCGCTCCACTGACCGGCCTGACAGGAAGACAGCGCCGCCTGCGCCACTCTGACTGCGGTGCCGCTTGACAGAGTGAGGCTGACAGGCAGTCAGGTCCGGCCGCAGGCGCCATAGGAAACTCCGCTCCGCCCGACCCAGGGCTCGGACTTGGGCTAGGTCCCGGAAGACGGCGAACTCCGCTCCGCCCGACCCAGGGCTCGGACTCGGGCTAGGTCCCGGAAGACGGCGAACTCCGCTCCGCCCGACCCAGGGCTCGGACTCGAGCTAAGTCCCGGAAGACGGCGAACTCCGCTCCGCCCGACCCAGGGCTCGGACTCGGGCTAAGTCCCGGAAGACGGCGAACTCCGCTCCGCCCGACCCATGGCTCGGACTCGAGCTAAGTCCCAGAAGACGACGAACTCCGCTCCGCCCGACCCAGGGCTCGGGCTCGGGCTCAGCCCCAGAAGACGGCGAACTCCGCTCCGCCCGACCCAGGGCTCGGACTCGGGCTAAGTCCCAGAAGACGACGAACTCCGCTCCGCCCGACCCAGGGCTCGGACTCGGGCTCAGCCCCAGAAGACGACGAACTCCGCTTCGCCCGACCCCAGGGCTCGGACTCCGCTCTGGCCTCAGCCGACGATCTCCGTCTCGCCCGACCCAGGGGTTCGGACTCGACCTCGGCCACGAAAGACAGACTCGACCTCGGCTTCGGAGGAGCTTCCACATCGCCCAACCTAGGGCGCGGACCGGTCACGTCAACAGGAGGCGCCATCATCACCCTACCCCGAGCTGACTCGAGCCACGGGGAACAAGACCGGCGTCCCATCTGGCTCGCTCCACCAGATATGCAATGATGGCGCCCCGCATATTCAGTGACGATGGCAGCTCTCAGCCCCCTTACGGAAGCAAGAGGACGTCAGCAAGGACTTCACAGCTCCGACAGCTGTCCCTCTGCCAGGCTCCAGCGCTCCTCCGACGGCCACAACATCACGCCAGCAGGGTGCCAAAATCTCTCCGACTGCCACAACGACATGTACTTAGGGCGCTAGCTCTCCCCCGCTAGACACGTAGCACTCTGCTACACCCCCATTGTACACCTGGGTCCTCTCCTTACGCCTATAAAAGGAAGGACCAGGGTCCTCTTAGAGAAGGTCGGCCGCGCGGGGACGAGGACGAGACAGGCGCTCGCGTGGGGCCGCTCGCTCCCTCTCCCGCGTGGACGCTTGTAACCCCCTACTGCAAGCGCACCCGACCTGGGCGCGGGACAAACACGAAGGCCACGGGATTTCCACCTCTCTCACGCCCATCTCCGGCCACCTCACTTCCCCCCTTCGCGCTCGGCCTCGCGTCGACCCATCTAGGCTGGGGCACGCGGCGACATTCACTCGTCGGCTTTGGGACCCCTCCGGTCTCGGAACGCCGACACTAGGTACGTACCATAGAAGGGCGAAGCAATTGTTTTTAATTTGACGATAGAGGCCCATACATAACAAACTTGTATGGTATATTCATACTATAACATAATCACAATAAGAACTCAAATTTTTCTTGATACTGCAAACTCAAAGCAGGAGAGGAAAAGACCGATTTCGTTGGTTACACGAGCGGTATATAGTACATTATACTCATGACTTAAGTTAGTTATTTTTGACAAACTTTAAAACAAAAACCCTTTGAATTTTTTTGAATCGTATCTAAACTCTTTTATTTATCTTTATCTCAAACAGATTGACTTTTATTTTTTTATTTTGATCTAATTATACTGTTGAGTTCGAATGGGGCTCAGCTCTCGGGGCCGGATGCAACTATATTACTGAACTTTTTTAGCCTTCTTTTTAAAGAAAAATCACATTTTAGATCCATGGTGTTTGGTTAATAAGATTTGTCTTTCTGGTTCTTTATATACAAGTTGAATTTTAAATTAATATTTCCTGAGATGATTAAAAGCATCATAACTTATATTAGAATGATATGTTATGATTTTTTATAATTTTTATTTAGTTTTGTATCATTAAAATTATTATTTTATTTGATCACTAACCTATTAAGATAATTATAAAAATTATAATATATTTTTCTAGACTAAATTATGCTATTAGCTACTAACTAACAAATTTTGAACCGAAAATTTAATTTATACATAAAAAGATAAAATTTATTAAGAGGTAAATCGAACCAACTCAAAATGTAAAGCGTAAAATAAACCAAAAATACTTTAGTGGCTTATGTGAATATTGTCCATATGTGAAGGATGTGATTTGAACTTTTTCTTTAGCTATACTGTGAGTTGGCTAATTAGTAGTAGTTAATTACTTAGGTAGTTGGTTACTTATGTAGTTATTTTTAAGTTAATTAGTTAGTTATTAAGTTAGTAAATTAGGTAGTTTTGTTAGTTCATTAGGTAGGTAGGTATTGTTTAGTTAGTTAAAATTCATTCAAAGGTGCACGGTTTAGTTATTTATACGAGTAAAATGTATCCTCGAATTTGGCACACTGTGTTATTTGGGTCACCAAACTTTAAAAACCAGTAGAACGAGTCCTCTAACTTTGTTGGCCTATCCAAAATCGAACGTGGCATGCTGTGTCACTTGAGTCTCCGAACTTGATATGATGTGACACTAGGGTCACGAACTTTTATTAGTATGCTCTAACATGGCACACCACTTTATCATCCGGTTTGAGCAATCTCGGGAGGTTGGACGATTTGCACATGCTGATAAAGTTAGAGTATCCGTTTTGCTGGCTTTGTAATTTCGGCGATCCCAGTGACATAGCGTGCCAAGTTCGAGATTTGATTATTTATACGAAATTGATGGGCAATGTAGTAACCTTATAGCATGGAGACCGTATGGATAGAGACAAATAAGAAAATGTGTTATTCGGTGATTGATCGTGAGTTGGTTGCTAAAGCTAAAAAAAAGGCTATGTAGTGATGCAAATGAGAATGATAAGGATATTTCACATGAGTTTGGAAGACTCAATTATAAGACCTGTGACCTGGATTGTCTTTGAGAATCAGTGGTAGTTGTAGACAAGACAAAAAACCGAGGTACAGCAAGCATCCCTCGTCCGAGGTCCTGCAAAGCTCCATCGCTTACTCTGCATTCCCTTTCTGCACCATCCTGTTTCTGCTCGCTGATCCTCTTCTTCCTTCCTGGTCAGTACAAAAGCTATAGACATGGCGTTTTCTTCCACGCTTAATTACATCTCTGTTTCAAAGCCATGAAATGAAACCGAGTGAAGACCGATTCAAAGCAGGCAACCAGGTCAACAATAGCCTTTATTTATTTTGTATCCTGTCCTCCACTTGAAAACCGCCCCGTTTTTAAAACTCTTTGTCATCTTGCCATCAGCACAAAACAAACTCTTGACGGGGTTTATTCTTCCGTCGTGCTGGTTGTTGGTTGCACATGTCATCACTTTCTTCTACTCTCTCTCAGTTTGCTGCTCCATTAATCATAGACAAGCTACTTATACAATATATATATGGTACGTCCCTTTCTACTACCAGTACCAGCTGCTATACTATACTGCTCCCAGTTCTTCCTGCCCTGCTGTGCTGATTGTGGCCTTCCAGTTGTTGTGGTCTCTCAACCAGCATCTGATACCCAATTCCTCGCACAAACCTGCCACACGCAATGTCCAAGACCGAGAGCAGGAAGCTGTCGGACGACTATGAGGTCGCGGAGGTCCTCGGCCGAGGCGGGTTCTCGATCGTGAGGCGGGGAGTGAGCAAGTCAGAGGGGAAGGCGGCCCAACAGGTCGCCATAAAGACCCTGCGAAGGCTGGGCCCGGCCGCCACGACCGGCGGGAGCACGCCGCCGCAGCAAGGCTCAAACAAGGGCGGCGGCCTGGTTCCGACGTGGAAGCAGGTGTCGTCCATCTCCGACGCGCTGCTCACCAACGAGATCCTCGTGATGCGGCGGATCGTGGAGGCCGTGGCGCCGCACCCCAACGTCATCGCGCTGCACGACGTGTACGAGGACGCGCGCGGCGTGCACCTGGTCCTGGAGCTCTGCTCGGGCGGCGAGCTGTTCGACCGGATCGTGGGGCGCGACCGCCACTACTCGGAGTTCGACGCGGCGGGCGTCGTCCGCCAGATCGCGCGCGGGCTGCAGGCGCTCCACGGCGCGGGCGTCGTGCACCGGGACCTCAAGCCCGAGAACTGCCTCTTCGCCGACAGGGGCGAGGCCTCCACGCTCAAGATCATGGATTTCGGCCTCAGCTCCGTCGAGGACTTCAGCGACCCCGTCGTCACCCTGTTCGGCTCGATCGACTACGTCTCGCCGGAGGCCCTCTCGCGGCAGGATGTCTCGGCTGCCAGCGACATGTGGTCTGTTGGGGTGATTCTGTATATCCTGTT
Source organism: Zea luxurians (assembly GCA_029449295.1). NCBI lineage: Eukaryota > Viridiplantae > Streptophyta > Magnoliopsida > Poales > Poaceae > Zea > Zea luxurians. The sequence continues at coordinate 8,767,385 of JAOPSE010000093.1, read as the reverse complement.
GTCCGGGTATGTAATGTTTGATCAATCAACCTTCCTTGTGATTCTCTCTCCTGCTTTGTTTTCTTTTCCTGATGAATTCCGCCTGGTGCGATTACGTTACGACAGATGCCCGCCGTTCCATGCACCAACTAATCGAGAGAAGCAGCAGCGGATACTGCAGGTGAGTCTTGCTGTGTCCAGTGAGTCTCTGGACATGTTGCTCCCCATCTTTGATACCATATGTCAGATGTCACATTCATGAACGTAGTGCAGTTCAGACGTCCATTCACTTCTGGCCTCATGATATATGCTCTTCCATCCTAAACTGTATTTAAAAGAAGAGAACCTGCCTGGGCCTAGGCAAGAGATTTTGGAGCAACAGTTTCATAGCATGGAAATTGGACCATTTTCTTCAACAAATGAGGTTTCAGTAATCCAGAACTGTATCTGAATTACATGATGGTGTACTCTAAACTGCTTACATTTACATGCTTCAGCAAAGAAGGCATTGATGGTCATAAACTGCTGTCTCTAGCTAGACCAGGACCAGGAGGCAGGAAGTCTTGCTCTAATGGCGTACGTGTGCTATCACTCTCTCCTTTCAGGGAGAGTTCAGTTTCCAGGACCATACATGGAAGACAATCTCTTCATCAGCCAAAGAACTCATCTCCAGTCTTCTCTCCGTTGAGCCTTACAAGAGGCCAACAGCAAGTGACGTCTGTCCCTTCTTCCACCCATATTGCCATACACTGGCCACAGCTGCGCTTACTGAATCCGTGGACCTTGTTGTCTTTTGTATCATCTGGACCAGCTGCTGGGGCATCCTTGGGTGATAGGGGACTGCGCGAAGCAGGACCTCATGGACGCGGAGGTCGTGACGAAGCTGCAGAGGTTCAACGCCAGAAGGAAGCTGCGGGCGGCGGCGATCGCCAGCGTGCTCAGCAGCAAGGTGGCGCTGCGGACGAAGCGGCTGAGAAACCTGCTGGGACGGCATGACCTGAGCTCCGAGGAACTCGACAACCTGCGGGCTCACTTTGCACGGATGTGAGTACGATATGCTGGTATATATATTACCCCTTAGCAATGAGATGCATGACAGCATAGGGTGGTCGGTCGTGGGGTGGTGGCTGCAGATGCGCCGACGGCGAGAACGCGACGCTGACGGAGTTCGAGCAGGTGCTGAGGGCGATGAGGCTGGAGGCGCTGGTCCCGCTGGCGCCGCGCGTGTTCGACCTGTTCGACAACAACCGCGACGGCACGGTGGACATGAGGGAGATCCTGTGCGGGCTGTCCAGCCTCCGCAACTCCCGCGGCGACGACGCGCTCCGGCTCTGCTTCCAGGTGCCATGAAAACGCAGTGCCTTTCTCCCATCTCTCTCTCTCTCTCTCTCTCTCTCGACGTACGTATGCTATCCTCTCTGGTGATCACATACTGAATGACAAATGGCGTGGCAGATGTACGACGCCGACCGCTCCGGGTGCATAAGCAAGGACGAGCTGGCATCGATGCTGCGAGTAAGAAGCCCTCGTCCGTCCTTCTCCTTCATGTAGGATATGTTTCCGCCCCTGCTTGGGGAACTGCTTGGACGGTCACAGGTGCAGGAGTTGTTGTGTTGTGACCGGCTGACCGCCCCGCCCCTGCTTGGTGTTTTGTGTCGCATGCAGGCGCTGCCCGAGGAGTGCCTTCCGGGCGACATCACGGAGCCCGGGAAGCTGGACGAGGTGTTCGACGAGATGGACGCCAACGGCGACGGCAAGGTGAGCTTCGAGGAGTTCAAGGCGGCCATGCAGAAGGACAGCGCCCTCCAGGACGTCGTCCTCTCGTCCCTCCGGCCGCCGCCGCCGCCATAGCTAGACGTGGAGAGAGATTCTTTCCAACTCGTTCAACTTCATTCCCACGAGAACGCACCATTGACTACAGTACCGTTCGAATCATTTAATCAGTCTCCGGCCTATGCCGTTGTCCGATCCGGCCGGCTAGCTGTTGGAAACTCCGGGTCGTGGGAGAACATCGATGGATCCTGCTAGATATGATGGCTGTGCTGTTGTGTGTTTCTGAATCCTGCTAGATTAGATGGCTGTGTTGTTATGGGTGGTGGCCACAGATGTTTTTTTACCTAAGGCTAGTTTGGAAGCTAAAACCGAAAGGGATTGAATGCGCTAAAATCCTCTCCCTCAGAATGAGATTTTAGCCCCTTCAATCCACTCCAGTTTTTAGACTGCTAAACTAGCTTTTAGGGTAGAAAAATAAACGTGTCAAAAGTGGTGAAAACACATGGGACAAAAAAGACACGCTGATGTCAAATTTTGAAAGGATAAAATAGGACAGCGGTAAACTATTTTGTATTGTACTTATCAATGTTATTATGGCGCTGCCTAGGCGACGTCTAGCCGTTTTTTTGACTTAGGCGTCTCGCTCGTCATGCCTTGGCTAGATATGGCGTCGCCTGGCGCGCCTAGTGTCGCCTTGGCGTCTAATTTCTTGACGCGGATGCCACACAGCCGAAACGAGGTTGCGCGCGTGCGGGAAACAGGAGGGTGCGTCACACGCGTGCTTTTAGAGCGTGTACACCTCTTGCGTGCGCACCCCTTCCTACAGCGCGCCAAATCGAGAGTGGGAGGGAAAGAGAGGGAAGAGAGGAAGAGAAGACAAAAGAGGGCGGCAGTAGCTGAAAGTCGCGTAGAGAGGGTGAATAGGCGAAACCTAAAATTTATAAACTTAAACACACACTAAGGCCGGGATTAGCGTTAGAATTAAATTCGAGGCGGAAGATTGTTTCTTTTACCACGAGTTGCTCAAATGATGCGGATGACGTTTGGGAGCAAACTCAAATCAATATCTGTAAGGAAACTTTAGAGAGAGGAAAGAGGGCAAACAAATCAAATGGAAATCAACACAAGTGAACACGATGATTTTTTTACCGAGGTTCGGCTCCAAAGAACCTAGTCCCCGTTGAGGAGGCCACAAAGGCCGTGTCTATTTCAACCCTTTCCCTCTCTCAAAAAGTCACTTAGACCGAGTGAGCCTTCTCCTTAATCAATCGGGTCACAAAGACCCCGCAAGGATCACCACACAATTAGGTGTCTCTTGCTAGCTTTACAAAGCACTTAAGAATAAGAATGGGAAGAAAAAAAGGCAATACAAGCAACAAGAGCGCAAATGAACACAAAAACTCTCTCAAGTCAGTAAGTGGTTGAGTTATGTCGGGGACCATAATTAGGGGTACCCCCGAGGTTCCTAATCTCAGCTGGTAAACCCCATCAGCACAAAGCTGCAAAGGCGTAGTGGGTGCGATTAATTCAAGGGACGCGATCCCGCCTCGCCCGAGCCCAGCCTCGGGCAAGGTCAGCCGACCCCAGAGGATTCACGCCTCGCCCGAGGTATCCCCTCAAGCAACGGGCACACCCTCGGCTCGCCCGAGGCCCAGTCTTCGCCAAGAAGCAACCTTGGCCAGATCGCCACGCCGACCGACCAAATCGCAGAGGCATTTAATGTAAAGGTGGCCTGACACCTTATCCTGACGCACGCCCCTCAGTCGACAGAGCCGAAGTGACCGCAGTCACTTCGTCGGTCCACTGACTGGCCTGACAAGAGGACAGCACCGCCCGCGTCGCTCCGACTGCAGTGCCACTCGGCAGAGTGAGGCTGACAGCAGCCAAGTCTGGCTCTAGGCGCCATAGGAAACTCCGCTTCGCCTGACCCAGGGCTCGGACTAGGCTACAGCCTCGGAAGACGACGAACTCCGCTCCGCCCGACCCAGGGCTCGGACTAGGCTACGGCCTCGGAAGACGACGAACTCCGCTCCGCCCGACCCAGGGCTCGGACTAGGCTACGGCCTCGGAAGACGACGGACTCCGCTTCGCCCGACCTAGGGCTCGGACTAGGCTACGGCCTCAGAAGACGACGGACTCCGCTCCGCCCGACCTAGGGCTCGGACTAGGCTACGACCTCGGAAGACGACGGACTCCGCCTCACCCGACCCCAGGGCTCGGACTCGACCCCGACCCTAGGGCTCGGACTCGACCTCGACTTCAGAAGACAGACTCGACCTCGACCTCGGAGGAGCCTCCGCCTCGCCCGACCCTGGGCTCAGACCGACCACGCCACTGGAGGGGCCATCATTACCCTTTCCCCTAGCTAGCTCAGGCTACGGGGAACAAGACTGGCGTCCCATCCAGCTCGCCCCTGTAAAACAAGTAATGATGGCGCCCCGCGTGCTCCATGACGACGGTGGCTCTCAACCCCTTACGGAAGCAAGGAGACGTCAGCAAAGACTTGGCAGCCCCAACAGCTGTCCTTCCGCAAGGCTCCAGCGCTCCTCTGACGGCCACGACATCACAGGAACAGGGTGCCAAAACCTCTCCAGCTGCCACAACGGCATGTACTTAGGGCACTAGCTCCTCTCTGCTAGACACGTTAGCACACTGCTACACCCCCATTGTACACCTGGACCTCTCCTTACGCCTATAAAAGGAAGGTCCAGGGCTCTCTTACAAAAAGGTTGGCCGAGCGGGAGGACGGGGCTGGCGGACGGTCCCTCTCTCACTCTCCCACGCGGACGCTTGTAACCCCCTACTGCAAGCGCACCCGACCTGGGCGCAGGGCAACACGGAGGCCGCGGGATTCCCACCTTTGCCTGTCTCTTTCCCCCCTTCGTGCTCCGCCTCGCGTCGACCCATCTGGGCTAGGGCATGCGGCGAGTCGGTCCAGGGACCCCCCGGGGTCGAAACGCCGACAGTTGGCGCGCCAGGTAGAGGCCTGCTGCGTGTTGACGAAGAGCTTCCCGTCAAGCTCCAGATGGGTAGTCTCCAACAACCTTTCCAACCTGGGACGGTGCTCCATTTCGGGAGTCTCGAGTTCATGTCCCTCGACGGCAGCTACGACATGATACTCCTTCCATCACGCGACAGCGACAATGGCGGCCAACAACCCGCTCGTCGGCGGCGGAATCGACGACGTCTTCCCCACATGGCGGAAGAACAACATTCGAGCTTGTCCCGTCGCCTCCCCCGCCGATGGAGGAGGAGGTGGGGCAACCAAGGCCAAGCAGGAGGCGGCACCTCGTCGGCTGTCGAGCGAGTCGACAGCACCGGTGCCCCAACGGGGGACACGCCGAGCATTGCCCTCGCGTCTGAGACGAAGACGAGCGCCGTTTCCCCGCGACACGCCTACTCCGAGCAGACGGACGACGCCAGCACGCTCGCGGAGGACTTGCTGAGCGTCACCCTCGTACCCGAGACGACGGTGCAGTCTGCCCCCGACGTGATTTCATCACCGCCCGTCGACCAGGAGGTACCGACCGATTTCCATCCCATGCATTTTGGATTCAGCCTCGACCCACCAAGCGACACCGCATCAGTGGGAGCCCACATAGAGGCATGTCCAAACCCTCCGGGGTACGGTATGCGGTCACCCTGGGACTGGCTTACAGCCGACTCGACCTACGGGCCCTCAGATCCCGAGGAGGATGACGAGCCCGACTTCTGTTGGGATTTCTCCGGACTTGGTAACCCCAGTGCCATGCGGGACTTCATGACCGCATGCGACTACTGCCTTTCCGACTGTTCCGACGGTAGCCGCAGCTTCGGCGACGAAGACTGCGACCCGAGTCGTGAATGTTTCCACGTCGATCTAGGGGGTCCCGACGAAGGCAACCATCTTGGTATGCTAGAAAACAGTGATCTCCCTAGGCTTGCGCCTCGCGTCGACATCCTACGGGAGCCAGCTGTGGTCCCAGTCCCTGCGGGGGGGTCAGGACACACAGCTCGAGCAAATCCGCGAGGTACAGGCCAGGCTCGACGAGGGAGCAGGAACACTTGAGCCGTTCCGCCGGAACATCGGGCAGGAGTGGGCGGGCCAAGCTCCGGCCGGAGAAGCACGTCGTCTACCCCAGGGCATCCAGCACCGCATCGCCGACGATGTCAGGGCAAGACCACCCTCGGCTTCCAGTGGGGTCGGCCAGAACCTGGCTGCAGCAGCAATACTTCTCCGCGTGATGCCGGAGCCATCAACCACCGAGGGGCGGCGCATCCAGGGAGAGCTCAAGAATCTCCTAGAGGACGCCGCGGTCCGACGGGCCGAAAGCTCTGCCTCCCGGAGGTAGGGGTACCCCCCGGAGCATCGCGCCGCGACTTCCTGGTTCGAGCGGGAAGCCTCGGTCCACACCGGGAACACGCGCAACACAGCGCCTGCGGCCCCGGGACGCCTCGGCAATGAGCACCATCACCGCAACTGTCGAACCAACCTCGATGAGAAGGTGTGCCGAGGCTACCACCCCCGGCGTGGGGGACGCTACGACAGCGGGGAGGATCGGAGTCCCTCGCTCGAACCACCCGGTCCGCAGGCTTTCAGCCGAGCCATACGACGGGCACCGTTCCCGATCCGGTTCCGAACCCCGACTACCATCGTAAAGTACTCGAGGGAAACGAGGCCGGAACTGTGGCTCGTGGACTACCGGCTGGCCTGCCAACTGGGTGGAACGAACGATGACAACCTCATCATCCGCAACCTCCCCCTGTTCCTCTCCGACACCGCTCGAGCCTGGTTGGAGCACCTGCCTCCGGGGCAGATCTCCAACTGGGACGACCTGGTTCAAGTCTTCACCGGCAACTTCCAGGGCACATACGTGCGCCCTGGGAACTCCTGGGATCTCCAAAGCTACCGCCAGCAGCCGAGAGAGTCTCTCTGGGACTACGTCCAGCGATTCTCGAAGCAGCGCACCAAGCTACCCAACGTCACCGACTCGGATGTCATCGGCGTGTTCCTCGCCGGCATACCTGCCGCGACCTGATGAGCAAGCTGGGTCGCAAGACCCCCACCAGGGCGAGCGAGTTGATGGACATCGCCACCAAATTCGCCTCTGGGCAGGAGGCGGTTGAGGCCATCTTCCGGAAGGACAAGCAGCCCCAGGGCCGCCAGCTGGAAGATGTCCTAGAGGCGTCCACTCAGTGCGGCACCAAGAAGAAAGGCAAGAAGAAGTCGCAAGCGAAATGCAACGCCGTCGACGCGGACCTTGTTGTCGCTGCTGAGTACAAGAACCCTCGGAAACCTCCCGAGGGCACCAATCTCTTCGACAAGATGCTCAAGGAGCCGTGCCCCTATCATCAGGGACCCGTCAAGCACACCCTTGAGGAGTGCGTCATGCTTCGGCGCCACTTTCACAGGGCCGGGCCACCTGCAGAGGGTGGCAGGGCCCACAGTGACGACGACAAGAAGGAAGATCGCAAGGCAGGAGAGTTCCCCGAGGTCCACGACTGCTTCATGATCTATGGAGGGCGAGTGGCGAACGCCTCGGCTCGGCACCGCAAGCAAGAGCGCCGGGAGGTCTGCTCGGTAAAGGTGGCGACGCCAGTCTACCTAGACTGGTCCGACAAGCCCATCACCTTTGACCAGGGCGACCATCCCGACCACGTGCCGAGCCCGGGGAAGTACTCGCTCGTTGTCGACCCCGTCATCGGCAACGTCAGGCTCACCAAGGTCCTCATGGACGGAGGCAGCAGCCTCAACATCATCTACGCCGAGACCCTCGGGCTCCTGCGGATCGACCTATCCTCAGTCCGGGCGGGCACGACGCCTTTCCATAGGATCATCCCCGGGAAACGCGTCCAGCCTCTCGGACAACTCGATCTACCCGTCTGCTTTGGGACTCCCTCCAACTTCCGAAGGGAAACCCTCACGTTCGAGGTGGTCGGGTTCCGAGGAACCTACCACGCAGTGCTGGGGAGACCATGCTACGCTAAGTTCATGGCCGTCCCCAACTACACCTACCTCAAGCTCAAGATGCCGGGCCCCAATGGGATCATCACCGTCGGCCCCACGTACCGACACGCGTACGAATGCGACGTGGAGTGCGTGGAATACGCTGAGGCCCTCGCCGAATCCGAGGCCCTCGTCACCGACTTGGAGAGCCTCTCCAAGGAGGTGCCCGACGTGAAGCGCCATGCCGGTAACTTCGAGCCAGCAGAGATGGTCAAATCCGTCCCTCTCGACCCCAGCAATGACGTCTTCAAGCAGGTCCAGATCGGCTCCGAGCTCGACCCCAAATAGGAAGCAGCACCGTCGACTTCCTCCGCGCAAACGCCGACGTTTTCGCGTGGAGTCCCTCAGACATGCCTAGCATACCGAGGGAGGTCGCCGAGCACTCGCTGGATATCCGAGCTGGAGCCCAACCCGTGAAGCAACCTCTACGCCGATTCGACGAAGAAAAGCGCAGAGCCATAGGCGAGGAGATCCACAAGCTGATGGCAGCAGGGTTCATCTATAACGCCCCGAATTTTGCAGTTGAATTTTTTCTTTTCTTCACTCGCCAAATTCGGGCGTTACCTTTTCTTTTTCTTTTTCTCCTCGCTAGACCTTGATCTTTTCCAAAGTTAGCGGGATTCGGCTTGGAATTCCCGTGTAAAGAAAAACCCTAAATTACTTTATGTTGTTTGATGCACCATGCCAAACTATGCATTCTTTGATTGCTTAGAAATGTAAGTGCATTCATCTAGGAAGATCGGATTTCGAAAAGGAGAAAAACCTTTTCTTTCTTTTTCTTTTTCTTTCTCTCTCTCCTCCCTTTTCTCTCTCCCGTGCCGTGGGCCGTCCCTGGCCGGCCCAACCGCCCCCGCGCCCCCTCTCTTGGGCCTAGCCGGCCCAGCCCCCCCTCTCTTCCCCTTATCCCTCTCCCTCTCCCTCCCTTTCTCCCATTTTCCCTCTAGCCGCCGCCCCCTGCCCTAGCCCCGCCCCTGCAGCTCGGCCGCCCCCACCCCTGCAGCTCGGCCGCCCGTCCCCGTCCCCGGTGAGGCCCTCCCCCTCCTCCCTCTCCCTCTCCCCTCCCCTCCCCTCCCTCTCCCTGGTCAGGCCGCCGCACGGCCCAACCGCCCCTGCCCGCGCGCCCAGCCGCCGCTCGGCCGCCCCTGTGGCCGCCCGGCTCGGCCGCCCCTGTGCCCGCCCGGCTCGACCGCCCGCACCGCCGCTTGGCCGCCCCTGCCCGCGGCCCAGCCGCCCCAGCTCGGCCGCCCCCCTGCGCGCCCAGCCGCCCCAGCTCGGCCGCCCCCCTGCGCGCCCAGCCGCCCCAGCTCGGCCGCCCCCCTGCCCGCGGCCCAGCCGCCCCAGCTCGGCCGCCCCCTTGCGCGCCCAGCCGCCCCAGCTCAGCCGCCCCGCGCCCGCGCCCTGCCCAGCCGCCCCTGCCCCAGGCCGGTTCAACCGCCCCCCTTTTTTTATTTATTTTATTTTATTTTATTTTATGTTCTTTTATTATTGTTATTTATTTTATTTTAGGCAGGCTAATCATTGTTCATGTTATTGAAATAGGAAACTTAATTTAGAATTCCGTTACACTAGTTAATTCATATAATCAATTGTAAAATGACTAGGTTTCCATTAGTGCATATAACTAAATTCTTTTGTTAGAACCAATTGTAACTAATCATTAGTGCATAAGCTTTAACCCCCCCGCGAGACCTTTTCCCGTTTCTTTCTAACCATAATGAATGCGATATCGAATGTCATACTTGATGCATATTCACTTTATTTGTTCCCTTGTATGATGTACTGTTTGTTTCCCAATTTGAATGGATGAATGTATGTATGCTTGCAATCGCATAGAGAACGATCCGGTCGAAGAGCCCGAGGAAACCGCAGAAGAAGCCCCTGAGCAGCAGTCGGTTGGTGGAGGCAAGTGTCCTTTGACCCATCTCAGTCCTATTCATTCTTTAATTCACCCCCCCGCATTACACATTTATACTTAAGGATCGACTAGCCTTTGTTATCCATGTCCTTGATTACCTATTTGGGTCGGATTATTACTGCTTAGTTTGATGCTATTGCTCAACTCTAATCAATGAACATGATGTGATTATCTATGATACGCTGTTTTCCCTTCTTATTTATGATCATATTTGTGACCTTCAAGGGGACTCGAGCGGTTTCTCGAGTGCCTCTTCGTAAGGACCTGTTCAATGGATGACCGCCCGGGAAAACAGTGCAACCATGAGGGTGGAATGGGACGCCCTTAGCTGAATAATTAGAGGAACCGGGGTGTAGATCACTTAGCCGTCGTGCCGTCAATGGGGCTCGGTGTATGCGGCTCGCTCTGCCAAGGTTGATTTGTCCCTTGGGGAGGAGTGTGGTACATTTAGGAAACCTAACGGGTGGCTACAGCCCCGGGGAATCTTTGTAAAGGCTTCGTAGTGAATCCCTAGCCATTCACCTTGGGAGTGAATAAGGGTCTTGCAAGCCCTTGCTAGAGAGGGAATCACGGCTTATGGGTAAAGTGCACAACCTCTGCAGAGTGTTATGAAACTGATATATCAGCCGTGCTCGCGGTTATGAGCAGCCAAGGGAGCTCCAGAGATTAGTGATACTTGATCAGAGACATTTTGGTACAGGTGGCAATGAGATTGATGGTTCTGATTATGATTATGGTAATGGTAAGTGGTATTCTTTCCGTTTGGAAAGGATACATTGGGCTAATAACTTGGGTTAATGTTAAAACCTGGCTCTCTACTAGTAAGTAATAACCTGACCAACTAAAAGCAACTGATTGACTTATCCCCACATAAAGCTAGTCCACTACAGCCAAACGGGATGCTTGCTGAGTATGTTGATGTGTACTCACCCTTGCTCTACACACCAACCCCCCCCAGGTTGTCAGCATTGCAACCACTGCTCAGGAGAAGATGAAGCTGTGGAAGGAGACTTCCAGGAGTTCCAAGACTACGACGAGTTCTAGGCGTGGGTTAGCGGCAACCCCCAGTCGGCTGCCTGTGAAGGCCGCGTTATCTACGTTTCGTTTTCGCACTTTGATTTATTGTAAGAACTATATGGACGTCTCAGACGTATGATGTAATCGACTATTATTTCCCCTTTTAATACTATTTGAGCACTGTGTGATGATGTCCATGTTATGTAACTGCTGTGTACGTGAATAACTGATCCTGGCACGTACATGGTTCGCATTCGGTTTGCCTTCTAAAACCGGGTGTGACATAAGTGATATCAAAGCCGTGCTGACTGTAGGACCGCTAACCTAGAGTAGAATGGTCGTTCTAAGGACTATAGACCTCTGTCCCTGCCTTGACTTTGATATCTCTTCAAAAGTTGGTCATATCGACCAAAACTATGTCCTACTATATATTATACCTTGCTGAAAATTATGTTTTATTCTACTCCTTCATTTATTTATGGTTCATTATTTGTTGGTCATATTGATTCTGTTCTCACTCTTTTGCTTGCGATGTCTTTTATAGATGGCTCGTCTTAGACACACTGCACGAAAGTCCGTCATCCCCTTCTTACCCTCCCGTCTTGCTGAGCATCCGCTTCGCCATCCAGTGGCTGGACAGTCCAGTCACTTGGAGAGGCTGCACCACCGCCTGCATGAGGAGCAGGAGCGTCGACGACAGGAGCAGCAGGGCTCTTCTTTCTCGCTCCAGCAGGAGATAGAGTCCGTGAGGAGCTGCTCCCCTGTGCTACCCCTGGAGGCGCCCCCTGCACCACCACTGGGCGTCCCAGTCTCGGGAGTAGCTGCTGGAGGAGACCCGGATGATGGAGGTGGCGACAACAGCTCGAGCCACGACACCGACTTATCTTCTGTCCAGGAGCCGGAAGGATGGGTTGCTCGACCCATCACTCGCGACGCTGCTCGCGGGTGTCACTTCCACGATGCGCTTGACACCCTGCTACGCCGGGCACTTAACCGACGTACTTGGTCCATCGAGTATCGCTGTGTGGTCTACTAGCATAGTCGTGGGGTCTACTCGGACCGCTGGGAGGCAACCTGCTTGGTGCGCCGTCCAGAGAACAGTCTCTGGGGTGCGGAGGTCTGCTCAGAGCACTATTCTATCTCTGAGCGGGACTCAGCTGAGGCGGCCATGCAAGATGCCGCACGGCGTGCGCTTTCGCACTACTGCTCGGTTCTTGGTGGGGTAGCTGATGGCTCAACCTGAAGTATTACCCTCGCCGTCCATCTGGCAGCACAGGAGGCGTGATTGTTTCACCTGTTGGTGAGGACAATCCTAGGTTGAACAGCACAGTCAACCTAGCCACCGTGCTAAACACGGAGCTGGACCATGCACTAGACGAGTTGAGTAGGGCTCATGCTGAGATCGCCCTGCTGCGGGCTGAGCGCGCGGAGTGTCGTCACCTGGATGATGGTTCCCCCGCTCCCGTCGGGACTCAGCACCCGTACCGCTCACCTCGGCGTGGACGCCAGTCTTATGGCAACCCCGACTGCAAGACCAAGATAGACTTGGAACCATAGATCGTTAGAGTCAGATCTTGTGATTAATGCAAAATATATACATAGAAGCTGCAGTCTTAGCGTTAGTCTCGCTCTTAGTTAGTCTTAGTTAGACAGGGTAGTTTGCTATATCCTATGCATTGATGCTTGTCATGATGAACTATGTTGGATTTGGATCTTTGTAATGACTGTCACCAGAGTGTGGGTATCCCCTGCATTTTGGTTTACCTGTTATATGTTAAAGGAATTAGTTATTTAGTTGGGAAACCTTTTATTCCACTTTCCTCTTTATCTGAGAAGCTGTGTTGGTCTGTGTTGGAGATCAGTGAAGATGCCCATCTGTTCAGTGTTGTCGAAGATTCTATACTCTTTTCTTATGCTGCAAGATTTGCAAGGTCAGTTCTGATGCGTGGTTGCGTTCTGCAGATGTCAGAGAACAGGCGCAGAGGAGGAAGGCGTGCTCAGCAGGAGCAAGCGCCGGTCAGCAGGGTGAGGCATCCCAGCAACAGCAGCTACCGCCCTCGCCCCTGATGTCCATCGAGCAGATGTTTCTGATGCAGACTCAGGCAGTTCAAGCCATCGGTCAGACTCTGGCCGCCATTCAGCAGCAGCAGCAGCAGGCACCACCCCAGCCTCAGATGCCTCAGATGCCCGAGGAATCAAGAGTTTCATTGGAATGGCCGGATATTATCAGCGATTCATTGAAGGGTTTTCGAAGATTGCGAAACCAATGACAGCGTTGCTAGGCAACAAGGTTGAGTTCAAGTGGACCCAGAAATGTCAAGAGGCCTTTGAAGCGCTGAAAGAGAAGTTGACTACAGCGCCTGTCCTAGTCTTGCCTGATGTGCACAAGCCCTTCTCGGTGTATTGCGATGCTTGTTACACTGGTTTGGGATGTGTGTTGATGCAAGAGGGAAGAGTTGTGGCTTACTCGTCCCGACAGTTGAAAGTTCATGAGAAGAATTACCCAATCCATGATCTAGAGTTGGCAGCAGTGGTTCACGCACTGAAGACGTGGAGGCACTATCTGTATGGACAGAAATGTGATGTTTACACAGACCACAAGAGTCTGAAGTACATATTCACTCAGACAGAGCTGAATATGAGGCAGCGAAGATGGTTAGAATTGATCAAAGACTATGAGTTGGAGATTCATTACCATCCAGGCAAAGCGAACGTAGTGGCAGATGCTTTGAGCAGGAAGAGTCAAGTCAATCTGATGGTCGCTCGTCCGATGCCTTATGAGTTGGCCAAGGAGTTCGACAGGTTGAGTCTCGGATTTCTGAATAATTCGCGAGGAGTCACAGTTGAGCTGGAACCTACCTTGGAGCGGGAAATCAAAGAAGCGCAGAAGAATGATGAGAAGAACAGTGAGATCCGGCAATTGATTCTGGAAGGCAAAGGCAAAGATTTTTGGGAAGATGCTGAAGGTGTGGTATGGTTCAAAGACCGCTTGTGTGTTCCCAATGTCCAGTCTATTCGGGAATTAATTCTCAAGGAAGCTCATGAGACAGCTTATTCGATTCACCCTAGCAGTGAGAAGATGTATCAGGATCTGAAGAAGAAATTCTGGTGGTATGGAATGAAGAGGGAAATCGCAGAGCATGTGGCTATGTGTGATAGTTGTCGGCGAATCAAGGCCGAACATCAGAGACCAGCTGGATTGTTGCAACCGTTGCAAATTCCTCAGTGGAAATGGGATGAGATTGATATGGATTTCATAGTCGGATTGCCTCGCACTCGAGCCGGCTACGATTCCATTTGGGTAGTGGTGGACCGCTGAACCAAGTCAGCCCACTTCATACCTGTCAAGACCAGCTACAACAGTGCAGTATTGGCAGAGTTGTACATGTCTCGGATCATTTGTCTTCATGGTGTGCCAAAGAAGATAGTGTCAGACAGAGGAACGCAGTTCACCTCTCATTTCTGGCAGCAGTTGCATGAAGCCTTGGGCACGCATTTGAATTTTAGTTCAGCTTATCATCCGTAGACAGATGGTCAGACTGAAAGAAACAATCAAATTCTTGAAGACATGTTGAGAGCCTGTGCGTTGCAAGATCAGTCCGGATGGAACAAGCGATTGCCTTATGCAGAGTTTTCCTATAACAATAGTTACCAAGCCAGTTTGAAGATGTCACCTTTTCAGGCGCTCTATGGAAGGAGTTGTAGAACTCCGTTGCAATGGGATCAACCTGGAGAAAAGCAGGTGTTTGGGCTAGACATTCTGCTTGAAGCTGAAGAGAACATCAAGATGGTTCGAGAGAATCTGAAGATAGCGCAATCGAGGCAGCGAAGCTATGCAGACACAAGAAGAAGAGAGCTGAGTTTCGAAGTCGGAGACTTTGTCTATTTGAAAGTGTCACCGATCAGAGGAGTCAGAAGGTTCGGAGTGAAAGGCAAGCTAGCACCCCGCTACATTGGTCCGTACCAAATTCTCTCAAGGCATGGAGAAGTGGCCTATCAGCTCAGCCTGCCAGAGAATTTGTCTGCCGTGCATGATGTCTTTCATGTGTCTCAGTTGAAGAAATGTTTGCGTGTGCCAGAGGAGCAGTTGCCAGTGGAAGGTCTTGAAGTCCAGGAGGACTTGACCTACGTTGAGAAGCCAGCGCAGATCCTTGAGATTGCAGATAGAGTCACCCGAAGGAAGACCATCAGAATGTGCAAAGTCAGATGGAATCACCACTCTGAGGAAGAAGCAACCTGGGAGCGTGAAGATGATCTGATGGCCAAGTACCCAGAGCTCTTTGCTAGCCAACCCTGAATCTTGAGGGCGAGATTCTTTTAAGGGGGATAGGTTTGTAACGCCCCGAATTTTGCAGTTGAATTTTTTCTTTTCTTCACTCGCCAAATTCGGGCGTTACCTTTTCTTTTTCTTTTTCTCCTCGCTAGACCTTGATCTTTTCCAAAGTTAACGGGATTCGGCTTGGAATTCCTGTGTAAAGAAAAACCCTAAATTACTTTATGTTGTTTGATGCACCATGCCGAACTATGCATTCTTTGATTGCTTAGAAATGTAAGTGCATTCATCTAGGAAGATCGGATTTCGAAAAGGAGAAAAAACTTTTCTTTCTTTTTCTTTTTCTTTTTCTTTCTCTCTCTCCTCCCTTTTCTCTCTCCCGCGCCGTGGGCCGTCCCTGGTCGGCCCAACCGCCCCCGCGCCCCCTCTCTTGGGCCTAGCCGGCCCAGCCGCCCCCCTCTCTTCCCCTTATCCCTCTCCCTCTCCCTCCCTTTCTCCCATTTCCCTCTAGCCGCCGCCCCTGCAGCTCGGCCGCCCGTCCCCGTCCCCGGTGAGGCCCTCCCCCTCCTCCCTCTCCCTCTCCCCTCCCCTCCCCTCCCTCTCCCCGGTCAGGCCGCCGCCCGGCCCAACCGCCCCTGCCCGCGCGCCCAGTCGCCGCTCGACCGCCCCTGTGGCCGCCCGGCTCGGCCGCCCGCACCGCCGCTCGGCCGCCCCTGCCCGCGGCTCAGCCGCCCCAGCTCGGCCGCCCCCCTGCGCACCCAGCCGCCCCAGCTCGGCCGCCCCCCTGCGTGCCCAGCCGCCCTAGCTCGGCCGCCCCCCTACCCGCGGCCCAGCCGCCCCAGCTCGACCGCCCCGCGCCCGCGCCCTGCCCAGCCGCCCCTGCCCCAGGCCGGTTCAACCGCCCCCTTTTTTTATTTATTTATTTTTATTTTATTTTATTTTATGTTCTTTTATTATTGTTATTTATTTTATTTTAGGCAGGCTAATCATTGTTCATGTTATTGAAATAGGAAACTTAATTTAGAATTCCGTTACGCTAGTTAATTCATATAATCAATTGTTTATCTAGTTCAATGTTGATCAACTAAAAATGACTAGGTTTCCATTAGTGCATATAACTAAATTCTTTTGTTAGAACCAATTGTAACTAATCATTAGTGCATAAGCTTTAACCCCCCCCCCCGCGAGACCTTTTCCCGTTTCTTTCTAACCATAATGAATGCGATATCGAATGTCATACTTGATGCATATTCACTTTATTTGTTCCCTTGTATGATGTACTGTTTGTTTCCCAATTTGAATGGATGAATGTATGTATGCTTGCAATCGCATAGAGAACGATCCGGTCGAAGAGCCCGAGGAAACCGCAGAAGAAGCCCCTGAGCAGCAGTCGGTTGGTGGAGGCAAGTGTCCTTTGACCCATCTCAGTCCTATTCATTCTTTAATTCACCCCCCGCATTACACATTTATACTTAAGGATCGACTAGCCTTTGTTATCCATGTCCTTGATTACCTATTTGGGTCGGATTATTACTGCTTAGTTTGATGCTATTGCTCAACTCTAATCAATGAACATGATGTGATTATCTATGATACGCTGTTTTCCCTTCTTATTTATGATCATATTTGTGACCTTCAAGGGGACTCGAGCGGTTTCTCGAGTGCCTCTCCGTAAGGACCTGTTCAATGGATGGCCGCCCGGGAAAACAGTGCAACCATGAGGGTGGAATGGGACGCCCTTAGCTGAATAATTAGAGAAACCGGGGTGTAGATCACTTAGCCGTCGTGCCGTCAATGGGGCTCGGTGTATGCGGCTCGCTCTGCCAATGTTGATTTGTCCCTTGGGGAGGAGTGCGGTACATTTAGGAAACCTAACGGGTGGCTACAGCCCCAGGGAATCTTTGTAAAGGCTTCGTAGTGAATCCCTAGCCATTCACCTTGGGAGTGAATAAGGGTCTTGCAAGCCTGGGCTAGAGAGGGAATCACGGCTTATGGGTAAAGTGCACAACCTCTGCAGAGTGTTATGAAACTGATATATCAGCCGTGCTCGTGGTTATGAGCGGCCAAGGGAGCTCCAGAGATTAGTGATACTTGATCAGAGACATTTTGGTACAGGTGGCAATGAGATTGATGGTTCTGATTATGATTATGGTAATGGTAAGTGGTATTCTTTCCGTTTAGAAAGGATACATTGGGCTAATAACTTGGGTTAATGTTAAAACCTGGCTCTCTACTAGTAAGTAATAACCTGACCAACTAAAAGCAACTGCTTGACTTATCCCCACATAAAGCTAGTCCACTACAGCCAAACGGGATGCTTGCTGAGTATGTTGATGTGTACGCACCCTTGCTCTACACACCAATCCCCCCCAGGTTGTCAGCATTGCAACCACTGCTCAGGAGAAGATGAAGCTGTGGAAGGAGACTTCCAGGAGTTCCAAGACTACGACGAGTTCTAGGCGTGGGTTAGCGGCAACCCCCAGTCGGCTGCCTGTGAAGGCCGCGTTATCTACGTTTCGTTTTCGCACTTTGATTTATTGTAAGAACTATATGGACGTCTCAGACGTATGATGTAATCGACTATTATTTCCCCTTTTAATACTATTTAAGCACTTTGTGATGATGTCCATGTTATGTAACTGCTGTGTACGTGAATAACTGATCCTGGCACGTACATGGTTCACATTCGGTTTGCCTTCTAAAACCGGGTGTGACATCATCGAAGAGGTATTCCATCCCGAATGGCTTGCCAACCCTGTGCTTGTGAGGAAGAAAGGGGGAAATGGCGGATGTGCGTAGACTATACTGGTCTGAACAAAGCATGTCCGAAAGTCCCCTATCCTCTGCCTCGTATCGATCAAATCGTGGATTCCACTGTTGGGTGCGAAACCTTGTCTTTCCTCGATGCATACTCCGGGTATCATCAAATCAGGATGAAAGAGTCCGACCAGCTCGCGACTTCTTTCATCACACCATTCGACATGTACTGCTATGTCAATATGCCATTTGGATTGAGGAATGCGGGTGCGACATACCAAAGGTGCATGAACCACGTGTTTGGCCAACACATTGGTCGAACGGTCGAGGCTTACGTCGATGACATCGTAGTCAAGACGAAGAAGGCCTCCGACCTCCTTTCCGACCTTGAAACGACATTCCAGTGTCTCAAGGCGAAAGGCATGAAACTCAATCCCGAGAAGTGCGTCTTCGGAGTACCCCGAGGCATGCTCTTGGGGTTCATCGTCTCCGAGCGGGGCATCGAGGCCAACCCCGAGAAAATCGCGGCCATCACCAACATGGGGCCCATCAAGGACCTAAAGGGCGTACAGAGGGTCATGGGATGCCTTGCGGCTCTGAGCCGCTTCATCTCGTGCCTCGGCGAAAGAGGCCTACCCCTGTACCGCCTCTTAAGGAAAGCCGAGAGCTTCACTTGGACCCCCGAGGCCGAGGAAGCCCTCGGGAACCTGAAGGCGCTCCTCACGAACGCGCCCATCTTGGTGCCTCCCGTTGCCGGAGAAGCCCTCTTGATCTATGTCGCCGCTACCACTCAGGTGGTCAGCGCTACGGTCGTGGTTGAGAGACGAGAAGAGGGGCATGCATTGCCCGTCCAGAGGCCGATCAACTTCATCAGTGAGGTACTATCCGAGACCAAGATCCGCTACCCACAAATTCAGAAGCTACTATACGCGGTAATTCTGACGCGGCAAAAGTTGCGACACTACTTCGAGTCTCATCCGGTAACTGTGGTGTCATCCTTCCCCCTGGGGGAGATCATCTAGTGCCGAGAGGCCTCGGGTAGGGTTGCAAAGTGGGCGGTGGAAATCATGGGCGAGACAATCTCGTTCGCACCTCGGAAGGCCGTCAAGTCCCAAGTCTTGGCAGACTTTGTGGCTGAATGGGTCGACACCCAGCTTCCAGAGGCTCCGATCCAACCGGAACTCTGGACCATGTTCTTCGACGGGTCGCTGATGAAAACAGGAGTGGGCGTGGGCCTGCTCTTCATCTCACCCCTCGGGAAACACCTCCGCTATGTGCCGCACCTCCATTTCCCAGCGTCCAACAACGTGGCCGAGTACGAGGCTCTGGTCAATGGGCTGAACATTGCCATCGAGCTAGGGGTCCGACGCCTCGACGCTCGCGGCGACTCGCAGCTTGTCATCGACCAAGTCATGAAGAACTCCCAGTACTGCCGCGACCCGAAGATGGAAGCCTACTGCGACGAGGTTCGGCGCCTAGAAGACAAGTTCTAGGGGCTCGAGCTCAACCACGTCGCCCGACGATACAACGAGACTGTGGATGAGCTGGCTAAGATAGCCTCGGGGCGAACAACGGTTCCCCCGAACGTCTTCTCCCGAGACCTACATCAACCCTCAGTCAAGACCGACGACACGCCCGAGCCCGAGAAGGCCTCGGCTCAGCCCGAGGCACCCTTGGCTCAGCCCGAGGTACCCTCGGCCCAGCTCGAGGTACCCTCGGCCTAGCCCGAGGCACCCTCGGCCCCAGAGGGCGAGGCACTGCGCATCGAGGAAGAGCGGAGCAGGGATGCGCCTAATCGAAACTGGCAGACCCCGTACCTGCAATATCTCCACCGAGGAGAGTTACCACTCGACCAAGCCGAAGCTCGGCGATTGGCACGGCGTGCCAAGTCGTTCGTCCTACTGGGGGACGGGAAGGAGCTCTACCACCGCAGCCCCTCAGGCATCCTCCAGCGATGCATTTCCATCGCCGAAGGTCAGGAGTTACTACAAGAAATACACTCAGGGTTTGCGGTCATCACGCAGCGCCTCGAGCCCTCGTCGGAAAAGCTTTCCGACAAGGTTTCTACTGGCCGACCGCGGTGGCCGACGCCACTAGAATTGTCCGCACCTGCCAAGGGTGCCAATTCTGCGCAAGGCAGACTCACCTGCCCGCTCAGGCTCTGCAGACAATACCCATCACCTAGCCGTTCGCTGTGTGGGGCCTGGACCTCGTCGGTCCCTTGCAGAAGGCACCCAGGGGCTATACGCACCTGCTGGTCACCATCGACAAATTCTCCAAGTGGATCGAGGTCCGACCCCTAAACAGAATCAGGTCCGAACAGGCGGTGGCTTTCTTCACCAACATCATCCATCGCTTCAGGGTCCCGAACTCCATCATCACCGACAATGGCACCCAGTTCACCGGCAGAAAGTTCCTGGACTTCTGCGAGGATCACCACATCCGGGTGGACTGGGCTGCCGTAGCTCACCCCATGACGAATGGGCAAGTGAAGTGTGCCAACGACATGATTCTGCAAGGACTCAAGCCACGGATCTACAACGACCTCAACAAGTTCGGCAAGCGATGGCTGAAGAAGCTCCCCTCGGTGGTCTGGAGTCTAAGGACGACGCCGAGCCGAGCCACGGGTTTCACACCGTTCTTTCTAGTCTATGGGGCCGAGGCCATCTTGCCCACGGACTTAGAATACGGTTCCCTGAGGGCGAGGGCCTACGATGACCGACGCAACCAGACCAACCGAGAAGACTCACTGGACCAGCTGGGGGAGACTCGGGACATGGCCTTACTACACTCGGCGCGGTACCAGCAGTCCCTGCGACGCTACCACGCCCGAGGGGTTCGGTCCCGAGACCTCCAGGTGGGCGACTTGGTGCTTCGGCTGCGACAAGACGCCCGAGGGCGGCACAAGCTCACGCCTCCTTGGGAAGGGCCGTTCGTCATCGCCAAGGTTCTGAAGCCCAGCACGTACAAGCTGGCCAACAGTCAAGGCGAGGTCTACAGCAACGCTTGAAACATCCGATAGCTACGTCGTTTCTACCCTTAAGATGCTTTCAAGTCATTCGCACACCTCGTTCACGCACAAAGTCTAACCATCAAGGAAGGGTCAGCTTTGCCTCGGCAAAGCTCGACCCTCCCTCGGGGGCTAGAAAGGGGAGAACCCCCTCTGCGTCAAATTTTTCCTCGGAAAAGATCTTTTTTGCTAGAACATTTTTCGTGCTTGTCGACTACTTCGAAAGTGGGATCCTGAAAACGACGGAGTGCATGTAAGCAGCCAAGGCTGACCGAGCCGAGGAACTCCTACGCCTCCGGGATACGGATACCTCACTCATCACCTTCTGCGATAAGTAACTCTCGCTCGGATAGGCGATTCCGCGGATCGAACAAGTCTTCATGCTCGAAAGCTCTTCTGCTGAAACGATTTTTCGTGCCTTCTCGACTATATCGGTGGCAGAATCCTACGGACGAGTAAGAGTACACGTAAGCAGCCAAGGCCGACCGAGCCGAGGGACCCCTATGCCTCCGGGATACGGATACCTCACTCATCACCTTCTGCGATAAGTAACTCTTGCTCAGACAAACAATTCTGTTACCGACAAATAAGTCCAGATACTCGAAACAAGAGGAAAGAAGATGCAGCTTTACAACACGACGACAGTATGTTTGGGCCCCGGCGGCCGCAGAAAACATACGCACACTACAAGACGGACTGGTCCTGCAGGCTCAGGTGTCGATGGAGGAGGCAGCAGCAGCCTCGGCGTCAACTCCACCCTCGGTGAAGTCTGACCGAGCCTCGGACGGCAACACGGTTGGAGGATCTTCACTCCGAAGGACGACGTCAGCACCGCACCCGAGCCATCGCCGCCACGGTCTCTTCCAGGAATTCGGCCCGAGCCGACGGATCGGCCGGCCGACCCGAAGCCTCAGCCAGCTGACCTCCGAAGGCACCGGCTCGGCTCGTGGCCTCGGCGACTCGACTCCGGCGCTGGTCCGGCCAGTGGATGGCCCGGCCAGGCTCCGGCCGACGAAGTCTTCTTTTCGAGCCAACTCTGCCTCTGTCCATGCTAACGCCGCTGCCTTCGACTTCGGCTCATCGGAGAGCGGCCGAGGGTTTTCCTTTAACTAAGCAAGGGAAGCCTCAGGCGGCAAGGCCGACCGAGCCGAGGGACTCCTACGCCTCTGGAATATGGATACCTCACTCATCACCTTCGCACGAGGCAACTCACACTTGGTTAAGCGGTTTAGTTAGTCGACAGGCGAGTCCTAGTGCTCGAAATGAGGAAAAAACACGGCTCCACGCCGAAAACTACATACATGTTCAGGCCCCGAAAGCCACAATGAACAGATACCAGCACACAAGGTGCCATTACAAACGGAACTCCGGTTCCACCTCCGCAGGTACGAACAACCCCCCACGACGGAGGGCCTGCGGAGCAACAGAAGGCCGACGAATGGCTCACCGACGCTCGCTCCGACAGCAGCGACAACGACCTCCGCTCCGGGTGGTCAGACAACAACAGTTGTTGGGGACTTGTTCTCAAATGCTTCGAGTTAAGAACAAGGCAACATAGAAGATGTTAAACATTGAGGTCCTTTGTCCTTCGAAACATTACGCCCCTTCGGGAAATAATGCTTTAGGACGAAGGTCACAAGTGACATACCTTCGTAAATATAATAAATAATGCCGAAGGATTCATATAAAGCGTGAAATATAAATATCAACATAGGATCACTTCTATTTTATTAACATGGATAAATAGAAATGATTTCAAATTACAAATGTACCTCCGGTCCTGAGAGAAGGTAGAAGTACAAACGTAACGCAAAAGCCAATGCCAAGTCCGCGTGAACAGTACGGGAGTACTGTTCATCTATTTATAGACGCGGGACGCAGCCCACGTAAAATTACATCCATGTCCATTACATTTGTTAACGGTTTATGGAAATCTGTCGAGGCCCCCGAAGTCTTTTCATCTTTAAGTCGGTTCCCCCTTATGCCATCGCGCCGAAGCTTCCCTGCGCACAGCTTCGGCTGCCCTCGACCTTCGTCTGGTTCAGGCTTCGTCCTGGTCATGCTCCATATCCATAATTCTGAATCCGAAAATACCTGTTCATATAATCCACTTGGAAAACATTGTCAAATCATGTTTTTGAGGACCTTCGGAGGACGAAGGCCCCCAACAGTAGCCCCTCGCAATATTAATTTGTAAATAGTAAATTCAGATTGCGATATGGACGAAGGCCTTGAGCCGAAGGTCCGAAAAAACACCTTCCCTTTGCTAGAATAGCAACATTCACTGACAAGCGGGGCCTTTCAATTTTCAACGCCCTAGGCGTATAAATAAGATCACATCGCGAACTCATTTGGTACGCACACTTGCCTTTTGCTTCGGCCCACTAAAATTTTTAGCTCTTGTTCGTTAAGATTTGCTGGTCTTTTTGATTTCGAAGCTTCGACCTCGGGAACAATTTTTTAGCGCTCCCGAAGATGTCTGAAGGCAAGAAGATCCCTGCTGAGACGAAGCTGAAGATCCCTGCTGAGACGAAGCTGAGTCTCGAGGAGGAGAAGAATCTGGGGTTCCTGATAGCGATGGCAGAGACCAATACAGAGAAAATCACGAAGGAGATTCTCGAAGGTTTGTCCGAAGATACTGATGACAGCGACAGCTATGATGTGGAAAGTGGTGGGGAAGAGGCCGAAGATCGACCGTGGCGACCAAGCCACACAGTTTTTGGGAAAACGACCATCAAGCAGAGTCACATTGATAATATGAGGGGGCGATATTTCCGAGACATATCTATTGTGAGAGCTGATGCCGGGGAAAAAACTTCTCCCACCCCCGAAGAAGATGAAGTTGTGATTTTCCGAAGCTTCCTCAAGGCTGGGCTTCGATTCCCCCTGAGCAACTTTGTTGTTGAGGTACTAAAGACATTTCAAGTCCATCTGCATCAAATCACTCCCGAAGCCATCATAAGAATGGGAGTGTTTGTCTGGGCTGCGAGGAGCCAAGGTTTGGAACCGAACGCTAAAAGCTTCTGCAACATTCATGAGTTATTATACGAGACGAAGCCCTGGGGAAAGGAGCAATACCACAACAACTTTGGGTGCTACAGCTTCGGCGCCCGCTCCGGGTCAAGCTGCCCTGTGCCGACCTTTCGGAAGAGGTGGCCCGGAGCCTGGATGACTGAATGGTTTTATGTAAAGAATGATCTAACAGCTCAAGAGAATGTGAAGAGTATCATTATGCACCCAATCTGGCAACGCTTCGGTCTTCGAAGGCCGAAGGTCGAAATGGACGAAGCCGCCGAAGAATGCCAAAGAGCCTTCGGGGTAGTCTGCTCGTTTATTGGGACAAGGGACTTGGTCCAAGAACACATTGCCTTCAGGGTATGGCCACTTGCAGAAAAGTGGGAAATGCCGAAGGAAACCATCAAAGAGTCCGACGAAGGCGGACTAGTCAGATTAAAGTACACATTCAAATATGCAGATAAATTTGTTGAACCTGATGATGATTGGCTGAAAAGCATTGAAACATTAAGTGATGAATTACTTGGGGCATATTCGAAGGCTGAAAATACTGCACTATCAGCAGCCTTCGGAGGCCGAAAAAAGAAGAGACTCAACCGAGTGTTTGATGCAGTCGGGTTCTTCTACCCTGATTATCGTTATCCCATCCGAAGGCAAAAAAGGAAAAACATAACCTCTGACAAAGAAGAAGCTGCAACTGCTCCTAGCGAGCCAGAACCGAAAGGAAAAAGGTTGAAGGTCCTCACACACCGACCACGCCATATTGAACCAGCTTCGGTGCCTGAGTTCACCGGAGAAACTTCTTCGGCCGCCGAAGCTAAACAGCCAACCTTGCTGCCAGAAATTGCAGAGATGGCCGAAGCGCCATCCACAGAAAAAATGGAAGAAACGAAAAATCCGACTAAGGAAAAAGCATCAGAAATTTTGAGTCCTGTAGCAAATGTCGAAGCAGCAAAAATCCAAAAGGGTACAATGGTGACCCCAAAAAGGAAGAGAATGGTAAATGTACTAGATGTCTTGGAGACAATTAAGTCTTCAAGCACAACTCCAAAAAAGAGTGTTGAAATTGCTGAAGCTTCTTCTGAAGCTCCGACGCAACAAGCTGAAGCTGAAGCTGGGCCTTCAGAGCCCTTCAAGGAGCAAACTTTGGAAGCCGAAGCAATAAAAATACCAGAACCAATTTTAGTTGAAGAAACTGACACTGCCATCCCCGAAGCGCCTGCCAGCATGTGTGATTACATCATACGACATGCTTCGGGGAAAAAACTATCTGAAGAAGAAACTCATGAAGCTAACCATTATGCAAAGGAGCTAAAATATCCAAAGGGGGCAGTAATATTCAATGGGACAAATGAAGATGATTTCTTATACTGCCTGCCTGACAACAAAGAGCTATCTGTCTGCCGAGAGATGGCCAGGAGTATTGGTTTCCCGAAGCTTGAATCTGGATTAAGCGCCATGACGAAAGAAGATCTCGCAGACAGTCTTGCGTACAACAGCCTGAAGGTACGGGAATTAAACGCTTTGAAAAAACCCCCTTATTATTATTTTTTTACGCAACTCATTCCTTTTTTCTTATATGAATTCTTTTTCGTATAGGGCCTGATCCTAAGCAACGCGCTAAGAGCGCAAAAGAGCGCCGAAGATGAAAGTTATGAAATTGCGTTTAATAATTTACGCTCCGAAGTTATCAAACTGAGAAACGAAGCTTTGGAAAAAGATAAAATTCTGCTTACACTGGTAGATAAAGTGAAAAAAGACGAAGCTGCTTCAAAGGCCCAAACCGAAGCTCAAAAACGCGAGATTAAAGATCTTCAGAAACAGCTGGCTAGAGCTAAAGAGGAGCGCGCGCTTGAGGAAACGAAACGAGAACTTAGTGATTTTATGGTCAGCAAATTGGAATCAAGAGTTAAGGAGCTTCGCACATCTCAGGGGAAATGCTATGTTAAATCTATAGAATGCGTGAATAAAATTAAAACCAGCTTTGCTAGCGTCGGCGCCTTTTCCAGCGAAGAGAATTTTTCTCGAGGCAATCCCGAAGATCCGCTGGAATGGATTAGCCACGAAGCAGAGGCCTTCGAAGAGATTCTGAACAGTCGTGGCGACATATGCGCTTTTTCGGGCGCCAGAGGAATTGCTTCTGTCTTAGAGAAGAAAGGTTGCGGGCATATAAAATTTTTAGCTCAGTCCGAAGCTACCTTATCTTCCGAAGATATCAAGGACCCCTCGGCCGAAGCAAGCGTGGTTGGTGGCAAATTTTTTACTGATATTTGGAACGACGGCGGCCGAGGAATGGCGCAAGAGATCATCCAAAGAAGCGAGAAAGGCGTTCATGATGCTAGAAAAGTAGCAGAAGCTGCCGAAAGGAGTACGGAGCCCGAAAGACAATTAGGTACCAATTAGTCGTTCTTGTTGCGTTGTAATTTTCATTTTAAACTTTGCTCGCGATTTGTAAAAGTAATGAAGAAGTGTTCTCTTCGCTCAGAAACTGTTGAACCAACTGCCGACCCCCACACAAAAGGGGATGAAGAAATTAAACAGATGGCCGAAACTATCATGGACAAGGTTGTTGACCAACTTCTGAATGAAGCCGCCGAAGCAGTATTAAGAGAAGATTAGATGCTATTTTGGAAAAAACATTTAAAGTGTAATCTATGCAACACTTTGTACATTTGAATGTAATATACAAGTCTCTTTTCATTATTGAATTCTTTACGATGCATGAAACTTTAAATACATACCATTTTTGAGCCTTCGGCGAAAAAACACCTTCCCTTCTTTTCATGCTTCGTGAAGAAGACATTCTTCGTTAAAATTACTCTGATGAATGATATCCATGCTTCGTGAAAACATTCTCCGAAGCTATATTCCGAAGCTATACAACTTTGATATTGATCTGATAAAATTCGCCCACGTTTCGTAAAAATATTCTTCAAAACTGTATTCCGAAGCTATACAATTTCGATGTCACTTTCTCAAAGCATCCTTTCGAAGGTTGAGAGTATCCCCTTCTCTTGCCAAATGCAATATGATGTATGATGCTTATGCTATGCAAAATGATGTGATGATGTTATGTTATGCATGTGTCATTTGTTCCGAAGATACACATAAAATATATTCGTAAGCTCTGCATTCCCTTAGGAACGTCTTTGGAGCTTCTTCGTCTTTTACTTAGACGGTTTCAGCGTTGACTTTTCGCTGTAAGCCTCCCTTAGGAGCTTCTTCGCCTTTTACTTAGGCGGTATCAGCGTTGACTTTTCGCTGTAGGCTCTGCATTCCTTTAGGAACGACTTCTGAGCAGAAAACTTACACTGCGCTCCCTTTGGAACGACTTTTTGTGACTTCATAAACTTACTCTGCGTTCCTTAGAACGACTTTCTGCTACTCCGAAGGATTTTTGATCCGAAGGTCCTCCTTGGTAACGGAAAAAGTTTTAGGCTTCAGCAACTTAGGCTTGTGGAGCAAATAGATTTTCCTCGTAGGAAACAACGAAATTATTACATGAAAACTATCAATGTTTTTTGCCTCACAGAAAATAAAACTGAATAGAAAAGACTGCTATCAAAGGTAGGATATGTCAATAAATGTGCTTCGACTCTGGCACAGTGCTATTGACTGTGCGAGCTTCGGACTGTTCTCTGAAGTCCCTCTGATGTGGAGCGTATTGACTCCCTTCTGGCTGTTGACCTTGCTGCAATGGAGGTGGAGGTGGAGGCTGCTGCCAGGAAGCTTGAGGTTGACTTGCCGAAGCTACAGAAGCTGCAGGGTGGTTGTCTATGTATTGTGGGATATAAGGCGGATGATACGAAGCAGTATGCATGACCTGCTTCGGCTGAGCTTGTTGAGATGCAGCTTCGGCTATTTCCTTTTGCTTCTGGATTGTAACATGGCACGTCCTAGTGGTATGGCCCTTGCCTTCTCCACAGAACAAGCAAAACAGTCTCCTTGGCTGATCTCCGAATCTTCCGCCGAAGCCCCTGGCGCCTCTGCCTCTTGGAGCTGGTGGCCGGAAGGAGGTTTGTTGTTGCCCCGAAGCCTGTGAGGAGCACTGCGGCCTGTTTTGCTGACTCCCCTTATCATCATTCTGAGTGTTGTGGATGGAACGGACATGCCTCGGGTAGTATCTTCCTCCGAAGCCCCTGGTCATTTCAGAAAATCTGAAGGCCTCCTCCCTTCTTTGGCGAAAGTCATTGTCAGCACGAATGTACTCATCCATCTTTTGGAGCAATTTCTCCAGGGTCTGAGGAGGCTTCCGAGCAAAGTATTGAGCTGCAGGTCCAGGACGAAGCCCCTTGATCATGGCTTCGATAACGATTTCATTGGGCACCGTTGGTGCCTGCGCCCTCAATCGTAAGAACCTTCGGACATACGCCTGAAGGTATTCTTCGTGATCCTGAATACACTGGAAGAGGGCTTGAGCTGTGACCGGCTTCGTTTGAAATCCTTGAAAGCTGGTCAGTAACATATCCTTCAGCTTCTGCCATGAAGTGATTGTTCCTGGCCGAAGAGAGGAATACCAAGTCTGAGCAACATTCCTGACGGCCATAACGAAAGACTTCGCCATGACTGCAGCATTGCCCCCGTACGAAGACACTGTTGCTTCGTAGCTCATCAAGAATTGCTTCGGGTCGGAGTGGCCGTCAAACATGGGAAGCTGGGGTGGCTTATAGGATGGAGGCCAAGGTGTAGCCTGCAGCTCAGCAGACAGAGGAGAAGCATCATCGAAAACAAAATTTCCCTGATGGAAATTATCATACCAGTCATCTTCGTTGACGAAGCCCTCCTGATGAAGGTCTTTCTGATGAGGCCTTCTGTTCTGCTCATCGTGAGTGAGATGGCGAACTTCCTCAGAGGCTTCGTCTATTTGCCTTTGCAACTCAGCTAGGCGGGCCATCTTCTCCTTCTTCCTCTGCACTTGTTGATGTAGCATCTCCATCTCTCTGATTTCTTGGTCTAGCTCTTCTTCCTCAAGCGTCGGGCTGACGGCTTTTCTCTTCTGGCTTCGGGCCTCCCGAAGAGAGACGGTCTCCTGGTTGTGGTCCAGCGGTTGTAGTGCTCCTGCCCCAGTCGCTGAAGCTTTCTTCGGCGCCATAGCGAAGGTCTATAGCTTCCGAAGGTGTTCACAAAAACTCGAAGTGGAAGTGAGTTCACCGGACGGTGGGCGCCAATGTTGGGGACTTGTTCTCAAATGCTTCGAGTTAAGAACAAGGCAACATAGAAGATGTTAAACATTGAGGTCCTTCGTCCTTCGAAACATTATGCCCCTTCGGGAAATAATGCTTTAGGACGAAGGTCACAAGTGACATACCTTCGTAAATATAATAAATAATGCCGAAGGATTCATATAAAGCGTGAAATATAAATATCAACATAGGATCACTTCTATTTTATTAACATGGATAAATAGAAATGATTTCAAATTACAAATGTACCTCCGGTCCTGAGAGAAGGTAGAAGTACAAACGTAACGCAAAAGCCAATGCCAAGTCCGCGTGAACAGTACGGGAGTACTGTTCATCTATTTATAGACGCGGGACGCAACCCACGTAAAATTACATCCATGTCCATTACATTTGTTAACGGTTTATGGAAATCTGTCGAGGCCCCCGAAGTCTTTTCATCTTTAAGTCGGTTCCCCCTTATGCCATCGCGCCGAAGCTTCCCTGCGCACAGCTTCGGCTGCCCTCGACCTTCGTCTGGTTCAGGCTTCGTCCTGGTCATGCTCCATATCCATAATTCTGAATCCGAAAATACCTGTTCATATAATCCACTTGGAAAACATTGTCAAATCATGTTTTTGAGGACCTTCGGAGGACGAAGGCCCCCAACAACAGTGATGACCTCAGGGTAGACGCTGCTGCTGCGAGCCCCTCGCCCACGTCCCCACTCGAGGGGCGAGGACAAGCTATCAAAGCCAAAGAGCCGGAGGCCCGGAGCACGGATGGTGGCGGTGACCCCGTCAGCGACGAAGACTTCTTCAGCCGCCGCCACCCCAGCGGCAATAGTGGAAGCCATCTGCCCCTTGGCAGATCCCCACTCGGATCCTCCCAGACGGGCGAGCATCGACCTCCGCGCATGAGCGTTGTACCGGAGCAAAGACAGGACAGCCCAAGAACACGAACGCCGCTCTAGCAGCGCGCGACGTCTTGGGCGGTCCTCCGGTGCGCGTGGCGCGGCGACCGCCCACACGGCGGGAGGAGGCACCGGGAGCCGAGCCAGAGCTAGCGAGCCCAGCGGGCTAAAGCTGACGACGCTCGTGGCCGTCCAGCCCCGCGTTGTTGAAGTCCGCCCCTTCCACAAGGCCGGTGAGCGCCCTCTCCCCTGAATGCTGAAGGAGAGGGTGACTCATGAACTCGTGCGGGAGGTAGAGCTCCGGCTCAGACCGCCCTCCGCCCCAGCAAGGATGACGAAGATCCTTGAAGCTGAGGGCGGGTCCAAGATCGCAGCCTGGCTCGCTTCTCCCCACCAGACTAACCATTGGTGAGGGGATGCGGCCAGGCTGCTCGACGAAAATCCTTGAAGCCGAACGATGGCCAAAAGGTACCAACTTCCGTGGAGTTGTGTTCCTCCAACAACAGCAAGACGAAGAACCGCGGGCGCTCCCCACCCGGGGGCTCGGAAGGTGGAAAGACACGATGCATGAGGGAAGCACGAAGACATTGTTGCCTTTCAAGGGGGTCGCCCTCCTTTTAAAGGCAACTCTCCCCACTTGCGTCCTCAGCCGTCGCAGGTAGAGTCTTCTCCAACACGCTCCAAGATCCTCCCCCCCACGACACGGGGGCTGGGTCCCATGCGTCATACAAGCTGGCCCAAGGCGGAAGAAGTCAAACCGCCACGCGTGGCGCATGTAACTACCCAGCGGTTACAAGCGCTCCTCCCCTTTTGCCCAGACCAGCGGGTGAAGGGGCGGACTGCCATGCAGGCGGCATGCAACCGCACCAAGGGGGCGCACCCTTTCGACTTCGACGCGTCCAGCATGGAGGCCCAGGCCCACACGTCATGTAACCGGTGCGCCGGTTACTACGTGCAACAAACTGCACCGCCACTCGCACCACTACCGCGCCTCTTCGACTGTGGAACCAGTACCGCGACTCGAGGCGACCCCACGCATGACCCAACAGTGCCAACCTGGCACACCGGTCACGGGTGAGCCAGCCGCGGGAGAAGGCGTGACGGTCGATGCGGCCAAAGATGGGTCGACAGTGATGGCGGTGGTGGGCAGGCGGAAGCAGCGGTCAAGTCGTCTGCAAGCTCACATCCCCTCCAGGGACAGTGAGAGAACCCTCTCCCACGGCGTGAAGACGACGCGCCCATGATCCGTACCTCGAACGGCTGCCCTGCGAACCACTCGTCCCGTCGCATTAACTCTGCGGCAGGGCAGGCTGCACCTTTGGCAGACGAGGCAGACAACGCTTCGTTTTTGCCGCATTGACTGCGTCAAAAAAGGTGCGCCACGACATTCGATTTTATATCCTTTCCCTTTTTTCTCTTTCTCTCTCTTGCAACAGGGACCGGGAAAGTGAATACATGGGATCCTTCTCCGCAAAGGAAACAGGCTCTGAGCCCCCACTACTGATCAGAGGTTCGAAGGCTGGCCCCTCGGAAGGGTTCGACAACCGCCTCAGAGCACTTGGGTTCGGCACCCGCTACTGGTCAGAGGTTCGATGGCTGGCCCCTCGGAAGGGTTCAACGGCCGCCTCAGACTACTCGGGCTCCGCGCCCACTACTGATCAGGGGTTCATAGGCTGGCCCCCGAAGGGTTCACAGCCGCCTCAGACACAGAGCGAGGGATGACCATGGGTACGTTCGATACATAACCGAGGCTCGGGCTACGCTCCCGAGGTACCCTAGGACATTTCTAAGACCCGCAGGAACGATTCTGTAACGAAATCCCACCAAAGGGAGGCATCGAGCCCTCGGACCCCGTCGAAAGGAGACCGGGTCTGGCAAATCACCCACAGGTACTTTTGGGCATGCCTCCGGGCCACAGCCGACCCCTAACGAATGGGGCACGGGCGTCCACTCGGATCACCCGTTCGCAGCTCGCTGGAGACACCATGTTCGACGCCCACCGAGGGCAACATGGCGCTTTCCCCCCTCCTTGCGGAAAGGCGACGGAGAGGCGTATGTAAAAAAGTCGAGTCTGTCCTTGATAGTCCTCTCGCTCTGTGCGGAGGCTTGGGGGCTGCTCTCGCAAACTCGGCTCCGGCCAAACCGTTGACAGCGTCAACATACCAGCCCGAGAACTTGGGACTCGACGGTACACCCGGGCTACGGCCAGTTTGCATGAGGGGACGACCAGATCGGCCAAAGCATCATGAAACGCACTAAGACCTCGAAGGAGTCTAACCACTCCTACGAGGCCTCGGGGGCTACACCCGGCGGGTGCGCTCACGCGCCCCCGCCGGAATAAAACGCAACCGAGAAAGTCCGGTCCCCTTGCAAAAAAGTGCGACAAAAGCCTCCAAGCGAGTATTAACACTCCCTTGGAGGCTCGGGGGCTACTGTCGGGGACCATAATTAGGGGTACCCCCGAGGTTCCTAATCTCAGCTGGTAAACCCCATCAGCACAAAGCTACAAAGGCCTGGTGGGTGCGATTAATTCAAGGGACGCGATCCCGCCTCGCCCGAGCCCAGCCTCGGGCAAGGTCAGCCGACCCCAGAGGATTCACGCCTCGCCCGAGGTACCCCCTCAAGCAACGGGCACACCCTCGGCTCGCCCAAGGCCCAGTCTTCGCCAAGAAGCAACCTTGGCCATATTACCACGTCGACCGACCAAATCGCAGAAGCATTTAATGCAAAGGTGGCCTGACACCTTATCCTGACGCGCGCCCCTAAGTCAATAGAGCCGAAGTGACCGCAGTCACTTCGCCGCTCCACTGATTGGCCTGATAAGAGGACAGCACCGCCCGCGTCGCTCCGACTGCAGTGCCACTCGGCAGAGTGAGGCTGACAGCAGCCAAGTCTGGCTCCAGGCGCCATAGGAAACTCCGCTTTGCCCGACCCAGGGCTCGGACTAGGCTATGGCCTCGGAAGACGACAAACTCCGCTCCGCCCGACCTAGGGCTCGGACTAGGCTACGGCCTCGGAAGACGACGAACTCCACTCCGCCCGACCCAGGGCTCGGAGTAGGCTACGACCTCGGAAGATGACGGACTCCGCTCCGCCCGACCCAGGGCTCGGACTAGGCTACGGCCTTGGAAGACGACGGACTCCGCTCCGCCCGACCTAGGGCTCGGACTAGGCTACAGCCTCGGAAGACGACGAACTCCGCCTCGCCCGACCCAGGGCTCGGAGTAGGCTACGGCCTCGGAAGATGACAGACTCCGCCTCGCCCGACCCCAGGGCTCGGACTCGACCTCGACTTCAGAAGACAGACTCGACCTCGACCTCGGAGGAGCCTCCGCCTCGCCTGACCCCGAGCTCGGACCGACCACGCCACATGAGGGGCCATCATTACCCTGCCCCTAGCTAGCTCAGGCTACGGGGAACAAGACCGGCGTCCCATCCAGCTCGCCCCTGTAAAACAAGTAATGATGGCGCCTCGCGTGCTCCATGACGACGGCGGCTCTCAACCCCTTACGGAAGCAAGGAGACATCAGCAAAGACTTGGCAGCCCCGACAGCTGTCCTTCCGCAAGGCTCCAGCGCTCCTCCGATGGCCACGACATCACAGGAACAGGGTGCCAAAACCTCTCCAGCTGCCACAATGGCATGTACTTAGGGCACTAGCTCCTCTCTGCTAGACACGTTAGCACACTGCTACACCCCCCATTGTACACCTGAACCTCTCCTTACGCCTATAAAAGGAAGGTCCAGGGCTCTCTTACAAAAAGGTTGGCCACGCGGGAGGACGGGGCTGGCGGACGGTCCCTCTCTCACTCTCCCACACGGACGCTTGTAACCCCCTACTGCAAGCGCACCCGACATGGGCGTAGGGCAACACGGAGGACGCAGGATTCCCACCTTTGCCTGTCTCTTTCCCCCCTTCGTGCTCCGCCTCGCGTTGACCCATCTGGGCTGGGGCACGCGGCGACATTTCACTCATCGGTCCAGGGACCCCCCGGGGTCGAAACGCCGACAAGTTGATTTTGGGACTTGGAGAGGATTTGATCTTTGGAATTGTGTCTTGTAGTGAATGCTATTGCTCTTGTATTGAATGGGAAGTTCAGAAAACTTGGATGCTTTGAATGGAGGTGGTTGGCGTATTTATAGCCCTCAACCACTTCCTAGCCGTTGGCTGACTTTGCTGGCGATGGGCACACCGGAGAGTCCGGTGGCGCACCAGACAGTCACTGTTCACTGTCCGGTGCACGCCACGTCAGCGCGTCCATTGGGGTTTGGAGCTGTTGACCGTTGGAACCCTTTATCCTTTTGCTGCATCAGACAGTCCGGTGCCACATCGGATGTCACACCCGGATTCAAGGGAAAAAGCCGGGTGCATCTCATACATGCGCCAAGAAGACAACATATATAATAATAGAGTGTATAGAGATAAATGTCACAAAACATCAGAGTATTTATTACAAAGCAGAAGACTTATTACAAAATAAAAGAATAAACATAAAACGAACAAAGGATCGTCGGCGCCAATGTCAACTAAGAAACGCCACCTAGATCAGATCGAACTCCTCGCCTTGTGGCTCCTCCTGAACCACTTGTTCTTCTCCTATGGGGGGGTGTGAGACAGCAAGGGTGAGCTCACATACGTTCATAGCTCAACAAGTCGTGGGGAATAATGTGGCATGAACTCACCAAAGGTGGGAGTTCATGAAGTGTAAGGCTGATCAATGAAATAGAGGCTGAAGCTGAGCATTGCTTTTATAAGTTGGTCAAAATTTTATTAGCAATTACTAAGTGTAAGTAAATACCAAACCTTTATGATAATAAAGAAAAGTAATAGTAAAATAATCCCAAATGCGATGCAAATGTCAAATTAAATTTAAGTTCCATAATTAATCATGTGAGGGTCCGAGCCGCTCATGACCGTGAGCACGGCTAGTATACCAGTTTTACACTCTACAGAGGTTGCGCATCTTTACCCACAAGTCATATTACCCATCTGCCAAGAGACGGCCAATCCCATACACCTCTACCGAGGAGGCGAGGCAGGGTAACACTACGAGGCCTTTACAAAGTTCCACTAGCTTCAGAAATCCCGCTACAATTTATAGGAAGCTCCAGTGCAGGAATCCCTCGCCTGACCGCCATCGCAGCAAAATCAACCCAAGGACCTCCCTACACTGACCACTCCCCTACTGCCCTTGCCCCTTTCGGGTAAGGAAGACCTCCACTAGCTTTCCTAGTTAATCAGCCAAGGGCGTCCCATTAAACCCTTGTGGTAGCACTGTTTTCCCGGGTGGTCGCTCCATGTTCCCATTAATTTAATGATCTTAACATGAACAGTAATAATAACAAGATAATAACAGAATAATCATGAACAGTGTATCTTCATACCCAAATCCACATAAAGCAATAGCAGGTACTACCCAAAAATATTTCAGTGGTGAACAAGGTATAAAGATAGCCAAAACTGGGGTAACCTAAAGGATCCCATCAAAATTAACCTATGCAGATCATTATAATTAATAAGAATATGGCTGGGAAAAGTAAGTGATCAAGGGCACAACTTGCCTTCAATGAGCTCCTGCTCAGCTACTTCTACTTGCTGAACCTCAGAATCCACAGTGGCTTGCTCGTCTATTCGCATCAACACAATACATACATAGTATAACATAAATTAACATCACATCAAACATGCAAATAAAATATGCAGTAAAAATCTACACATTAAAATAAGATCATTGGAACTGGAATCATTAAATTTGGAGTTATAGATTTCAAGTTGTGAATTTCCTAAGATTTAATGTGCTTGAAATGGAATTAAATGAGAAATAAATTTTCTTACTGTTTTCATGTAGAAACAGAGACTCTAGATGATGGAGAATAAAATTACAAAATTTTAGGAACTGGAATGGAATAATTTGGATTAAAAATGAATTTTCTATGCATTTTACAAGTTTCTAGAATTGTTTTTGTATTAAAAACGAATTTCTAATATTATTTCTCTATTTTTAATCCATACTGGACTGGGCGTCAATTTTCAGAAAGTCCAGGGGTCTCTGCGCAAGCATTCTAAGACTCAGCCCACAGTGACTACGGATTGCGGGTTGTTTTCTGTAAACAATAGGGGTTCTTTAGCAAAATGTGTCGCGAAGGGGTATCCATAGATGTGAGCCGTTGGATTAGATCTGGACGGCGCAGATGAATCTATCATCATACCAAACCCGTATGCTACGCTAGCCATTGGATCTAGGATCGATGATTCGGATTTAATTATCCCCAGATCAAGGCCCAACTGTATGATGCGAGATCAACGGCTCGGATCGAAATGAAGTGAAACGGTATCGCTATTCTAATCCGGGCCGCCGATCGCTCATCCAATGGCTGAAATCCTTTTTCCCCAACTCCGGTCAGACAGCGGCGGTGCCCTGGGTTTCCAGCGGTGGAGCCATCGCCGGAGCAAGGCCGACAACCGTTCTGGTGCGCTAAACTCAAAAGGAATATGTGCTATACAAAGGTGAGGCAATGCGAACGAGCATGGGGAACATTTCACCTTTAATCCCGATGCAGAAATCCCAGGCGACGACGGGGCGTGGCTTCACGGTGGAGGGATGATACCGGTGAGCAATTCACGCCGTGATACGGGTCTCCCCCCAATCGCCAATGTGGACGCCCTCCTCAGACGCAGGCGTTCCTCCTCGGACACACCCCAAAGACGAAAAC
The DNA here is from genome assembly GCA_029449295.1 of Zea luxurians. Classification (NCBI taxonomy): domain Eukaryota; kingdom Viridiplantae; phylum Streptophyta; class Magnoliopsida; order Poales; family Poaceae; genus Zea; species Zea luxurians. The sequence goes on along the minus strand of JAOPSE010000093.1, from coordinate 8,730,875 downwards.
CCGCCGTTGAGGGAATCCACCGGCGGCGCAAAAAGAAGAACCCACGGCGGCACTGGAGTCACACGAGGTCACCAGGTAACGGGATAGCGGTCCTGACCCGCGGTTATATAGGGACGATTCGTTCGGTTGTTGGTGCGTGTGGCGCCCGAAGACCTCGCGCAGGTGGTTGAGCTCAAGCCTACGGAGCCCGCGGCGTCCGCGGCCATCAACGGAAGGGAGCCAGCTTCTTACCCAGGTAAACGGGACCCACACATCAGTCGGTCGCTAAGGCTTGCAAGGGGGCAGAGGAGGGGCTGCGACGTGGGGCCCGCACGATAGTGAACTTCCACGCGAGCAGTGGCCAGGAATTGGGCCGCGCGGGGTGCAGAGATGGTGGAGTGGGCTGAAATATGGTAAGCCGGCCCAGGTGAGGTTTCTTTTTTTTCTTTTATTTTTTCTCTCTCTCTTTTCAAATTCAAGTTGTATTCAAATTTAATTCAAACTATTGTGACCAATTATTCTCAGATGATGTTGCTCCATAAAAAGTATTACTTTGAAAACATATTATTATATATATATATTACTTTTATATCTTTTCTCCTTTTGGTTTCAATTCTAGAATTTCCTTTCTTCTTTTCCCAAATTCTAGATTTTTTAGGGTTTAATTTCCCATTGGGGCATTAACATAATAATAATTATTATTATTATTAACCATATTTTTATATCATCACAAAAATGCACATAAGGTAAGATCCAGCATGATGCACATGTTATTTATGTATTCTTTGTTCTATTTATCCACTTTTAACTAGTGTTGATCTCATGTAATGAATAGTAGAGGCCATCAACTATTGAGACTATCTCTATTCTCTTTATTACACATCTGAGTATTACACCGGACATGTCCGGTGACCTTTGACTTCTACGCTCTGACTTCTGTGTGGCATTGTCCATCACTATTTATATTTGCAGTCGACCGTTGACGCGCAGAGAGCCGTTGCTCCACTGGCTCACCGGACAATCTGGTGAATTATAGCGGAGGGTGCCCATGGAATTCCCGAGAGTGGCTTGTTCGTTGAGTGTCTGGCCTGGTGCACCAGACAGTGTCCGGTGCGCCACTTGGCAGCACACACTCATGTCTTGCTCCAAATTTGATTGTGTCCTAACTGGATTTCTTTCTTGGTTTGTGTTGAACCTTATGTACCTGAGATAAATGATATCTAGACAAACTAGTTAGTCCAAGCGGTTTGTGTTGGACGTCAACCACCAAAATTGATTATAGGAAATGATTAAGTCTATTTCCCTTTCAATCTCCCCCTTTTGGTGACTAATGCCAACACTAACCAAAGCAAATATGAAGTGTACAAATGTACTAGTTTGCAATTGAGATAGATGTGCATAGGTTACTTAGAATTAAACCAATGAAAGATTTTATAGATATGTCTAAGAATGAATGGATTGCTTTTCTCTTATTTAACATTTTGGACCACATTTGCACCACTTATTTGTTTTTGCAAATCTTTTGGAAAAAAATATTTTCAAATTCTTTTGTAAATAGTCAAAGGTATAGGAATATGATTGCAAGAAGCATTTTAAGATTTGAAATTACTCCCCCTGTTTCAAATGCTTTTCCTTTGACTAAATAAAAGCTCCCCCTGAAAAGATTCTCCCCTTAGCTTTCAAGAGGATTTTTGAAATGATTTTTCCTTTTTGAAATGGATATCAAATGATATCATACCAATTGAAATTTTTCATATTAACTTGATATTTTGAAACCAAATAAGATACCAATTGAAAATCCATTTTGAGACTAACTCAAATACCAATTGAAATAAACATTAGTGAAATTTTGAAATGGTGGTGTGGTGCTTTTGCTTTGAGCTTAATACTTTCTCCCCTTTGGCATTAACCGTCAAAAATGAAGAACTTGAGAGCCCTTTTAATCTTTCTCCCCATCGATAAAAGAAATATGAGTGAAGTGTCATACCAATTGAGAGTTACATGAGTAATGGCAAAGGGTAAGTGACACCATCAGAGTTGGAGTGGAAGCGTTTTCTTTGCCAAATACTCCATGTTGGGGACCTTCGGCTTCCGAAGGTCCTCAAAAACATGGTTTAACAATGTTTCTGGAAGTATAATGCATGAACAGGTACCTTCGGACTTGAATTGAAACTACAGCGTGAAGAAGCGTAAGGAGTACGAAGGATAGCGTGAAGCCGAAGCTGTGCGTAGAAGAGCTTCGGCAAGGTGGCGGAAAAGGAAACCGACTTAAGGATGAAAAGGCTATTCAGACCCCAGCGGGTTACTATAGAATTATTAGCAAATGTAAAGGGCATGGATGTAATTTTACATGGGCTACGTCCCATGCCTATAAATAGGTGAACAGTATTCCCGTACTGTTCACGCTGACTTGGCATTTGCTTTTGCGTCACGCTTGTACTTTCTACCTTCTCTCAAGCCGAAGGTACATTTGTAATCTAATATCATTTCTATTTTTCCATGATAATAAAATAGAAATGATCTTATGATAATGTTGATATTAAGATTTATGTCTTGTATAAATTATGCATCGTTGTCTCTAAGACTTACGAAGGTAAGTCTTTCACGACCTTCGTCCGAAATTCATTATATCCCGAAGGGAGATAATGTTTCGTAAGACGAAGGACTTTAGCATTTAACACTTTTTATGTTGCCTTGTTCTTAATTCTTAGCATTTGAGAACAAGTCCCCAACATTGGCGCCCACCGTGGGTGAACTCACTTCCACTCTTTGAGTTTTGAATACCTTCGGCAACCATAGACCTTCGTTATGGTGCCGAAGAATGCTTCAGCAACAGGGGCTGCAGCTCTGCAGCAGCTGGACCCTAATCAGGAGACTCTCTCTCTTCGGGAGGCCCGAAGCCAGAAGAGGAAGGCCGTCAGTCCAACGCCTCAGGAGGATGAGTTAGATCAAGAAATCAGAAACATGGAGATGCTTCATCAACAGGTGCAAAGGAAGAAGGAGAAGATGGCCAGGTTAGTTGAACTACAAAGGCAGATAGACCAAGCCTCTGAAGAAGTTCGCCATCTTACTCAAGATGAGCATAACCGAAGGCCCCAGCACAGAGAGCTTCATCAGGGGGGTTCTTCAACGAAGATGACTGGTATGAGAATTTCCATCATGGAAATTTTGCTTTTGATGATGCTTCTCCTCTGTCAGCTGAGCTGCAGGCTACACCCTGGCCTCCATCCTACAAGCCACCCCAACTCCCCATGTACGACGGCCACTTTGATCCGAAGCAGTTTTTAATGAGCTATGAAGCGACAATATCTTTGTATGGTGGCAATACCGCAGTCATGGCAAAGTCTTTTGTCATGGCTGTCAGGAGTGTTGCCCAGACATGGTACTCCTCTCTTCGGCCAGGAACAATTACCTCATGGCAAAAGCTGAAGGACATGTTGTTAACCAGCTTCCAAGGGTTTCAGACGAAGCCGGTTACTGCTCAAGCTCTATTCCAGTGCACCCAGGATCACGAAGAGTACCTTCAGGCGTATGTCCGAAGGTTCCTACGTCTGAGGGCACAGGCACCAACAGTGCCCAATGAAATCGTCATTGAGGCCATGATTAAGGGACTTCGACCGGGACCTTCAGCTCAATACTTCGCCAGGAAGCCTCCTCAAACTTTGGAGAAGCTGCTCCAAAAGATGGATGAGTATATTCGAGCTGACAATGACTTCCGCCAAAGAAGGGAAGAAGCATACAGGTTCTCTGAGATGACCAGGGGCTTCGGAGGGAGATTTCATCCGAGGCATGTCAGGTCAATTCACAACTCTACTCAGCCTGATGATAGAGGGAGTCAACAGCAAAGGCCACAGTACTCTTCGCAGGCTTCGGGACAACAACAGCAGGCTTTGGGGCAACAGCAAAGCTCCTTCCGGCCGCCAGCTCCAAGGGGCAGAGGCGCTAGGGGCTTCGGAGGAAGATTCGGGGATCAGCCAAGAAAAATCTATTGTTCGTTCTGTGGTGAGGACAAGGGCCATACCACCAGGATGTGCCATGTCACCATCCAGAAGCAAAAGGAGATTGCCGAAGCTGCGGCACAACAGAGTCAGCCGAAGCAAGTCATGCACACCGCTTCATATCATTCGCCTTACATTCCAGAATATGTAGGCAACCACCCTGCAGCTTCTGTTGCTTCGGCAAGTCAACCCCAAGCATCTTGGCAACAGCTTCCGCCTCCGCCACCGTTGCAACGAGGCCAGCAGCCAGAAGGGAGTCAGCACACTCAACACCAGAGGGACTTCAGAGAAGAGTCCGAAGCTCGCACAGTCAATAGCACTGTGCCAGAGTCGAAGCACATTTATTGACAAATATCCTATCTTGATGGCGGTCTCTTGCATTTAGTATTATTTTCTTTTTAACAAGGAACACTTATGGGAGACTAGAGTGCTTTTGTTGATTTAAATTTCTTGTAATAATTTTGCTATTTGCCACAAGAAAAGTATATCTTCTCCACAGGCTTAAGTTGCCAAAGCTTAAAGATTTGTGACAACAAGGAGGACCTTCGAATTATCGAAAATTTACTTTAAGGGCACACAGTGTGCATTCTTCGAAGCAGCAAAAAGTCATTCTAAGGAACGCAGTGTAAGTTTGCTGAAGCTACAAAAAGCCGTTCCTAAGGGAGCGCAGTGTAAGTTTTCTGCTCAAAAGTCGTTCCAAAGAGAATGCAGAGCTTACAGCGAAAAATAAACGCTGATACCGCCTAAGTAAAGGGCAAAGCGCGAAAAGTCAACGCGAATACCGCCAAAAGTAAAAGGCGAAGAAACTCCTAAGGGAGGCTTACAGCGAAAAATAAACGCTGATTCCGCTGAAGTAAAAGGCGAAGAAGCTCCTAAGGGAGGCTTACAGCGAAAAGTCAGCGCTGATATAAAAAGATTGTGTATTTTCATTGCAGGAATGTGTGTATCTTCGGCACAAATATCATTTTGCATAACATAACATCATCACATCATTTCGCATAACATAAGCATCATACATCATGCTGCATATGGCACAAGAAGGGGATACAGTATCGATCTTCGGAGAGTATTTTGAAAAAGTGGAAATTGTGCTAAGGCATAAAAGGGGAACACAATATTGATCTTCGGAGTGCAGCTTCGGAGAATATTTTCACGAAGCGTGGACATGCTTCATCAGAGCAGTATCGAAATTGTACAGCTTCGGAGAATATTTTCACGAAGCGTGGACATGCTTCATCAGAGCAGTATCGAAATTGTACAGCTTCGGAGAATGTTTTCACGAAGCGTAGATATGCTTCATCAGAGTAGTATTGAAGGAGCATGTCTTCTTCACGAAGCATGAAAAGAAGGGAAGGTGTTTTTTCGCCGAAGGCTCAAAAATGGTATGTATGTAAAATTTCATGCATCGTAAAGAATTGTATCATGAAAAAGAACTTGTATATTACATTAAAAGTTACAAAATATTTCATAGATCGCATTTCAAATGTTTTTACAATAACATCTAATCTTCTCTAAGTACTACTTCCGCAGCCTCATTTAGAAGTTGTTCAACAACTTTATCCATGATAGCTTCGGCCATTTGTCTAATTTCGTCATTCCCCTTCGTGTGGGGGTCAGCAGACGATCCAGTGAGTTCTGAGGGAAGAGAATATATGTCTATGTTACTATTACAAACCATAAGCAAGTTTGAAATCAAAAATTACAACAGACCCAAAAACCACTAGTTGGTACCTATTTGGCTTTCGGGCTCTGCACTTTTTTCAGCGGCCTTGGTTACTTCCCTAGCATCATGAATACCTTGCTCGCTTCTTCGAATAATTTCCTGTGCTATTTCTCGGCCACCATTGTCCCAGACGTCGGTGAAAAATTTTCCTCCAACCTGGCTAGCTTCGGCCGAGGGGTCTTTAATATCTTCAGGGGATAGGGTGGCTTCGGATTGCGCAAGAAGCTTAACATGATCGCAGCCTTTTCTCTCCAGCATAGTAGCAATCCCCCTGGCACCCGAGAAGGCACAAATGTCTCCGCGACTGTTTAGAATTTCTTCAAAGGCTTCAGCTTCGTGGCTGATCCACTCAATCGGGCCTTCTGGGTTACCTCTCACAAAGTCCTCTTCACTTGAAAATGCGCCAACGCTGGCGAAGCTGGTTTTTATCTTCTTTACACATTCCATGGATTTTTCGTAACACCTTTTCTTGGACGACCGAAGCTCTTCAACGGTTTCTTCTAAATGATTTGCCCATTGGTCGCTAAGTTCTTGCTTTGTTTCTTCAAGTATGCGTTCTTCTTTAGCACGAGCTAATTGCTTCCGAAGATTGTCAATCTCGTGCTTTTGAGCTTCGGCCTGTGCTTTAGAGGTGGCTTCGTCTTCTTTTATCTTATTCATTAGCGTAACTAGAATTTGGTCTTTTTCCAAGGCTTCATTCCTCAGCTTGATAACCTCTGTTCGAAGATTATTGAGAGCAATGGTGCAGCTCTCGTCCTCAGTATTCTTTTGTGCCCTTAAGGCATTGCTGAGTATTAAGCCCTATTCAAAAGAATGCATGGATCTACATAAGAATAAAAGACTAATTTAAAAAATTCATAAGTTTCAAAATTCACAATTTTTGTACCTTCAGACTATTGTAGGCAAGACTATCCGCAAGAGCGTCCTTTGTCATCGCGCAGAGGCCGGCCTCCATCTTTGGAAACCCCATGCTTCGGGCCATTTCCCGGCAGACGGGTAATTCTTTGTTATCTGGGAGGTAGTATAAGAAGTCATCTTCGTCCGTGCCGTTGAATATTAAGGCCCCTTTTGGATACCTTAGTTCTTGTGCATAGTGATTAGCTTCAAAAATTTCTTCTTCAGGTAGTTTTTTCCCCGAAGCATGTCGAATAATATATTCGAGGGCTTTGGAGGATGCTTCGGGGGCAGCAGTACTGGTTTTGTCAGTTAAAGTTGGCTCTGTTATTTTTGCTTCTTCGGCCTCCAAGGATTTTTCCTTGGTGGGCTCTGAAGGCCCAGCCTTGGTCTCAGATTGTTGCTTTGGAGCTTCAGTAATAAAGACTTCAGTTTTCACTTCGGAAGTTTCAGCAATCTTTTTCGGAGTTGTGCTTGAAGACTTAATTGTCTCCAAAACATCTAGCACATTAGCCATTCTTTTCCTCTTTGGGGTCACCGCTGGGCCCTTCTGGTTTTTTGTTGTCTCAACTGTTGTTGAAGGACTTAAAATTTCCAATATTTTTGTTCCTTCAGTTTTTGGTTCGTCTGCTTTCTCTGTTGAAGGTGCTTCGGTTTTTTCTTCGATCTTCGGCACTGGAGATGGTCCTTTGGTTTCGGTGGCCGAAGAGACCTCACCAATAAACGCAGGCACAGTGGCCGGTTCAATGTAACGTGCCCAGTGTGTGAGCACCTTTACCTTCTTTCTTTGCGGCGCTGGCTCGCTAGGATCACCCGAAGCAACTTCCTTTACAGGAGAAGTATTTTTTCTTTTGTGGCCTGGCACCGGGTAATGGTAGTCAGGGTAGACAAACCCAATTGCATCAAATACCCGGTTAAGCCTTTTCTTCTTTCGGCCTCCGAAGGCCGCTGATAATGCAGTATCCTCGGCCTTCGAGTATACCCCAAGCAATTCGTCACTTACGTTTTCAATACTTTTTAACCAGTCGTCATCTGGTTCAACAAACTTATCTCCGTATTTGAATGTATATTTTAGCCTAACTAGCCCACCTTCGTCAGGTTCTTTGATGGTCTCCTTCGGCATTTCCCACTTTCCTGCAAGTGGCCAAACTCTGAAGGCAATATGCTCTTGGACCAAATCCCTTGTCCCAATAAAAGAGCAGATCAAGCCGAAGGCTCTCTGGCATTCTTCGGCTGCTTCATCCATTTCCGCCTTCGGCTTTCGGAGTCCAAAGCGTTGTCAGATAGGGCGCATGATGATACCCTTAACATCCTCCTGTGCTGTCAGGTCATTCTTCACATAGAACCATTCTGTCATCCAGGCACCGGGCCACCTCTTCCGAAAGGTTGGCACGGGGCAACTTGACCCAGAGCGGGCACCGAAGCTGTAGCAACCAAAGTTGTTGTGGTATTGTTCCTTCCCCCAGGGCTTCGTCTCATATACTAACTCATGAATATTGCAAAAGCTTTTAGCATTCAGTTCAAAACCTTGGCTCCTCACAGCCCAGACAAAGATTCCCATTCTTACAATACCTTCAGGAGTAATCTGGTGAAGGTAGATTTGAAATGTCTTCAGAACTTCAATAACAAAGCTACTCAGGGGGAACTGAAGTCCAGCCTTGAGAAAGCTTCGAAAGATCACGACCTCATTTTCTTCGGGGGTAGGAGAAGTTTTTTCTCCGTCATCAGCCCTCACTATAGACACATCTCGGAAATATCTCCCCTCATATTGTCAAGATGACTCTGTTTGATACTTGATTTTCCGAAAACCGTGTGGCTTGGTCGCCATGGTCGATCTTCGGACTCTTCCCCGCCACTCTCTACATCATAACTGTCGCTATCACCAGTATCTTCAGACAAACCTTCCAAAATTTCTTTGGTAATCTTTTCTGTATTGGTCTTCGCTATTGATTCAAGAAAGCCAAGATTCATTTCTTCAGAAAGACTTAGCTTCGGATCAGCAGCCACCTTCTTGTCCGAAGACATCTTCGTAAGCACTGGAAAAGTGTTCTCAACACCGAAGCTTAAAATTTACGCAAATTTTGTTGCACAGGCTAAAAGTTGAGTGAGCAAGAGCAGATGGCAAGAAAGCATGCCAATTAAGCTCGTGGTGCGCTCTTATTTATACGCCTGGTGCGTTATATGCTGCAGGGCCCGCCTGTCAATGGTTGTTGCTATTCTAGCAAAGGGAAGGTGTTTTTTCGGACCTTCGGCTTTGGGCCTTCGTCCTTGTCGCAATCTAAATTTATCATTCTGACAAATTAACATTGCGAGGGGCTACTGTTGGGGACCTTCGGCTTCCGAAGGTCCCCAAAAACATGGTTTAACAATGTTTCTGGAAGTATAATGCATGAACAGGTACCTTTGGACTTGAATTGAAACTACAGCGTGAAGAAGCGTAAGGAGTACGAAGGATAGCGTGAAGCCGAAGCTGTGCGTAGAAGAGCTTCGGCAAGGTGGCGGAAAAGGAAACCGACTTAAGGATGAAAAGGCTATTCAGACCCCAGCGGGTTACTATAGAATTATTAGCAAATGTAAAGGGCATGGATGTAATTTTACATGGGCTGCGTCCCATGCCTATAAATAGGTGAACAATATTCCCGTACTATTCACGCTGACTTGGCATTTGCTTTTGCGTCACGCTTGTACTTTCTACCTTCTCTCAAGCCGAAGGTACATTTGTAATCTAATATCATTTCTATTTTTCCATGATAATAAAATAGAAATGATCTTATGATAATGTTGATATTAAGATTTATGTCTTGTATAAATTATGCATCGTTGTCTCTAAGACTTATGAAGGTAAGTCTTTCACGACCTTCGTCCAAAATTCATTATATCCCGAAGGGAGATAATGTTTCGTAAGACGAAGGACTTTAGCATTTAACACTTTTTATGTTGCCTTGTTCTTAATTCTTAGCATTTGAGAACAAGTCCCCAACACTCCATTTCCCTTTCAATCTAAGACTAAACATAGAAACACACTTGACAACACATTAGTCTTAGCCTTGGCACAAGAATAATAAGAGATATGCATTTGTACCATATGGAGGACATGATCAAAGGTATATAAATGAGCTATGTGTGCAATGTTTCAATCAAAGTTCCAAGAATCAAGTATATTTAGCTCATTCCTAAGTTTGCTAAAAGTCTTCTCATCTAGTGGCTTGGTAAAGATATCGGCTAATTGGTTGTGGGTATTGACATAAGCAATTTCGATATCCCCTTTTGTTGGTGATCTCTTAGAAAGTGATACCGAATGTCTATGTACTTAGTGCGGCTGTGCTCAACGGGATTATCCATCATGTGGATTGCACTCTCATTATCACATAGGAGAGGGATTTTGCTCAATTTGTAGCCATAGTCCCTAAGGGTTTGCCTCATCCAAAGTAATTGTGCACAGCAATGGCCTGCAGCAATATACTCGGCTTCGGCGGTGGAAAGAGCTACTGGGTTTTGTTTCTTTAAAGCCCATGACACTAGGGATCTTCCCAGAAACTGACAAGTCACTGATGTGCTCTTTCTATCAATTTTACATCCGACATAATCGGCATCGGAATACCCAATTAGATCAAAGGTAGATCCCTTGGGGTACCAAAGCCCAAACTTAGGAGTGTAAACTAAATACCTCATGATTCTTTTCATGGCCCTAAGGTGAACTTCTTTAGGATTTTCCTGGAACCTTGCATACAGAAAGCACAATGTCCGGTCGAGATGCACATAAGTAGAGTAAAGAACCTATCATCGACCGGTATACCTTTTGATTTATGGATTTACCTCCCGTGTCGAGGTCGAGATGCCCATTGGTTCCCATTGGTGTCTTGATGGGTTTGCCATTCTTCATTCCAAACTTCTTAAGTATGTCTTGAATGTACTTAGTTTGGCTGATGAAGGTGCCCTCTTGGAGTTGCTTGATTTGAAATCCAAGGAAATACTTCAACTCCCCCGTCATAGACATCTCAAATTTTTGTATCATTATCCTACTAAACTCTTCACAAGAGGACTTGTTAGTAGACCCAAATATAATATCATCAACATAAATTTGGCATATAAACAAGTCTTTTGCAATTGTTTTAGTGAAGAGAGTAGGATCAACTTTACCAACTTTGAAGCCATTAGTGATAAGAAAGTATCATAGGCATTCATACCATGCTCTTAGGGCTTGCTTGAGTCCATAAAGCGTCTTTGAGAGTTTATACACATGGTTAGGATACTCACTATGGGCTTGCTTGAGCCCATAGTGCAGTTCCAAAAATTATTGTCTGTTTGTGGTGGTTAGTTCCAAGAAGTGGAGCAAATGACATTTCAAACTTATTTGTTTGAAATGTGGTGTAAAATGACACAGCATCACCAAAGCATTTGTAGTCCATTATGGATTGACCATCAGCCTAAAAGAAATTAGTTATCCGACCATTTTCCTTATGTATTTGAATGGCATAAAAAATCCAGGATCCTCAACCTGCTTGTTCTTCAAGTATTCTAAAAGTGTTTGTGCATCATTGTGTTCTAAATATTTTTTGCGCTCACGACCAATTTCATTATCACAATCCATCTTTAAGAATGGAACACCAGTGGGGCCATAAAATTGCTTCATGAATTCATAGATTTGCGTTGGCTTCATTCCGGCTTCTCGAATTTGACTGATACGTTGTCTATCTGCTTCTATAACTTGTCGTTGGGACCTTAACATGCGCTTCTTATTTGGACTAGCTAGAGTCTGGTTGCGTTGAAGTTTAACCTTTTGAACTGTCCACATCCCTTCTCTGCTAACACTAAATTGAATACCAGCATTACAACCTATCCTTGTTGTGGCATGTGATGAATCAGATCCTCTATATCCTTGTTTGCAGCAAACTATCTGTTTGGAATACATAGTTTTATCAGCTCGACGCTTTGTATCATGCTTTCTTGTACTGAACCCAACCTGACCAGCATATGTGTTATACATGTCATAAGCATTCTTTTCAGAGTCAAAAGACATCCCAATTTGTGGAACGATCACAGTTGGTTCAACATCATCTACCACCTATTAAAATGCATACAGAATAAAAGTTTCTATTACAATACAAAAGAATTATTATGCATAGTTCTATTACCTCCATATCTTCAGGTATTAATATGGCATTAGCCTGATCATTTGCACTAGTAGTCTATAGGAAATGGGTGACGCCTAAGAGGGGGGTGAATTAGGACTTCTAAAACTTTTACTAAACTAGGCCACAAATAAATCCCTAGAGCAAAACCTATGCAAATAGTCAAACTAGAATGTGCAAATTAGGTTTTGTCTAAGTGTTGTTATCTCTACCGTAATGGCTAAGTTTCAATCTACACTATATAAGTATGAATACAATATTGAAACTTAAATGCTGAATATAAATGTGGAAAGTAAATAGCAAGGTAGAGATGCAAACTCTCGTGGATGACGCCGGTATTTTTACCGAGGTATCCGGAACCACGCAAGGTCCCAACTAATCCTCATTGGTGCCCCCACGCAAAGGGAAGCCCACGCGCAAGTGGTGCTCCGCTTTCGGCTCCTCTCGGATGCTCCCCATCGTCTCCAGTATCGAGCTTCCAGACGAAACGCCGCGGGCCTCATTCCCTCCGGTACACAGTGCCGGCCGTGACACAAACGCGATTGTCACGGTCTCGCAAGACTCTCGCCCCACTCGGTACACTTACAACGGCTCACGCAAGAGCCGAGGGGTTGTGTGGTTTTACAAAACTCACTCAACTAACTAGGGTTCACTTAGAGCAAGCGCTAAAGCGGTCTAACTAACCTAAGCACTTCGCAAAGCACCTACGCTAATCACCGAGTGATTCTATTAAGCACTTGGGTGTAAGAGCACTTGGGAATGTCTGTTGTATGCCTTGGTATGTCTCTTGGGCTCCCACACTTGGAAATGGACGATTGGGGGTGTATTTATAGCCCCCAACACAAAACTAGCCGTTGGAGGAAAGCTATTGCTTTCTGTGGTGCACCGGACCGTCCGATGCCCCTATCCGGTGCGCCTAGCCGTTAGTCTGCTAGAGCAGGTGACCATTGGCGCGCAGGCTTTTCACATCGGACAGTCCAGACTTCACACCAGACAGTCCGGTGGTCTTCCCTCCAGGTGCCACCTAGAACTAGCCGTTAGGCCTTCGGTTCCTGGTGCATCGGACAGTCCGGTGCTCCAGACCAGATAGTCCGACTGTGGCAACACATGCTTCTTTTCTTGGACTTTTCTTTGATCCTCTTAATGTCTTCTTTTGAGGTGTTGCTTTCCTCAATTCCTTGGTCCAAGTAATTCTAGCATCCTGTGAACTACAAACACAAACACTAGGAAACTCATTAGTTCATGGATTGTGTTAATCATCAAACACCAAAACTCATTTAGCCAAATGGTCCGGGCTCCATTTTTCTTACAATCTCCCCCTTTTGGTGATTGATGACAACACAACCAAAGCAAGCAAATAATACAAACATTTGAATGAAAATATGCAATCTACTGCTAGGATGCATGTTTGTCCCCACAATGTGATATTATGGACTTAAGCTTCCCCCTAACTCCATAATTCACTTCCTATTTTGGACCAAAGAACCAAAACCACTTGAAAAGCCACTTGAAGAAATAAAATTTTAAATTGGTGGTGTTTGGTGTTTGATAAAGTTTTCATTGCTTTGGTCCCTAAACTTCTCCCCCTTTGGCATCAACCACCGAAAAGTAAGACATTAAAAGCAGGTAGGAAGTAAATAAAACTCATAAAGGATTTGTGAATTGATACTAGTTGTAGGATTCTAAATTTAAATCACATGGGATACCAATTGAAACCACTTGTAGGTTACCATCAAATGAGAACTCCCCCTAAATGAGTGTTCTCTTTAGAAAGAAATTTCTCCCCTTTTTGAGACAAAGAAATACTCCCCCTGACAGAGATCTACTTAGGAAAAAGCATGTGAAAATTAGAGGTGCAAGACATGATTTGATTAGACTAACTTCCTTATGCATAGGTAACAGAATATGATTTAACAACTTATGCATGTATAGCAACATGGAAGTATAAGATATGAAAATATAGTCTAATCAAATATTGGAGAAGACATGTAAACGATATTGAATGTAGTCTTCAAAGATACCGATTGAAAGTCAATGGCGGACCAATTGAAGACCAATGGCAGGCTTGTGAGACATGAGAATTCTTGGAGATTTTGCAGTGGAAGATTGTGTCTTTCTTCGGGGACTTCATTTTCCTTACAATGAGACTATTACATGAAATAGACTTGAAAAAGTTATTAGTCTCAAAGTCTTAGATTATAGAGTAACCTCCCCCTGAAGGTGTGCATACAAGTTTTGAATACTTGTAGGAGACATGCACTTGATTTGATATCAAGAGGGGTGAATTATCTATAATCCGAGCTTTGGCACATATAAGTTAAATGATACAAATTGTAGAATATAAGCGTTTTATCACTTGTAGCATTTAAAAATATCAATTGATGTATCATTTACTATGGAGTGTTAAAGAAGCTATGTGCTGTGCTTAAACAAACATTTTAAACCATGTAGGTTTGCTTAAGGTGTATGAATAGAAAACAAGCAAGCCTACCCTGTGATTTACCTAGTATGCATGCATTTAAATAAAAGTAAATACCAATTGTAATACTAGGCATGAAAGGTAAACTAGATACAAGGTAAATATATACGCATATCTAAAAATAAGAAATACAATGAATCTAGTTACCTTAGTCATGGGTGGGAAATTTATGTCCAAATTTGTCACTAACTCACTTGGCAATTAACTTGATCTAATATGATGTATACCATGATATACATCCTAGCTTTGCCAAGTCTCCAAATTTCCCGTAGTCCTTCGGACTACTCACTTCCCTTTCAGAATCCAAACCTTCTTGGTGCCTTTCATGGTTGAAATTATTTCCTTTGGCACCCAGATGCGTTTGGCCCACTTTCCTTTGTTGGTTTGCTTGTTGGCCTTGATTGCTATCACATTTCCATTCTTTTTCTTCTTGATTAAATATGGTGTAGCAGCCTTTTGTCCACCTTTTTGATGTAGGTGTTGGAGATTTTGCTTGATGGCTTTTGCTTGAGTGTTTGCCTTTGCTTATCCCCGGTCATCGCCTTACATTGAAAAGACTTGTGGCCTTACTTGTGGCATAACCTACAAATCACAGTTTCACCCTCCATAGGCTTGTTCACTCCCGCAGTGGTGTTATCCTGTGGAGGTCGGATTTGTTTGGCTTTGCCTTTCTTGTCATACAAGGCTTTTCCAAGGCAAACCACTTCTAGCTTTAATTGCTCATTTTCCATTGCAATCTCGTCCAAACAAGTTTCTATAATAACATTCTTAACAATAACTTGATTGCAGGGGTTAGAAGCATCAATTAAATCAATTAAATTAAGTTTTTTGAAAGTCGCCTAGAGGGGGGGGGGTGAATAGGCGTAATCTGAAATTTACAACTTAAAACACAAACTATAAGTCGTGGTTAACGTTAGGATTAATTCTAAGTCCGGGAGAGAGGGGAAAACAAATCATGCAAGAAAAAAGCAAGTGACCACGGTGATTTGTTTTACTGAGGTTCGGTTCTAAAGAACCTAGTCCCCGTTGAGATGGTCACAAAGACCGGGTCTCTTTCAACCCTTTACTTCTCTCAAACGGTCACTTAGACCGAGTGAGCCTTCTTCCTTAATCTCACGGGTCACTTAGACCCTGCAAGGACCACCACACAATTGGTGTCTCTTGCCTTGCTTACAAAGCACTTGAGAGTAAGAATTGAAAAGAAAAATAAGGCCAAGCCAAGCAAACAAGAGAAACAAATGATCACAAGAGATCCTCTCACAAGTCCTAATGCACTAGAGTTGATTTGAGGACTTTGACTGGATTGATCACTTTGATTGTGTCTTGGAGTGGAGTCTATTGCTCTTGTATTGAATGCAACGTTCAGAATGCTTGGGTGCTTGGTGTGGTGGTGGTTGGGGGTATTTATAGCCCTCAACCACCAAATGGTCGTTGGGGGAAGGCTGCTGTCGATGGGCGCATCGGACAGTCCGGTGCGCCACCAGACATGCACTGTAGGCTGTCCGGTGCGCCGCCACGTCACCCAACCATTAGGGTTCGAAGCGAAGTTGACCGTTGGAGCTTTGTCTCCTTGCGGCACCAGACAGTCCGGTGCCACACCGAACAATCTAGTGCCCCTTTGACTTCCTGCTCTGACTTCTGCCGCACATTGTTCACCTCTGCAGAGTTGATTGTTGTGCATAGATAGCCATTGCCCATTGGCACACCGGACAGTCCGGTGAATTATAGCGGAGCACGCCTGCGAAAACCCGAGAGTGGCTTTTTGGACTCTGTACGGTCCTGGTGCATCGGACACTGTCCGGTGCGCCAGACCACATCACACTTGGTTTCTTTTGCTCCTTTGAATTGGATCCCTAACTTAAATATTTATTGGTTTGTGTTGAATCTTTATGCACCTGTAGAACATGTACTTTAGAGCAAACTAGTTAGTCCATTTATTTATGTTGGACATTCAACCACCAAAATCAATTGTGGGAAAAGGTTAACCCTATTTCCCTTTCAATCTCCTCCTTTTTGGTGATTGATGCCAACACAAACCAAAGCAAATATATAAAGTGCAGAAATGAACTAGTTTGCATAAGGTAAGTGCATAGGTTACTTGGAATAAAACCAATTGATAATCTCACTAGATATGAATGGATTGCTTTCTTTTATTCATCATTTTGGACCACGTTTGCACCACTTGTTTTGTTTTTGCAAATCTTTTAGGAAAATGTTTTCAAAGTCTTTTGCAAATAGTCAAAGGTATATGAATAAGATTGCAAGAAGCATTTTCAAGATTTTGAAATTTTCTCCCCCTGTTTCAAATGTTTTTCCTTTGACTAAACAAAACTCCCCCTGAATGAAAATCTCCTCTTAGTTTTCAAGAGGGTTTTAATAGATACCAATTTTGAAAATCTTCCTTTAAATATACCAATTGAAGAATCAATTAGATACCAATTTGAATTTAAAACTTTATTTCGAAATTTTTGAAATTCGGTGGTGGTGCGGTTCTTTTGCTTTGGGCTTAATATTTTCTCCCCCTTTGGCATTAATCGCCAAAAACGGAGAAACTGAGAGCCCTTTTATATTTTCTCCCCTATTGATAAAAGAAATATGAGTGAAAGAGTATACCAATCGGAGAGATGGTGGAATACCGGCAAAGGGTAGAGAATACTAATAGAGTAGAGTGGAAGCGATGTCTTTGCCGAATACTCTATTTCCCTTTCAATCTAAGACTTAATACAAAAGATGCTCATGGAAACGTATTAGTCTTCTCTTAGGCACAAGAAGAATAAGAAATGTGTATATGTGCCAAATGAAAGACATACGATCAAAGGTACATAAAATAGCTATGTGTGCAATATTTCAATCAAAATTCCGAGAATCAAGAATATTTAGCCCATTCCTAAGTTTGCTAAAGGTTTTCTTGTCTAATGGCTTGGTAAAGATATCGGCTAATTGTTGTTTAGTGTTTACATAAGCAATATCGATATCCCCCTTTGTTGGTGATCTCTCAGAAAGTGATACCGAATGTCTATGTGCTTAGTGTGGCTGTGTTCAATGGGATTATCCGCCATGCGGATAGCACTCTCATTGTCACATAGGAGAGGGACTTTGCTCAATTTGTAGCCATAGTCCCAGAGGGTTTGGCTCATCCAAAGTAATTGCGCACAGTAATGGCCTGCGGCAATGTACTCGGCTTCGGCGGTGGAAAGAGCTACTGAGTTTTGTTTCTTTGAAGCCCAAGACACCAGGGATCTTCCCAGAAGCTGACAAGTCTCTGATGTGCTCTTCCTATCAATCTTACACCCTGTTCAATCGGCATCGGAATATCTTATTAAATCAAAGGTAGATCCCTTGGGGTACTAAAGCCCAAACTTAGGAGTGTAAATTGAATATCTCATGATTCTCTTCATGGCCCTAAGGTGAACTTCCTTAGGATCGGCTTGGAACCTTGCACCCATGCATACAGAAAGCATAATATCCGGTCGAGATGCACATAAGTAGAGTAAAGATCCTATCATCGACCGGTATACCTTTTGATCTACGGATTTACCTCTCGTGTCGAGGTCGAGATGGCCATTTGTTCCCATGGGTGTCTTGATGGGTTTGGCATCCTTCATTCCAAACTTAGAAGTATGTCTTGAATGTACTTGGTTTGGCTGATGAAGGTGCCATCTTGGAGTTGCTTGACTTGAAATCCTAGGAAATACTTCAACTCTCCCATCATTGACATCTCGAATTTTTGTATCATGATCCTACTAAACTCTTCACAAGTTGATTTGTTAGTAGACCCAAATATAATATCATCAACATAAATTTGGCATACAAACAAATTTTTTGCAACAATTTTAGTAAAGAGTGTAGGATCGACCTTGCCGACTTTGAAGCCATTAGTGATAAGAAAATCTCGCAGGCATTCATACCATGCTCTTGGGGATTGATTGAGCCCATAAAGCGCCTTTGAGAGTTTATAAACATGGTTAGTGTACTCACTATCTTCAAAGCCGGGAGGTTGCTCAACATAGACCTCTTCCTTGATAGGTCCATTGAGGAAGACACTTTTCACGTCCATTTGATAAAGCTTAAAGCCATGGTAAGTAGCATAGGCAAGTAATATACAAATTGACTCAAGCCTAGCTACGGGTGCATAAGTTTCATCAAAGTCCAAACCTTCGACTTGTGAATAACCTTTAACCACAAGTCGAGCTTTGTTCCTTGTCACCACACCATGCTCATCTTGCTTGTTGCGGAATACCCACTTGGTACCTACAACATTTTGGTTAGGACGTAAAACTAAATGCCATACTAAAAGGGAAATGTGCCCTTGGGCCATTTCTTTAAGTGTTTTGGTGATTAGATGTCTAACACATATTGATTGAGTTCTTATGTGCTAAATGAGTGAGAAGCGTAAATCAAAGAACAAGGTATGTTTCTAGACTTAGTGAATTGTTTTTGAATACTTACATGTTTATCTAAGTGCTAGAAATAGTGCCAAGAAAAGAAGAAAGAAGTTCAAGAAGAGTTGGCTGTGTACATCCAAAACCAGCTCGAGCCTGGCACACCAGACTGTCCGGTGGTGCACCGGAAAGTATCCGGTGCCCTAGGCTGCCCGACGATGAACTGGCTGCTCTCGAGAATCGGCCGGGCGACTTTGCTAAAAACCACCAGACTGTCCGGTGCATCATCACCGCTCGCACCCAAGTCTTCGACGACGAACTCGTCGCTCTCGGGAAACGAATAAAGCACCGTGGCTAAAATTCACCGGACTGTCCGGTGAGTCAACGACGCTCGCGGCCAATGGTCGTCTGCACGATCAACGGGCGACACGTGGCGAAGCCAACAGTCGGATGGTTGCACCGGACTGTCCGGTGTGCACCGGACAGTGTCCGGTGCGCCACTCGGCAGAAGGCAAGAATTGCCTTCCAAGTTGATCTCCAACGGCTCCTAGCTGCCTTGGGGCTATAAAAGGGACCCCTAGGAGCATGGAGCAGTACACCAAGCATTCTCGAAGCATTCTAAGACTCCCAGGCTCCGCCTCCACGCATTTGATCAATTATGTTAGTGATTTGAGCTCTGTTTGAGTTGTGAACTCTCTATGCTGTGTTTCGAGCTCAAGTCTAGGCTTGTGTGTGCGTGTGTGCTGTGGATTTGGGTCTTGCGTGTGTTGCTCTTCCATCCTTACTCTTGTGTTTTCTTTGTGATCTATATTGTAAGGGAGAGAGGCTCCAACTTGTGGAGATTCCTCGCAAACGGGAAGAATACTCAAAAGAGAAATGACCATGGTATTCAAGTTGATCATTGGATCACTTGAAAGGGGTTGAGTGCAACCCTCATCCATTGGGACGCCACAACGTGGAAGTAGGCAATTGTTACTTGGCCGAACCACAGGATAAAAATCGCGTGTCTCTTGTGTTGGTCTTCTATGATTATTTTGTTCGCAAGTGATTGCTTCATAGCAACTTGATTAACTCACACTAACTTTTATATAATCAAGTTTGTGGCTATTTAGTGTTTGATTTTACAGGATCACCTATTCACCCCCCCCCCCTCTAGGTGCTCTCAATTGGTATCATAGTCGTACTCTTCATCTAAGGGACTAACCGCCCGAAGAGATGGATCCTAAGGGTAAGGGGATGGTGGTCAATGACAAGGAGGAGTCCCTCTTCAATGAGACAAGAGACGACAAGCCCACTGACTCAGGCTCGAGTCACAAGAAGAGGTGAAAGGGAAATAGGGTCAAACCTTTTCCTAAATGATTTTGGTGGTTGAATTGCCCAACACAAACAATTGGACTAACTAGTTTGCTCCAGATTATATGCTCTACAGATGCCAAAGGTTCAACACAAACCAATAAAAAGTCCAAGATAGGGTTCAAAAAGAAAGGAGCAAAACCAACTGAAGGATGCCCTGGTCTGGCGCACCGGAGTCTGGTGTGCCACCGGACAGTGTTCGGTGTGCCAGGGTGGATCAACTCGAACTCGCTACCTTCGGGTTTCTGGAAAAGCCACTCCGCTATAATTCACCGGACTATCCGGTGTAGCACTGGACTATCCGGTGAGCCATACGGAGTAACGGCTACAACGCCAACGGTCGTCTGCAAAAGTGAATAGTGAACGCTACAGTGCATGAACAGTCGTGAGGAGTCAGAGCAGGCGCCAGAAGGCGCACCGGATAGTGAACAGTGACTGTCCGGTGCACCACCAGACTGTCCGGTGGCCCAAGCTGACAGAGCTCCAACGGTCGAACCCTAACAGTTGGGTGACGTGGCTGGCGCACCGGACAGTGTCCGATGGCGCACCGGACTGTCCGGTGCGCCCATCGACAGACAGCCTCCGCAATGGCCATTTTGGTGGGTGGGGCTATAAATACCCCCCAACCACCACACTTTAAGGCATCTAAGTTTTTTAGCCATTGCATTCAATACAAGAGCTCTAGACTTCACTCCAAGACACAAACAAGAGATCAAATCCTCTCCCAAGTCCGGAATCACTCCAAACATTTAGTGACTAGTGAGAGAGAGATATTTGTGTTCATTTGAGTTCTTGTCGCTTGGATCGCTTTTCTTCTTCCTCATTCTTGTTCTCAACACCTTTGTAATCAAAGCAAGAGACACCAAGTTGTGGTGGTCCTTGTGGGGACTAAGTGTCCCAATTGATTGAGGAGAAAAGCTCACTCGGTCTAGGTGACCATTTGAGAGAGGGAAAGGGTTGAAAGAGACCTGGTCTTTGTGACCACCTCAACAGGGAGTAGGTTTGCAAGAACCGAACCTCGGTAAAACAAATCACCGTGCCACACTCTTCATTTGCTTGTGATTTGTTTTTGCCCTCTCTTTCGGACTCGACTTTATTTCTAACGCTAACCCCGGCTTGTAGTGTGTGCTTAAGTTTATAATTTTCAGATTTTGCCTATTCACCCCCCTTTAGGCGACTTTCAATTGGTATCTGAGCCCAGTACTTCATTAGAGCCTAACCGCTCGAAGTGATGTTGGGAGATCATGCCAAGAAGGAGGTCGTGACCGGCGAGAAGCCCGCCACAAGCCAAGGGAAGGCTCCATCAAGGGAGTCTAGCTCCAAAGGAAAGGGGGAATCACCTCCCCGCATCAAGTCGCACCAGAGTTGCGACAAGAAGAATAAAATGAAGAAGGTGGTCTACTATGAGACTGATTCTTCATTGCCATCCACCTCCGGCTCCGACGCGTCGTCCGTCACTTCTAAGCGCCATGAGCGCAAGAAGTTTAGTAAGATCCCCCTACACTACCCTCGCATTTCCAAACGTACTCCTTTACTTTCCGTCCCATTAGGCAAACCACCCGTTTTTGATGGTGAAGATTATTGTATGTGGAGTGATAAAATGAGGCACCATCTAACCTCACTCCACACTAGCATTTAGGATGTTGTTGAGTTTGGAGCACAGGTACCATTCGTAGGGGATGAAGATTATGATTCGGACGAGGTTGCCCAAATCCGACACTTCAACTCCCAAGCCACTACTATACTCCTTGCCTCTCTAAGTCGAGAGGAGTATAATAAGGTGCAAGGGTTGAAGAGTGCTAAAGAGATTTGGGACGTACTCAAGACCGCGCACGAAGGAGATGAGATGACCAAGATCACCAAGCGGGAAACGATCGAGGGGGAGCTCGGTCGATTCATGCTCAACCAAGGACAGGAGCCACAAGCCATGTACAACCGGCTCAAGATCTTGGCGAACCAAGTGCGGAACCTCGAGAGCACAAAATGGGATGACCATGAGATGGTCAAGGTTATTCTAAGATCACTTGTTTTTCTTAACCCTACACAAGTTCAACTAATTTGTGGTAATCCTAGATATAAGCTAATATCTCCTGAGGAGGTTATAGGAAAGTTTGTGAGCTTTGAATCGATGATCAAAGGCTCCAAACAAATCATCGAGCGAGGCGCCACCTCAACACCCGAGGTGCAACCCGTTGCCTTCAAAGCAACAGAGGAGAAGAAAGAAGAGTCTACATCAAGTAGGCTCCCCATCGACGCCTCCAAGGTCAACAACGAGGAGATGGCGCTCATCATCAAGAGTTTCCGTCAAATCCTCAAGCAACGGAAGGGGAAAGACTACAAGCCCCGTTCCAAGAAAGTTTGCTACAAGTGTGGTAAGCCCGGTCATTTCATTGCTAAATATCCTATGTCTAGTGATAGTGACAAGGGCGATGACAAGAAGGGAAAGAGGAAGGAAAAGAAGAGGTACTACAAGAAGAAGGGCGGCGATGCCCATGTGTGTCGGGAGTGGGACTCCGATGAGAGCTCCACCAACTCCTCCTCCGACGAGGACACTGCCAACATCACCATCAACAAGGGCCTCCTCTTCCCCAACGTCGGCCACAAGTGCCTCATGGCAAAAGACGACAAAAAGAAGGTAAAATCTAGAGCCTCCACTAAATATGCAACATCTAGTGATGAGGATAACTCTAGTGATGATGAAGATAATTTGCTTGCTCTTTTTGCCAACCTAAACATGCAACAAAAGGAAAAATTAAATGAGTTGATAGGTGCTATTCATGAGAAGGATGAACTCTTGGATAGCCAAGAGGACTTCCTTATTAAGGAACAAAAAGCATGTTAAGGTTAAAAATGCTTATGCTCAAGAAGTAGAAAAATATGAAAAATTAACTAGTGAGCTTAACATTTGCCATGACACTATCTCTAACCTTAGAAATGAAAATGCCAAAATAATTGCTAAGGTTGAGAAATTAAATGTTTGTGATGATTCTCTTGCCAACCTTAGAAATGATAATGCTAGTTTGATTGCTAAGATTGACAAGTTGAATGAATCACTCTCTAGCCTTAAGATTGAGAATGATAAATTAATGTCTAAGGCTAAAGATTTGAATGTTTGTAATGTTTCTATTTCCAATCTTAGAAATGAGAATGCCATGTTACATGCTAAGATTGATGAATTAAATGTTTGCAAACCCTCTACATCTAGTGTTGATCATGTTACTATTTGTACTAGATGTAGAGACATTAATGTTGATGCTATTCATGATCACCTAGCTTTAATTAAACAACAAAATGATCACATAGCTCAACTTAGTGCTAAAATTAATGAGCATGACTTAGAAAATGAAAATTTTAAATTTGCTAAAAGCATGCTCTATAGTGGGAGACACCCTGGCATTAAGGATGACATTGGCTTCCAACAGGGAGGAAATGTCAAGCTTAATGCCCCTAAGAAATTATCTAACTTTGTTAAGGGCAAAGCTCCCATGGTTCAGGATAACGAGGGTTACATTTTATATCCCGCTGGTTATCCCGAACACAAAATTAGGAGAATTCATTCTAAGAAGTCTCACTCTAGCTCTCATCATGCTTTTATGTATAAGAGTGAGGCATCTAGTTCTAGGCAATCCACTCATGTTAAATTGCCTAAAAAGAAAACTCCTACTGTATCAAATGAGCCTATTGTTTCATTAAAGACTTTTGATGCTTCTTATGTTTTAACTAACAAATCAGGCAAAGTAGTTGCCAAATATGTTGGGGCCAAGCACAAGGGCTCAAAGACTTGTGTTTGGGTACCCAAGGTGCTTGTTTCTAATGTCAAAGGACCCAAGATCGTTTGGGTACCTAAGAACAAGGCCTAAACTTGTTTTGTAGGTTTATGCATCAGGGGGCTCAAGTTGGATCATTGATAGCGGGTGCACAAACCACATGACTGGAGAGAAAAGGATGTTTTCCTATGAGAAAAATCAAGATCCCCAAAGAGCTATCACATTCGTGGATGGAAATCAAGGTTTGGTTAAAGGACTTGGTAAAATTGCTATATCACCTGACCATTCTATTTCCAATATTTTTCTTGTAGATTCTTTAGATTACAATTTGCTTTCTGTTTCTCAATTATGCAATATAGGCTACAACTGTCTATTTACTGATGTAGGTGTTACTGTCTTTAGAAGAAGTGATGATTCAATAGCATTTAAGGGAGTGTTAAAGGGTCAGCTATACTTAGTTGAGTTCAAAAGAGCTGAACTCGACACTTGCTTAATTGCTAAGACTAATATGGGTTGACTCTGGCATTGCCGACTAGCCCAAGTTGGGATGAAGAATCTTCACAAGCTTCTAAAGGGAGAGCACATTTTGGGACTAACCAATGTTCATTTTGAGAAAGATAGGGTTTGTAGCG
Source organism: Zea luxurians (assembly GCA_029449295.1). Taxonomy (NCBI): domain Eukaryota; kingdom Viridiplantae; phylum Streptophyta; class Magnoliopsida; order Poales; family Poaceae; genus Zea; species Zea luxurians. The sequence goes on along the minus strand of JAOPSE010000093.1, from coordinate 8,706,536 downwards.
CATGTCAAGCAGGGAAGCAAATTGGTGCCCACCATCCACACAAGAACATCATGACGACCGACAGGCCGCTTGAGCTACTCCAGATGGATTTATTCGGCCCGATTGCTTACATAAGCATCGACGGGAGTAAGTATTGTCTTGTAATTGTGGATGACTATTCTCGCTTCACTTGGGTGTTCTTTTTGCAAAAAAAATCTCAAACCCAAGAGACCTTAAAGGGATTCTTGAGACGGACTCAAAATGAGTTCGGATTAAGGATCAAGAAAATAAGAAGCGACAATGGGACGGAGTTCAAGAACTCTCAAATTGAAGGCTTCCTTGAGGAGGAGGGCATCAAGCATGAGTTCTCTTCTCCCTACACGCCACAACAAAATGGTGTAGTGGAGAGGAAGAATAGAACTCTACTTGACATGGCGAGGACCATGCTTGATGAGTACAAGACACCAGATCGGTTTTGGGCCAAGGCGATTAACACTGCCTGCTACTCCATCAACCGGCTCTACCTTCACCGAATCCTCAAGAAGACATCATATGAACTCCTCACCGGTAAAAAGCCCAATGTTTCATATTTTAGAGTCTTTGGTAGCAAGTGTTTTATTCTTGTTAAAAGAGGTAGAAAATCTAAATTTGCTCCTAAGGCTGTAGAAGGCTTTTTACTTGGTTATGATTCAAACACAAGGGCATAAAGAGTCTTTAACAAGTCCACTGGACTAGTTGAAGTTTCTTGTGACATTGTGTTTGATGAGACTAACGGCTCTTAAGTAGAGCAAGTTGATCTTGATGAGCTAGATGATGAAGAGGCTCCGTGCGTCGCGCTAAGGAACATGTCCATTGGGATGTGTGTCCTAAGGAATCCGAAGAGCCTCCACAAGCACAAGATCAACCATCATCTTCCATACAAGCATCTCCACCAACTCAAGATGAGGAACAGGCTCAAGATAATGAAGAAGAAGATCAAGAAGATGAGCCACCTCAAGAGGAGGACAATGATCAAGGGGAGATGACAATGATCAAGACAAGGAAGATGAACAGGGTCAAAGACCGCCACACCCAAGAGTCCACTAGGCGATTCAAAGAGATCACCCCGTGAACACCATCCTCGGCAATATTCATAAGGGGGTAACCACTCGATCTCGAGTTGCTCATTTTTGTGAACATTACTCTTTTGTTTCCTCTATTGAGCCACACATGGTAGAGGATGCACTTAAAGATTTGGATTGGGTGCTGGCGATGCAAGAGGAGCTCAACAATTTCATGAGGAATGAGGTATGGCATTTAGTTCCACGTCCTAACCAAAATGTTGTAGGTACCAAGTGGGTATTCCGCAATAAGCAAGATGAGCATGGTGTGGTGACAAGGAACAAAGCACGACTTGTAGCCAAGGGTTATTCATAAGTCGAAGGTTTGGATTTTGGTGAAACCTATGCACCCGTAGCTAGGCTTGAGTCAATTTGCATATTACTTGCCTATGCTACTTACCATGGCTTTAAGCTTTACCAAATGGATGTGAAGAGTGCCTTCCTCAATGGACCAATCAAGGAAGAGGTCTATGTTGAGCAACCTCCTGGCTTTGAAGATAGTGAGTATCCTAACCATGTGTATAAACTCTCTAAGGCACTTTATAGGCTCAAGCAAGCCCCACGAGCATGGTATGAATGCCTAAGAGATTTTCTTATCACTAATAGCTTCAAAGTTGGCAAGGTCGATCCTACTATCTTTACTAAAACTATTGCAAAAAATTTGTTTGTATGCCAAATTTATGTTGATGATATCATATTTGGGTCTACTAACAAATCTACTTGTGAAGAGTTTAGTAGGATCATAGTACAAAAATTCGAGATGTCTATGATGGGGGAGTTGAAGTATTTTCTAGGATTTCAAGTCAAGCAACTCCAAGAGGGCACCTTCATCAGCCAAACGAAGTACATTCAAGATATACTCACCAAGTTTGAAATGAAGGATGCCAAGCCCATCAAGGCACCCATGGGAACCAATGGGCATCTCGACCTCAACACGGGAGGTAAATCCGTAGATCAAAAGGTATACCAGTCGATGATAGGATCTTTACTCTACTTATGTGCATCTCGACCGGATATTATGCTTTTCGTATGCATGTGTTCAAGGTTCCAAGTCGATCCTAAGGAAGTTCACCTTAGGGCCGTGAAAAGAATCTTGAGATATTTAGTTTATACTCCTAAGTTTGGTCTTTGGTACCCCAAGGGATCCTCTTTTGATTTATTAGGATATTCAGATGCTGATTGGGCTGGGTGTAAAATTGATAGGATGAGCACATCAGGGACTTGTCAGTTTCTTGGGAGATCCCTGGTGTTTTGGGCTTCAAAGAAACAAAACTCAGTAGCTCTTTCTACCGCCGAAGCCAAGTATATTGCCACAGGCCATTGTTGCACGCAATTGCTTTGGATGAGGCAAACCCTCAGGGACTATGGCTACAAATTTAGCAAAGTCCCTCTCCTATGTGATAATGAGAGTGCAATCCGCATGGCGGATAATCCCGTTGAACACAGCCGCACTAAGCACATAGCCATTCGGTATCACTTTTTGAGAGATCACCAACAAAGGGGGGATATCGAGATAGCCTATATTAACACCAAAGAACAATTAGCCGATATCTTTACCAAGCCATTAGATGAGAAAACCTTTACCAAACTTAGGAATGAGCTAAATATTCTTGATTCTAGGAACTTTGATTGATACTTTGCACACATTGCTCATTCATATACCTTTGATCATATCTCTTTTATGTCTATGACTAATGTGTTTTCAAGTGTATTCTCATGCTTAATCATAGAATTGAAAGGGAAATGGAGTATTCGGCAAAGACGACGCTTCCACTCAACTCCATCGGTATTATCTACTCTTTGTCGGTATTCCGCCATCTCTCCACTTTGGTATAATCTTTCGCTCATATATTGTTTGCCAAAGGGGAAGAGAATTTAAAAAGGGCTCATATTTCACTCAAAGTATCCGTTTTTGGCGATTCATGCCGAAGGGGCAGAAAGTATTAGCCCAAAGCAAAAGGACCGCACCGCCATGCCAATTTCAAAATTTTTCGAAACAAGTTTTAGTTTTTAAATGTTTTTCAATCGGTATCTTTGAAATTAGCATTCCTCTAAGAAATTCTATCTCAATTGGTAATACCCTCTTGAACACTAAGAGGAGAATTTCATTAAGGGGGAGTTTTGTTTAGTCAAAGGAAAAGCATTTGAAATAGGGGGAGAAAATTTCAAAATCTTGAAAATGCTTCTTGAAATCTTACTTATATACCTTTGACTATTTGCAAAAGACTTTGAAAAGAATTTCCAAAAGAATTTGCAAAAACAAAACAAGTGGTGTAAATGTGGTCCAAAATGTTAAAAGAAAGAAAGCAATCCATGCATATCTTATGAAATTTTAAATTGGTTTAATTCCAAGCAATCTTTGCACTTACCTTATGCAAACTAGTTCAATTCTGCACTTATATATTTGCTTTGGTTTGTGTTGGCATCAATCACCAAAAAGGGGGAGATTGAAAGGGAAATAGGGTCAAACATTTTCCTAAATGATTTTGGTGGTTGAATTGCCCAACACAAACAATTGAACTAACTAGTTTGCTCTAGATTATATGCTCTACAAATGCCAAAGGTTCAACACAAACCAATAAAAAGTCCAAGATAGGGTTCAAAAAGAAAGGAGCAAAACCAACCGAAGGATGCCCTGGTCTGGCGCACCGGACTGTCCGGTGCACCAGGGTGGATCAACTCGAACTCGCTACCTTCGGGTTTCTAGGAAAGCCACTCCGCTATAATTCACCGGACTGTCCGGTGAGCCATACGGAGTAACGGCTACAACGCCAACAGTCGTCTGCAAAAGTGAACAGTGAACACTATAGTGCACGGACAGTTCGCGCAGAGTCAGAGCAGGCGCCAGAAGGCGCACCGGACAGTGAATAGTGACTGTCCGGTGCACCACCGGACTGTCCGGTGGCCCAAGCTAACAGAGCTCCAACGGTCGAACCCTAACGGTTGGGTGACGTGGCTGGCATACCAGATAGTGTCCGATAGCACACCGGGCTGTTTGGTGCGCCCATCGACAGACAGCCTCCCCAACGGCCATTTTGGTGGGTGGGGCTATAAATACCCCCCAACCACCACACTTCAAGGCATCCAAGTCTTTCAGCCATTGCATTCAATACAAGAGCTCTAGACTTCACTCCAAGACACAAACAAGAGATCAAATCCTCTCCCAAGTCCGGAATCACTCCAAACATTTAGTGACTAGTGAGAGAGAGAGATATTTGTGTTCATTTGAGTTCTTGTCGCTTGGATCGCTTTTCTTCTTCCCCATTCTTGTTCTCAACACCTTTGTAATCAAAGCAAGAGACACCAAGTTGTGGTGGTCCTTGTGGGGACTAAGTGTCCCAATTGATTGAGGAGAAAAGCTCACTCGGTCTAGGTGACCATTAGAGAGAGGGAAAGGGTTGAAAGAGACCCGGTCTTTGTGACCACCTCAACGGGGAGTAGGTTTGCAAGAACCGAACCTCGGTAAAACAAATCACCATGCCACACTCTTCATTTGCTTGTGATTTGTTTTTGCCCTCTCTTTTGGACTCGACTTTATTTCTAACGCTAACCCCGGCTTGTAGTGTGTGCTTAAGTTTATAATTTTCAGATTCTGCCTATTCACCCCCCCCTCTAGGCGACTTTCAAGAGGGACGGGAAGAAGAAGAGGTGCATCAAGAAGATCATCTACTACGACAGCGATGCCTCATCTTCTTCACCAAGGGACGACGACGACTCCTCGTCCAAGAAAAAGACGGTTAATCAAAACTACTCCTTTGATTATTCCCGTATTCCATATAACTCAAATGCCCATTTACTTTCTATTCCTCTTGGAAAACCCCCACACTTGATGCAGAGGATTACTCATTTTGGAGCCATAAAATGCATAGTCATCTATTTTCTCTCCATCCTAGCATTTGGGAAATTGTGGAAAATGGGATGCATTTTGATAGTACGGATAATCCTGTGTTTATAAATGAAAAAATTCATAAAAATGCCCAAGCTACTACTGTCTTGCTAGCGTCACTTTGCAGGCATGAGTACAATAAAGTGAGTGGCTTGGACAACGCTAAGCAGATCTGGGATACTCTCAAGATATCACATGAGGGTAACGACGCCACTATGATCACCAAGATGGAATTGGTGGAAGGCGAGCTGGGGAGGTTTGCGATGATCAGGGGAGAGGAGCCAACACAGACCTATAACAGGCTCAAAACCCTGGTCAACAAAATCCGAAGCTATGGAAGCACAAGATGGATGGATCATGACGTCGTTCAACTCATGCTCAGGTCATTTACAGTAATTGACCCTCATCTTGTGAACCTTATTCGTGAAAACCCCAGGTACACCAAGATGACGCCCGAGGAAATCCTCGTAAAATTTGTGAGCGGGCGCATGATGGATAAGGAGGCGTGATATGTGGACGATGCGCTAAATGGTCCACTGTCCATCTACGAGCCGCAGCCCGTTGCTCTCAAAGCAACTACCAGCAAGGAGGCGCTACCAAGCAAGGTGGCACAAGTGGAGGCTGCCGGGCTCAATGAAGATGAAATGGCGCTTATCATCAAGCGCTTCAAGACCACGCTAAAAGGACGCAAGGAGTACCCCCAACAAGAATAAAACAAGGGGAAAGCGTTCTTGCTTCAAATGCGGTAAGACTGGTCATTTCATAGCTTAATGTCCCGATAATGATAATGACCAGGGACAAGAAAAGCACGGGAAGAGGGAGAAGAAGAAGAACTACAGGAAGGTGAAGGGCGAGGCGCACCTTGGAATGGAATGGGATTCTGACTGCTCTTCATCCGACTCCGACGATGAAGGACTGGCTGCCTCAGCCTTCGACAAATCTTCACTCTTCCCCAACGAACGCCATACTTGCCTTATGGCTAAGGAGAAGAAGGTACGTATTCGAGATACCCCCAAGTACTCTTCTTCTAGCTATGAGGAATCACCTGATGATGAAGTAGATTACACTGATTTATTTAAAGGACTAGATAGAGCTAAAGTAGACAAAATAAATGAACTAATTTATGCTCTTAATGAAAAGGATAGACTTCTAGAAAAGCAAGAGGACATTTTGTATGAAGAACATGATAAATTTGTTAGTGTTCAAAAATCCCTTGCTTTAGAAATTAAAAAGAATGAACTGCTATCTTCTGAAGTGTCTACCTGTCATGAATCTATATCTAGCTTAAAGAATTTAAATGATGAATTAAATGCTAAGCTAGAGAAAGTTAAGGAAACTAGTTCATGTGTAGAGCATGTAATTATTTGCAATAGATGTAAGGACTTTGATGTTGATGCCTGTGATGAACATCTTACTTCTATTGATAAATTAAACAATGAGGTGGAAAGTCTTAATGCTCAACTTAAGACTTGCAAAGTTGATTATGATAAACTAAAATTTGCTAGGGATGCCTACACTGTTGGTAGACACCCCTCAATTAAGGATGGACTTGGTTTTCGCAAGGAAACCAAGGACATAACAAGCTAAAGGACTTCCATTCCCAACAAGGAGAAAGGGAAGGCCCCTATGGCTAGTAGTTCTCAAAAGAACCATGCCTATATTTATGATAGGAAATTTACTAGGCATGCTCATAATGATAGATGCTATGATCATGCTATTTTACCTAGTTATCATACTTCTCATGATGTGGTTGCTTATAGCTCTACTTATGCTTATAGTAGAAATAAGCCTATGAATAATCATGTTGTGTCTCATGTGCCTAGGAGAGTGTACAATGGTCCTACTACTGTTTACCATGCTTGTAATGCTTCTTTTGTACTTTTATGCAAGAATGCAAAAGTGGTTGCTAGGAAGTTGGGATCCAAATGCAAGGGAGACAAAACTTGCATATGGGTTCCAAAAACTGTTGTGACTAACCTTGTAGGACCCAACAAGAGTTGGGTACCTAAAACCTAAGCTTAAATTCCTTGCAGGTTTATGCATCCGGGGGCTCAAGCTAGATTATCGACAGCGGATGCATGAACCACATGACGGGGGAGAAGAAGATGTTCACCTCCTACGTCAAGAACAAGGATTCCCAGGATACGATCATCTTTAGAGATGGGAACCAAGGCAAGGTCAAAGGCTTGGGCAAGATAGCCATCACTAACGAGCACTCAATATCAAATGTATTTTTAGTAGAGTCGCTCGGGTATAACCTTCTGTCTGTAAGTCAATTGTGTCACATGAGTTACAATTGTTTGTTTACAAATGTTGATGTATCTGTCTTTAGAAGAAGTGATGGTTCATTAGCTTTTAAGGGTGTATTAGACGGCAAACTCTACTTAGTTGATTTTTCAAAAGAGAATGCCAATCTAGATGCATGCTTAATCGCTAAGACTAATATGGGTTGGTTGTGGCATCACCGTCTAGAACATGTTGAGATGAAGAACCTTCATAAGCTTCTAAAGGGAGATCATGTGTTAGGACTAACCGATGTCTGTTTTGAGAAAGATAGACCTTGTGCAGCATGTCAGGCAGGGAAACAGGTGGGAAACCCTCATCACAGCAAGAATGTGATGATGACATCAAGACCACTGTAGCTTCTTCACATGGATCTCTTTGGACCCATTGACTACCTCAACATCGGGGGAAGTAAGTATGGTCTTGTAATTGTCAATGATTTTTCCCGCTTCACTTGGGTATTCTTTTTGCAGGATAAGTCAAAAACCCAAGGGACCCTAAAGCACTTGTTAAGGAGAGCTCAAAATGAATTTGAGCTAAAAGTGAAGAAGATAAGAAGCGACAATGGGTCCGAGTTCAAAAATCTACAAGTTGAAGAGTATCTTGAGGAGGAAGGCATCAAGCACGAGTTCTCCGCTCCCTACACACCACAACAAAATGGTGTGGTAGAGAGGAAGAACATGACACTAATCGACATGGTGAGAACAATGCTTGGAGAATATAAGACGCCTAAGCGGTTTTGGTCGGAAGCTGTGAACATAGCTTGCTATGCCATAAATCGGCTCTACCTGCACCATCTCCTCAAGAAGACCTCCTACGAACTCCTTACTAGTAACAAACCCAATGTCTCTTATTTTCATGTATTTGGGAGCAAATGCTACATTCTGGTGAAGAAAGGTAGACATTCTAAATTTGCTCCCAAGGCAGTAGAAGGTTTCTTACTAGGATATGACTCAAATACAAAGGCGTATAGATGAGACTAATGGCTCTCCAAGAGAGCAAGTTGATCTTAATGATTTAGATGCAGAAGAAGTCATGACGGCCGCAATGCGCACGATGGCGATAGGCGATGTGTGACCACAGGAACTACAGGAACAAGATCAACCATCCTCCTCGATATCAGTGCAGCCCCCAACTCAAGACGATGTACAGGTACCTCAAGAAGAGAGGCAAGGTCAAGGGGAGCATAGGAGGAACACGTTATGAAGGAAGAAGCACCATGGCCCCCTCCAACTCAAGTTCGAGCGACGATCCAAAGACATCACCCCGTCGATCAGATTCTGGGTGACATCAGCAAGGGAGTAACTACTCGCTCACAATTAGCTAATTTTTGTGAGCATTACTCGTTTGTCTCTTCTATTGAGCCTTTCAGGGTAGAAGAGGCCTTCCAGGATCCAGATTGGGTGTTGGCCATGCAGGAAGAACTCAACAACTTCAAACGGAATGAAGTCTAGAGCCTGGTGCCATGTCCAAAGCAAAACGTTGTGGGAACCAAGTGGGTGTTCCACAACAAACAAGACGAGCACAGAGTGGTGACAAGAAACAAGGCTCAACTTGTAGCAAAAGGTTATGCCCAAGTCACAGGTTTGGACTTTGAGGAGACTTTTGCTCCTGTGGCTAGACTAGTGTCAATTCGGATATTACTAGCCTATGCTGCTCACCATTCTTTAAGGTTGTTCCAAATGGACGTAAAGAGCGCTTTCCTCAATGGGCCAATCAAGGAGGAGGTATACGTGGAACAACCCCTAGCTTTGAGGACGACAGGTATCCCGACCATGTATAAAGCTCTCTAAGGCGCTCTATGGACTTAAGCAAGCCCGAAGAGCATGGTATGGATGCCTTAGAGATTTCTTAATTGATAATGCTTTCAAGGTTGGGAAAGTTGATCCCACTCTTTTTACAAAGACTTGTGATGGTGATCTTTTTGTGTGCCAAATTTATGTCGATGACATAATATTTGGTTCTACTAACCAAAAGTCTTGTGAGGAGTTTAGCAGGGTGATGTTGCAAAAGTTCGAGATGTCGATGATGGGTGAGTTGACCTACTTCCTTGGATTCCAAGTGAAGCAACTCAAGGACGACACCTTCATCTCCCAAACAAAGTACACCCAAGATCTTCTCAAGAGGTTTGGAATGAAGGATGCTAAGCCCGCGAAGACACCGATGGGGACTGACGGACATATTGACCTCAACAAAGGAGGTAAGTTTGTTGATCAAAAGGCATACCAGTCAATGATAGGTTCATTACTGTATCTTTGTGCTAGTAGACCGGACATTATGCTTAGTGTATGCATGTGTGCTCGATTTCAATCCCACCCCAAGGAATGTCACCTTGTGGCCGTTAAGTGAATTGTTAGGTATTTAGTTTCTATGCCTTGCTTCAGGATCTGGTATCCAAAGGGATCTACCTTTGACTTGATTGGATACTCAGACTCCGACTATGTCGGGTACAAGGTTGATAGGAAGAACACATCAGGGACGTGCCAATTTCTAGGACGGTCCCTGGTGTCCTGAAGTTCCAAAAAACAAACATCTGTTGCCCTATCCACCGCTGAGGCCGAGTATGTTGCCGTAGGACAGTGTTGCACGCAACTACTTTGGATGAGGCAAACGCTCCGGGACTTTGGCTACAATCTGAGAAAAGTCCCACTCCTATGTGATAATGAGAGTGCAATCCGCTTGGTGGACAATCCTGTTGAACACAACCGCACTAAGCACATAGACATTCGGCATCACTTCCTGAGAGACCACCAGCAAAAGGGAGATATCGATGTGTACCACATTAGCACCGAGAACCAGCTAGCCGATATCTTCACTAAGCCTTTAGATGAGAAAAGGTTTTGCAGGTTGGTAATGAGCTAAATGTCTTAGATTCACGTAACTTGGATTGATCTAGAGCATACATGTAGTTCATGCCTTTAATCATGTTACCTTAAGCATTTACATCATTTGTTGTCTATTTATGATGATCAAGTTGTACAAGTCATCCCCGGACCTCACAAGTCTGTATGCAAATGATGCATATATGTAGGGGGAGATGTGTTACAACTTGATCCCTTTGAGACTAACTTGTTTGTTGAGTACACTTGATGTAGTCTCAAAAGTACATTGAAAGGGAAAGTGAACTTGGACGACAAAAATACTTCCACTGCACTCCGGTATTAGTGTATTTAATTCCAAGTTCATACTTATGCTCTCATTGCCTTTTTGCTCTTATTTGACACTTTGGTGAGGCAATGGGGTTAACAGGCCAAAAATGATCCCGTTTTGGTGCTTAATGCCAAAGGGGGAGAAATTAAGGCCAAAGCAAAATGGATCAGGCAACCACTTGTGAATTTTGAAACTAGTAGAGTTAGAATTTGTGTTTTGTCCAAAATACTCTTACTGCAAAATTTGGTCTCTTATGGGGGAAATTTTGATTACAGGAAAAGGGGGAGTTTTTGGCACTTGATCAATTTCACAATTGGAATATCTCTATATTTGCACAAACAAGCGTGTTTGACTTAGAGATAGGGAAAAGAATTTGATTTGCAAAAACAAACCAAGTGGTGGCAAAGAGCGATCCAAATATGTCAAATCCTAAGTAAAAAGAATTTGGTCTTCATTTGCATTGATGTTGCACTTCTTATGTTGCTTTTTGATGTGTTGGCATAAATCACCAAAAAGGGCGAGATTGAAAGGGAAATGTGCCTTTGGGCCATTTCTTTAAGTGTTTTGGTGATTAGATGTCCAACACATATTGATTGAGTTCTTATGTGCTAAATGAGTGAGAAGTGTAAATCAAAGAACAAGGTATGTTTCTAGACTTAGTGAATTGTTTTTGAATACTAACATGTTTATCTAAGTGCTAGAAACAGTGCCAAGAAAAGAAGAAAGAAGTTGGAAAAGAGTTGGCTGTGTACAGCAAAAACTAGCTCGAGCCTGGCACACCAGACTATCCGGTGGTGCACCGGACAGTGTCCGGTGCCCCAGGCTGGCCGACGGTGAACTGGCTGCTCTCGGGAATCGGCCGGGCGACTTCGCTAAAAATTATCGGACTATCCGGTGGTGCATCGGACTGTCCGGTGCATCATCAGCGCTCGCGCCCAAGTCTTCAGCGACAAACTCGTCGCTCTCGGGAAATGAATAAAGCGCCGCGGCTAAAATTCACCGGACTGTCCAGTGGTGCACCGGACTATCCGGTGAGCCAACGACGCTCGCGGCCAACGGTCGCCTTGTGACACCCCAGGTGTCTAATTCGTGTTATGTCGGGAAATTTATACTAATCTCGGATGCTCAGTGAAAATTTCTATTTCTCGCTTGTGTATGTCTCTGATTATCCAGACTATTCATACACATTTGACCGAATTCGGAGTTATTGAGTCTCACAGAAGGCCAAATTTGGAGCCTGTTAATACTTTTATTTCTTGGCACGAATGCGAACTCGCTGATCAATCTCGATTTATAAAATCTCGTCGAAAGCGCATTTAATCAAACGCTCGACAGTTGCTAGTCGAGCTATGTCTGAATCTGATTGTTTGGACTTCGATCTATGTCTGACTATTTAAATCTGAGTCCGTACTCTCAAATGGAATACTCAGTATGTCATCCTCTAATTAATTCTTACTCGACTCAGCCAAATATCTCATGTCCGAACCGAACTCAAAACCCCGCATCGACAGTGATTTTAAAATATCACGATTCGCCTTCTCCGACTAAAATTCCAAAGCCGATCAAATCTTAGGACGATTTATTTTTGAATCACGCGTAGGTAATTATTTTCGAGCGAAATCAAATTAGACTCTCGGCCGAATTAATCGCTCAATCGTCCATTCATCCAAATTTTATTTTCGCTCTGTTCTCTGTAGAGGCAAAATTCGCAAAAGCATTTTATTCCGTAAAATAATTTAGCGCGACACAGTTTCGTGTTTGGGCCAGCCCAACCCAGCCCATTTGGCCCACTAAGGAAACCCTAACCCTAGCCATCTTCTATAAATAGGGGTGCCCTTCCCTTGCACTTGGCAATTTTGCATTCCCACCCCTATCTTTTTTTCAGCTGCCACTTCCTTTTCCCTGCATCTCCCTCCTCGCTTCTTCTCCCCAGCACGCAGGAGCAGGGCCTCCATGGCGTCCCCTTCCCTGGCCGCGTCCAAGGCCGACGGCCTGCCTCCCCCTTCCCTGCTCTTGCCGTGGCGAGCTCCTTTCCTCCAAGCGCTCGGCTGCAGTGACCCCCTGGCCCGAGCTCGAACAACCAGTCTTCTTCCCCAACGCCGGCACCCAATCAAGCTCCGGTTGTGGTCTGCCAGCGCCGTGCGCGAGCACAAGCCTAGGCCACCCCCACGATTCTCCAGCTCACCAGCGCTCCCCGTCCGTCTTCCCCAAGGGCGCCCCCCCCTTCATCCACGCGGCAGACAGTGCCTGCGCGCCAGGAACGACCAAGGTCGCCTCTCCAACTCCCTCGACGGCGGCCTCCATGGATGCACGGCTCCCACTCCCATGGAGCCTCTGCTCCTCCCATACAGGGCGTCCGACCCCCCTGCTCCTATCTCCAGCCCCCTCCTCTCTGTTCCTTGCGCAGAGGAATTTCTTCTCCAAGGCCAACGTTTGTTTTCCCCCGCTTCATCTCCTCCGCGTGGCAAGGCAGTAGACAAGCCCCTGCATCTTGCTCGACCTCCACCTCCGGTCGTCGTCCTCGCGCAGCAGCAGCCCCGTCCACGACGTCGTCGACCCCGCAGTCGTCGACCTCGCGCAGTAGCAGCGACGCCCTCCGCTGCGTCGCGCTCGCCAGGTCGGGCCACTCGTTGTCGATCTACGCAGCCCCTGCGCATCGTCGTCAAAACCCTCGGTGAGCCCCTCGCTGTTCTCATTATTCCACACTCCAGGTGTTTGGCAAGATGACTAAATTAGTACAATATGTGTGCTAATGATTACAGCCTCTCGGTGTCGCGCCTCACGCACCCCGTGTCCAACGAGACGCCTAAAACATGCATGCATGCGCGACACGAGTCGGCCAGGTTGTTCGCCTTGAATGATTCGTGATTTATTTTATTTACGTATTCGGTCGATGATGTGCCTGCATGTGAATATGTGCGTAAAAATATAATTGTATGAATGGACGCGTGTAGAGAAGAAACTGAAGTAGAAAAGAACTCGGATGTTTTTATATTTTGATAATAAAGATGTGCGATGCGTTGTTTGATGCAAAAAAAACTAAGTTACAGAATGCGGATTATGTTTTGGAAAATGCATCGATATGTGTTTATGTGAAAAGTGTAATTGTTTTATGCAATGTGATGGGATTCGTGATTTTATCGGGAATATATTTAGTAATGTGATGAGTAGTTTAGAAAATGCTAGTTTGCGTAGAGGATGTGTTATTAAGACGTGAGTGTCGGAGTTCATATTAGTGGTCGCACCATGTTGATCGAAGTGTCTCGAGTGCACGCCACCATATGGTTGCATGCGAGACGAGGTTATGCACATGACGAGTTTAGTAAAAAACCATCGATGTCACTGGTGTTAAGTGGAGGTTTATTTGCGCGTGGAAAGTAATAATGTGTTTAATACTTAGAACTCCTAGTCGATAGTAGAAATTCTTTTGGCTTATATAGAGAGGTGGTGACATGCCGAAGTAGTCATCGCTTCCCCTATGTTTATATGTCGAGTCAAAATGCGGGGTACTAGTGGTACGCTAGGCGGTGCTCCAAATAAATTAACCAGTTAAGGCGAAATCTGTCGTGCGTGATTTATTATTGGTGAGTAGTTTGAATTACGAGTTATATGAGGATTATGTTAGAAACTAGTATGCGGCGTGTAACTGTGCTCGAGATGTGAATAACATATCAATAGGTATTGTTGGTGTCATTAGCAAGTGTGATGATTTGGTTGTGCGATAAATTTTGAAGGGTGAAGAACATGTCTAGTATGTCGATCAGGTTAACCGATAGGTTCCGTAAAAATACTTGTGATGCTTTTATGTGCATGATAAGCTCGATGCCTTGTCGTCGTAGTCTTAGGAAATTTTCTGAAATGCGCTAGTGCTCTACTGATGGGTTGAGTGAACTTGAGATGTATTACACTAGCTGTAAGTCTCGCAGGTTATCCAAAAATGGCGAAAGGTGGTGTAGGTCGATAATTGGGAAAATAGTCCCGTCATTAGCCAACTCATGTAAGTAGGAGTCGATGGCGTAAGTGATTATGATATATACATGTGGTGTCTCGGACTGCGATAATAATAGGCAAGCCGACGTGTATGTCGTATGGCGGGCTATGCCATTCCTTTGGTTAATCAACTTGTTAGATGGCTTTGGTTAAGCTCGTAGTTACGATGAATTACTTGTTGTGGTCTAAAAGCGTATGGTTATAATCGCGGGTAAAAAGTAGTAGTGCTCATATGATGTCTAATTTAGAACACAAATTGTTGAGTGACTATCGTGAAGAATGCATTGTTAATTGGTTGTAGTAATTTTAGTGCACTAAATGATTTGGATAAAATTTGTAAGTCTACTTGTTAGTCCTCTTTTAATTAATTCAACTCGAACGAATGGTAAAGTGTTAGAATAGTTCAAGTTCTTAGAACGCGGCAATTCTTGAATTATATGTGAGCTGAAGTTTATTGATTGCTGTTTTGGACTGCACGCACTATTTTTGTTATGCTGTTTGTTTGATAAACCAAATCATGTTTTCTGTAGAAAAGTCATATAAAAGAATTGTAGATAACATGATTATCTTTCTTGTACAAAAATTTGACAGCCAAAAACCTGATCGTTTAGGAGTTATGCTTTTTACAAATTCAGTAACTAAATCTGTCCAAATTCTGTACAGATTTCAGAAACTGTATTGTTTGCTTAAGTTAATTTTACAATCTGTTCATGGTCGTTATAAGAAAGTTGTAGATACTTTTCTGATCTTGCTTGTGTTAAAATTTCATAACCATAGGCCTAATAGTTTAAGAGTTATGAATTTTACAAACTGGTTGTTGTGTTCTGTCCACTGTCAGAACAGATTTCGAAAACTGTAATATTTGATTTAGTTAAACATTGAATCACTTCTTAGTGATTACAAAAGTTATGTAGTGCTTTTGCTGAGATTTCCAAAAAGTCTTGGATCACTCTTTTTGGTGGTCTAAAGATTAAGTTATGAATGTTTCAAATATGAAGACTGAATCTGTCCAGTTCTGGACAGCAAAGTCTTTTGGTGTCTTTTGTCCTTAGTTAAACATTGAATCACCTTGCGATGTTTATAAATGATATGTAGACAATTTCATTACCTTTCCAGAAAATTTAGAATCACTTTGTTTGGATGTCTGAATCTCTCGTTACGAGTTTTTAAAGTCGCAAGTCTGAATCTGTCCAAATCTGGACAGAGCTGCTGTGTTTGCATAATTCGACCTTGCTAGGAGTCTAATCATATTGAGATGATAATACCAAAATTGTAGAACACTTTTTAAGCTTTCCAGAAAGTCATAGTTTGCTATTTTTGGATTAATAGTTGAAGAGTTATGATTAAAACAAGTAACTACTGTATTGCTGTCCAAAAATTCTGCTAGTGCTTATTTGATTGTTAGTTCACCCTTTTGGCTAAAAATGGTTGGTTAGCACTAAATTAATATAGACTTGCCATAGTTAAGCTTGAGATAACATATGTGTCATATTTTTATACGTTTCTTTCTCTAGTAAATTGTGATGTAGTATTGTGTTGCGTAAATATTCAAAATGTTTGTCGTCTTTTTAGTGGTGTTAATGTTGTGCGCTCGACGATATGTAGTTAGCTAACGCTAGTGTGTGTGGTTATTTGTGATGTCTCGCTACTTAGTGTTTAATTCACTAGCGTGTACTTAAAGTATCTTGTGCTATTTCGTTATATTCATACATATGCATCTTGCATCTCATTTAGGACCGAGAGATGATGATCGTGCAAGTGATGTGGTGCCAACCACAAGATGCAGTTGGTGGATGACCTGAAGAATGGACCTAACCAGTGGATGCTCGCCAAGCGAGTACCTTCCCCAGCAAACACTACTTAAGTGTTAAATTAAAGGCAAGCCCCGGTTTTATGCATAACCAGTTATATATATGCTATTTTACTACACTTAATGTTTGTAGGCTTGTATTGTGCACTTAAGTGTAGGAGTTGCCTGAAACCCTAGTTGCATTACCTCAGGATTTCCTCTTGAGCTGAATACTAGTATGCTAAGTCGAGTAGCTGCTTTATTAATTAGGGATCTCGGTAGAAGTCGAGTGACTTTTCTAGCACTCGCGCGAGTTCAGGAATTGATTGTACCCACTTTCATATCACATTGGTGTTAGTCTGTGGACAACAATCCATGGGGATTGGTTGTCTACGAGATGGAAAATTTGGTTAAGGATTATGGTGTGGTACCGTGTGTCAAGCGTTTGAACGTACTAAGCACATGCCGAGAAATATGGTAAATCGGTAAGCCTAGTACCTGAGTGAACCTGGTAGTAGACATATCCCCTCACGCGACCTGAGACTTGGTCTCCCATTCCGGTTATGGTGGGTACAAGTGCGG
The DNA here is from genome assembly GCA_029449295.1 of Zea luxurians. NCBI lineage: Eukaryota > Viridiplantae > Streptophyta > Magnoliopsida > Poales > Poaceae > Zea > Zea luxurians. The sequence continues at coordinate 8,689,777 of JAOPSE010000093.1, read as the reverse complement.
TCACTGCACGACGGCAGTCGGGGTCAGTGGGGCATTGTACGCCAAGGCGGTGAGCCCTGATCTGCTGACGGGGAATCGATGGGGATGGTTGATGTGTGTGGGGACGGAGTGCCTCGCCACGTCGTATGTTTAGGTTTACCTTGCAAGGTTTAAAAACTCGATTCGAATCGTCTGCTTCTCGCAGCTAATGAGACTGCTTGATCCATGCTGCTACATTGAGTAATAAGTGGAAATGAGGTGACTGGAAAAAAGATATTGATTGATAAAAATGTTTGATACCATGTATGAATAGCTAGGTACTCATCTAGTTTAAAAAGGATCATACTAAAACTTGAAAAGCTAAAATTTGATTTTAGACTCAGCTAGTGCTTTTGGCAAACTAAACCCCTCAGCCAAACAGCTGCATGTCTAGAGGTAGAGAGTAGACTCCTCACACCGGGTAAGTCTAGCTGAGTATTAGTATACTCAGCCTTGCTTGTGGCATAATTTTTGCAGGTACACCCTAGATTTGGTTGATGGTGTGACTTGGCCTCCATCCCTGCCACCGGGATAGATGGTCGAGTGGGTTATTGCTTCCGCAGGAGAGGACCAGGAGGAGTAGCGTGGCCAGGCTTTGCCATGTTACTCAGTTTTCTCCGTTAGTTATTTCCGCTGCATTAAAATTTATGGTTATTATTTCTGAAACTCCGATAATGTAATCACTAATGATACTTATTAAATTGTGGTATTATGTTTTATTGTATTTCTCTGTGCCTCACCTTCGAGTGAGCTAGTGGTATTCGATCCTGGTAAGTGGCTTTATTGGACTAGATCCGAGGGACTGACGGGTTATTCCTGTTTAAGTGTGTTGCTGCCCTTAAGGGTGTGACTTGGGCACTTAACCTGGAATAATTCGGGCGGTTCTGCCACACGCCTGTGCGATCAATGGGCGACACGTGGCGAAGCCAACGGTCGGATGGTTGCACCAGACTGTCCGGTGTGCACCTGACAGTGTACGGTGCGCCAACAGATCTAAAGATCCAACGGTCGGCTTCGCCAGAAAAGGAAAGAGATCACGCACCAGACAGCTACAGGACCTGTCCGGTGGCGCACTCGGCGGAAGGCAAGAATTGCCTTCCAAGTTGATCTCCAACGGCTCCTAGCTGCCTTGGGGCTATAAAAGGGACCTCTAGGCACATGGAGCAGTACACCAAGCATTCTCTAAGCATTCTAAGACTCCCAGGCTCCGCCTCCACGCATTTGATCAATTGTGTTAGTGATTTGAGCTCCATTTGAGTTGCGAACTCTCTGTGCTGTGTTTCGAGCTCAAGTCTTGGCTTGTGTGCGTGTGTGTGCTGCGGATTTGGTTCTTGCGTGTGTTGCTCTTCCATCCTTACTCTTGTGCTTTCTTTGTGATCTATATTGTAAGGGCGAGAGGCTCCAACTTGTGGAGATTCCTCGCAAACGAGAAGAATACTCAAAAGAGAAAAGACCGTGGTATTCAAGTTGATCATTGGATCACTTGAAAGGGGTTGAGTACAACCCTCGTCCATTGGGACGCCACAACGTGGAAGTAGGCAAGTGTTATTTGGCTAAACCATAGGATAAAAATCGTGTGTCTCTTATGTTGGTCTTCTGTGATTATTTTGTTCGCAAGAGATCGCTTCATAGCAACTTGATTAACTCGCACTAACTTTTATATAATCAAGTTTGTGGCTATGTAGTGTTTGATTTTATAGGATCACCTATTCACCCCCTCTAGGTGCTCTCACATACCTCATTCCTCGTGAAGTTGTTGAGCTCCTCTTGCATCGCCAGCACCCAATCCAAATTTCTTAGTGCATCCTCTACCCTGTATGGCTCAATAGAGGAGACAAAAGAGTAATGTTCACAAAAATGAGCAACTCGAGATCTAGTAGTTACCCTCTTACGAATGTCACCGAGGATGGAGTTCACGGGGTGATCTCGTTGAATTGCTTGGTGGACTCTTGGGTGTGGCGGTCTTTGACCCTGTATTTCTTGCTCATCTTCCTTGTCTTCATTATCCTCATCTCCCCCTTGATCATTGTCCTCCTCTTGAGGTGGCTCATCCTCTTGATCTTCATCTTCATTGTCTTGAGCCTGATCCTCATCTTGGGTTGGTGGAGATGCTTGCACGGAAGAAGATGGTTGATCTTGTGCTTGTGGAGGCTCTTCGGATTCCTGAGGACACACATCCCTAATGGACATGTTCCTTAGCACGACACACGGAGCCTCTTCATCATCTAGCTCATCAAGATCAACTTGCTCCACTTGGGAGCCATTAGTCTCATCAAACACAATGTCACAAGAAACTTCAACTAATCCAGTGGATTTGTTGAAGACTCTATATGCCCTTGTGTTTGAGTCATAACCAAGTAAAAAGCCTTCTACAACTTTAGGAGCAAAATTTAGATTTTCTACCTCTTTTAACAAGAATAAAACATTTGCTTACAAAGACTCTAAAATATGAAACATTGGGCTTTTTACCGGTGAGGAGTTCATAAGATGTCTTCTTGAGGATTCGGGGAAGGTAGAGCTGGTTGATGGAGTAGCAAGCAGTATTGATTGCTTCCGCCCAAAATCAGTCCGATGTCTTGTATTCATCAAGCATGGTCCTCGCCATGTCCAGTAGAGTTCTATTCTTCCTCTCCACTACACCATTTTGTTGAGGTGTGTAGGGAGAAGAAAACTCATGCTTGATTCCCTCATCCTCAAGAAATCCTTCGATTTGAGAGTTCTTGAACTCTGTCCCATTATCGCTTCTTATCTTTTTTATCCTTAATCCGAACACATTTTGAGCCCGTCCCAAGAATTCCTTTAAGGTATCTTGGGTTTGAGATTTTTCCTACAAAAAGAATACCCAAGTGAAGCGAGAATAATCATCCATAATTACTAGACAGTACTTACTCCCGCCGATGCTTATGTAAGCGATCGGGTCGAATAGATCCATGTGGAGTAGCTCAAGCGGCCTATCCGTTGTCATTATGTTATTGTGTGGATGATGAGCGCCAACTTGCTTTCCTGCTTGACATGCGCTACAAATCCTGTCTTTCTCAAAATGAACATTGGTTAGTCCTAAAATGTGCTCTCCCTTTAGAAGTTTGTGAAGATTCTTCATCCCAACATGGGCTAGTCGGCGATGCCAAAGCCAACCCATGTTAGTCTTAGCAATTAAGCAAGTGTCAAGTTCAGCTTTGTTAAAATCAACTAAGTATAGCTGACCCTCTAACACTCCCTTAAATGCTATTGAATCATCACTTCTTCTAAAGATAGTAACACCTATATCAGTAAAAAGACAGTTGTAGCCCATTTTGCATAATTGAGATACAGAAAGCAAATTGTAATCTAAATAATATACAAGAAAAACATTTGAAATGGAATGGTTAGGGGATATAGCAATTTTACCCAATCCTTTGACCAAACCTTGATTTCCCTCCCCGAATGTGATAGCTCGTTGGGGATCCTCATTTTTCTCGTAGGAGAACATTCTTTTCTCCCCAGTCATGTGGTTTGTGCACTCGCTATCGATTATCCAACTTGAGCCACCGGATGTATAAACCTACAAAATAGATTTAGGCCTTGTTCTTAGGTACCCAAATGGTTTTGGGTCCTTTCACATTAGAAACAAGCACCTTGGGTACCCAAACACAAGTCTTTGAACCCTTGTGTTTGCCCCCAACATATTTGGCAACTACTTTGTCTGATTTGTTAGTTAAAACATATGATGCATCAAAAGTCTTAAATGAAATGTTAGGCTCATTTGATGCAGCAGGAATTTTCTTTTTAGGCATTTTAACATGAGTAGAATGCCTAGAGCTGGAAGTCTCATTTTTATACATAAAAGCATGATGAGAAACAATATGAGGTTTTCTAGCATGAATCCTCCTAATTTTGTGCTCATGATAATTAGCAGAATATAAAATGTAGCCTACATTATCCTGAACCATGGGTGCCTTGCCCTTTACAAAGTTAGACAATTTCTTGGGGGCATTAAGCTTGACATTGCTCCCCTGTTGGAGACCAATGCCATCCTTAATGTTAGGGCATCTCCCATTATAAAGCATGCTTCTAGCAAATTTAAACTTTTCATTTTCAATTTCATGCTCATTAATTTTAGCTGTTAATTGAGCTATATGATCATTTTGTTGTTTAATTAGAGCAAGGTGATCATTAATAGCTTCAACATTAATATCTCTACATCTAGTGCAAATGGAAACATGATCAACAGTAGATGTAGAAGGTTTGCAAACATTTAATTCTTCTATCTTAGCATGTAATATGGCATTCTCTTCTCTAAAATAGGAAATAGAATTATTGCAAACATTCAATTCATCAATCTCAGTTCTAAGGTTTGAAATAGAGTCATGACAAATGCTAAGCTCCTTAGTCAAGTTTTCACATTTTTCTATCTCCTGAGCATAAGCATTTTTCACTTTAACATGTTTTTGTTATCTTTAATAAGGAATTCCTCTTGGCTATCCAAGAGTTCATTGAAAGGGAAATAGGCTTACACCTTTTCTTAATTGATTTTGGTGGTTGAATTGCCCAACACAAATAATTGGACTAACTAGTTTGCTCTAGATTATAAGTTTTACACGTGCCAAAGGTTCACAATAGACCAATAAAAAGACCAAGAAAGGGTTCAAACGAAGAGAGCCAAAGGCAACCGAAGTGTGCCCTGGTCTGGCGCACCGGACTGTCCGGTGTGCCACCGGATAGTGTCCGGTGCACCAGGGAACTCGACGCTGAACTTGCTACCTTCTGGAAAATGGAGGCAGCTCCGCTATAATTCACCGAACCATCCGGTGTATGCACCGGACAGTGTCCAGTGACACACCGGACTGACCGGTGTGTCAGCGGAGCAACGGCTACTTCGCGCGCAACGGTCGACTGCAACGCATTTAATGCGCGCCTGCGCGCGCAGAGGTCAGAGCACGCGCAGCAGGCGCACCGGACAGTCTACAGGACTTGTCCGGTGCACCACCGGACAGCCCAGAGGCCCCACCAGTCAGAGCTCCAACAGTCGAACCCTAACGGCCGGGTGACGTGGCTGGCGCACCGGACTGTCTGGTGCGCCCGTCGACAGCAGCCTCCACCAAACGGCTAGTTTGGTGGTTGGGGCTATAAATACCCCAACCACCCCACCATTCATTGCATCCAAGTTTTCCACCTTCCAACACATTACAAGAGCTATAGCATTCAATTCTAGACACAACCAAAGAGATCAAATCCTCTCCTAAGTCCGGAATCACTCCAATTCAAATAGTGACTAGAGAGAGTGACATTTGTGTTCATTTGAGCTCTTGCGCTTGGATTGCTTCTTTTCGTTCTCGTTCTTTCTTGTGACAAACTCAATTGTAACCAAGGCAAGAGACACCAATTGTGTGGTGGTCCTTGCGGGGGGCTTAGTGTCCCGTCTGATTGAGAAGAGAAGCTCACTCGGTCTAAGTGACCGTTTGAGAGAGGGAAAGGGTTGAAAGAGACCCGGTCTTTGTGACCACCTCAACGGGGAGTAGGTTTGCAAGAACCGAACCTCGGTAAAACAAATCCTTGTGTCTCACTCTCTATTTGCTTGCGATTTATTTTTCACCCTCTCTCTCGGACTCGCTTATATTTCTAACGCTAACCCGGCTTGTAGTTGTGATTAACTTTGTAAATTTCAGTTTCGCCCTATTCACCCCCTCTAGGCAACTTTCAATTGGTATCAAAGCTCGGTGCTTCATTAGAGCCTAACCGCTCGAAGTGATGTCGGGAGATCACGCCAAGAAGGAAATAGTGACCGGCGACAAGCCCGCTACAAGCCACAGGAAGGCTCCATCGGGAGAGTCCCGCAACAAAGGGAAGGAGAAGGAATCCTCTTCCCTCAAGTCGCATCAGAGTGGCGACAAGAAAAAGAAGATGAGAAAAGTGGTCTACTACGAGACCGATTCTTCATCGCCATCCACCTCCGGCTCCGACGCGCCATCCATAACTTCTAAGCGCCATGAGCGCAAGAAGTATAGTAAGATTCCCCTACGCTACCCTCGTATTTCAAAGCGTACTCCTTTACTTTTCGTTCCACTAGGCAAACCATCGGTTTTTGACGGTGAAGATTATAATATATGGAGTGACAAAATGAGGCATCATCTAACCTCACTCCACACAAGCATTTGGAACGTTGTTGAGTTTGGTGTACAGGTACCATCCGTAGGGGATGAAGACTATGATTCGGATGAAGTGGCCCAAATTCATCACTTCAACTCCCAAGCCACTACTATACTCCTCGCCTCTCTAAGTCGAGAGGAGTATAATAAGGTGCAAGGGTTGAAGAGCGCAAAAGAAATTTGGGACGTGCTCAAGACCGCGCATGAAGGAGACGAGGTGACCAAGATCACCAAGCGGGAGACGATCGAGGGGGAGCTCGGTCGCTTCATGCTTCACCGAGAGGATCCGCAAGCCATGTACAACCGCTTGAAGACCTTGGTGAACCAAGTGCGCAACCTCGGGAGCACCAAATGGGATGACCATGAGATGGTCAAGGTTATTCTAAGATCCCTTGTTTTTCTTAACCCTACGCAAGTTCAATTAATTCAAGGTGATCCTAGATACAAGCTAATGTCTCCCGAGGAAGTCATAGGGAAGTTTGTGAGCTTTGAGCTAATGATTAAAGGCTCAAAGAAAATCATCGATCAAGGCACCTCCTCCACGCCCGAGGCACAACCCGTCGCATTCAAGGCAACGGAGGAGAAGAAGGAAGAGTCTACATCAAGTAGGCTCTCCATCGACGCCTCAAAGCTCGACAATGAGGAGATGGCTTTAATCATCAAAAGCTTTCGACAAATCCTCAAGCAAAGGAGGGGGAAGGATTACAAGCCCCGCTCCAAGAAGGTTTGCTACAAGTGTGGTAAGCCCAGTCACTTTATAGCAAAATGTCCTATTTCTAGTGACAGTGGCAGGGGCGATGACAAGAAGGGGAGAAGAAAGGAAAAGAAGAGGTACCACAAGAAGAAGGGCGGCGATGCCCATGTTTGCTGGGAGTGGGACTCCGACGAGAGCTCCACCGACTCCTCCGACGAGGACGCCGCCAATATCGCCGTCAACAAGGGACTCCTCTTCCCCAACGTCGACCACAAGTGCCTCATGGCAAAGGACGGCAAAAAGAAAAAGGTTAAATCTAAATCCTCCACTAAATATGTCACCTCTAGTGATGAGGCAAATTCTAATGATGATGAGGATGATTTATTTACTCTTTTTGCCAACCTTAACATACAACAAAAGGAGAAGTTAAATGAATTAATTAGCACTATTCATGATAAGGATGATCTCTTGGATAGCCAAGAGGACTTCCTAATTAAGGAAAATAAGAAGCATGTTAAGGTTAAGAATGCTTATGCTCTAGAGATGGAAAAATGTGAAAATTTAACTAGTGAGCTAAGTACTTGCCATGATGTTATTGCCAACCTTAGAAATGAAAATGCTAGATTAATTGCTAAGGTTGATTCAAATGTTTGTGATGATTTATATGCCAATCTTAGAAATGATCATGCTATTTCTATTGCTAAGATTGAAAAATTGAATGCCTCTCTTGCTAGCCTTAGGATTGAAAATGAAAAATTGATTGCTAAGGCTAAAGATTTAGATGTTTGCAATGCCTCCATTTTCGATCTTAGAAGTGAAAATGACATTTTACATGCTAAGATTGTTGAACTAAAAACTTGCAAACCCTCTACATCCACCATTGAGCATGTTTCTATTTGCACTAGTTGTAGAGATGTTGACACTGATGCTATTCATGATCACATGATTTTAATTAAACAACAAAATGATCATATAGCAAAAATAGATGCTAAAATTGCCGAGCATGAGCTAGAAAATGAAAAATTTAAATTTGCTCATAGTATGCTTTATAGTGGGAGACGCCCTGGCATCAAGGATGACATTGGCTTCCAAAAGGGAGACAATGTCAAACTTAATGCCCCTCCTAAAAAATTATCTAACTTTGTTAAGGGCAAGGCTCCCATGCCTCAAGATAACGAGGGTTACATTTTGTACCCTGCCGGTTATCCCGAGCATAAGATTAGGAGAATTCATTCTAGGAAGTCTCACTCTGGCCCTAATCATGCTTTTATGTATAAGGGTGAGACATCTAGTTCTAGGCAATCAACTCGTGCTAAATTGCCTAAGAAGAAAACTCCTAGTGCATCAAATGAACCTAGCATTTCATTTAAAACTTTTGATGCATCTTATGTTTTGACTAACAAATCCGGCAAAGTAGTTGCCAAGTATGTTGGGGACAAATACAAGGGATCAAAGACTTGTGTTTGGTACCCAAAGTTCTTGTATCTAATGTCAAAGGACCCAAAACTGTTTGGGTACCTAAAATCAAGAACTAAATTTGTTTTGTAGGTTTATGCATCCGGGGGCTCAAGTTGGATCATCGATAGCGGGTGCACAAACCACATGACAGGGGAGAAAAGGATGTTCTCCTCCTACGAGAAAAACCAAGATCCCCAACGAGCGATCACATTCAGGGATGGAAATCAAGGGTTGGTCAAAGGTTTGGGTAAAATTGCTATATCACCTAACCATTCCATTTCTAATGTTTTTCTTATAGATTCTTTAGATTACAACTTGCTTTCTGTTTCCCAATTATGCAAAATGGGCTACAACTGTCTATTTACTGATGTAGGTGTCACTGTCTTTAGAAGAAGTGATGATTCAGTAGCATTTAAGGGAGTGTTAGAGGGTCAGCTATACTTAGTTGATTTCAATAGAGCTGAACTCGACACTTGCTTAATTGCTAAGACTAACATGGGCTGGCTCTAGCATCGCCGACTAGCACATGTTGGGATGAAGAATCTTCACAAGCTTCTAAAGGGAGAACACATTTTAGGACTAACTAATGTTTACTTTGAGAAAGACAGAATTTGTAGCGCATGCCAAGCTAGAAAGCAAGTTGGTGTTCATCATCCACATAAGAACATCTTGACGACTGACAGGCCACTCGAGCTCCTCCACATGGACCTATTCGGCCCGATCGCTTACATAAGCATCGACGGGAGTAAGTACTGTCTTGTTATTGTGGATGACTATTCTCGCTTCACTTGGGTATTATTTTTACAGGAAAAATCTCAAACCCAAGAGACTTTAAAGGGATTCTTGAGACGAGCTCAAAATGAGTTCGGCTTGAGGATCAAGAAAATTAGAAGCGATAATGGGACGGAGTTCAAGAATTCACAAATTGAAGGCTTCCTTGAGGAGGAGGGCATCAAGCATGAGTTCTCTTCTCCCTACACACCACAACAAAATGGTGTAGTGGAGAGGAAGAATAGAACTCTATTGGACATGGCAAGAACCATGCTTGATGAGTACAAGACTTCGGATCGGTTTTGGGCCGAGGCGGTCAACACCGCCTGCTACGCCATCAATCGGTTGTATCTACACTGAATCCTCAAGAAGACATCATATGAACTCCTAACCGGTAAAAAGCCCAATGTTTCATATTTTAGAGTCTTTGGTAGCAAATGTTTTATACTTGTTAAAAGAGGTAGAAAGTCCAAATTTGCTCCTAAGGCTGTAGAAGGCTTTTTACTAGGATATGATTCAAACACAAGGGCATATAGAGTCTTTAACAAGTCCACTGGACTAGTTGAAGTTTCTTGTGACATTGTGTTTGATGAGACTAACGGCTCCCAAGTGGAGCAAGTTGATCTTGATGAATTAGATGATGAAGAGGCTCCATGCGTCGCGCTAAGGAACATGTTCATTGGGGATGTGTGTCCTAAGGAATCCGAAGAGCCCATTCAAGCACAAGATCAACCATCCTCCTCCATGCAAGCATCTCCACCAACTCAAGATGAGGATGAGGCTCAAGATGATGAAGAAGAAGATCAAGAAGATGAGCCACCTCAAGATGACGGCAATGATCAAGGGGGAGATGCAAATGATCAAGACAAGGAGGATGAGCAAGTTTCAAGACCGCCACACCCAAGAGTCCACCAAGCAATCCAACGAGATCACCCCGTGAACACCATCCTCGGCGACATCCATAAGGGGGTAACCACTAGATCTCGTGTTGCACATTTTTGTGAGCATTACTCCTTTGTTTCCTCTATTGAGCCACACAGGGTAGAGGAAGCACTTCAAGATTCGGATTGGATGATGGCGATGCAAGAGGAGCTCAACAACTTCACGAGAAATGAGGTATGGCATTTAGTTCCACGTCCTAACCAAAATGTTGTAGGAACCAAGTGGGTCTTCCACAACAAGCAGGATGAGCATGGTGTGGTGACAAGGAACAAGGCACGACTTGTGGCCAAAGGGTATTCACAAGTCAAAGGTTTGGATTTCGGTGAAACCTATGCACCCGTAGCTAGGCTTGAGTCAATTCGCATTTTACTTGCCTATGCTACTTACCATGGCTTCAAGCTTTATCAAATGGATGTGAAGAGTACCTTCCTCAATGGACCAATCAAGGAAGAGGTCTATGTTGAGCAACCTTCTGGCTTTGAAGACAGTGAGTACCCTAACCATGTTTATAGACTCTCTAAGGCGCTTTATGGGCTCAAGCAAGCCCCAAGAGCATGGTATGAATGCCTAAGAGATTTTCTTATTGCTAATGGCTTCAAAGTCGGAAAAGCCGATCCTACACTCTTTACTAAAACACTTGAAAATGATTTGTTTGTATGCCAAATTTATGTTGATGATATCATATTTGGGTCTACTAACGAATCTACATGTGAAGAGTTTAGTAGGATCATGACACAAAAATTCGAGATGTCTATGATGGGGGAGTTGAAGTATTTTCTAGGATTCCAAGTCAAGCAACTCCAAGAGGGCACCTTCATTAGCCAAACGAAGTACATACAAGACATTCTAACCAAGTTTGGGATGAAGGACGCCAAGCCCATCAAGACACCCATGGGAACTAATGGGCATCTCGACCTCGACACGGGAGGTAAATCCGTAGATCAAAAGGTATACTGGTCGATGATAGGTTCTTTACTCTATTTATGTGCTTCATGACCGGATATTGTGCTTTCCGTATGCATGTGTGCAAGATTCCAAGCCGATCCTAAGGAAGCTCACCTTAGGGCCGTAAAATGAATCTTGAGATATTTAGTTTATACTCCTAAGTTTGGCCTTTGGTACCCCAGGGGATCCACGTTTGATTTAATTGGTTATTCCGATGCCGATTGGGCCGGGTGCAAAATTAATAGAAAGAGCACATCGGGGACTTGCCAGTTCTTAGGAAGATCTCTGGTGTCTTGGGCTTCAAAGAAGCAAAATTCTGTGGCTCTTTCAACCGCCGAAGCCAAGTATATTGCCGTAGGCCATTGTTGCGCGCAATTGCTTTGGATGAGGCAAACCCTTAGGGACTATGGTTACAAATTAACCAAAGTTCCTCTTCTATGTGATAATGAGAGTGCAATCCGCATGGCGGATAATCCCGTTGAGCATAGCCGCACTAAACACATAGCCATTCGGTATCATTTTCTAAGGGATCACCAATAAAAGGGGGATATCGAGATTGCATATGTTAGCACCAAAGAACAATTAGCCGATATCTTTACCAAGCCATTGGATGAACAAACTTTTACCAAACTTAGGCATGAGCTAAATATTCTTGATTCTAGAAACGTTTATTGATGTTTTTGCACACATAGCTCATATGTATACCTTTGATCATCTCTTTCATGTGCTATGACTAATGTGTTCTTTCAAGTCCATTTCATGCTAAGTCATAGATTGAAAGGGAAAAGGAGTCTTCGACGAAGACAAGGCTTCCACTCCGCTCCATCGAATCATTCATCCTTCATCGTCGCTCCGCACAACTCTCCAACTTTGGTATAATCTTCACTTCTATACTTCCATCCAAAGGGGGAGAGAGTAGTTTCAAAGGGCTTATATTTCACTCAAGCATCAGTTTTTGGCGATTCATGCCAAAGGGGGAGAGAATATTAGCCCAAAGCAAAAGGACCGCACCACCACCAATTTCAAAATGTAGTCTTTTATTTGGTATTAAAAGAAGTTTTTCAATTGGTATCTTATTTTGATATAATTTCAAATTGGTATACCCTCTTCAAAATTAATATCTAAAACCCTCTTGAACACTAAGAGGAGGATTTCATTAAGGGGGAGTTTTGTTTAGTCAAAGGAAAAGCATTTGAAACAGGGGGAGAAAATTTCAAAACTTGAAAATGCTTCTTAGAATCTTATTCATTTACCTTTGACTATTTGCAAAAGAACTTTGAAAAGAATTTCCAAAACATTTTTGCAAAAACAAAACATGTGGTGCAAGCGTGGTCCAAAATGTTAATAAGAAGAAAAGCCATCCATGCGCATCTAGTAGTAATATTTATTGGTTTCATTCCAAGCAACCTTTGCACTTACATTATGCAAACTAGTTCAATTCTGCACTTCTATATTTGCTTTGGTTTGTGTTGGCATCAATCACCAAAAAGGGGGAGATTGAAAGGGAAATAGGCTTACACCTTTTCCTAATTGGTTTTGGTGGTTGAATTGCCCAATACAAATAATTGGACTAACTAGTTTGCTTTAGATTATAAGTTTTACAGGTGCCAAAGGTTCACAATAGATCAATAAAAAGACCAAGAAAGGGTTCAAACGAAGAGAGCCAAAGGCAACCAAAGTGTGCCCTGGTCTGGCGCACCGGACTGTCCGGTGTGCCACCGGGCGGTGTCCGGTGCACCAGGGAACTCGACGCTGAACTCGCTACCTTCGGGAAAATGGAGGCAGCTCCGCTATAATTCACCGGACCGTCCGGTATATGCACCGGACAGTGTCCGGTGACACACCGGACTGACCGATGTGTCAGCGGAGCAACGGCTACTTCGCGTGCAACGGTCGACTGCAACGCATTTAATGCGCGCCTGCGCGCGCAGAGGTCAGAGCACGCGCAGCAGGCGCACCGGACAGTCTACAGGACTTGTCCAGTGCACCACCAGACAGCCTAGAGGCCCCACCAGTCAGAGCTCCAACGGTCGAACCCTAACGGCCGGGTGACGTGGCTGGTGCACCGGACAGTGTCCGGTGGCGCACTAGACTGTCCGGTGCGCCCATCGACAGCAGCCTCCACCAAACAGCTAGTTTGGTGGTTGGGGCTATAAATACCCCAACCACCCCACCATTCATTGCATCCAAGTTTTCCACCTTCCAACACATTACAAGAGCTATAGCATTCAATTCTAGACACAACCAAAGAGATCAAATCCTCTCCCAAGTCTGGAATCACTCCAATTCAAATAGTGACTAGAGAGAGTGACATTTGTGTTCATTTGACCTCTTGCGCTTGGATTGCTTCTTTTCTTTCTCATTCTTTCTTGTGACAAACTCAATTGTAACCAAGGCAAGAGACACCAATTGTGTGGTGGTCCTTGCGGGGGGGCTTAGTGTCCCGTGTGATTGAGAAGAGAAGCTCACTCGGTTTAAGTGACCGTTTGAGAGAGGGAAAGGGTTGAAAGCGACCCGGTCTTTGTGACCACCTCAACGGGGAGTAGGTTTGCAAGAACCGAACCTCGGTAAAACAAATCCTTGTGTCTCACTCTTTATTTGCTTGCGATTTGTTTTTCACCCTCTCTCAGACTCGCTTATATTTCTAACGCTAACCCGGCTTATAGTTGTGATTAACTTTGTAAATTTCAGTTTCGCCCTATTCACCCCCCCTAGGCGACTTTCATTCATCCTTCTCATGAATGGCCTCTATTAATTCATTTAATTTCTTATTTTGTTCCATGCTAAGGTTGGCAAAAAGACTAAGTAAATCATCTTCATTATCGCTAGAACTACCATCATCACTAGATGTAGTATATTTGGGGGTACTTCTAGAATGTACCTTCTTCTTCTTGCCTTCCTTGGCCATGAAACATTTGTGGTCAACGTTGGGGAAGAGAAGGCCCTTGTTGACGGTGATGTTGGGGCGTCCTCGTCGGAGGAGGAGTCGGTGGAGCTTTCGTTGGAGTCCCATTCCCGAGAAATGTGGGCATCACCGCCCTTCTTCTTGTAGTACCTCTTCTTTTCTTTCTTTTTCCCCTTCTTGTCGTCGCCCCTATCACTATCACTTGAATTTGGACATTTAGCAATAAAATGACCAGGCTTACCACACTTGTAGCACACCCTCTTAAAGCGGGGTTTGTAGTCCTCCCCCCTTCTTTGCTTGAGGATTTGGCGGAAGCTCTTGATGATGAGTGCCATTTCCTCGTTGTCGAGCTTGGAAGCATCGATTGGAAGTCTACTTGGTGCAGACTCCCTCTTTTCTTCTTTCGTCGCCTTGAATGCGATGGGTTGTACCACGGATGTGGAGGTAGCGCCTTGCTTCAAGTTGACGATGTGTTTGGAGTCTTTGATCATTAGCTCAAAGCTCACAAACTTACTAATCACTTCCTTGGGAGACATTAGTTTATATCTAGGATCTCCACAGATTAGTTGCACTTGAGTGGGATTACAAAAAACAAGAGATCTAAGAATAACCTTGACCATTTCATGGTCATCGCACTTTGTGCTCCCAAGGTTGCGCACTTGATTCACCATGGTCTTTAGCCGATTGTACATTACTTGTGGCTCTTCCCCTTGGTTAAGGACGAATCAACTGAGCTCCCCCTCGATCGTCTCTCTTTTGGTGATCTTGGTCACCTCGTCCCCTTCGTGCGTGGTTTTGAGGACGTCCCAAATTTCTTTGGCGGTCTTTAATCCTTGCACCATGTTATACTCTCTCGACACAAGGAGGCGAGGAGTATAGACGTGGCTTGAGAGTTAAAGTGCCTAATTTGGGTGGCCTCGTCCGAGTCGTAGTCCTTGTCCCCCTATGGTGCCTGCGCTCCAAACTCAACAATATCCCAAATGCTTTCGTGGAGTGAGGTTAGATGATGCCTCATTTTATCACTCCACATACAATAATCCTCACCATCAAAATATGGTGGTTTGCCTAAGGGAACGGAAAGTAATGGAGCGTGCTTTGAAATACGAGGATAACGTAGGGGCATCTTACTATACTTCTTGCGCTCATGGCACTTAGAAGCGACGGACGCCTCGAAGCTTGATGTGGAGGGCGACGATGAGTCGGTCTCGTAGTAGACCACCTTCTTCATCTTCTTTTTCTTGTCGCCACTCTGATGTGACATGATGGGGGGAGGGGATCCCTCCTTGACTTTGTTGCTAGACTCCCTTGATGGAGCCTTCCCAAGGCTTGCGGGCTTGTCGCCGGTTTCGATCTCCCTCTTGGCATGATCTTCCGACATCACTTCGAGTTGTTAGACTCTAATGAAGCACTAGGCTCTAATACCAATTGAAAGTCGCCTAGAGGGGGGTGAATAGGCGTAATCTGAAATTTACAACTTAAAACACAAACCACAAGTCGTGGTTAACGTTAGGATTAAATCTGAGTCTGGAGAGAGGGGAAAACAAATCAACCAAGAAATAAAGCGAGTGAACACGGTGATTTGTTTTACTGAGGTTCGGTTCTAAAGAACCTAGTCCCCGTTGAAGTGGTCACAAAGACCGGGTCTCTTTCAACCCTTTCCCTCTCTCAAACGGTCACTTAGATCGAGTGGGCCTTCTTCCTTAATCTCATGGGTCACTTAGACCCCGCAAGGACCACCACACAATCGGTGTCTCTTGCCTTACTTACAAAGCACTTGAGAGTAAGAATTGAAAAGAAATGGAAGGCCAAGACAAGCAAACAAGAGCAACAAATGATCACAAGAGATCCTCTCACAAGTCCTAATGCACTAGAGTTGATTTGAGGACTTTGAGTGAATCGATCGCTTTGATTGTGTCTTGAAGTGGAGTCTATTGCTCTTGTGTTGAATGTAATGTTCAGAATGCTTGGGTGCTTGGTGTGGTGGTGGTTGGGGGGTATTTATAGCCCTCAACCACCAAATGGCCGTTGGGGAAGGCTACTGTCGATAGGCGCACCGGACAGTCCGGTGCGCCACCGGACAGGCACTGTAGGCTATTCGGTGCGCTGCCACGTCACCTAACTGTTAGGGTTCGGAGCAAAGTTGACCATTGGAGCTTTGTCTCCTTGCGGCACCGGACAGTCTGGTGCCCTCTGACTTCCTGCTCTGACTTCTACCGCGCACTATTCGTGCACTATTCACATTTGCAGAGTCGACTGTTGCGCAGATAGTCTTTGCCCGCTGGCACACCGGACAGTTCGGTGAATTATAGCGGAGCGCGCCTGTGAAAACCCGAGAGTGACTGTTTGGACTCTTTACGGTCCTGGTGCACCAGACACTGTCCGGTGCGTCAGACCACAGCACACTTGGTTTTTTTTGCTCCTTTGAATTGATCCCTAACTTGAATATTTATTGGTTTCTGTTGAATCTTTATGTACTTGTAGAACATATATTCTAGAGCAAACTAGTTAGTCCATTTATTCGTGTTGGACATTCAACCACCAAAATCAATTATGGGAAAAAGGTTAACCCTATTTCCCTTTCATTTTTCATTCTTTTTAATAAGGCCATCATCGGTAGCAGTGTATGGAGAACTAGACTCTAATAGCTCAATTTTAGTTGATAGCTCACTATTTAAGTTTGCAAAAGTTTCAATTTTTCTAGCAAACCTTTATAATCATTTTGGGAGCTAATCAACTTATTTTTCAAAGTTTGAAGTTGAGCTTTTTGCTTAGTGCAAACATCCTGAAAAAATTTAACGGCTTCCGCAAGCTCATCTACGGAGGGCTTTCCCTCACCTTCATCATCACTACTACTATCATCGCTAGAGGATGGAATGCTCATTTTATCTCTTGCCATAAGGCATTTGTGTGATGACTGTGATGAGCATGATGAGGACTGGTGGCTGCGCGCCCTTGGAGGTTCATCTTCACTTGAAGAATCATCCCAAGTTCTGACACTTGTTAGCGCCTTGCCTTTGCTCCTCTCCTTTTTGGGTTTGGCCATAGTTGGACAGTTGTCCCTGAAGTGGCCCTTCTCCCCGCATGCGAAGCATCCTCTCTTTCTTTGCTTTTTCCTGTCAATGTTAAAGAGAAGATCTTCGACCTGCAGGGGCACACCCATTAGATTAATCTTGTGAATCATCCCCATTACCTTTTCGACATGTCTGATTGTTTCATCGTCCTCGGAGGATGATGTGCATGGTTGATTATCTTTTTCATCATCACTTTCTTCTTCCTATTCTTTACTTGAAAAACTTGGAGTGGGAGCCTTCTTTTTACCCTTCCTTTCATCACATGCAAAAGCATATGGTCTTGAGGAAGTTGGCTCCTCTCCACGACACATTTTTCGCAACATCTCAAAAGCCGCGATTTTCCCAATCACAATGGTAGGGGTCATGGTACTCAAGTCCTCCATGTTGTGAAGGATGGTGATGATACTCCCATATCTTTGTTGTAGTAGCAGGGAGATAATCTTCCTCACAATGTTCGCATCACCTAGCTTATTAATGCCAATAGAATTGAGCTCGTTGATAATTAGATTCAAACGAGAATACATGTCTCTAACAAGCTCATCATCTTTCATAGCAAAAGAATTATGCTCATTTAAGACTAGGCAATGTTTTTGCTCATGGACATTGGATGTGCCGTCATCGAGCTCATGCAATTTTAGCCAAATCTCATTAGCAGTTTTCAAGGTAAATACTTGATTAAAAATATCCATGCTAAGAGATTCATACAAGCAATTTTTAGCTCTAGCATTTAAATGAATTTCTTTCTCCTCACTCGTGGTGGGTTTCTCGGGATTCTTGGGGGTTTCATCCCGTCACGAGTGACTCTCCAAACACCTAGATCAATGGCCTCTAGGTAACAAGCCATTCTAGCACTATAATATGGGAAGTTAGTGTCGTCGAAGTGTGGTGGCCTATGGGTATCCATCCCTTCCTCTAAAAGTGTCGGCTCTTTTAGCGGTGAAGCTAAACCAGGCTCCAATACCACTTGTAGGAAATGGGTGACGCCTAAGAGGGGGTGAATTAATACTTCTAAAACTTTTACTAAACTAGGTCACAAATAAATCCCTAGAGCAAAACCTATGCAAATAGTCAAACTAGAATGTGCAAACTAGGTTTTGTCTAAGTGTTGCTATCTCTACCGCAATGGTTTAGTTTCAATCTACACTATATAAGTATGAATACAAGATTGAAACTTAAATGCTCAATATAAATGCAGAAAGTAAAAAGCAAGGTAGAGATGCAAACTCTCATGGATGACGCTTGTATTTTTACCGAGGTATCCAGAACCACGCAAGGTCCCGACTAATCCTCGTTGGTGCCCCTACGCAAAGGGAAGCCCATGCGAGGGCCAAGCACCTCGGTCGAGTAACTCCGTAGAGAGCCACAGGCCTTCTCCACGCGCAAGTGGTGCTCCGCTTCCAGCTCCTCTTGGACGCCCCCGCCGTCTCCACTATCGAGCTTCCAGCCGAAATGCCGCGGGCCTCATTCCCTCTGGTACACGGTGGCGGCCGTGACACAAACGCGATTGTTATGGTCTCGCAAGACTCTCGCCCCACTCGGTACAATTACAATGGCTCGCGCAAGAGCCGAGGGGTTGTGTGGTTTTACAAAACTCACTCAACTAACTAGGGTTCACCTAGAGCAAGCGCTAAAGCGGTCTAACTAACCTAAGCACTTCACAAAGCACCTACGCTAATCACCGAGTGATTCTATTAAGCACTTGGGTGTAAGAGCACTTGG
The DNA here is from genome assembly GCA_029449295.1 of Zea luxurians. Classification (NCBI taxonomy): domain Eukaryota; kingdom Viridiplantae; phylum Streptophyta; class Magnoliopsida; order Poales; family Poaceae; genus Zea; species Zea luxurians. Next base: position 8,671,129 of record JAOPSE010000093.1, on the reverse strand, counting down.
GAATGTCTGTTGTATGCCTTGATGTGTCTCTTGGGCTCCCACACTTGGAAATGGCTGGTTGGGGGTGTATTTATAGCCCCCAACACAAAACTAGCCATTGGAGGAAAGCTGCTGCTTTCTGTGGTGCACCGGACCGTCCGGTGGGGTCACCGGACCGTCCGGCGCCCCTGTCCGGTGCGCCTAGCCGTTAGTCTATCAGAGCAGGTGATTGTTGGCACGCAGGCTTTTCACATTCACATCGGACAGTCCGGACTTCACACCGGACAGTCCAGTGGTCTTCCCTCCGGGTGCCACCTGGAACTAGCCGTTAGGACTTCGGTTTCTGGTGCACCGGACAGTCCGGTGTGTGCCACCGGACAGTCCGGTGCTCCAGACTAGATAGACCGACTATGGCAACACATGCTTCTTTTCTTGGACTTTTCTTTGATCTTCTTAATGTTTTCTTTTGAGGTGTTGCTTTTCTCAATTCCTTGGTCCAAGTAATTCTAGCATCCTGTGAACTACAAACACAAACACTAGGAAACTCATTAGTTCATGGATTATGTTAATCATCAAACACCAAAACTCATTTAGTCAAATGGCCTAGGGTCCATTTTCCTTACATAGTCATCGAAGTTGCTTTACGTGTCTGCTCTTCCTGAACAAGTATTATATTTTTTGCGTAGACCATAAATGACCAAACTACAGGTGAAATAGATGTGATATCAAAGAAATAGTTGATTCTACCTGCGTGTTCTGCTGTCTGTCGCCTCCATGATCCCCAAGAATAGCATAATTGTCATCAGTAAAAGGGAGCACAAACTTATTTGCCATGCCTTCATGTTCATCCATGTCTTTGTATCTTTTTGGTGGTGATTAGAGGCGTCAAAGATACTCAAAGAATACACAATGAAAGAGAATTTTTGTGGAGATGAGGATGTTAACAAGACCTCACCAAAATATAGCATGATCCGGTCAGCGGCGGCGGCGGTGACGATACGCGATGGTTACTGCCTTTCTTTACCCTTCCGTAAATTATATGGGTTCCTTCCTTTCCTTAACCTTCCGTGGCCTGTATAAATCGATTCAGCTCAGCTCCTATTGTTACTAAAGCCGAGCAAGAGTACGAGCGAGCTGACTGTACTAAGTCGAGCCCGAGATAAAGGCCACTGAAGCTGGGCTAGAGGCTGATGCTGATGGTGTGGGCCCGCACGCATTGTTTATCTGAGGCTGTAACCTGGTCGCTCGCCCCGCAGTTTGCACAGCAGCTGCATATACATGCGCGCACAGAGAAGAGATGATGTACTTGATCGAGACAGTCTGCAGTGCGCGGCCGGCACATATATGGATCGGAAGGATCGACAAGGCTTACTACGATTGAAGAAGCTCATCGGGGCTCTTATCGTATGACGGCCCTCTCCTCCGAACGCTTCTAAGCCAGCACAGCAAATGCACATGATCGTCCTCCAGCCCAAGTCACATCTGTCTGGATGAACAGGAGATACTCCCACCGTTTTGTATTAGTTGTCGCTGGATAGTACAAAATTGAACTATCCAGCGACAACTAAAAAGAAACGGAGGGATTATATGCATGCATACCTCAAAGTGGTCTCCCTTCGGACGGAGTGGTAACCGGCCTTGGCGTCGGACGTCTTCACCATGCTCTTCCTTTTCTCCTGGTACCGCGAGACAGTCGCCGCCCTGTCGTCGTTGAAACCTCGAGGTGGCACGGCAACGACGATAGGAGGGACCTGGTGCATGCCAGATGTTTGTCAGTCGTCTAAAGCTTAGCTCGATCGATCGCGTCTGTTGCGAGGAAACTCCTACACCATTGAGCCAGTACTTTGAGGTACAGTTAGGTCATAGAGCCGGGGAGGGAAACTCATAGAAGAAGAAAAGAAGGTTATGTCGTTTTTGTTTAGCTTACCAGGTTAGTGAGCTTCGGTTTTGCGCTTTGTTCGTAGGCGCCGCTTAGAAGCGTGAGGATGGTCTCGGTCTCCGCCTCCACCTCACTGTCCAAGGACGTGTCGCCGTCGAGCAGCTCCACGAGGTAGTCCAGGGGGATCGTGATGTCGTCGATGTCGAAGGGTCTTTGTCGCCCCCCGCTCCTTCTCCGGCCACTGCGCACGAGGGATACTGTCACACCGTTTCTAAGGGCAGAGCCGGGTGCATTGCATATGTATGCCAGGATCTATTTCCACACATATGTTGACGTCACAAGTGTAATATATCAAAAGAACAATACATAAAAGCATAAATAACGATTACATTAACATATTACACTTCGAACAGACATAATGTCTTAACCTTTATTCATCAAAGTACAGCAAAACATGGACATCCATCCACAGAAAGGTGACCGGGGGTATCACTAGACTAGCATCCATGGAGTTCAGCATCATATCTTCATCTGCAACTTCTGATCAAAATTAAGCAAGGGTGAGCTCACTTATGGTCGGGGCTCAGCAAGTGGGGGAAAAACTAATGCAGGTTTAACAAGGTGAGGCTAAGGTTGAGCAGTAAGAATTTTAGTTGGTCAACATTTTATTAACAACACCTGTCTTACTAATAAGTGTGAATCCCAAGTGTTCTCATTAAACAGAGGTATAAGAGTATTTCAAAAACACTTAAGTGAAACCACTTAAGCAAACCATTGGCAGATCATCGGATCTCGATTTATTTCCATCTTCAAGTTCAATTATCATGTGAGGAGTCCAGGCTGCTCATAACCATGAGCACGGCTGATATATCAGTTTTACACTCTGCAGAGGTGGTACAACTTACCCACAAGCCGTGTATCCCCTCTAGCCTGGGTCGGCCAAAACCTGTAAACACTTCCGAGGTGAGTGGCTAGGGATCCACTATGAGGCTTTCACAAAATACACTTAATACGAAGCAACCCGCTAAGGTTTCTAAAGCCAATGGTGGCGACCCCCTGGGTGAGGTACCTTAGCCAAGAATACGTCCCCATGATAACGTGGGCTGCCAACACAACCGCTCCCCCTCTTACCCATATTTCAGGTAAGGTTGCCAGGCACTAAGCATATAAAGCTAATTACCAAAGCCAGAGCCATGATAGCACTCGTGGTTGCACTGTTTTCCCGGGTGGTCACTCCATGTTCCAATTAATATGCAATAATCTTGTTTAACCATCGGGTTAACAACAATAATGTAAACTTACCATTTTGGAACATTAATATCATAAGCGGGAGTGACTGCATAAAGTTAAGTTGTAGCAATTGCATAGCTACGAAGGTAAAGTATAATTCCCAGGTTTGATCAAGGAATAAGGTTGGAAAGGTTATCTAAATAGGTAACCCATCAAATTATGCATATATATCCAAAAGAATAAACTTTATTAAATGTATTGTTTGGGATCAAACAGAGTATGCAGAGGGAGAAGTCCACTTGCCTTGCTTATTGAAAACTTGAGGTTCTTCCACGGATAGGAATAGATCTTGATTCTTAACTACTAGATCAACCACTGAATATCACACAAACAAACAAGAAGAACAAACACCACTCAATAACATACAACATTCACCATACGTAAAGCTAAAAGAAAGTCTAACGAAATGAGCGTTCGCTTTTAAAAACATCACTCGCACGGGTTATAATAAAAAGATATTCTTTAAAAATGTGTGATCTATACTTTATAAAACAAGACATGAGCTTAAAATATCCTAATTAAAATATACAAATATTAGGTTCACCAATTTAACTCTTTTATAAAACGTCATACACGATACGTCTAAGATAAAGGGTTTGTAAGATGATAAAACATGTTATAACAATATTAAACCTTTTTAACCTTTTAGAAAAGATATAAGTTATATATCTAAGGTTAATGAGTTATGAAACACATTATTAAACATTAATTGATGAGAAGCTAATATATAAGCCTAAACATGTTTTATATGGAAAGATAATGAAACAAATAATTATCTTTATCTTTATTAAGAAAACACATGGCTTATATTATCGTTAAGGAAGTTATATACAAAACAAATATGTAAACTAACATTTTAATTATAAAAAGGACATGAACACTAATTTTCTTTATTTTATCCTTTAGGGACCACTAAATGATATATATAAATAATATGGATTCAATGTGATGAACGGATTAATCACGCTTACATTACTAGTTATGAACAAATTGAAATTTAAGTCTGATTATTAAATTGTGAGAATATATAAATAATCTATTGATTATATTTAGTTTTAATTTAGGAACATATGACCTAAATCATTTGAAAGGAAAAAGTATAAACTATCATTTTAGTTTATAAAAGCAATGACTCTTGTTATCTTTTAATTAAGAAAATATAAATAATCTATTAATTGGACATATATTTATCTTCTATTTTTAATAATAAACATATGGTCTACATATTCTTTTAAGTTTCTATTTAATAAGGCGATACTTAAACATCTATAACGAACCTTGTTAAATATGATATCTATTAAAAAGATCATTTTTAAAGTTAGAAACAAATTATCTAACTCTTTAGTAAGAAACCTATATTTACCAATATAACTATCAATTTCTTTATTATAAAAGTATGAGCATCTAATTAGGTTATTTTAACATTATTATAAAATTATATCCTTTCGATTTTCTCCTTTCTTTTCTAAATAAAATTTATTCTTTTCTAAATAGAATTTATACGTATAACAAAAAAATTGTTTATTTAATTCTTCTAACGTTAATATTCTAAGAAGTACTTGTAAATTACTAAATGGACTTTAATAACATAATTATGTTTATTATGACATAACTAAATATCTTACTAATTCTAAGTAATTAAGTGTCATACTTATGAATACATTTATTATGAATAGTAAAATATATATTTTCATCTGACCGAAAATACGTGGCTTAGGATTTCTTCTAATTCTTCATGCAAATAAGTTTACACTTAAAATACTACTAACAATTATCGTTCCACACACTAAAGCGATATCAAATCTGTAAGCGTTTTCTAGTATGAAAATCACTGAAGTAGTGAATAGTGACCGTGTTCATTTTTAGAATTATAAAATCATACGCATATTCAAAGTAGTGTCGCGGGGTTCGATTTTGGCTATACGTATACATTGAAATCTCTAAAGTCATACACGTAAATCGCCAAATCGCATCAATATTACAACAACAATTCACAAGATTCAAAACATGATTTAGAAAATAAATCAGTGGGTTGTCTTCAACCTTGGTTTTCGTTCATGCGCAGGGATGAATGTCGTCGAGGGGGTTTCGACCGTGCAGGGGAGGGCCAGTGGGTTTGGCGTTGAGCAGGGAACGATGCGATCCTTGTGCTGCGTTCAACGGAGCTCCAGTGGAGTTCCACGGATGGCGAACGGTGTACGGATGCGGTCAGTCCGGCGACGAGCTTCACGATGGCGAGCTGTGCACGGCGCGAGCAGGGGCTTGACGGCGGGTACGTGGCGTTGCTGCGGGTGCCGAGGTGCTGCGCGGACGAGTTCTGGCGAGGCGGTGGGAGAAAGGGAGAGGGTTCGGCTGGGGATGGAAAGCTCCATGGTGTGGCTGGGCTTTTATAGAGAGCAGGAGGTAGAGAGACGCCGAGGGGAGGGAGTAATGGTGCCGGTCGGCTTCAAAGCCATTAATGGCATTCATGGAGGAGAGGGAGTTACGTGTTAAAGCTCCATTAAGGAAGGAACGAACGGACGGCGCGGCGTCGAATGGACTTCGGGCGCGGGCGGGCTCGGCGCGTGGTGCTCCGCGGACGGCTTGGGCACGGTGCGCTGGGCGCGTGCGGGTCCGGTGTGGTGGCGCGGCGACTGGGCTTTGCGCGGTCGCAGCACAGGGGCTGGGTTGGCGGCCTGGGTTGCGGCTGTCGAGGCAGTCGGGCGCCGGGGTCGTGGCTTGTGCATCGTGTGGTCGGCTGAGTCGGGCGTCGAGGCTTGCGCGGCTTCTGGCGCTGTGCGGCGCGTGTGGTCGGGGACACGAGAGAGCAGGGGCGTCATGGCTGGGGCGCTGCTCGGGGTTGGTGTCGCGGTCGCTGCACGCGTGGAGGAGCGCGCGCAGGGTGGGTCGCGCGCTAGGCGCGGCTGGCCGGGGCTGTGCAGGCGCAGGAGCGCTCCTGCGGTCTAGGCAGGGGCGTGATCGGGTGAGAGCAGGGGAGAGAGAAGAGAGAGAAGAGGGAGGGAGAGATGGCCAGGGGCGGCGGCGGCTACAGGAAAAGGAGGGCGCGCGCTACCAGGGGTATTGGGCCTAATGGGTCGTTTAGGGTTAGGGTTAGTTAGGTTGTGTTTTTTTTTCTTTTTTTCTATTTCTTTTTAAATTCGAAATATACTTTTAAATAATCCTAAAATTCATAACAATTACACTAAAACTATTTATAAATAAAATATTTATTTTTTGTACTATTAATTATTATATTGTTTACTAGGATTTTCATTTAAGAAGAAATGATGTTCAATATCAACTATGAGCAGTCCAAAAATCATTCCAAATGAAACAAACACTTCAATGAAAGATTTATTACCACGATTACCATTATAAACTAGAATTACATATTTTCCAAAAACCTTATTTTAGCAATTCATTATTGTTTTGTAAAATGAGATTTTCTTCACAAGATCAAATTCATAAATTGGATTTGCAAATCAATTCAAAAATATATGCTTCGGCATGAGTGCAACAAACTTTTGGTAAATTTTATCTATTCAAGAAATTCTTCAAATCCATGCTTCCTTATTTGAAAACATAAATATTTTTTCTTTCTACTGAAATTTAATAATTCAAATAGGGTTGTTTGCATTTGCTAGATTTAGGGTGTTACAAAATCTACCCCTCTTAAAAAGAATCTCGTACTCGAGATTAGGGAACGCTAGCAAGAAAACAAAGGTGATACATGGTTTATTTGTAGGTTCTTAGTTCTCATTGAACTCTTCCAATCTTAAGGAGCTTCCTTACTTCTTTGCTCCGCAATGTATACTAATCAAGCGTCCTTCATCATCATACTTATAAAATGGTGGGTCTTTTGAATTATTGCTTAGGTCATGCTTGGCAGCTTTCTTCTTTATTCGGTCTAGACGCTTCTTGGGGCATTCGCGAATAATATGTTCTTCATTTTTGCAGTAGAAACAAGCACCTCTTGCTTTGAGTTCTTTGCGAGTCAACTTTGCTTGACCAACAGGTGATGAGGGATGATTGGGTGTCTATATCTCATATAGCTGAGTCTGGCTTGATTCTTCCTGTTTGGGTATCCATGTGTTTTGGGGCTTTTGTTTGTGGTTGAGGTGGACTACTCATGTATCCAAACATTTTTCCTATTCCTTTTGTTGTTCTTCACGATGCTGATAGAAGTTTCTGTGCATTTTTGTTCATATTTCATGTCTAAAGACTGAGATAGCTTTATCTTGGGGGTGTCCGGTAGTGAACGCTTCTCAGGACAGTTACGGAAGTAATGATCTTCACGTCCACATAGATAACAAGCTTTTCTCGAAGTTATTTCTTGACTTTTTCCATGTTTCCATTTTTTTCTTGGAACTGCTGCGACGACGAGGCTGAAACTGTGTGCAAGTAATAGTCCATCCCTCAATGTAACACTCCTGTGTTTCTTCTTGGGGTTGGGCATCCTTGTGATGTTTCCTTTTTGGAATACTTTGCGATTCATCAATTGACGGTGCATTAGGTATGAGAGAATCAGCTATTAGTTGTTCTAGAGGAGACATTTGTCTATTTATGCCAGAAAATAAAATCCAGTTCTTCTGTTTTGTAGTTTCACTTTCGTTTGCATTGATTTGGCGACAAGGAATTCCATAGTACTCACAACAACAACATGTTCCATGGTCACTTGTCTGTTGGTTTAGTTGTGCATCCTTTTGTGTCTTGAATGTCTGTTCATCAGCTGTTTTATTTATAGTGTTCTTTTGACTTGCCAACACACCGCATTCTTTGCACTTAGTGACATCACTTGTAGTTGACATTCCAAGGTCTGACATTTGTATGGGTATGGAAGAATGGAAGGGACGAGAGGGTTGAGCAAAGGCAAATTATAGAGAGCAGAGAAAACCCATCTATCTAAGGTTTTACCTAGCTAACTAATGCCATTGTGGACAAAAGTCACACAATACACCAACAATCATTTCAAAGAAGCAAATCAAACATGAACACAAAGGATAATGAACTCAAGCATACCAGCACAACACAATCCAATTCTACTCATTCAATCAAAATAAAAGGTGAGGCAAGGTTTGGAATAAGAAAGATATTATAACATCAAGGAGTTGGGTAAGAATTATCAAGGAGTTAGACAAGACATATTTGTCGGTGGCCAATAGTGAAATAAGATAACCATAAACTATTAAAGTGAGGATAAATGATACAACTAAGGATATAAAGTGAGTTAGGGAGAAAGTGTTATCAAGGAGAAAAGTAGAGAGGCAAAGGTTTAATATCAAGGTAAACATTGCGCAAGGGTAGCAATACAATGGCACGAAAGCAAAAGTATAAGAATTCAATAGGGAGAAAGCATTATCAAGGAGAAAAGTAGAGAGGCAAAAGTTTAATATATCAAGGTAGATATTGTCTAAGGATGGCAATACAATGGCAAGGAAACAAAAGTATAAGAAGTCAAGGGTTTTATAGCAATATTATGGATTAGAAAATCACTATAATATAATATAACATCGTCCTTACCGATCTAGTCGAAAAACTTAATAACATAAAACTATCCTATCAACCTAATCAAGAAGAATGGTAATAGATCCAAGAGATCTATAACGAAAACTTCTTGTGGGGTGGGGATAAGACAAAGAATGGGGCATCTTCAATAGCTTCTAAAGGGTTCCTTCAGGCAAACTTCGCTTCACGTTCCGCAATCCTAGCTTGATCATCTTGCAATGCTTCTCATTAGAACATTCTTATAGACGAAAAATCAGACAAGAAGGGTTGAAGATAAAAGAGACGAGTTTTGATATAAAGTAAGTTTTTATCGAGGAAAATATATCAGGCTTTGAAAGACTGACTGGGCTTTCCATTTCTAACTACTCTAGTGACCTACAGTCACATTGCTTTGATACCACTTCTGTCACACCCGTTTCTAAGGGTAGAGCCGGGTGCATTGCATATGTGTGCCAGGATCTATTTCCACACATATGTTGACGTCACAAGGGTAATATATCAAAAGAACAATGCATAAAAGTGTAAATAACGATTACATTAACATATTACACTTCGAACAGACATAATGTCTTAACCTTTATTCATCAAAGTACAGCGAAACATGGACATCCATCCATAGGAAGGTGACCGGGGGTATCACTAGACTAGCATCCATGGAGTTCAGCATCATATCTTCATCTGCAACTTCTGATCAAAATTAAGCAAGAGTGAGCTCACTTATGGTCGGGGCTCAGCAAGTGGGGGAAAACTAATGCAGGTTTAACAAGGTGAGGCTAAGGTTGAGCAGTAAGCATTTTAGTTGGTCAACATTTTATTAACAACACCTGTCTTACTAATAAGTGTGAATCCCAAGTATTCCCATTAAACAAAGGTATAAGAGTATTTCAAAAACACTTAAGTGAAACCACTTAAGCAAACCATTGGCAGATCATCGGATCTCGATTTATTTCCACCTTCAAGTTCAGTTATCATGTGAGGAGTCCAGGCTGCTCATAACCGTGAGCATGGCTGATATATCAGTTTTACACTCTGCAGAGGTGGTACAACTTTACCCACAGGCCGTGTATCCCCTCTAGCCTGGGTTGGCCAAAACCCGTAAACACTTCCGAGGTGAGTGGCTAGGGATCCACTATGAGGCTTTCACAAAATACACTTAATACGAAGCAACCCGCTAAGGTTTCTAAAGCCGATGGTGGTGACCCCCTGGGTGAGGTACCTTAGCCAAGAATACGTCCCCATGATAACGTGGGCTGCCAACACCACCGCTCCCCCTCTTGCCCATATTTCAGATAAGGTTGCCAGGCACTAAGCATATAAAGCTAATTACCAAAGCCAGAGCCATGATAGCACTCGTGGTTGCACTATTTTCCTGGGTGGTCACTCCATGTTCCAATTAATATGCAATAATCTTGTTTAACCATCGGGTTAACAACAATAATGTAAACTTACCATTTTGGAACATTAATATCATAAGCGGGAGTGACTGCATAAAGTTAAGTTGTAGCAATAGCATAGCTACGGAGGTAAAGTATAATTCCCAGGTTTGATCAAGGAATAAGGTTGGAAAGGTTATCTAAATAGGTAACCCGTCAAATTATGCATATATATCCAAAAGAATAAACTTTATTAAATGTATTGTTTGGATCAAACAAAGTATGCAGAGGGAGAAGTCCACTTGCCTTGCTTATTGAAAACTTAAGGTTCTTCCACGGATAGGAATAGATCTTGATTCTTAACTACTAGATCAACCACTGAATATCACAAAAACAAACAAGAAGAACAAACACCACTTAATAACATACAACATTCACCATACGTAAAGCTAAAAGAAAGTCTAACGAAATGAGCGTTCGCTTTTAAAAACATCACTCGCACGGGTTATAATAAAAAGGTATTCTTTAAAAATATGTGATCTATACTTTATAAAACAAGACATGAGCTTAAAATATCCTAATTAAAATATACAAATATTAGGTTCACCAATTTAACTCTTTTATAAAACGTCATACGCGATACGTCTAAGATAAAGGGTTTATAAGATGATAAAACATGTTATAACAATATTAAACCTTTTTAACCTTTTAGAAAAGATATAAGTTATATATCTAAGGTTAATGAGTTATGAAACACATTAGTAAACATTAATTGATGAGAAGCTAATATATAAGCCTAAACATGTTTTATATGGAAAGATAATGAAACAAATAATTATCTTTATCTTTATTAAGAAAACACATGGCTTATATTATCATTAAGGAAGTTATATACAAAACAAATATGTAAACTAACATTTTAATTATAAAAAGGACATGAACACTAATTTTCTTTATTTTATCCTTTATAGACCACTAAATGATATATATAAATAATATGGATTCAATGTGATGAACGGATTAATCACGCTTACATTACTAGTTATGAACAAATTGAAATTTAAGTCTGATTATTAAATTGTGAGAAAATATAAATAATCTATTGATTATATTTAGTTTTAATTTAGGAATATATGACCTAAATCATTTGAAAGGAAAAAGTATAAACTATCATTTTAGTTTATAAAAGCAATGACTCTTGTTATCTTTTAATTAAGAAAATATAAATAATCTATTAATTAGACATATATTTATCTTCTATTTTTATTAAGAAACATACGGTCTACATATTCTTTTAAGTTTCTATTTAATAAGGCTATACTTAAACATCTATAACGAACCTTGTTAAATATGATATCTATTAAAAAGATTATTTTAAAGTTAGAAACAGATTATCTAATTCTTTAGTAAGAAACCTATATTTACCAATATAACTATCAATTTCTTTATTAGAAAAGTATGAGCATCTAATTAGGTTATTTTAACATTACTATAAAATTCTATCCTTTCGATTTTCTCCTTTCTTTTCTAAATAGAATTTATACGTATAACAAAAAAATTGTTTATTTAATTCTTCTAACGTTAATATTCTAAGAAGTACTTGTAAATTACTGTCGGCGTTTCGGACCCGCGAGGACCGTCAACCGACCAGTGAATTTGTCGCTGCGTGTCCCTGCCCAGATGGGTTGATGCAAGATGGAACACAAGAGAGAAATGAGGCTTATGTTATCTTGCACCGGGGTGCTCGTAGTAGGGGTTACAAGCGTTGCGAGAGAGCGAGAGCGAGAGAGAGAGAAAGAGAGGGTTCGGCCTTGAGGTGAGCTGTCTGAGTCGGCCTCTACTGCGTCTCTCCTACTCTGCCTGCCTCTGCTCGCCTGCCTTCGCCCGTTCGTATGTCGCACGTTCGTATGTTCCGTCTCCCCGTCTCTCCCTGCCTCCCCCTTTGGAAGGCCCTGGACATCCCCTTTTACAGATACAAGGAGATGCCCAGTTGTACAATGGGGGTGTTGTAACACCCCTAGTGTTACTGTTACTAAAACTTGAGCATAACATCATGAGCATGGGCATTTGCATATGTTTGACACACCTAGAGTGCATTTACTAGGTAAAAATTTCAAACAAGTTGTATTGTTATAGCATTTTGCAAATAAGACCCTAGTATAGGGTACTTAACCTTCAATAGGGAACTGAGGGGTAAAACAGGACCCAAATAGAGAAAACCACAAAGATTAAGTAAAATAATCATAAAATGTTATCAAAGATGGACCTACATTACATTTACACCCCTGAGATACCAGAAACCATAATTGAAACCCTGGAAAACCCTAAATCCAAACCCTAGGGGGTTAAGTGCAAAATTAGTCCACTTTTGGACTAAAGTGCGAAAACCATGATAAATGAGTATCCTAAGTCATTTGGTTCACAAATATGTGGATTTGTAAGCCAAATCTTGGATTTTGGACTTAATTGCAAAATGGACCTCATTTGAGTTCTTTACTAAGTCTGAAAATCAGAGAATTGTCTTAACTTTGGAGCTCTGTAGCTTTCAAATTCTAGGGTTTTTGCCCTAGGTCACCACATCAAACTTGTAGACCTATCAAAGGAGAACAATTTTTCTTAAGAGTGTAAGCATAGTTGTTGAGAAGAAATTGGAAATAATTAAGCCCAAAGTTGGACTGTCAGACTACTTAAAGTCTGAAATCAGACTAACAGTGGGATGGCATGAACTTCAAGCTCAATTCCAAGCAAGATCCAGTGACTTTTTGTGGGAGCACAATATAGCAAAGTTGTAGCTGGTTTGTAGCCCTACAATGTTGCTGCAGAGTATTGGTTGTGTTGCCATATGAATCTAGCAGAAAAATTGATCTCAAGATGCTCTGTCAGGTCGTCTGAATGGACATTTCCCATGGTACAGTGACTGAACATGATCAGATCACCACCTCAGCTCACCGCCGATGATCTCCACTGCGATTCACGCCGCTGCCGTTGCGATTTACGCTACCAGTGACCAGATAAACCTGCCAGCTAATAGCTCTTCGCTTGAGGATAACTCCGGTGACTCACCGCCGTACCCCCCCCCCCCCCCCCCCCCCCGTGCTTTGCGGCTTGGGCAGATAAGCTCGCCGGTGACCGCCGTCTTCCGGCCTTGTGCCACGTACCTGAGTGCCTCCACCGCGTCGCCATGAATCCTTGCAACTCTTCATGGCTCGCCGGAGTGACTGCCACGGCATTGAACACGAATTCACGCGCGCCAATAAACTCTCTCTCCTCCGACCGTCGCGCGTCACCACTGAAATTCCCGGCCACCGCTGTCACTCCCTATAAATTGAAGACACCACGAGCTCCGCAAGGTCATCACACACCTAGCCACTCAGTATTGCCCCCAGCTGATCACCAGCAAGCTCGAATTTTAAGTTTCCCCCAAATCTGTTCTGAGATACCGCGAAGAACATCTCACCAAGGTCAGCCTAATTCAGGTTAGTTCTTACCCTCTGCTCCCTTGTTTAAGCACTCTCATACATCTGTGATACTCGCCAACCCACCCAATTGAGCTGGGAAACCTCTGGTCATCCGGAACGCGTGCAATTGTCCTCATCGTCCGCGGTCCGCGTGGACAGAGCTTGATAGTTCACCAACCATGAAATTAAGTTAGGAGAATTGTTTGGGGGAGATCCAAATCGGTGTCAACTGCTCGGGGCCGCCAGTCTTGGCTCCCTCCGGCCAGTCTAGCTCGCCGAAGCTCAGCTTCCCATGCGATACGCCGTCGAGGACTTCATCATGTAAAGGAATAGAACTCGAGGGATCCCTATGTAAATCGTCAGTGACTTAAGGAAACAGTAATAGAACCCAGTTCTGGTTAGTCAAAACACCAGGGACTTTTCTGCAAAGTCGTCGCGGGCATGCGCGCGTGAGCGCACTTCTGCCCTAGTTGGGCCGACTCGGGCTGCTTTTGGCTCGAGACTGTTCATTAATTTCCTTTTTCTTTTTCTAGCAAGCTTTGGAAATCTATCATAAATTGTAGAAAAATCCTAAAAATGTCAAACCAATTTTCCTAGATTCCTTATTTTCCATAGTATTTAATAAAAATAGTTCTATGATTTTTAGGGTAAATAGGGAATTTTGGAGTATTTAAAATAGCTTAAAACATTGGTTCTGGATTTTTAGAAAATAGTTAATAATTCCAAAAGTGCCCAAATTTTTTATATGAACTCAAAACATTATTTAGAATCTTTGGGTAAAATTTGGTTTGATTTGGACCTTGTTTGATAATTAGAACCCAAAACCCCCACCCCTGCTCTTTGAACTTCATTGTCGACTCCGGAAACCCTAAGTTCTCGGAGTTCCGTGAAGGAAAATTGTATTCAAGACTTTAGATAATAAATTCTTATTATCTTTGCACTCTCATGAGCATTTCATGGCATACATTCTTATATACATATATATGGTTATCTTTAGAAAACGAAGAAGAGGTTGAGGTAGAAGAAGAGAAGACTTCGCCACCACCACCTGCGGAACCTCAGGCAGGAAATTGTTTTTACTTTGACATCTGTGGATCCGAGCCTGACTCACCTATAAACGAAGGCAAGCCCCGGTGCATTTGCCACCACCTTGTGATTTAAAGATCTTTTTCACTTGCTTGATGCATTAGGTAATAGGAGTTGATTGTTAAAACAATTCCTGCATTATCTCCCTTGAATTTGATTACCTTCCTTGATCACCATTTTACAAAAGATTTTTAATGCTTAGCCTTGCCTTAGAGAAACAAACGTTTTGTTTTTACAAAAGATGATGTGGCAAAAGTGGATGGGATGTTTTGAAAATAAAACTTGATGGTGGATCCATCATGGCCGTGATGGGTTCAACATCGGAAAAGATGTACCTCTGCCAGGTACCAAACTTTGGGTTGAAATGATTAAGATGAGACCAGGCGGGTGACTTGCACGAGAAGAGAGTCTCAGTGTAGTGTCTCTGTCTGAGTCGATTAAGGACCGTGTCGATGTAGGCTTGATGACCGAGGACCCTTTAACTGGTCACATGCCTCGTCATGGGTAAGCCTTGCCTCGGGCAGACTAAGGCCAGAATAAGATAACACGCAATGGGCGTGGAGTGGTGGCGAAAGTAGCGTGTACCCTCCGTGGCAAGAGGCTGGACGGTGGTGTATCTGTGCTCTCGATTGACGTGAACCTGATCCGGTCTTAAGAACCCTGGTGGCGGGTTGACATATGCAAGGGTTAAGTGCTACATATGTCGTGTGATCGGAGATCCTCAGCTGAGTATAATCGATTCGGATCGCCGTACCTTCGCGGTTATGAAAACTTGGTCACTGACTTACACGTAGAACTCCAGTGAAGATGACGGGTTGATAAGGAAATTGGCTAGTGCAGGTCAAGTGTTTAAACTAGGATAGAAAGAACTCTAGTGCAGGTAATCTTACTTAACCTAACAAAATAAAATTGGATTCTAAGGATCCACTTTAGTAAGCATTTCTACAAACAGAGTCATTGAATATTGATAAGCCTTACCTTGACCCCCCCCCTTAAGCCAGCATACCCTTGAGAGTCTTTTCTTTAGTCGGGTAAGTCTTGCTGAGTGATTCCATACTCAGGGTTTTATTCCCTATTGTTTCTAGGTGAGGAAGCAACAAACTTTTGTTGTTTCTGTTCCAAGGTGGTTCCAAAAGAAGAAAAGCAAGAATGATGCTGCGGGAGGAAGAGTTCCTCCATAAAAACTTTTGTTTAAAAACTTATCGGGAGGGATTTTTGCCTCCCTTGGTGTGTAATAATACTACTCTGCACTCATAAGTTATATCCTGGTCTGTAATATAGAACTTTGTCTTACTTTTAAAATAAAGGTAAGTTTATATAACCGCTTCTGCATTGTCGTATCTCCGATGATCTGTAATGTCTGTGTGACGGGTGAAACACTCTTGGGAAAGGTAAGAAAAGTGGATACCGAACTTGTCAAGTAATTCAGGGGCATCTGCAGGGCTGTCTGATGTCCATTAAACAAGGACAACTGTAGGTGGGCCTAATGACTTGGGAGGTTCCGTCATAGGTGTAGCTATGAGCTAACGTGGCTGGCGGAGAATTGCCTTGAGCCTTGTACATGAACTAACGTGGCCGTCGAAGAAGTGCCTTGAGTCCTGTAGAAGCATAGCTGGCGGTGCGACATGGATCCTGCTGACGTTTCCTTGCTTCCATAGGGGGTTGAGAGCAACCGGCGTCATGGGCGCACGCGGGGAACCATCATTACCTGTTACCGGAGTAACCCAGATGGGACACCGGTCTTGTTTCTTCATTGCCTGAGGCAGCTAGCTAGGGGTAGGGTAATGATGTATCCCCTGTAGCGTAGTCGGTCCGAGGCCGAGGTCGGGCGAGGCGGAGACTTCTCCTAAGGCCGAGGCTAAGGTCAGGCGACGTTGTGACTCCTCCCGAGGCTGAGGCTAAGGCCAAGGCCCAGGGTCGGGCGAGGCGGAGACCTTCTCCCGAGGCCGAGGTAGAGGCCGAGGCCTGGGGTCGGGCGAGGCGGAGCTCCCTGTTGCGCTCGATGCTGGACTCAGGGGAGGTCATGACTTGCTGTTGTCAGTTTTACCCTGGTGGTTGGCACAGTAGTCGAAACGGGGTGAATAGCGTTGTTCTCCTGTCAGAGCGGTCAGTAAAGGGGTGAAGTGACTACGGTCACTTCGGCCTTGTCGACTGAGGCGCGCGTGTCAGGATAAGGTGTCAGGCGATCCCCGCATTGAATGCGCATGCGATACGGTCGATTGGTAAGGCGATTCGGCCGAGGTCGCTGCATGACAAAGTTCGCCCGAGCTTAGCCTTGGGTGAGACAGGGGTGTGTCTGCTAACTGAGGGGACCCTGCGTGAATTCGTCCGAGACTACTGTCCTTGCCCGAGGCTAGGCTCGGATGAGGTCGCGTCCCTTGGTGGACAAGGCCTTGACTTGAACCGCGCTTCATCAGCCGCGTATGGTTTGTTCTGAAGATGTTTTCCAGCCGGGTTAAGGAGCATTGGGGGTACCCCTAATTACGATACCCGACAGTAGCCCCCAAGCCTTCAAGGGAGTGTAGGTACTCGCTTGGAGGTTCTGCCGGATTTCTGGCAAGGGGACCAGCCTTTCTTGGTTATGTTTTGTTCCGATGGGTGCGCGCAAGCGCACCCGCCGGGTGTAGCCCCCGAGGCCTCGGAGGAGTGATTTGACTCCTCTAAGGTCTTAATCCTTTTTGTGATGCATCGGTCAGCCTTGTTGTTCCCTCATGCGGCCTGGTCGCAGCCCGGGTGCACGGTCAGGCTCTGAGTTTTTGAGCTGGTTTGTTGAAGTGGTCAACAGTTTGGTCGTAGCCCGGCGCGAGAGCAGCCCCCGAGCCTCTGCACGGAGCGAGAGAACGATCAAGGACTGTCTCGGCTTTTATTGTACGCCCCTTTGTCGCCTCTCCACGAGGAGGAAGGGGGGGAAAGCGCCATGTTACCCTCGGAGGGCACCGAACATGGTGTTTCCAGTGAGTTGCTAGCGGGTGATCCGAGTGGACGCCCGAGCCCCGTTCGATAAGGGTTGGCTAGTGGCCCAGAGGCACGCTCCAAAAGTACCTACCGGTGATTTGCTAGACCCGGACTCATTCGATAGGGTCCGAGGGCTCGGTGCCTCCCTCCGGTGGGATTCCATTATAAATCGTTCCCGCTGGTCTCGGAAATGTCCTAGGGTACCTCGAGAGCGTAGCCCGAGCCTCGGCCATGTAACGGACATACCTAGGGTCATCCCTGACTCTGCGTGCTCTGGGGTGGCTGTCGAACCCTTCCAAGGGGCCAGCCTTCGAACCCCTGATTAGTAAAGGGCTCAGAGCCTGAGTGCTCTAGGGTGGTTGCCAAACCCCGGAGGGCGCAACCTTCGAACCCCTGATCAATAGGAGGGCTCGGGGCCCGTTTCCTTCGCTGACAAGGATCCCTTTTCAAAATATCCCATTTTTCGATCCCTGTGGCAAGAGAGAGAGAGGAAAAGAAAAATGTCACACCCGGTTTTAGAAGGCAAACCGAATGCGAACCATGTACGTGCCAGGATCAGTTATTCACGTACACAGCAGTTACATAACATGGACATCATCACACAGTGCTCAAATAGTATTAAAAGGGAAAATAATAGTCGGTTACATCATACGTCTGAGACGTCCATATAGTTCTTACAATAAATCAAAGTGCGAAAACAAAACGTAGATAACGCGGCCTTCACAGGCAGCCGACTGGGGGTTGCCACTAACCCACGCCTAGAACTCGTCGTAGTCTTGGAACTCCTGGAAGTCTCCTTCCACAGCTTCATCTTCTCCTGAGCAGTGGTTGCAATGCTGACAACCTGGGGGGGATTGGTGTGTAGAGCAAGGGTGAGTACACATCAACATACTCAGCAAGCATCCCGTTTGGCTGTAGTGGACTAGCTTTATGTGGGGATAAGTCAAGCAGTTGCTTTTAGTTGGTCAGGTTATTACTTACTAGTAGAGAGCCAGGTTTTAACATTAACCCAAGTTATTAGCCCAATGTATCCTTTCCAAACGGAAAGAATACCACTTACCATTACCATAATCATAATCAGAACCATCAATCTCATTGCCACCTGTACCAAAATGTCTCTGATCAAGTATCACTAATCTCTGGAGCTCCCTTGGCCGCTCATAACCGCGAGCACGGCTGATATATCAGTTTCATAACACTCTGCAGAGGTTGTGCACTTTACCCATAAGCCGTGATTCCCTCTCTAGCCCGGGCTTGCAAGACCCTTATTCACTCCCAAGGTGAATGGCTAGGGATTCACTACGAAGCCTTTACAAAGATTCCCCGGGGCTGTAGCCACCCGTTAGGTTTCCTAAATGTACCGCACTCCTCCCCAAGGGACAAATCAACCTTGGCAGAGCGAGCCGCATACACCGAGCCCCATTGATGGCACGACAGCTAAGTGATCTACACCCCGGTTCCTCTAATTATTCAGCTAAGGGCGTCCCATTCCACCCTCATGGTTGCACTGTTTTCCCGGGCGGTCATCCATTGAACAGGTCCTTACGGAGAGGCACTCGAGAAACCGCTCGAGTCCCCTTGAAGGTCACAAATATGATCATAAATAAGAAGGGAAAACAGCGTATCATAGATAATCACATCATGTTCATTGATTAGAGTTGAGCAATAGCATCAAACTAAGCAGTAATAATCCGACCCAAATAGGTAATCAAGGACATGGATAACAAAGGCTAGTCGATCCTTAAGTATAAATGTGTAATGCGGGGGGGTGAATTAAAGAATGAATAGGACTGAGATGGGTCAAAGGACACTTGCCTCCACCAACCGACTGCTGCTCAGGGGCTTCTTCTGCGGTTTCCTCGGGCTCTTCGACCGGATCATTCTCTATGCGATTGCAAGCATACATACATTCATCCATTCAAATTGGGAAACAAACAGTACATCATACAAGGGAACAAATAAAGTGAATATGCATCAAGTATGACATTCGATATCGCATTCATTATGGTTAGAAAGAAACGGGAAAAGGTCTCGCGGGGGGGTTAAAGCTTATGCACTAATGATTAGTTACAATTGGTTCTAACAAAAGAATTTAGTTATATGCACTAAAGGAAACCTAGTCATTTTTAGTTGATCAATCATTGAACTAGATAAACAATTGTTTATATGAATTAACTAGCGTAACGGAATTCTAAATTAAGTTTCCTATTTCAATAACATGAACAATGATTAGCCTGCCTAAAATAAAATAAATAACAATGATAACAGAAAGTAAAATAAAATAAAATAAATAAAATAAAAAATAAAAAAGGGGGGCGGTTGAACCGGCCAGGGCAGGGGCGGGGGCGGCAAGCCGGCGGCGGGCGGCCGAGCTGGCGAGGGGGGGGGCGGCCGAACCGGGCGGGGGCGGCCGAGCTGGGCGCGCAGGGGGCGGCCGAGCTGGGCGGCTAGGCTGGCGGGGCGTGCAGGGGCGGCCGGGCCGGGCGCGCAGGGGCGGCCGAGCCAGGGCGGCTGGGCCGACCGAGGCGGGGGCGCGGGAGTGGCTGGGCGGCGGCGGCCGAGCTGGCCAGGGGGCGGCCGAGCTGGGCGGCTGGGCCGGGGAGGGGGAGAGGAGGGGAGAGGGGAGAGGGAGGGGAGGGGAGAGCTCACCGGGGACGGGGACGGGGCGGTGGCCGAACCGGGGCAGGGGCGGCCGAGCTAGGGCAGGGGGCGGCGGCGGCTAGGGTGGGAGAGAATGGGAGAAAGGGAGGGAGAGAGAGAGGGATAAGGGGAAGGGAGGGGGGCGGCTGGGCCGGCTAGGCCCAAGAGAGGGGGCGCGGGGGCGGTTGGGCCGGCCAGGGACGGCCCATGGCGCGGGAGAGAGAAAAGGGAGGAGAGAGAGAAAGAAAAAGAAAAAGAAAGAAAAGGTTTTTCTCCTTTTCGAAATCCGATCTTCCTAGATGAATGCACTTACATTTCTAAGCAATCAAAGAATGCATAGTTCGGCATGGTGCATCAAACAACATAAAGTAATTTAGGGTTTTTCTTTACACGGGAATTCCAAGCCGAATCCCTCTAACTTTGGAAAAGATCAAGGTCTAGCGAGGGGAAAAAGAAAAGGAAAAGGTAACGCCCGAATTTGGCGAGTGAAGAAAAGAAAAAATTCAACTGCAAAATTCAGGGCGTTACAAACCTATCCCCCTTAAAAGAATCTCGCCCTCGAGATTCAGGGTTGGCTAGCAAAGAGCTCTGGGTACTTGGCCATCAGATCATCTTCACGCTCCCAGGTTGCTTCTTCCTTAGAGTGGTGATTCCATCTGACTTTGCACATTCTGATGGTCTTCCTTCGGGTGACTCTATCTGCAATCTCAAGGATCTGCGCTGGCTTCTCAACGTAGGTCAAGTCCTCCTGGACTTCAAGACCTTCCACTGGCAACTGCTCCTCTGGCACACGCAAACATTTCTTCAACTGAGACACATGAAAGACATCATGCACGGCAGACAAATTCTCTGGCAGGCTGAGCTGATAGGCCACTTCTCCATGCCTTGAGAGAATTTGGTACGGACCAATGTAGCGGGGTGCTAGCTTGCCTTTCACTCCAAACCTTCTGACTCCTCTGATCGGTGACACTTTCAAATAGACAAAGTCTCCGACTTCGAAACTCAGCTCTCTTCTTCTTGTGTCTGCATAGCTTCGCTGCCTCGATTGCGCTATCTTCAGATTCTCTCGAACCATCTTGATGTTCTCTTCAGCTTCAAGCAGAATGTCTGGCCCAAACACCTGCTTTTCTCCAGGTTGATCCCATTGCAACGGAGTTCTACAACTCCTTCCATAGAGCGCCTGAAAAGGTGACATCTTCAAACTGGCTTGGTAACTGTTGTTATAGGAAAACTCTGCATAAGGCAATCGCTTGTTCCATCCGGACTGATCTTGCAACGCACAGGCTCTCAACATGTCTTCAAGAATTTGATTGGTTCTTTCAGTCTGACCATCTATCTACGGATGATAAGCTGAACTGAAATTCAAATGCGTGCCCAAGGCTTCATGCAACTGCTGCCAGAAATGAGAGGTGAACTGCGTTCCTCTGTCTGACACTATCTTCTTTGGCACACCATGAAGACAAATGATCCGAGACATGTACAACTCTGCCAATACTGCACTGTTGTAGCTGGTCTTGACAGGTATGAAGTGGGCTGACTTGGTTAAGCGGTCCACCACTACCCAAATGGAATCGTAGCCGGCTCGAGTGCGAGGCAATCCGACTATGAAATCCATACCAATCTCATCCCATTTCCACTGAGGAATTTGCAACGGTTGCAACAATCCAGCTGGTCTCTGATGTTCGGCCTTGATTTGCCGACAACTATCACACATAGCCACATGCTCTGCGATTTCCCTCTTCATTCCATACCACCAGAATTTCTTCTTCAGATCCTGATACATCTTCTCACTGCTAGGGTGAATCGAATAAGCTGTCTCATGAGCTTCCTTGAGAATTAATTCCCGAATAGACTGGACATTGGGAACACACAAGCGGTCTTTGAACCATACCACACCTTCAGCATCTTCCAAAAAATCTTTGCCTTTGCCTTCTAGAATCAATCGCCGAATCTCACTGTTCTTCTCATCATTCTTCTGCGCTTCTTTGATTTCCCGCTCCAAGGTAGGTTCCAACTCAACTGTGACTCCTCACGAATTATTCAGAAATCCGAGACTCAACCTGTCGAACTCCTTGGCCAACTCATAAGGCATCGGACGAGCGACCATCAGATTGACTTGACTCTTCCTGCTCAAAGCATCTGCCACTACGTTCGCTTTGCCTGGATGGTAATGAATCTCCAACTCATAGTCTTTGATCAATTCTAACCATCTTCGCTGCCTCATATTCAGCTCTGTTTGAGTGAATATGTACTTCAGACTCTTGTGGTCTGTGTAAACATCACATTTCTGTCCATACAGATAGTGCCTCCATGTCTTCAGTGCGTGAACCACTGCTGCCAACTCTAGATCATGGATTGGGTAATTCTTCTCATGAACTTTCAACTGTCGGGACGAGTAAGCCACAACTCTTCCCTCTTGCATCAACACACATCCCAAACCAGTGTAACAAGCATCGCAATACACCGAGAAGGGCTTGTGCACGTCAGGCAAGACTAGGACAGGCGCTGTAGTCAACTTCTCTTTCAGCGCTTCAAAGGCCTCTTGACATTTCTGGGTCCACTTGAACTCAACCTTGTTTCCTAGCAACGCTGTCATTGGTTTCGCAATCTTCAAAAACCCTTCAATGAATCGCCGATAATATCCGGCCATTCCAATGAAACTCTTAATTCCTCGGGCATCTGTTGGCGCTTTCCAGTTCAGAATGTCTGCCACTTTCTTCGGATCCACAGCCAATCCTTCTTTGTTGATTATGTGACCCAAGAATAAGACTTCACTGATCCAGAACTCACACTTGTTCAACTTTGCATACAACTGGTGCTCTCGCAATCTCCGCAATACCATCCTCAAATGATCTGCATGCTCTTCTTCACTTTGAGAATAAATCAGAATGTCATCAATGAATACCACCACAAACTTATCAAGATAATCCATAAATACACTGTTCATCAAGTTCATAAAGAAGGCTGGTGCATTTGTTAGACCGAAAGACATCACTGTGAACTCATACAACCCATACTTGGTAATGAACGCTGTCTTCGGAATGTCTGAAGGTCGAATCCTGAGCTGATGATAACCCGACCTCAGATCTATCTTGGAAACACACTGGCTCCTCTCAACTGGTCGAACAGATCTTCTATTCTGGGCAAAGGGTACTTGTTCTTGATCGTGACCTCATTTAGAGCTCGATAATCGATACACATCCTTTTGGTGACATCCTTCTTTTCCACAAATAGGACAGGAGCGGCCCAAGGCGAGGTGCTTGGCTGAATGTAACCTTTCTCTGATAGCTCATCAATCTGCTTCTTAAGCTCAACCAACTCTGGTCCAGATATTCTGTAAGCTCTCTTATAGATAGGGGCGGTTCCAGGAAGAAGCTCTATGGCAAACTCAACTTTCCGCTCTGGTGGCATACCCGGTAATTCCTTGGGAAACACATCTGGAAACTCAGACACAGTCTTGATCCTCTCAATTGGGTCTACTTCACTGCTATTGACAGCCATCTGATAACAACTTCCTTTCTTCGGCTCAGGCGGGACTAACTCGGTCACCACTTCCTCTCCTAGTGGGGACACCAACTTGATGTCCTCTTATCACAACTGATAACTGCCTGATACTTATCTAGCCAATTCATCCCTAGGATGACATCTATTCCCTGAGTACCCATTACTATAAGGTTAGCGGGAAATGCTATCCCCCTTATTTCCACACTTACATTCAAACAAATGCTATCGGCTCGAATTCTACCACCGGCTGAGTCAATTTGAATGGAGGTTGACATGGTAGTAATTGGAAGATTATGTGCTTTCACCCATGATGCAGTAATAAAAGAATGCGTTGCTCCAGTATCAAATAACACTTTTGCAATATGGGAATCAACTGGGAACATACCTACTGTCATGCCGGGGGTCTCCTGAACGGCTTCAGCCTCCAAGTGATTCAGTCTCCCATGATTATAGCGCTGCTGAGGGCGGTTGCCTGCTCCAGGCTGAGACGCGTTCTGCTTTGCTGAGACATTGGGGCCTGACTGCTGCTAGGCTACTTTCTTCGGACATTGCATCACCCAATGGCCTTGCTCTCCACAGTGGAAACATGCTCTGTTTCCAACCTGAGCTGGTGCTGCTTGACTGTTCTGCTGAGTTGCGGGGGCAGGAAGACGAGGTGCATGCTGATTCTGCCTCTGAAACTGACCTCCTCCTGACTGATTGCTCTGACGATTCTGATACTGATGCTGAGGATACTGCCATTGGAACTACTGATACTGCTGACGCTGCTGATGCTGCTGAGATGTACGCTGATTCTGCCTGAACTGCTGAGGTTGATTGCCTGAAAAACGAGGACGACTGCTGCTTCCAGGCTGGGGTCCACTGATCTTGCGCTTACGATCCTCCATCTCCTTACGCTTCCTTTCTGTCATGATTGCTCTGTCAATCAAGTGCTGGAATGTCGGGAAGGTGTGATTCATCAGCTGATACTGTAGAGGGTCGACCAAGCCTCTCAGAAAACGGTACTGTCGCTTGGCATCGATGTTGACATCTTCGGGAGCGTAGCGAGACAGCTACAGAAACCTGTCCCGGTACTCACTGACTGACATCGGCCCTTGCTTGAGGGCCAGGAACTCCTCCTTCTTCACTGTCATCAGACCTGCGGGCACATGGTACTGACGAAAGCTACATCTGAACTCTTCCCAGGTGATGGTGTCGGGGTCGGCATGGGTGGCGAGATAAGACTCCCACCATGACTGTGCTGCTCCTCTCAACAGACGGGGACCATACAGGACTTTCTCCCGGTCATCACACTGAGCGGTATGCAACTCCCGCTCCACAGTGCGCAACCAGTCTTCAGCATCCATGGGGTCAGAAGAATGAGCAAACGTTGGGGGATGACCTCTCATGAATTCAGCACGCTTGTCCCTGGGCATCTGAGGCATCTGAGGCTGGGGTGGTGCCTGCTGCTGCTGCTGCTGAATGGCGGCCAGAGTCTGACCGATGGCTTGAACTGCCTGAGTCTGCATCAGAAACATCTGCTCGATGGACATCGGGGGCGGGGGCGGCAGCTGCTGTTGCTGGGGCGCCTCACCTTGCTGATCGGCTTGCTCCTGCTGAGCACGCCTTCCTCCTCTGCGCATGTTCTCTGACATCTGCAGAATGCAACCACGCATCAGAACTGACCTTGCAAATCTTGCAGCATAAGAAAAGAGTATAGAATCCTTCGACAGCACTGAATAGATGAGCATCTTCACTGATCTCCAACACAGACCAACACAGCTTCTCAGATAAAGAGGAAAGTGGAATAAAACGTTTCCCAACTAAATAACTAATTCCTTTAACATATAACAGGTAAACCAAAATGCAGGGGATACCCACACTCTGGTGACAGTCATTACAAAGATCCAAATCCAACATAGTTCACCATGACAAGCATCAATGCACAGGATATAGCAAACTACCCTGTCTAACTAAGACTGACTAAGAGCGAGACTAACGCTAAGACTGCAGCTTCTATGTATATATTTTGCATTAATTACAAGATCTGACTCTAACAATCTATGGTTCCAAGTCTATCTTGGTCTTGCAGTCGGGATTGCCATAAGACTGGCGTCCACGCCGTGGTGAGCGGTACGGGTGTTGAGTCCTGACGGGAGCGGGGGAACCATCATCCAGGTGACGACGCTCCGCGCGCTCAGCCCGCAATAGGGCGATCTCAGCACGAGCCCTACTCAACTCGTCTAGTGCATGGTCCAGCTCCGTGTTTAGCACGGCGGCTAGGTTGACTGTGCTGCTCAACCTAGGATTGTCCTCACCAACAGGTGAAACAATCACGCCTCCTGTGCTGCCAGATGGACGGCGGGGGTAATACTTCAGGTTGAGACCATCAGCTACCCCACCGAGAACCGAGCAGTAGTGCGAAAGCGCACGCCGTGCGGCATCTTGCATGGCCGCCTCAGCTGAGTCCCGCTCAGAGATAGAATAGTGCTCTGAGCAGACCTCAGCACCCCAGAGACTGTTCTCTGGACGGCGCACCAAGCAGGTTGCCTCCCAGCGGTCTGGGTAGACCCCGCGACTATGCTGGTAGACCACACAGCGATACTCGATGGACCAAGTACGTCGGTTAAGTGCCCGGCGTAGCAGGGTGTCGAGCGCATCGTGGAAGTGACACCCGCGAGCAGCGTCGCGAGTGATGGGTCGAGCAACCCATCCTTCCGGCTCCTGGACAGAAGAGAAGTCGGTGTCGTGGCTCGAGCTGTTGTCGCCACCTCCGTCGTCCGGGTCTCCTCCAGCAGCTACTCCCGAGACTGGGATGCCCAGTGGTGGTGCAGGGGGCGCCTCCAGGGGTAGCACAGGGGAGCAGCTCCTCACGGACTCTATCTCCTGCTGGAGCGAGAAAGAAGAGCCCTGCTGCTCCTGTCGTCGACGCTCCTGCTCCTCATGCAGGCGGTGGTGCAGCCTCTCCAAGTGACTGGACTGTCCGGCCACTGGACGGCGAAGCGGACGCTCAGCAAGACGGGAGGGTAAGAAGGGGATGACGGACTTTCGTGCAGTGTGTCTAAGACGAGCCATCTATAAAAGACATCGCAAGCAAAAGAGTGAGAATAGAATTAATATGACCAACAAGTAATGAACCATAAATAAATGAAGGAGTAGAATAAAACATGATTTTCAGCAAGGTATAATATATAGTAGGACATAGTTTTGGTCGATATGACCAACTTTTGAAGAGATATCAAAGTCAAGGCAGAGACAGAGGTCTATAGTCCTTAGAACGACCATTCTACTCTAGGTTAGCGGTCCTACAGTCAGCACGGCTCTGATACCACTTATGTCACACCCGGTTTTAGAAGGCAAACCGAATGCGAACCATGTACGTGCCAGGATCAGTTATTCACGTACACAGCAGTTACATAACATGGACATCATCACACAGTGCTCAAATAGTATTAAAAGGGGAAATAATAGTCAATGACATCATACGTCTGAGACGTCCATATAGTTCTTACAATAAATCAAAGTGCAAAAACGAAACGTAGATAACGCGGCCTTCACAGGCAGTCGACTGGGGGTTGCCGCTAACCCACGCCTAGAACTCGTCGTAGTCTTGGAACTCCTGGAAGTCTCCTTCCACAGCTTCATCTTCTCCTGAGCAGTGGTTGCAATGCTGACAACCTAGGGGGGATTGGTGTGTAGAGCAAGGGTGAGTACACATCAACATACTCAGCAAGCATCCCGTTTGGCTGTAGTGGACTAGCTTTATGTGGGGATAAGTCAAGCAGTTGCTTTTAGTTGGTCAGGTTATTACTTACTAGTAGAGAGCCAGGTTTTAACATTAACCCAAGTTATTAGCCCAATGTATCCTTTCCAAACGGAAAGAATACCACTTACCATTACCATAATCATAATCAGAACCATCAATCTCATTGCCACCAGTACCAAAATGTCTCTGATCAAGTATCACTAATCTCTGGAGCTCCCTTGGCCGCTCATAACCGCGAGCACGGCTGATATATCAGTTTCATAACACTCTGCAGAGGTTGTGCACTTTACCCATAAGCCGTGATTCCCTCTCTAGCCCGGGCTTGCAAGACCCTTATTCACTCCCAAGGTGAATGTCTAGGGATTCACTACGAAGCCTTTACAAAGATTCCCCGGGGCTGTAGCCACCCGTTAGGTTTCCTAAATGTACCGCACTCCTCCCCAAGGGACAAATCAACCTTGGCAGAGCGAGCTGCATACACCGAGCCCCATTGACGGCACGACGGCTAAGTGATCTACACCCCGGTTCCTCTAATTATTCAGCTAAGGGCGTCCCATTCCACCCTCATGGTTGCACTGTTTTCCCGGGCGGTCATCCATTGAACAGGTCCTTACGGAGAGGCACTCGAGAAACCGCTCGAGTCCCCTTGAAGGTCACAAATATGATCATAAATAAGAAGGGAAAACAGCGTATCATAGATAATCACATCATGTTCATTGATTAGAGTTGAGCAATAGCATCAAACTAAGCAGTAATAATCCGACCCAAATAGGTAATCAAGGACATGGATAACAAAGGCTAGTCGATCCTTAAGTATAAATGTGTAATGCGGGGGGGTGAATTAAAGAATGAATAGGACTGAGATGGGTCAAAGGACACTTGCCTCCACCAACCGACTGCTGCTCAGGGGCTTCTTCTGCGGTTTCCTCGGGCTCTTCGACCGGATCGTTCTCTATGCGATTGCAAGCATACATACATTCATCCATTCAAATTGGGAAACAAACAGTACATCATACAAGGGAACAAATAAAGTGAATATGCATCAAGTATGACATTCGATATCGCATTCATTATGGTTAGAAAGAAACGGGAAAAGGTCTCGCGGGGGGGTTAAAGCTTATGCACTAATGATTAGTTACAATTGGTTCTAACAAAAGAATTTAGTTATATGCACTAATGGAAACCTAGTCATTTTTAGTTGATCAATAATTGAACTAGATAAACAATTGTTTATATGAATTAACTAGCATAACGGAATTCTAAATTAAGTTTCCTATTTCAATAACATGAACAATGATTAGCCTGCCTAAAATAAAATAAATAACAATGATAACAGAAAGTAAAATAAAATAAAATAAAATAAATAAAAAATAAAAAAAGGGGGGCGGTTGAACCGGCCAGGGCAGGGGCGGGGGCGGCCAAGCCGGCGGCGGGCGGCCGAGCTGGCGGGGGGGCGGCCGAACCGGGCGGGGGGCGGCCGAGCTGGGCGCGCAGGGGGCGGCCGAACCGGCCAGGGGGCGGCCGAGCTGGGCAGCTGGGCTGGCGGGGCGCGCAGGGGCGGCCGGGCCGGGCGCGCAGGGGCGGCCGAGCCGGGGCGGCTGGGCCGGCCGAGGCGGGGGCGCGGGAGTGGCTGGGCGGCGGCGGTCGAGCTGGCCAGGGGGCGGCCGAGCTGGGCGGCTGGGCCGGGGAGGGGGAGAGGAGGGGAGAGGGGAGAGGGAGGGGAGGGGAGAGCTCACCGGGGACGGGGATGGGGCGGCGGCCGAACCGGGGCAGGGGCGGCCGAGCTAGGGCAGGGGGGCGGCGGCAGCTAGGGTGGGAGAGAATGGGAGAAAGGGAGGGAGAGAGAGAGGGATAAGGGGAAGGGAGGGGGCGGCTGGGCCGGCTAGGCCCAAGAGAGGGGGCGCAGGGGCGGTTGGGCCAGCCAGGGACGGCCCACGGCGCGGGAGAGAGAAAAGGGAGGAGAGAGAGAAAGAAAAAGAAAAAGAAAGAAAAGGTTTTTCTCCTTTTCGAAATCCGATCTTCCTAGATGAATGCACTTACATTTCTAAGCAATCAAAGAATGCATAGTTCGGCATGGTGCATCAAACAACATAAAGTAATTTAGGGTTTTTCTTTACACGGGAATTCCAAGCCGAATCCCGCTAACTTTGGAAAAGATCAAGGTCTAGCGAGGGGAAAAAGAAAAGAAAAGGTAACGCCCGAATTTGGCGAGTGAAGAAAAGAAAAAATTCAACTGCAAAATTCGGGGCGTTACAAAAAAGGATATGAATTTAAATAATGTGGCGCTCCTTTTTTGACGCGGTCATCATGACGGAGGTGAAACGGCGCCCGCTTCGCCTATCGGAGGTGTCACTTGCCCTGCCAAGGAATTAATGCGACGGGACAGGTGATTCGCGAGGCGTCTGTAGGTGATTGGACCACTGCTTCCGCACGTCTGTTGCTGCAATTACTGTTAGCCTGCCTCTGATCATATCGACCGTCGTGCCTATCTCCACGGCTGGCCGACCCATGATCGTTTCACTTAATTGGCACTGTTGGGTCACGCGCGGGGCTGCCTTGAGTCGCTGCGCTGGTTCTGCAGTCGAGAAGACGCGGCAGTGGCGCAAGTGGCGGTGCGGTTTCCTTGCACGTATCAATCGGCGCGTCGGTTACATGACATGTGGGACCGGGCCTCCATGCTAGACCACCGGATGTGACGAAGCTGAAAGGGTGCACAACCGTAGTGCGGTTGCATGCTTCTTGCGCGGCGGTCCGCCCTTTTGACCGCTGGTTTCGGCGAGGATGAGGGAATGCTCATAACCGCGGGGCGGTTACGTGCTTCGCGTGCGGCGGTTTGCCTTCTTCGCGTTTCGGGTTAGCTCGCATGACGTGTGGGACCCAGCCCTCGTGTCGTGGGGTGGGAACCCTGGAGCGCATCGGTGGAGACTTTGCCCGTGACACTTGGGGGTGCGAGTGAGGAGATCTGCCTTTAAAAAGGGATCGACCCCCGGGCAGTAGCCATGCCTTCACACTCCTCGCATTCATCGCGTCTTTCCCCCTTCCGAGCCCCCAGATGGGGTGCACCTGTGTTGCCTTCTTCTTGATGTTGTTGGAGGAGCACGACCCCGTGGGGGTTGGCGCTCTCCAGTCGTTGCTCAGCTTCAAGGATTTTCATCATGCAGCCCGGCTGCAGTCCCCCGCCGGCGGTCACCCAGGATGATGATCGCAGGCCTCGTGGTGGGGAAGAGCGAGCCAGGCCATGGCCTCCCCCCTACCCTCAGCTTCAAGGATGTTCATCATCCGTGCTGGGGAGGAGGGTGCACCGAGTTGGGGCCCGCCTTCGTGTGGGCAGTGGCCCGCTCCTTCCCTCAGTGATCGGGTGAGAAGGGCGTTCGCCGTCCGTGGCGCTGTTAGCTGCCGCGGGTCTGGCTCCCCGACCTGAGCGGCTCCAGTGCTGCTTCTAGTGCCGCCTCCTACCACTGGGGCGGAGCATGGCTGCCTGTCCGCCGCACGGGTGTCGGTTGTGTCGTGCGCGGGCCGGCCATGTCCAGGTCCTCCCTGCGCCGTCGGCTGTACCGGGGGGTCACACAACACGTCGTACGCCGCGAGGGCGGTACTCGTGTTCTGGGACAGCCTCGGCGAGGACGGGAGTGAGGACCTACCGGTGCGCATTGGGGCGGCTGCCGTTCGCCGGTGCGGTGTTGGTGGGCAGGTGGCCGCTGTCGTCGATGCTGAGGTGGTGGCCTCCATAGGTGAGGCTTCCTCTACCGAAGCGGTTGCCTCCGTCGACGAGACCGTCAGTGCCACCTGCGCTCCGGACCTTCGGCTCTTTGGCTTTAATGGCTGGTTCTTGTCCCTCGTGAGGGGACGTGAGCGAGGGCCTTTTCACAGTAGCGTTTGCCCTGAGGCATTCGCTGCTGCTGTCTAGCCGCCCGAGGCAGAGGTCGTTGTCGCGCTGCTGGTGCAGTGGTCGCCGGCGAGCCACCTGGAGTTTGTTATCCCCCGTGCCTTCTGGTGTGGAGGTTGTTCATTCCTGCGGAAATGGGGCCGGAGTCCCGTTTGTAATGGTACTTTCTTGAGAGCAAGATGTAATAGCTTTAGGTACTAAGACATCTGCCGCAGGTCGGGAAACCCACCGAGGGCGCTGCTGACGCCTAATTCTAGGTACCATAGTTATCCCAAGTACGTGTGTTTGTTCTTTGTGGCTGCTGAGGCCTGAACATTTGGGTATTTGAGTACAAAGTCGTGTTTCTTTCTCATTTCAAGCATTAGGGCTTGCCCGTCGGTAGCAGAACCACTTAACCGAGCGCGAGTTACTTTTCGTGGAAGGTGACGAGTGAGGTATCCGTATCCCGGAGGCATAGGAGTCCCTCGGCTCAGTCGTCCTTGCAATTCAAGGTCTCTCTCCCTCGGTCTTAGGTCCTTTGACCGCTCTGTGACGAGCTGAAGCCGGAGGCAGCGGTGGCGCGGACAGAGGCGGTGTCGGCTTGAACAGAGGATTCGTCGGTCTGGGAGTAGGTGGCTTTTTAGGCCGAGGAGATGCAGCGGCGGTGGTTAGAGCTTGACCAGGTTATCGGCGAGCGGGACCAATCCCGGAGCCAAGCTGCCGAGGTCGTGAGCCGGGCTGAGGCCCTTAGGGGTCAGCTGGCTGAGGCTACGGAGCAGCTAGCCGAGGCGTCCGCTCAGGCCAGGACCCTTGCGGAGAGCCTGGCCGAGGCCGTCGGGTCTGCCCAGTCCGCCCAAGCCGCGGCCTCGCAGCAGCGTACCCAGGCCGAAGGTATGTTTCGCCCGCTTTGCGACTTCATTTTTGTCTCCATTCTTCTCCTTGTGTCCGAAGAACATTGTCCGGCTATCTGCAGGGTTCGAGACGGCTCTCAACGAGTCCGTCAAGAACTGCAAGGTGCTTGCCGAGGCGGCTGAGCAGAAGGAAGCCGAGCGCGTGGCCATGTCCGAGGCTTTCTTGGCTTTCTACCGGGCCTTTGGTCTCGACGACGTCCCCTCGGGTAGCTCCCCCTAGAGTCACCTGCGGGCCTTAGGCGGCCATGTGCGCACCAGACTCCGTGGGGCGCTACACCACGGCATTAGGCGGGCCTTCGCCGTGCTCTCTTCCCACTACGACGTGGATCTGGAGCGGGTCAGCGAGGGGTACTGCTTACCCAACGAAGAGGAGGCTGCCTTAGCCGAGGTCCAGAGGCTTGACGCGGTTGTCGAGGGCCCGAGCGCGGCGCTGACTTCCTCCTTTGAGGTGGAGATCCTTTCGCCCGAGTCGCCGCCTGAGTCCAGGCCAGATTTTGCCGAGGGTGAGAGCGATGCCGAGGGTGCTGCTCCTCCCCCTGCCGATGTCTGAGCCTGCAGGAACAGTTTGTTTTAATTATGCATATGTCCTTTGCAGCCACCGAGGCCTAAACATTTTTATTGCTGGATTATAAAGCTGCGTTTTCTTTCCTCTTGTTTCGTGCGTTAGGACTTGTTCGGTAGCATAATCGCTTATTCGAGCGCGAGTTACTTTTCGTGGAAGGCGATGAGTGAGGTATCCGTATCCCGGAGGCGTAGGAGTCCCTCGACTCGGTCGGCCTTGTCGTTTAAGTGTCCTCTCGTCATTTTTAGGATTCCGTTATCGATGTAGTCAAAAAGCACGAAAGTCGTTTTCTTTCCTCTCGTTTCGTGCGTTAGGACTTGTTCGTCGGTAGCAGAATCGCTTATTCGAGCGTGAGTTACTTTTCGTGGAAGGTGATGAGTGAGGTATCCGTATCCCGGAGGTGTAGGAGTCCCTCGGTTCGGTCAATCTTGCCGTTTAAGGTTCCTCTCGTCGTTTTTAGGATTCTGTTATCAATATGAGTCGAAACGCACGAAAGTCGTTCTGGTAGAAAACTTTTCCGAGGAAAATTTTGACGCAAAGGGGCTTCCCCCTTCTAGCCCCCGAGGGAGGGTCGGGCTTTGCCGAGGCAAGGCTAATCCTTCCTTGATGGTTAGACTTTATTTATGCATGTAAAGAAAGCGAGATACATGAACAACTTGAAACATTTTAAGGATAAAAGCGACGTAGCTGTTCGATGTTCCAAGCGTTGTTGTAGGCCTTGCCTTGATCGTTGGCCAGCTTGTATGTCCCGGGCTTCAAAATCTTGGCGATGATGAACGGCCCTTCCCAGGGAGGAGTAAGCTTGTGGCCCCTCGGGCGTCTTGTCGCAGCCGAAGTACCAAGTCTCCCACTTGGAAGTCTCGAGGCCGAACCCTTCGGGCGTGGTAGCGTCGCAGAGACTGCTGATACCGCGCCGAGTGTAGTAAGGCCATGTCCCGAGCCTCTTCTAGCTGGTCCAATGAATCCTCTCGGCTGGTCTGGTTGCTTTGGTCGTCGTAAGCCTTTGTTCTCGGGGAACCGTATTCCAAGTCCGTGGGTAGATGGCCTCGGCCCCATAGACTAGGAAAAACGGTGAGAAGCCCGTGGCCCGGCTCGGCGTCGTCCTCAGACTCCAAACCACTGAGGGTAGTTCTTTTATCCACCGCTTGCCAAACTTGTTGAGGCTGTTGTAGATCCTCGGTTTTAGTCCCTGCAAAATCATACTGTTGGCGCGTTCCACCTGCCCATTTGTCATTGGGTGCGCTACGGCGGCCCAGTCCACATGGATGTGGTGGTCCTCGCAGAAGTCCAGGAACTTTTTCCCAGTGAACTGCGTGCCATTGTCGGTGATGATTGAGTTTGGGACCCCAAAGCGATGGATGATATTTGTGAAGAACGCCACCGCCTGCTCGGACCCGATGCTGGTTAAGGGTTGGACTTTGATCCACTTGGAGAATTTGTCGATGGCGACCAGCAGGTGCGTGAAGCCCCCGGGTGCCTTCTGGAAGGGACCGACGAGGTCCAGACCTCACACGGCAAACGGCCAAGTGATAGGTATTGTCTGCAGGGCTTGAGCGGGCAGGTGCGTCTATCTCGCGTAGAATTGACACCCTCGGTAGGAGCGTACAATCCTAGTGGCGTCGGCCACCGCGGTTGGCCAGTAGAAACCTTGTCGGAAAGTGTTTCCCACGAGGGCCCGAGGCGCTGCATGGTGACCGCAAGCCCCCGAGTGTATTTCTTGTAATAGCTCTTGTCCTTAGGCAATGGATATGCATCGTTGGAGGATGCCCGAGGGGCTACGGTGGTATAACTCTTTTTAATCACCCAGTAAAACGAACGACTTGGCACGCCGAGCCAGTCGCCGAGCTTCGGCCTTGTTGAGGGGTAGCTCTCCTCGGAGGAGATATTCCAGGTATGGGATCTGCTAGTCTTGGTTTGGCGCAACCTCGTTCTGTTCTCCCTCAACGCGCAGGACCTCACCCTCGGCGGTCGAGGGTTCCTCGGGCCGGGCCGAGGTCTCCTCGGGTTCGGGCGCGTCGTTGAGTTTGACGGATGGTTGATATATGTCCCTAGAGAAGACGTCCGAGAGAACCATCGTTCACACCGAGGCTATTTTTGCCAGCTCATCCGTGGTCTCGTTGTACCGTCGAGCAACATGGTTGAGCTCCAGCCCATAGAACTTGTCTTCCAAGCGCCAAACTTCGTCGCAGTAGGCCTTCATTTTCCGATCGCGGCAGTGGGAGTTCTTCATGACCTGGTCAATAACGAGCTGCGAGTCGCCACGAGGGTCGAGGCGCTGAACCCCTAGCTCGACGGTGATGCACAGTCCATTAACCAAGGCCTCGTACTCGGCCATGTTGTTTGACGCTGGAAAATGGAGGCGCAGTACATAGCGCACATGTTTCCCGAGGGGTGAGATGAAGACCAAGCCAGCACCTGCTCCTGTTTTCATAAGTGACCCATCGAAGTACATGGTCCAAAGTTCAGGTTGTATTGGAGCTGTTGGCAATTGGGTGTCGACCCATTCAGCCAGGAAGTCTACCAAGACTTGAGATTTTATGGCCTTCCGAGGAGCGAATGAAAGTGTTTCGCCCATGAGTTCCACTGCCCATTTTGCTATCCTGCCTGAGGCCTCTCGGTACTGGATGATCTCTCCCAAGGGGAAGGATGACACCACAGTCACCGGATGAGACTCGAAGTAGTGTCGCAACTTTCGTCGTGTCAGAATTACTGCGTATAGTAGCTTCTGGATTTGTGGGTAGCGGATCTTGGTCTCGGATAGCACCTCGCTGATGAAGTAGATTGGCCTCTGGATGAGCAGTGCATGCCCCTCTTCTCGTCTCTCGACTACGATCACGGCGCTGACCACCTGAGTGGTTGCGGCTACATAAATCAAGAGGGCTTCTCCCGCAGCGGGGGGCACCAAGATGGGTGCATTAGTAAGGAGTGCCTTTAAGTTCTGAGGGCTTCTTCGGCCTCAGGGGTCCAAGTGAAGCGCTCGGCCTTCCTTAAGAGGCGGTACAAGGGCAATCCTTTCTCGCCGAGGCGCGAGATGAAGCGGCTCAGAGATGCAAGGCATCCCATGACCCTTTGTACTCCTTTCAAATCTTTGATGGGCCCCATATTGGTGATGGCCGCAATTTTCTCTGGGTTGGCCTCGATGCCTCGTTCGGAGACGATGAACCCTAGGAGCATGCCTCGGGGGACTCCAAAGACACACTTCTCGGGATTGAGTTTTACGCCCTTTGCACGCAGGCACCCGAAAGTTACTTCAAGGTCGGAGAGGAGGTCGGAGGCTTTCCTTGTCTTGACAACGATGTCATCGATGTAAGCCTCGACCGTTCTGCCGATGTGCTCCCCGAACACATGGTTCATGCACCTTTGGTAGGTTGCACCTGCATTCCTCAAGCCAAATGGCATAGTAGTATAACAATACATGCCAAAGTGTGTGATGAAAGAAGTCGCGAGCTGGTCGGATTCTTTCATCTTGATTTGGTAATAGCCTGAATAGGCGTCGAGGAAAGACAGGGTTTCGCACCTAGCAGTGGAGTCCACAATTTGATCGATGTGAGGCAGAGGGTAGGGAACCTTTGGACATGCTTTCTTTAAACCAGTGTAGTCTACGCACATCCTCCATTTCCCACCTTTTTTCTTTACAAGCACAGTGTTGGGGACTTGTTCTCAAATGCTATGAATTAAGAACAAGGCAACACAGAAAAGTTAATGGTTAATGTCCTTCGTCCTTCGAAGCGTTATTTCCCTTAGGATATAACGATTTCGGACGAAGGTTATGAAGGACATACCTTCATCATCATAATTTATATTGATAAAAGAAAAAGCACATGAAACATGAAAGAATACACGAATAATCATATAACATTATTAAGTGTCATCATTATATGATTATGGGAGAATAAGAACAATATTGAATTACATTTGTACCTTCGATTTGACGGAAGGCAAAAATACAAGCGTGACGCACGAGCGAATACAAGTCAGCGTGAACAGTACGGGGGTACTGTTCATCTATTTATAGACACAGGACACAGCCTGTGAAGAATTACAATTATATCCCTCATAAAAGTTTACAACATTGACTCAGACCTTTATGGATTAAAAGGTCATTCTATCTCTAAGTCGGTTTGTAATACCGAAGCTTCATGAAGAGGAACCTTCGGTCATCTCCTGGGGAAAACTTCAGCCGAAGCTGCTTCTTCCTACAAGACCTTCGGCGCAACGAAGCATGGCCCCAACAGTAGCCCCTTTCGCGGCGCTAGATCGTTTTTCGTAACGAGCTTGATCCGTGAAAAAAAGCCTCTTAAGCTTCGGGAAGCCGAAGGTCCAAAAAACACCTTCCCTGAGCTCGTTGTCGAGAAACGATTCAATTTCCGAGCGCGTGTCAGGCCCACCTTGCAGAGCTACTGTTTGGTCTCTGCGGTCCACCGCGCAGCGAGTGCTAGTGACTGTCCGCCTGGTGTAAAAATCCTGGCGCTTCGCCTTCTTACCTGCAGCACTATATAAACAGACGGGTAGGTGTGAAGTTACCACAGCATTCATTGCTATTTGCACTGTTTTGCTGCCAAAAATTTTTAACCATAGCGGAAGCTTGACTCTCGGAATCGAACGAAGGTCCAACTCGAAGTCTGCTTCGTCAGAAGGAAAGGCTTCGGGAGAAAAAAGTATTCAATTTCCACAAACTCAGAATTAAATGGCCAGAGTGCGATCTACTGCCAGGGTTGAGCGTGAAGGAGACGAAGCTGAAGGTTCGGAGACTGTTCCCATCTCCGAAGCAATGCAACGATCCGGACTGGTAACTTCGGAGGAAATCCCCACTGTTGAAGCAGAACAAGCAACTGTCGAAGCAGAAGATGAAAACATTGAAGAAACTGATCCCGAAGATGATTATCGCATTGCCATGCCAAGTAAGCCCAGCCACTTGGACTTCGGAAAGTCGACCGTTTCGAAGGCTGATCTCTCCAAGATGGTAAAGTCAGGTTATTTCAGTGAAAGTCAGAAGAAGCTACTTCGCTTCGGGGGAGAAGAAACTACCCCGAAGCCAGAGAAGAATGAAATAGTCATTTTCAAGAGCTTTCTAAAAGCTGGGTTGAGATTCCCCCTTCAAGGGATTATTGCAGATGTATTGAAGAAGTTTGGTATCTACTTTCATCAATTGACTCCTAACGCTATCGTTAGGCTTAGTGTTTATATCTGGGCCCTTCCGAAGCCAGGCGGTGGAGCCGTTTGCCGATAGCTTTTGTCGAGTTCATGAGCTGCATTACCAGACGAAGGCTAGAAAAGATGGATTACATGATAACTTTGGTTGCTACAATTTTGCCTATCGGAAAACCACAAAGTTTCCTGTTATTAGCTACCGAAGCAAATGGCCGGCAGGCTGGAAGTCAGAGTGGTTTTATGTGAAAGTTGACGAAGACAAAGAGAAGTTGGTACAAAGCCCACTTGAATTGATCTTCGGAGAAACAAGACCGCGATGCCACATGACATTAGAAGGTCCCACCTGGGCTGCACTGGGTGAGTTTAAAATTATTTCAGAGCATATCAGTACTAGGGACCTGGTTCAAGAGTTCTTGGCCTTCAGGGTTTTCTCTACTTTAAAAGAATGGAAAATGCCGAAGCTGGAAGGGGAGAAGAAAGAAGGGGAACTTGTCCGGCTTCCTTACCATTTCAAGTTCAAGAAATACTTTAAAAAACCTTGCCAAGAGTGGCTGGACACAGTTGAAGTAATGTGCAATGAAATACTTGGTAATTACTCCAAAAAAGAAGATCAGCTAATGACTGCGGCCTTCGGCACCCGTCCGAAGCGAAGACTAAACCGAGTGTTTGATGCCCTGGGTTTTGAGTACCCTGACTATGAACGGCTGGATAAGGGTGCTGAGGGCCAAAAAAGGAAAAGGGTGGCCGAAACTTTGAACAAAGATGAGGAAGAACCACCAAAAGAGAAGAATATTCCAAAGAAGAGAAGAATATCATCTCCGAAGCGAAAATTATCCGATGAAGAGGGGACTCCTGCACCACCCTCTACCACCGACGTGGAGGAAATCTTAAAGGTAATGACTGAACCCCTGCCCGCGAAGCTAAGTCCATTAGGGCCTCAACTGACGAAGCTTTTTCGAAAGGTGGAGGAGCCCGAAAAAACGAAGAAGATAACCAAAACAAAGAGACAAAGGATTATTGCAGTGACCGAAGTCATTGACAAGACGCCACCGAGGGCTTCAACTCGAAAAGCGCCAGCGGTTGAGAGCACAACAAATGTCGAAGTCGCACCTTCGGAGGTCGCGGCTACCAAAGCCGCTTCGGCCGAAGATTTGAACTTGGAAACTACAATTGAAGACATCGACAAAATACTGCTAGACATGGCCGCAGAAGAAGCTACCACTGCTGCCGAAGAAACCATGGCCACAGTGCCTGGGAAGGGAAAGGAAATAGCCGAAGATACTTCAGAGGACGAAGCCTTCATATTTCAAAATTTAGTTGGGCAAGAACTGTCGAAGGCCGAAATAGAAGAGCTTAAAAAATATGCCAAATCTTGCGGATATAAGCCAGGAGCTCTTCTTTTCGGAGGTATTGACGATGAGAAATTGGACTGCATCCGGGATCAAACTGGAGCTAAGGTCATCGGTACTCTATCAAAGAGTATCGGTTTTCCGAAGCTGGAAACGGATATCAGCCGCTACCGACGACAACATATCGTTGGTAGTTTATTTTATTCCAATTTCAAGGTAAACAACTTTTCTCTGACTTTTATTGCTTTCAATAATGTAGACCTGTCTTAACGAAGGTTGTTTACGTGCAGAGCATGCTGCTGAGCAAGGCTTTGAAAATGCAGCAAGATCTGGAAGACAAAAAGCACGAGGTTATAATAGAAAATTTAGAAAGCAAAATAAAAGAACAATTAGCTGCTATTGAAAAGAAGAACTTTGAGCTTCAGGCAAATGAAGGCTTATTGGCAGAAGCCGAAGCTAAAATAGCGGAATTGAATACGAAGCTTCTCTGCCAATCTGAACAGTTTGAACAAGAAAAACAAGAACTAAATGCGAAGCTTGAAGCCGAAGTCCAAGAAAATTCAGCTTTGAAAAATTATTGGCGAGCCTTCAAGATAAATGTTTGGGATTTAGCAACAAATGTATTGAACGACTGAGAAAAATCTTCCACTCAGTTGGAGCTAGCAGTGAGAAATTTACCCCGTCGGCTGAAGATTTACCAAAGACCTTCGAACATATTGAAGGTGAAATTGATGAGCTTAACGAAGTTATAGCCGGGCACGGTGACTTCTGTGCCTGGGTAGCTTCTCGGGGCACTGCTGCTGCCTTCCTAAAAGCTGGCTGTGATCATGGAAAAATTGTCAATAGGCCTAATTTCACTTTATCTCCATCAATTCTAGACGATATTCCTGACCTCGCCCGAAGCATTTCAAACAGATTTATAAAAATGATATGGACAAAAGGCAGGCGAGAAAAAGCTGGAGACGAAGCTCGAAGTCATCTTGAACCAGTAAGAAATCATACCTTGTGTTTACCTTCTTCAAACTTGATTTTTACTCACAATACCTTGATCCATGTAGGATGACGAAGCTGAAACTGATGCTTAAAGAATATGCCGCCGAAGCTGAAGCCCGGTGAAGATCAGTAGGAGTAGACTGTAGAAAAAACTCAAGAGACTTTTGTAATAACTTTTGTAAACACAGCTAAACTGTTCTTAATGAACTTTGTTCATACCTCGTAATATATCCTTACCCTTCCATTGAGGCGCTTTGATGTGGACGAAATTAATATTTTGAGCCGAAGGCGAAAAAACACGTTCCCTTCTTTTCGTACACAACGAAGCATAAAAGACCGCTTCTTCTTTTTGCCGAAACCTTTCTTTTTTGTACGCGAAGAAGTTCTTCTCTTATGCCGAAACAACCACTTATGCCATGATGATGATTATCCTATATATGCCTGAATGAATGTTTATGAATGCAAATGCTATGATGTAATGTGATGTGCGAATTAATATCCAAACACATATCCGAAGCCATACCCTCAGCCATTATTTCCTTAAAAACAATCACACATCA
Source organism: Zea luxurians (assembly GCA_029449295.1). Taxonomy (NCBI): domain Eukaryota; kingdom Viridiplantae; phylum Streptophyta; class Magnoliopsida; order Poales; family Poaceae; genus Zea; species Zea luxurians. The sequence goes on along the minus strand of JAOPSE010000093.1, from coordinate 8,630,345 downwards.
GCTCTGCATTCCCTTAGGAACGACTTTGGAGCTTCTTCGCCTTTTACTTTTGGCGGAATCAGCGTTGACTTTTCGCTGTAAGCTCTGCATTCCCTTAGGAACGACTTTGGAGCTTCTTCGCCTTTTACTTTCGGTGGAATCAGCGTTGACTTTTCGCTGTAAGCTCTGCATTCCCTTAGGAACGACTTTGGAGCTTCTTCGCTTTTTCAGTTTTCGGCACTCGATGGTGCGTTCTCAGCTTTTACATTTACATTCCTTGGGGGATTTTGCTCTTATAGAACTAAAAAAAGAAATTACATATGATGGCCCCATTAAAAACCTTTCTCCCCCTTTAGAAAGGAAAAGGGTGCCATGAAAAAGAAAAAACATAAAAAAGTTACATCAAGTCACACATAATATCGTCGAAGCTCATCCGCATTCCAAGATCTTGGAATGTCGTTGCCGTCCATGTCCTTCAATCTGTATGAACCAGGTCTTGACGAAGATGCTACCAAGAAAGGTCCCTCTCATTTCAACTGTAACTTGCCCACTGTGTCTGGGTTGGCCACTCTCCGAAGCACCAAGTGTCCCGGCTCAATATTTTTTAGCCGAACTTTTCTATCTCGCCATTTGACTGTTTCAGCTTGGTATTTATTGATATTCTCCACAGCTTGAAGCCTGATCCCTTCTAAAGCATCTTTTTCCACAAAACAAGCATCTTCAGGACCTGATTCTGTCGAAGCTACTACTCTTATTGATCCAGTTTTAGCTTCTTCCGAAGTTATTGCTTCGTCACCGAATAATAACTTGAATGGAGTAAAGCCTGTAGACCTTGATGTTGTTGTATTGTGGCTCCACACCACTTTGGTTAACTGATCTGGCCACTTTCCCCTGGGTTGATTGAAGATTAACTTCATTATTCCTGTCATTATAATGCCATTGGCTCTTTCAACGAGCCCATTTGACTCCGGATGCCTGACTGATGCAAAATGGATCTTCGTACTAATTTGATCACAGAAATTTCTGAAAGCTTCGGAGTCGAACTGTGTTCCATTATCTACAGTGATGGCCTTCGGTACCCCGAAACGACAAACAATATTCTGCCAGAAAAACTTTTGGACAGTGGCCGAAGTTATTGTGGCTAATGGCTTTGCCTCAATCCATTTAGAAAAATACTCCACAGCCACTATAACATATCTTAAATTCCCTTGAGCCGGTGGTAATGGACCTAACAAGTCAAGGCCCCACCTTTGCAATGGCCAGATGGGTTGTATGAGCTGTGTTAAAGACGAAGGTTGTTTTTGATCTCTAGCACATTTCTGACAACCTTCGCACTTTTGAACCAATTCCGCTGCATCCGAAGCTGCCTTCGGCCAATAAAACCCTTGACGGAAAACTTTTCCAAGTAACGGCCTAGATCCAATGTGAGATCCACACAGGCCTGCATGTATTTCTTTCATCAACTCTATACCTTCGGTTCTAGATAAACACTTGAGCAGCGGAGCGCAAACTCCATGCTTGTACAACTCCCCTTCTATCATGACATATGGACGAGCTCTTGCCTCTATCCTGCTGTTATAAGCTTCGTCATCTGAAAGGAACTTACCCTGAAGGTAAGAGATGATCTCAGTTCTCCAATCTTCGCTATAAACAGGAGATATGTTGAGGACTGCTCTTTCAAGGAGCTCCACTGAAGGTGCCTTTATTGTTTCAAAGAACACATCCGAAGGTAACGGCAGCCCCTGTGCTGCTGACTTAGCTAGCAAATCAGCATGCTCATTTTGTCCTCGAGGGATATTTTTGACAGAAAATCCTTCGAAGGAAGCTTCGATTCTTCGGACCGTGTCTAGATATTTTTCAAGCTTCGGATCTTTAGCCTTGCAACTTTTGTCGATATGACCCGAAACAACCTAGGAATCAGTTTTAAGAATCGCCCTTCTGATTCCCATTGCCTTTAATTTCCGAAGGCCTAGGAGCAGGGCTTCGTACTCAGTAATATTGTTTGTACAGCTGAAATCAAGTCTTGCCGCATAACAAGTTTTAACCTTGGATGGTGAGACTAACACAGCGGCTGCTCCTGCTCCGAAGGTTCCCCAAGACCCATCGCAAAACACTGTTCACACTTCGGCATCTTTATTTGTTTCTTCGTCCTGAGCCCCTGGTGTCCAATCGGCAATGAAATCTGCCAACGCTTGAGACTGGATCGAGGATCTATGCACATAATCAATGCAAAATTCATTGAGCTCTGCAGCCCATTTTCCAATCCGTCCAGTAGCTTCTCTATTTCTCATAATATCCTTCAACGGCTGCGAAGAAGGAACAACAATATTGTATGCTTGAAAATAATGCCGAAGCTTCCTGGATGCCATCAAAACGGCATATAGTACCTTCTCCAGTTCTGTATAGTTTTTCTTTGATACACTAAGGACTTCAGATACAAAATACACTGGAACCTGCTTCTTGACTTGGCCATCAAGCTTCTCCTGGACAAGTGCTGCACTTACTGCTGAGTGCGAAGCTGCCACATATAACAACAAAGGAGCCCCTGGCGTTGGTGGAGTTAATGTTGTTAGATCTATCAAATATTGCTCCAGCTCTTCAAAGGCTTTTTGTTGATTTGATCCCCATTGAAAGACTTCGGCTGATTTCAGCACTTCGAAGAATGGTAAATTTCTTTCTGCTGATCTGGATATGAATCTATTGAGAGATGCCAGCCTCCCTGTCAATCTTTGGGCCCCCTTTCTTGTAGTTGGTGGCTCCATTCGAAGTATAGCTTCAATTTTACTTGGATTAGCTTCAATTCCCTTTGTTGAAACCAAGCATCCAAGAAATTTCCCCTTCTTTACTCCGAAGACACATTTTTCTGGGTTCAGCTTTAAGCCAGCTTGTCTGAAACTGGCGAAGGTCTCCTGCAAATCAGCAATATGATTTTCCTGTTTCGTGCTTTTTACAATGATGTCATCAACATAAGTTAGCACATTTCTGCCTATCTGAGACTAGAGGACCTTCGCAGTCATTCTGCTAAAACTTCCTCCAGCATTTTTGAGTCCCTCAGGCATCCGAAGATAGCAATATGTGCCACTTGGGGTTATGAAGCTAGTCTTCGGCTCATCTTCCTTCTTCATCCAGATTTGGTGATAACTTGAGTAACAGTCTAGCAGACTCATGAGCTCTGAAGAAGCTGCTGCATCAACTAAAGAGTCTATTCTTGGCAATGGGAATTCGTCCTTCGGACAGGCCTTGTTGAGATCTGTAAAGTCGATACACATTCTCCACTTGTCATTGGCCTTCTTTACCATAACAGTGTTAGCTAGCCACTCTGGGTACTTTACTTCTCTGATAACTCCTGCACTGAGGAGTCTTTTTACTTCATTACGAGCACCTTCGGCCTTATCATCAGACATTTTCCGAAGCCTCTGCTTTCTGGGTCTGAAGGATGGGTCAACATTGAGCGAGTGTTCAATAACATCCCGATTTACTCCGCAGAGGTCATTAGCTGACCATGCAAAAACATCTTTGTTGTTGAACAAAAACCTTATCAAGGTTTTCTCCTGGTCTTCGGATAATTGAGAGCCCAACAGCACCTTCTGCTCTGCTATGTCCTCACATAAGAGCATGGGCTTCGGCTGATCTGCTGAAGCTGCTTTCTCCCTTCTGAATTTGTACTGTTCACAAGCTTCAGCTCCATCTATGTTATGGATTGCTTTGGAGTCAGTCCAGCTTCCTTCGGCCCTTCTGGCAGCTTCCTGACTTCCATGAATAGCGATGGGTCCTTGATCCGAAGGTATCTTCATGCAAAGATAGGCAGGATGAAGGATTGCTTCGAAAGCATTGAGGGTGCCACGACCAATAATTGCATTGTAAGGGTATTCCATGTCAACAATGTCAAACACAACTTGCTCAGTTCTAGTGTTGTTGATGAACCCGAAGGTCACTGACATGGTGATCTTGCCTAGCGCTTCAATCTGTCTTCCTCCGAAGCCACAGAGAGGGTGTGTAGCATCATGAATCTTATCTTCTGGCTCTTGCATTTGCCTGAAGGCCTTAGCAAATATAATATCAGCTGCACTGCCTGTATCAACCAAGACATTGTGAACCAGAAATCCTTTGATAACACAAGAGATAACCATGGCATCGTTGTGTGGGTAATCCTTGAGTTGAAGGTCCTCTTGGGAGAAGGTAATAGGAATGTGAGACCATCTCGACTTGATGAAGGGTCCTTGCACCCCAACATGCTGTACCCTTCTCTGTGCTTCCTTCTTCTGCTTCTTGTTAGCTGGCTCTGAACATGAACCGCCTGTTATCGGGAACAGCAGCTTCGGAACCGAAGCAGCTCCAGCTTGATCATTGAACGAAGCCATCAGCTCAAAAAAAATGGAAGTGAGTTCACCGGAGGTGGGCGCCAATGTTGGGGACTTGTTCTCAAATGCTATGAATTAAGAACAAGGCAACACAGAAAAGTTAATGGTTAATGTCCTTCGTCCTTCGAAGCGTTATTTCCCTTAGGATATAACGATTTCGGACGAAGGTTATGAAGGACATACCTTCATCATCATAATTTATATTGATAAAAGAAAAGGCACATGAAACATGAAAGAATACACGAATAATCATATAACATTATTAAGTGTCATCATTATATGATTATGGGAGAATAAGAACAATATTGAATTACATTTGTACCTTCGATTTGACGGAAGGCAAAAATACAAGCGTGACGCACGAGCGAATACAAGTCAGCGTGAACAGTACGGGGGTATTGTTCATCTATTTATAGACACAGGACACAGCCTGTGAAGAATTACAATTATATCCCTCATAAAAGTTTACAACATTGACTCAGACCTTTATGGATTAAAAGGTCATTCTATCTCTAAGTCGGTTTGTAATACCGAAGCTTCATGAAGAGGAACCTTCGGTCATCTCCTGGGGAAAACTTCAGCCGAAGCTGCTTCTTCCTACAAGACCTTCGGCGCAACGAAGCATGGCCCCAACACACAGGGTTAGCTAGCCATTCTGGATGGAATACCTCTTTGATGAACCCTGCAGCCATTAGCTTGTGGACCTCCTCGCCAATGGCCCTGCGCTTTTCTTCATCAAAGCGGCGCAGGGACTGCTTCACGGGTCGGGCACCGGCTCGGATGTCTAGTGAGTGCTCGGTGACATCCCTCGGTATGTCGGGCATGTCCGAGGGACTCCACGCAAAAATTTCGGTGTTTGCACGGAGAAAGTCGACGAGCACTGCTTCCTATTTGGGGTCAAGCTCGGAGCCGATCCTGACTTTCTTATCGGCGTCGTTGCTGGGGTCGAGAGGGATAGACTTAACTGCCTCAGCCGGTTCGAAGTTGCCAGCGCGTCGCTTTGCATCGGGCGCCTTTTTGGAGAGGCAATCCAGGTCGGCGATGAGGGCTTCGGACTCGGCGAGGGCCTCGGCGTACTCCACGCATTCCATGTCGCACTCATAAGCGTGGTGGTATGAGGATCCGACGGTGATGGTTCCGTTGGGGCCTAGTATCTTGAGCTTGAGGTACGTGTAGTTGGGGACGGCCACGAACTTGGCGTAGCACGATCTTCCCAACACCGCGTGGTAGGTCCCTCGGAACCCAACCACCTCGAAAGTGAGGGTTTCCTTTCGGAAATTGGAGGGAGTTTCGAAGCAGACGGGCAAGTCAAGTTGCCCAATGGGTAGGACGCACTTACCGGGAACGATCCCATGGAAAGGTGTTGCACCAGCCCGGATCGTGGACAGATCGACCCCCAAGAGCCCTAGGGTCTCGACGTAGATGATGTTGAGGCTGCTGCCTCCGACCATGAGGACCTTGGTGAGCCTAGCGTTGCCGATGACAGGGTCGACGATGAGCAGGTACCTTCCTAGGCTCGGTACGCAGTCGGGGTGGTCGCCTTGGTCGAAGGTAATGGGCTTGTCGGACCAGTCTAGGTAGACCGGCGCCGCTACCTTCACTGAGCAGACCTCCCGGCGCTCCTGCTTGCGGTGTCGAGCTGAGGCATTCGCCACCCATTCGCCGTAGATCATGAAGCAGTTGTGGACCTCCGGGAACTCCTCTTCCTTGTCGCCCCCCTTCTTGTTGTTGCCTTGGTCTTTGCCACCTTCTGCCGAGGGTCCAGCCTTGTTGAAGTGGCGCCGGAGCATGTCGCACTCCTCAAGGGTGTGCTTGAAGGGACCCCTGTGATAGGGGCACGACTCCTTGAGCATCTTGTCGAACGCGTTGGCCCCTCTGGGAGGCTTCCGAGGTTCCTGTGCTCAGCAGCAGTGACGAGATTCGTGTCAATGGTGTCACGTTTTGCTTGCGCCTTCTTCTTGGCCTTCTTCTTCGTGCCATGTTGGGCGGACGCCTCGGGGGCATCTTCCTTCTGCCCTCCCTGAGGCTGCTTGTTCTTTCGGAAGATGGCTTCGACCACCTCCTGACCAGAGGCGAACTTGGTGGCGATGTCCATCAATTCGCTCGCCTTGGTGGGAGTCTTGCGTCCTAGTTTTCTCACCAGGTCTCGGCAAGTGGTGTCGGTGAGGAATGCCCCGATGACGTCCGAGTCGGTGATGTTGGGCAGCTCGGTGCGCTGCTTTGAAAACCGCTGGATGTACTCTCGTAGGGATTCCCCTGGCTGCTGGCGGCAGCTTCGGAGATCCCATGAGTTCCCAGGGCGTATATACGTACCCTGGAAATTTCCAGCGAAAGCCTTGACCAGGTCGTCCCAGTCGGAGATCTGCGCAGGAGGCAGATGCTCCAGCCAGGCCCGGGCAGCGTCGGAGAGGAAAAGGGGGAGGTTGCGAATGATGAGGTTATCGTCGTCCGTCCCTCCCAACTGGCATGCCAGCCGGTAATCCGCAAGCCACAACTCCAGCCTTGTCTCCCCTGAGTACTTGGTGATGGTGGTCGGGGCTCGGAACTGGGCCGGGAACGGCGCTCGTCGTATGGCCCGGCTGAAGACTCGCGGACCTGGGGGCTCGGGCGAGGGACTCCGATCCTCCTCACTGTCGTAGCGTCCCCTGCGCCTAGGGTGGTAGCCTCGGCACACCATTTCCTCGAGTCGGGCTCCATGGTCGTGGCGGTGTTGCTCGGCGCCGAGGCGATCCGGGGCTGCAGGCGTCCCGTCCCGTGTGCGCTCGGTGTGGATCGAGGCCTCCCACATGCGTCGGGAGGGCGTTGCGCGATGCTCCGAGCGGTCTCCTCGCCTCCGGGAGGCAGAGCTCTCAGCTTGCCGGATAGCGGCGTCTTCCAGGAGGCCCTTGAGATCCCTGGATACGTCGCCCCTCGATGGTGGATGGCTCCGGCATTGTTCGAAGTAGCATCGCCGCTGCAGCTAGGTTCTGGCTGGCCCCGCTGAAGGCTGGGGGCAGCCCTGCCCTGGCATCATCAACGATACGGCGCTGGACGTCCCGGGTCCGGTGACACGCTCCTCCGGCGAGTGCCCGGCCTGCCCACTCCTACTCGATGTTTTGTCGGAGCTGCACAAGCCGCCCTGCTTCTTCGTCAAGCTTGGCCTACATCTCGCGGAGTTGCTCAAGCTGTGTGTCTTGACCCCCGCAGGGACTTGGACCACAGCTAGCTCCCGCGGGATCTCAATGCGAGACGCAGGTGCAAGGGCGCCGTCACTTCCTGGCATGCCAAGGTGGTTTTCTCCGTCGTGATCTTCCTGATCGATGTGGTAGCACTCGCGAGTTGGGTCGCAACCCTCGTCGTCAAGGTTGTGGCCATCATCAGAGCAGCAGGGGAGGCAGTGGTCACATGCGGACATGAAGTCACGCATGGCACCGGGATCACGGAGTCCGAAGAAATCCCAACTGACATCGGGGTCGTCCTCTTCCTCGGAACCCACAGGTCCGGAGGTTGAGACGGTCGTCAGTCGATCCCAAGTTGACCACATATGGTGCCCCGAAAGGTCAGGATATGCCCTCATGAACGCGCTCACCAAAGCAGGGTCGCTTGGTGGGTCGAAGCTGAATCTAAAGGGAACGGGATGGAAAACTGAAGGTACCTGCTGATTGGCAGACGGCGGTGAAGTCGCGTCGGGGACGGAATGCACCGTTATCTCAGGTACAAGGCTAACGCCCAACAAGTCCTTCGTGAGGGTGCTAGCGTCATCAGTCCGCTTGGGGTTGGCACATTGTTGGGAAGCAACACCCACCATTGTCTCAGGTGCGAGGACAACACCCGACATGTCCTCTGCAGGGGTGCCGGCGTCATCGACTCGCTCTGGTCAGACAGCCGATGAGGTGCCTCCTCCTGCCTGGCCACGGTTGCCCCGTCTCCTCCTCCTCCGGCGAGGAGGGTAGCGGGGCAAACCCGGGTGTTCCTCTTCCGCCGCGGGAGGAAGTCGTCATCGAGTTCGCCTCCGCTGGGCGAGCCGATGACCGTCGTTGTTGTCATGCTGCGAGGGGTGGAGTACCATGTCGTAGCTGCCGTCGTGGGACATGAACTCGAGACTCCCAAAGCGGAGCACCGTCCCGGGCTGAAGAGGCTGCTGAAGGCTACCCATCTGGAACTTCAACGGGAAAGTGTTTATCAACATGCAGTAGGCCCCTACCTGGCGCGTCAACTGTCGGCATTTCGGACCCGCGAGGACCGTCAACCGACCAGTGAATTTGTCGCTGCGTGTCCCTGCCCAGATGGGTTGATGCAAGATGGAACACAAGAGAGAAATGAGGCTTATGTTATCTTGCACCGGGGTGCTCGTAGTAGGGGTTACAACTGTTGCGAGAGAGCGAGAGCGAGAGAGAGAGAGAGAGAAAGAGAGGGTTCAGCCTTGAGGTGAGCTGTCTGAGTCTGCCTCTACCGCGTGTTTCCTACTCTGCCTGCCTCTGCTCGCCTGCCTTTGCCCGTTCGTATGTCGCATGTTCGTATGTTCCATCTCCCCGTCTCTCCCTGCCTCCCCCTTTGGAAGGCCCTGGACATCCCCTTTTATAGATACAAGGAGATGCCCAGTTGTACAATGGGGGTGTAGCTATGAGCTAACGTGGCTGGCGGAGAATTGCCTTGAGCCCTATACATGTACTAACGTGGCTATCGGAGAAGTGCCTTGAGTCCTGTAGAAGCATAGCTGGCGGTGCGACATGGATCCTGCTGACGTTTCCTTGCTTCCGTAGGGGGTTGAGAGCAACCGACGTCATGGGCGCACGCGGGGAACCATCATTACCTGTTACTAGAGTAACCCAGATGGGACACCGGTCTTGTTCCTTCATAGCCTGAGGCAGCTAGCTAGGGGTAGGGTAATGATGTATCCCCTGTAGCGTAGTCGGTACGAGGCCGAGGTTGAGCGAGGCAGAGACTTCTTCTAAGGTCGAGGCTGAGGTCGGGCGAGGTTGTGACTCCTCCTAAGGCTGAGGCCAAGGCCCAGGGTCGGGCGAGGCGGAGACCTTCTCCTGAGGCCGAGGTTGAGGCCAAGGCCTAGGGTCGGGCGAGGCGGAGCTCCCTGTTGCGCCCGAGGCTGGACTCAGGGGAGGTCGTGACTTGCTGTTGTCAGTTTTACCTTGGTGGTTGGCACAGTAGTCGGAATGGGGTGAATAGCGCGGTTCTCCTGTCAGAGCGGTCAGTAAAGGGGCGAAGTGACTGTGGTCACTTCGGCCTTGCCGACTGAGGTGCGCGTGTCAGGATAAGGTGTCAGGCGATTCCCGCATTGAATGTGCATGCGATACGGTCGGTTGGTAAGGCGATTCGGCCGAGGTCGCTGCACGACAAAGTTCGCCTGAGCTTAGCCTTGGGTGAGATGGGGGTGTGTCTACTGACTGAGGGGACCCTCGGGCGAGGCATGAATTCGTCCGGGACTACTGTCCTTGCCCGAGGCTGGGCTCGGATGAGGTCGCGTCCCTTGGTGGATGAGGCCTTGACTTGATCCGCGCTTCATCAGCCTCGTATGGTTTGTTCTGAAGATGTTTTCCAATCGGGTTAAGGAGCATTGGTGGTACCCCTAATTACGGTACCCGACAGTAGCCCCCGAGCCTTCAAGGGAGTGTAGGTACTCGCTTGGAGGTTCTGCCGGATTTCTGGCAAGGGGACCAGCCTTTCTTGGTTATGTTTTTGTTCCAATGGGTGCACGCAAGCGCACCCGCTGGGTGTAGCCCCCGAGGCCTCAAAGGAGTGGTTTGACTCCTCTAAGGTCTTAATCCTTTTTGTGATGCCTCGGTCAGCCTTGTTGTTCCTTCATGCGGCCTGGCCGCAGCCCGGGTGCACGGTCAGGCTCTGAGTTTTTGAGCTGGTTTGTTGACGTCGTCAACAGTTTGGCCGTAGCCTGGAGCGAGAGCAGGCCCCGAGCCTCTGCACGGAGCGAGAGGACGATCAAGGACCGTCTCGACTTTTATTGTACGCCCCTTCGTCGCCTCTCTGCGAGGAGGAAGGGGGAAAGCGCCATGTTACCCTCGGAGGGCACCGAACATGGTGTTTCCAGTGAGTTGCTAGCGGGTGATCCAAGTGGACGCCCGAGCCCCGTTCGATAAGGGTCGGCTAGTGGCCCAGAGGTGTGCTCCAAAAGTACCTGCAGGTGATTTGCTGGACCCGGACCCATTCGATAGGGTCCGAGGGCTCGGTGCCTCCCTCCGGTGGGATTCCATTACAAATTGTTCCTGCTGGTCTCGGAAATGTCCTAGGGTACCTCGGGAGCGTAGCCCGAGCCTCGGCCATGTAACGGACGTACCTAGGGTCATCCCTGACTCTACGTGCTCTGGGGCGGCTGTCGAACCCTTCCGAGGGGCCAGCCTTCGAACCCCTGATCAACAAAGGGCTCGGAGCCCGAGTGCTCTGGGGCGGTTGCCGAACCCCGGAGGGCGCAACCTTCGAACCCCTGATCAGTAGGAGGGCTCGGGGCCCGTTTCCTTCGCTGAGAAGGATCCCTTCTCGAAATATCCCCTTTCCCGATCCCTGTGGCAAGAGAGAGAGAGAGGAAAAGAAAAAGGATATGAATTTAAATAATGTGGCGCACCTTTTTTGACGCGGTCATCATGACGGAGGTGAAACGGCGCCCGCTTCGCCTGCCGGAGGTGTCGCTTGCCCTGCCAAGGAATTAATGTGACGGGACGGGCGATTCGCGGGGCGTTTGTAGGTGATTGGACCACTGCTTCCGCACGTCTGTTGCTGCAATTACTGCCGGCCCGCCTCTGATCATATCAACCGTCGTGCCTATCTCCGCGGCTGGCCGACCCGTGATCGTTTCACTTAATTGGCACTGTTGGGTCACGCACGCGGCTGCCTTGAGTCGCTGCGCTGGTTCTGCAGTCGAGAAGACGCGGCATTGGCGCAAGTGGCGGTGCGGTTTCCTTGCACATAGCAACCGGCACGCCGGTTACATGACATGTGGGACTGGGCCTCCATGCTGGACCGCCGGATGCGACGAAGCTGAAAGGGTGCACAACCGTAGTGCGGTTGCATGCTTCTTGCACGGCGGTCCGCCCTTTCGACCGCTGGTTTCGGCGAGGATGAGGGAATGCTCATAACCGCGGGGCGGTTACGTGCTTCGCGTGCGGCGGTTTGCCTTCTTCGCGTTTCGGGTCTGCTCGCATGACGTGTGGGACCCAGCCCCCATGTCGTGGGGTGAGAACCCTGGAGCGCGTCGGTGGAGACTTTGCCCGTGACACTTGAGGGTGCGAGTGAGGAGATCTGCCTTTAAAAAGGGATCGACCCCCCGGGCAGTAGCCATGCCTTCACACTCCTCGCATTCATCGCGTCTTTCCCCCTTCCGAGCCCCCAGATGGGGTGCACCTGTGTTGCCTTCTTGCTGCTGTTGGAGGAGCGCGACCCCATGGGGGTTGGTGCTCTCCCGTCGTCGCTCGGCTTCAAGGATTTTCATCATGCAGCCCGGCTGCAGTCCCCCGCCGGCAGTCACCCAGGATGATGAACGCAGGCCTCGTGGTGGGGAAGAGCGAACCGGGCCGTGGCCTCCCCCCTACCCTCAGCTTCAAGGATGTTCATCATCCGTGATGGGGAGGAGGGTGCACCGAGTCGGGGCCCGCCTCCGCGTGGGCAGTGGCCTGCTCCTTCCCTCAGTGATCGGGGGAGAAGGACGTTCGCCGTCTGTGGCGCTATCAGCTGCCGCGGGTCTGGCTCCTCGGCTTGAGCGGCTCCGGTGCTGCTTCCGGTGCTGCCTCCTACTGCTGGGGCGGAGCGTGGCTGCCCGTCCGCCGCATGGGTGTCGGTTGTGCCATGCGCGGGCCAACCACGTCCAGGATAAGGTGTCAGGCGATCCCCGCATTGAATGCGCATGCGATATGGTCGGT